>CM054061.1:366282049-366882049 GCA_028641055.1 Alopecurus myosuroides
GCAAGTATACTCACTTGCTACCTATGGCTGCCTTTCATCACTTGTTACCGATTCTTTCCGTTATCCTTATGCTAGCCTTATGATTCGATGCTTGTGTCCCGATCCTATCATATGTTTACCTTGCAACCATGAGATAGCCTTCCTTCCACTTCCTATTAACTGTTGTTTGTTTACCTTGTTGGCCTCGTGTCGTAGTTGCATGCTTAGTGTTGTTTGCGCTCAAGTCTTGTTGTCCGTCTTATCACCTGTTTAGTTTGATAGTTGGGTTTCAACTTAATCAACAACATGTTAATGTTTTGGGTAATAATAATTTGATGATAAGGCACCGGCAGGAGGCCCGGCGTGGTTTTGAGGCCTGCTAGTGTCGACCTTAATTAGGAAAAGGGTCTTGTCCTCCGATCCATGATGAGCGCGCTAACCGCATGTGGGAAGCGAGTATGGGCGCCCCCCGCAACTTTGATTCGATTCGCATCTCGTCCAAAACGCCTCATTTAGTTCAGGTTTTCCATTTGCCGCATGCATATGCAGGTGCGAACCCTTGGCGCCAGGGTCGAACTTTTGTAGTCGACATTTAGGGAGACACGTTCTTAGAGTGCTATGAGGGTCCCCTTTTCTTCGTGGGGATTGATTAGCCGTGCGCTCAATTGCACGGGGTTCTTTGGGCTTGATGCAAAGAAGAGTTGGGTTGTGTTGAGTGCCTCGCTTGGTGGAAGTGCATTTCCATCTGGCGGGTCATTCTTACGTGTACGGCCAAATTGGTGCATCCCTGCAGGGTTAAATCTTCTCGAGAAGCCGTGTTGTCCGCGGTTATGGATGACTTGGTGAAAGTGCTGGCTAACAAGTACTCAGACAACTTACACTTAACGATAATAACTTGACTAGTAATATAGATTACCTCCACCATAACAATGAATGTCACCTTAATCAACAGTGTGAGTTTCCTTGGGTTGCTTCCTTAGTAGGGGGTAACACTGAACAGGTATTGTTTGGTGAGTAGTTGTAGTTGGTTCCGATACGCTCTCTTATCCCTTTCTATTAGCCGGAAGTTGTAGCGCGTCTCTTTAGTTGTTAGTGCTGCCCGCTGCCGCTTCTTTGCAATAATCCCTTCCTTCCATTGTACCCAAAGTATTTGTATATTGTGATGATTGGTTACGCTGGTATCTTGTGAGTATGGTTTATCCACTTGCCAGTACTTATCCGTACTGACCCACGAATCCATTTCGTGGCTGCATATTCCACATTGCAGTCAACAGGTTTCAAGTCTGACGACGTTAGCTTGGGAATCCCTCCGGCTTGGCCTGGGCAGGGATTGGACGCCATCGATTATCTTCAGGACTCTTAGCCCAATTTGTATCTTGTCCGTAGTCGGACACTATGGTGTTTCTTCCGCTGTTATTTGGATCTTTGTATTGTATCAGTTGTATCCTTGACTCGTTTGAGTCGTATAGTATATACCTCACTTGTTGTTGTTGCGGATTATTCGTGAACTGTTGTAATGTTATCACAAGTGGCAACCTGAAATCGGTTATTATGCGGATTTGGGTGGAAATGCCGAAATCTGCATAGTGCCCGATCTAGGGGCATCACAGACACCCCGCTGATGGGTCGCAGTGGAGAAAAATCGAAAGAGAGTTCAAGACATTTGCAGATGACGCGAGGCACTTAAGATTTCGTCTAAGTACAGATGGCTTTAATCCTTTCGGGGAGCAAAGCTCCAGTCATAGCACCTGGCCGGTGACCCTATGTATCTACAACCTTCCTACTTGGTTGTGCATGAAAAGTAAGTTTATTATGATGTCGGTGCACATCCAAGGCCCGAGGCAACCCGGCAACGACGTTGATGTGTACCTGAGGCCATTGGTTGAAGAACTTTTACAGTTGTGGCGTGAAGAAGGTGTACTTGTGTGGGATAAGGACGAACAAAAGGGATTTAACCTACGAGGGTTGTTGTTCATAACCATCAATGATTGGCCTGCTCTCAGTAACATTTCAGGACAATCCAACAAGGGATACAATTCATGCACACACTGTTTAGGTGATACTGACAGTATTTATTTGGGAAACAAGAATGTGTACCTGGGGCATCGTCAATTTCTTTCACAACAGCATCCCGTAAGAAAGAGGGGAGGCAAGCATTTCAGAGGTGGGGCAGATAACTTGACAAAACCTACCCGCCCTACTGGGGATGTTATATATGATATGGTCAAGGATTTAAAAGTGATCTTTGGAAATAGTCCTGGCGGACAATCTGTTCTGAATGACAGTGCCGGACACGTACCCATGTGGAAAAAGATGTCTATATTTTGGGAGCTACCCTATTGGAAAATCCTAGAGGTTCACTCTTCAATCTACGTGATGCACGTGACGAAAAATATTTGCGTGAACCTGTTAAACTTCTTGGGCGTGTATGGGAAGACAAAAGATACACCGGATGCACGGCAGGACCAGCAACATATGCACGAACGAGACAACCTGAATCCAGAGAAATATCAAGCTCCTGTCAGCTACTCTCTTACCAAAGAAGAGAAGGAGATATTTTTTTGAAGTCCTGAGCAGCATCAAGGTCCCTTCTGGCTTCTCATCGAATATAAAGGGAATAATAAACATGACAGAGAAAAAGTTTCAAAACCTAAAGTCTCATGACTGCCACATCATTATGACACAATTATTTCCGGTTGCATTGCGGGGGCTTCAGCCAGAAAATGTTCGAGTGCCCATTGTGCAGCTATGTGCTTCCTCAATGCAATTTCTCAGAAGGTGATCAATCCACTAACTCTATCAAATTTAGAGAAGGATGTGGTGCAATGTCTTGTCAGCTTCGAGTTGATGTTTCCACCATCGTTCTTCAATATTTTGATGCACCTCATAGTTCACCTAGTCGAAGACATTCAAGTTCTTAGTCCTGTATTTCTATACAACATGTTCCTCTTTGATAGATTCATGGGAGTCTTGAAGAAATACGTTCATAAACGTGCTAGGCCAGAAGGAAGCATCTCCAAGGGCTATAGAACAGAGGAGGTCATTGAGTTTTGTGTTGACTTTATTCCTGACCTTAAGCCGATCGGTGTTCCTGAATCTCGCTATGAGGGGAGACTGCGTGGAAAAGGCACGCTAGGAAAGAGAGCAAATATAAGTATGAACATACATTCTTTCACTAAAGCACACTACACAGTCCTACATATTGCCAGCTTGGTGGCTCCGTATATAGTGGAACACAAGAATATTTTACGCTCAAAATACCCGGAGCAAGGTGAAGATTGGATTGATTGAGAACACCAGAAGAATTTTGGTGGTTGGTTGCAAACACATCTCATTAATGACACCCCTGTTAAAGAACAACTATACCTGTTGGCCAAGCAACCATCTTTTCGTATATCGACTTTTCAAGGGTATGAGATAAATGGGAATACATTTTACACGATAGTCCAAGATCAAAAGAGCACCAACCAAAACAGTGGTGTCCTCTTTGATGCAGCAGACAACAATGGGAAGAAGGTCACATATTATGGGTACATAGAGGAGATATGGGAACTTGACTATGGACCTACTTTCAAGATCCCTTTGTTCCGGTGCAAATGGTTAAACCTGAAAGACGGGGTACAGGTAGACCCACAGTACGGAATGACTACAGTGGATCTGAATAATCTAGGATACGAGACCAAACCATTCGTGCTAGCTAGTGAAGTGGCTCAGGTTTTCTATGTGAAGGACATGTCTACCAAAAAAAAGGAAAGAGGAGACATCATATGATGAGCCAAAGCGCCACATAGTTCTTTCAGGAAAAAGAAACATCGTGGGAGTGGAGGAAACGACAGACATGTCAGAAGATTATGAAAAGTTTGAGTACACCGCACCCTTCAAGGTTAAAACTGACCCAAGCATCGTATTAAATAACGAAGAGTGACCATGGTTCCTTCGCAATCAGAAGAAAGGGAAACACACGAAGAAAACTCAAAAGACTAGATAGGGATGATGTTCTTGGTTATGTGTAACAATAAACTTGGAATACGACAGTTCTGTTGAAAACGTGTTCACAAAAAATAAGTTATATCTAACCTTTTATGCCGGAGATAGAACAAAACAATCGGTATCGCCAGCATACAGCCCGACTATGGCTCGTGAGTGCATATATGCATATCAAATGCACAGCCGGACGTATGCTGGCGAATCCGGATGATTTGTATTCACAGTCGATGAACTGAACGGTGTATCACACTTTTTGTCAAACATTTTATGTCGGAGGTAGAACAAAACAATTGGTATCGCCAGCATATAGCCCCACCGTGGCTCCTAAGTTCATATATGCATATCCAATGCATGGTAGGACGTATGCTGGTGACTCCAGATGATTTGTATTTGGTCGATGAACTGAATGATGTATACAGGGAATCCGAGAGGTGGGCTATATATAGGGTCCTCTGGCTCACAAAGTGCTGGGGTAGGGTTTCGACCGATCCAACGGTTAAAGCGCTCGAAAGAAGCACACCCATGATCCAACGACTCACAAGAGGTACAAAGAAACACACGATCCGTGTGATTCTTCCTGATTGGTTGGATTCATATGCTCGAGAACTACCACGATCCAACGGCTCACAAGAGCCACAAAGAAACACACGATCCGTGTGATTCTTCCTGATTGGTTGAAAAACTACACACCCCCTGATCCAAAGAAACATATGTCCTAGTATCCACCAAAAATAGTAAACTTGGAATACGACAGTTCTGTTGAAAAAGTGTTCACAAAAAAGAGCTATCTCCTCCTAACATTCTAGGGTTTCAGTTCAAATGACGGGTGTTATAGCCAAATACATGGCATAGTTTGTTATAATGAGCCCATATTGCACACAACCATGCATCTTGGAAGCACGAACAATGTTGACGAAGAAAATTATTATAACATTGTTCGTAAGGTATATAAATAATCTTGAGTCCCTAAGTGGACACTTTTAAAATGTGTTTTTGCAAACCAAAAGGGTTCTATGAGAAGTCCACGGTGGAAACGCGGAACCTTGTTCACCGGGGGAGCTGAGGAGTTGCTTTCAAATGTTTTCCAAAAGGCACATAACCTAGTCTTCACTGGACAACCAAGAAGTACTGCCACTCTACCCCAACATGGGTACGGGGCCTATCTAGATACTTGAACTTGTTAGTGTGTGTTTCATTACAAAATGCTATAGAGAGGATGATTCTCTGAACCGAAGTGTCGCCAGGAGGGAGAAACGGGACATACATAGTGTGGGATTAATTTTCCCTCCGGATGCGACAGTTGGGCCTCCTGGCTAGGCAGGGCGGGACCTGATGCCGGGGAGAACAATCCACCTGAAGGAATGAGCATATACTAGCTTGTGTGAGAGTGGACAGTAGGATCAATTCTCTGGTGCTTGCATATCGCTATGTCGATCCATGGGTGGTCCATGGCAGAGTTTTGGATCTAGTGGAATGTGTACCACCTCTGCAGAGTAAAACTATTCAAAATAGCCGAGCCCTCGGATATGGGAAGTTAAAAAGCCATGTAGCTAGTATTGTGCTAAGTTTTCAAAAAGTGTTTTAAAACAGAAGACTTGTACCTGGGAGGTACCGATGAAGATTTTGGACATGTTGTCCCAAGAAGTTTTGCAAAGAAAAACTTCCTTTTATAAAACAAGTTTATAAAACCTCTTGTACATGCGATATCTACAAGAGAAAGAAAAACTATATTATTTTCTTCTGAAGTGCTTCTTCAACAAAGATACAGATTAATATGACTGCAACTATGGTGTCATCTTATATGAACATCATTGGTAGTGAGCCCTATTTATGGCCTACCTATCCACCATATAAGCAGATGCATTTTTTAAGTGTATAAAGGATGCCTTGCTGAGTACATTCAAAAATACTCATATGGTTTCGCCCCTGGCTAATTACTTGGCCAGACTCTAAGGAGACACCGCCGGAGAAGGAATACGAGGAGGAATACTTTTCTGACGACTACGCGAACTAGGCCCGGCTCCTGGTCAGCAGCCTGTCGGTGACGGCGTGACATGGGCTATCTACGTTTGTTGGTTTTCCGCTATGTTAGTTTGTTGTAATACTTTGTCTGCCCTGCGTGGCAGTAAATAAAGTCTTGGTCATGTGACCATTGGCTTGTAAAACTGATGTTATTCGTATAATGGATAATGTATCTGTGTACCACTTTCGTATGTTGTTCACGATTGATTTTCTTGGGATCGTGAATGTATGCATATGAGGGGTCCTGGACCTTCCGGTTTGGGGCCTCTACAGATGCTTCCTATCTTGAAAACACTTGAGTTGATTTTTTATGCCTAGCTGAAATGCGTTAAAGAAAAGCGCTACCGGGAGACAACCCGTTTTATTTCTCTGTTTTATTTCAGTTTTCCTTTGTTTTATTTGGTGTGCTTGTACCTGGGTGTTTTCTATTTCCTTATAAAACTCTATGTATCTTTTCTTTTGTGTTTTTTTTAGCCAGTAAAGCCTCTAATGGAAAGTTGGAGTTGGTTTTCGGATTTCTGCGCAGAAAACAGATTTTTGTTGTCCACCGTAAAATATCGTTTAAAATACTGGAAGATCAGAATGATCTGAATTTTTTTGTGCTTATTCCTCAGCTAATTCCGCAAATTATCTTAGATAACCAATTTTTTATTTGAGCAACATAAGATTTTTGAAAAAATTGATCTTTGCCTGATGTTCTGTTTTTGACAGATTTCTGCCATTTATCGCATTTGCATCTTAATCTCTTTCTTTTGGTGTTCTTTTGAGAAAAAAGAGTTTTGAAATAAGTTGTGACAGTAGCTAATGTGTTTTATAGTGTGAGGATTGTGTTGAAACTGAACAATGTGGATTTATTATTTCGATCGCACTAACGTTGGTAATGAAGATTGTGAGAATTTTGATGTGAAGAAATTTTTCAAGGGTCAAGAGAAGATTAGGATATGATGTGATCAAGAAGAGTGAAAAGAGTAACACTGGGGATGCCCTGGTGGTACATCCAAGTAAATTCCAATAAGACTCAAACGTCTAATATTGGGGATGCCCAAGGCATCACCTTCTTCATCAACAAATTATCACGTCACTTCTAGTGAAACTATATTTTTATTCGGTCGCATCTTATGTGATTTGCTTGGAGCGTCTTTTTTTCAGTTTGCTTTTGCTTTCAGTTTGTTTTTAGTTTCATAATAATCTTGGTTGGACCCCAGCATTCTTTTATTGGAGAGTTGTCGCACCCGGACTTCTATAGGATACTCGCAGTTCCGTTGAACAGTAGTGGATTGGATTACGGGGCTTACCGGCACCCGCATCTCTTACGAGTAGGCCAACACACGTATGTGTGACAACCAACCCCTATCTGTTCATCGTCTACGTAAACCATCCCATAGAAATCAGGATACTACCATTGACGTACTTCATACCATACACACATGGTACGTCAACGGCGTTGAACAAAATGATAACACAACAGATCTCTAAGACACAAAAGATGGAAATAAATTGCAAATGGCTCTCACTAGAGCAGAGATAGCAAATACAATCATCCAGAGGACACATGTCCCAACATATCATCATTACATAGCAGCGGAAGCATTCAACAGGTCTGAGTACAGACAAGATCCAAATAGGCTTAAGAAGCCGGAAAACGGAAAGACGGAGCCCATCCACGAAGTCTCGGATCCTGCCCGGGGTCCGCTATCTACTCGTCAACAGCGTCGTCATACTCCACGTAGTAGCCACCATGGAGATCCTCGGAATCGTCGTCTGCGGAAACCACAGCCCCAAAGGGGTCAGTACATAAACGTACTGGCAAGCAAGACTCACAGTTCACCAAAGTGTAACCCGTCAACACCAAGCACAGATGCTTTGGGTTCAACGGAAGAAAGGGGATATAAAAGATGCGGCAGCGGGCTGCACTAACCAACTACAGAAGTACTACCACTTCCGGCTAACAGAAAGAAGATAAGATGGCGTATCGTAACCAACTATAACTAGCCACCAAACAAACCCATCCTGGATCTCGCCCCTGGACGCCGCGCGCCCCTCTTCCTCGCCGTGGCCTCGGCTTCCCCCGAGGACCACCGGACCTCCGCCGCCAACCCCGTCTCCGCCACCGTTCGCCAACGCTCCCTCTGTCAGCGAGGTGAGTCGCTCGTCGCCCTCCTTGCCCTCGTTCCTTCCCTCTCTGCCGCGCACGGATCGCACGAGCTCGCACCCACCCGCCGGCCACCGCTCCGCCGCAGCAGCGGCAGCAGCCAGCCACTCGCGCAGCGGCCGCGCGAACAGCAAGACGCCGGCGGACGTTTCCCCTCGGTCGTTCTGCTTCTGTCGCTGGCAGCGACCGAACCTGAACAAAAAAAATTCAGTTAGCGCGACAACACATGATATTCCCCTTCGCAACGCGTACCTGACACGAAGTCAGCACCAGCCGCACTGGCGCAGCGCGCGCTCGCTCGCCCCAAGCTCCCGGGATCGAATCCCAGGGGAGGCATTTGCCTCCCCAATTTTTTCCCTTGCCCGCACCCGCGCGGGGCCCACTGTCAGTGGCCCTGCAGGCCACCTAGGCGCCACGCAGGCCCTGGCCCACTGTCAGCGGCTGGGGCTGGTCGCTGCACGGTGCAATTGTTTTTTCGACCCTTTTCTTTAATTTAAATCCAGTTTCTATTACAGTTTGGTCCCTAAACTTAGAAAATGAATAACTTCTATTTCATAACTCCAATTAATAAAAATAAAATATGTGCGCTGCTCTAAATTAAATTGTCTATCTATCTATAGCACTTGTTTTCTGTTTTGAATTTTCAAAATGCAATTCAAATTTGAATTCAAATAATTCAATTGCAATTTGCTAAAATCCATAACTAATTCATTATTAATCCAAATAATGAAAATAAAATATGTTTTCCATGCTATTTCACATAATCTTTTCAAATATAAATTTTGTTTCATGTTTTGAATAATTTAAATTGCCTAAATAATTTAAACCTTGTTTAAATCATTTAAAATTGATAAAATCATAACTTGCTCAAATTAAATTATTTTTGAACATGCAAAATATGTTTTCAACCTAGAAAAGTATAAACTTTTCAAATATGAATTTGAATTTATGTTTTGAACAAATAAAATTCAAATAAAATTCATGCTTGTGTTAAATTCATTTAAAACTTGTTTAATATTGTTTCAATCATAATAAATTCATCCTAACTCCTTTTTCAATATTTGAAACATGTAATCCAACTAAAATTTTGTATTCTTTTCAAATATGAATTTTGTTACTTATTGTGCACAATTTAAATTGGTGAAAACAACAACTATTGGTGTAATCCCTTTAAGGAACCAAAAATCCCCTAAATTAATAAATAAATTTCTAAATTGGTAAACCCTATTTTAAATTGGTTCTATTGTTGTTATTTTGTTGTTTCCCTCATCCATGCATCATACTAATTCACCTTCATCTGTTGATTAGTTGGAAAACAAATAATCTAACCCAAAATTCATGGGCTTTTCATATGCAACTCAAAATTGCATATGTGTCCATTTAATTTGTGTTACCATGTCAACTAGTTTATTTTGATGCAACTATTAACATGACATGCATCATCCCCATGATTGTGCACTATGCCATGATATTGATTGTCTACCCTTTCTGCATTGTCTGTTTGCTTCTTCTCGGTTAGACGACGACGTTGAGACCGACGATCCTTACGACACCCCTTCTGAGGATTTAGCTCAGTACCAGGCTGCTGAGTTTGCAGGCAAGTTATCACTCACATGAACCACTGTGTTCCTTTCAACATTGGTTACCGATACTTTTCCGTTGTCTATTTCTGCTAGCCATATGTACCGTTGCTTCTGTTACGATCCTATCACATGATACCCTGAAACCATGATATTGCCTCACCTCCAGTCCTATAACCCCGTTGTTTGAGCCCGTGTCTTACTACCATGCTTAGGGTTGTTTCTTCTCGAGTCTGTTACCCGTTACTTTCTGTTATCATATTTCTATTATGTTCTATGGGCTCGATGTGTAAACAACAACCTGTGAATGCTTGGGTAATAATAATAATTTGATGATAAGGCACCGGCAGGAGGCCCGGCGTGGTTTTGAGGCCTACTAGTGTCGACCCTAATTAGAAAAAGGGTCTTGTCTACTGATCCATGATGAGCGTGTTCACCGCATCCGGGTGGTGGTATGGAACCCCCCTCGACTTTGATCTGATCCGCAGTTTGTCCGAAGAGCCACACTTAGTTCGGGAGTTCCATTTGGCTCATACGTATAAATGGGTCGCTCCCATGGTTACTGATGATGATGATGACGCACACATATAGGGCGAGGCCTGTAGTGCTGGGGTGTTGTGTCCTGCGGGAGTTTTGCACACCTATGCTGAGTATTCGGCTGCGTGGCTGGGACCTTATAGCTCCGTGGCTCCTAGGACAGGCTGTAGAGATGGTTCGAGTCGTGTCAAGTCAACCTGAGTTTTAGTTGGTGGCTTGAGTGTGTACGGGTACTGGAGCACACCCTGCAGGGATGAATCTTCTCGAGAAGCCGTGTTGTCCGCGGTTATGTGACGACTTGGTGAAAGTACTGGCTAACAAGTACTCAGACAACTTACACCTAACTATAATAACTTGACTAGTAATAGGTCTATTGACACAATAACCTGAACCATCATTATTTCAACTGTGTGAGTTATCCTCGGGTTGCTTCTTTGGATAAGGGGCGAGATCCAGGATGGGTTTGTTTGGTGGCTAGTTATAGTTGGTTACGATACGCCATCTTATCTTCTTTCTGTTAGCCGGAAGTGGTAGTACTTCTGTAGTTGGTTAGTGCAGCCCGCTGTCGCATCTTTTATATCCCCTTTCTTCCGTTGAACCCAAAGCACCTGTGCTTGGTGTTGACGGGTTACACTTTGGTGAACTGTGAGTCTTGCTTGCCAGTACGTTTATGTACTGACCCCTTTGGGGCTGTGGTTTCCGCAGACGACGATTCCGAGGATCTCCATGGTGGCTACTACGTGGAGTACGACGACGCTGTTGACGAGTAGATAGCGGACCCGGGCAGGATCCGAGACTTCGTGGATGGGCTCCGTCTTTTCGTTTCCGTCTTCTTAAGCCTATTTGGATTTTGTCTGTACTCAGACCTGTTGAATGCTTCCGCTGCTATGTAATGATGATATGTTGGGACATGTGTCCTCTGGATGATTGTATTTGCTATCTCTGCTCTAGTGAGAGCCATTTGCACTTTATTTCCATCTTTTGTGTCTTAGAGATATGTTGTGTTATCATTCTGTTAAACGCCGTTGACGTACCATGTGTGTATGGTATGAAGTACGTCAATGGTAGTATCCTGACTTCTATGGGATGGTTTACGTAGACGATGAACAGATAGGGGTTGGTTGTCACACATACGTGTGTTGGCCTACTCGTAAGAGATGCGGGTGCCGGTAAGCCCCGTAATCCAATCCACTACTGTTCAACGGAACTGCGAGTATCCTCTAGAAGTCCGGGTGCGACAAGAGTGACACACTCCGCTTTTTCATTACAATATGTTGTATTCTTAATCTTTGTCTAGCTGCTGCATTTGTTCAGCTTTTGTTTTGCATGCATCTCTTGTTAGAGTTGTTAGTTTTAGTAGTATTATTTGAGTACTCTAATGTTTGCTTGCTGTGTCATAAAGAGTATTTTTCTGAAAGCATGTTTTGTATGGTGCTTGTTGGGAGAAACAAAAGAAAACTCCTGCTTGAAGTAGAATCTATAATAGTACTAGTAGAAGCTTGTATAGACTGTGGCTAGAACTTTTTCATGCCATGCTAAATATTATTTTAGTTTTAAATCCTTATGGTTACTGAGTAGCATGATTATCCTCAAATAGCTGAGAGTGTTTAATATGTATTGAAAGATTCATGAGTTTGTTCTTGTCATAGTAAAGCATCAATATATGGTATTCTCTTTCAAATGTTTTATTTGGTTGACTTGGCGCATGCTCACACCATGTTTATGACTACAAACCAGTCACAAATAGCCTCCATGACCACTTAGTTTTTGAACTTGTGATACTGCTTATGTTTTAATTAATGATGCTTATGTCGCTCTACATGATTATGGCTCTTATGCTCTCTTGGTTTGTTGCTCCCAGTCTTTTGCTAGTCTCCACCTGTACTGAGTATGAGCTCTACTCATGCATCCAAACTCCCTTAAACCAAAGTTTTTTCCATAGTGTCCACCATACCTACCTACATGTGGTATTTAACTGTCATTCCCAAGTAAATTGCCCATGTGTTACCTTTAAAACCTTCAAAATAACTCCTGCTTTATGTTCCTGTTTTTGCTCATGAGGACGTAAATAGAGAATCTTTATCTCACTTGTTGATTAGATTTAACACCCTATACTAGTGGCTTTATCCGCTTATCCAAATGATAGAAGAGCTGGCAGCGGGGTGCCCAGCCCCAAATTAATACAAACAAATTCTCTTCACTATTTGCGCTTGATTTATCAGTCAAAGCATAATTGGGTAAACAAAAGAGAAATAGGATGACCTTCTACACCAGTTGCGTCCTTCACAATGGGAGCCGCTCTTGTGAATCCAGTTGTCTTGTGATGTACTATATTTTCTGTTTACCATTCGTTGATATTAGCATACATCTCCCAAAATATAGACATTCCTCCACAAATGACAGACTTTTAATACCTATGTTTAATAAAATAAAAAACTCTAGCCCATGAGTTGATCCATGCTTCCCTCTACGAAGGGCCTTCTTTTACTTTTATGTTGAGTCTCCATCTTCTAACTTTATGCACAGTTGAGAGAGCATTTTTGCCATTCTGAGTTCGATGTGCATTTGTCCCATAAACATCAATAATTACTTCATGATATGCTATTATTTGTTCTTAAATTATTTGTTCTAGCCTTCCTGTTGAACTTTGATGATGTCCTGGCATTTATGTTTTGCCCCACTCTTAAGGACTATCGAAATATCACTTTGCCATGCTTTCTCTATACCTAAAACAAACATTTACCTTTCTTTGCATTATTATTCATGATCCTTTGTTTGAGTTACTCTTCGTGAGGCAAAGTAATTGTTATGCTTTATTATTAAAGTTTTATTTATCATGCCTGTCTTTAAAGTTTTATGATCTCAGCATGCATATGCTTTTACATTAGATTGATCAAGTTTATGTTAGTAGCATGTCACCACAGAAATTATTGTTTTATCGTTTACCTACTCGAGGACGAGTAGGAACTAAGCTTGGGGATGCTTGATACATTATAAACGTATCTCTAATTTCTGATGCTCCATGATCATATTATGCCAATTGCTACATGTTTTCTCCCGTCTTTATGTCATTTTTATCGATTTTCTGGACTAACCTATTAACAAGATACCACAGAGTCAGTTCCCTGTTTTCTGCTGTTTTTATTTTCAGAAAAGTTGTTCTGGAAATGTTCTCGAAATTGCAAAATTCGAAGTCCGGAAGTCCTATTTTCCTCGGAAGCATCAAAAAGACCGAAGAGCAGCCGAAGAGGGGCAGCAGGGGGCCACACCATAAGGTGGCGCGGCCCCCATGGTCGCGCCAGCTATGGGTGTGGGGCCCCCCGGCCTCCACCGCTTTTGCCCTTTCGCCTATTTAAGCCCCCGGATGGAAAACCCTAAACACCTGATCAAAATCCCCGAAAAAGTTCCGCAGCCGCCATCACCGTCAACCCGAGATCAGGGGTTCAAAAGCTGTTTCCGGCACCCTGCCGGAGAGGAGATCATCACCGGGGGCTTCTACACACTACTAGAAAACATATCATTAACGACAAGTGACAAAAAACTTTTGGTCGTTACAAAACTGAGCAAGCCTGCGCGTGGTGGGAATAGGTAGCGGAATACTTTTAACAACTACCAAGATTGCTCGTCGCTAGCACAGGCACATGAGTGGTCATTATTCCTAATCTAATTCTACTATGTTTTTCGTCTAGGGACCTGATCTAATCTGCTTATCTTACTTACAGCTCTAATAACAAACTAGAGGGAAATAAGTAAATAACTATCAAGATAACCCTGTCAAACAACTCTGTTTCGATCGCATATCCCTTCCCCAAATTTTTCTCTCCTCGAGTCCTCGGTGCCTCCGTCCTCTGCTATAATTTCTTCCTAGATTGAACGGAGTCCACATCCAATCGATTACCGCTTGTACCAAGGAGACGAGGCGCCCCTGCTGCAGCTCGCCGGTCGCCACCGCCCACCGACTACACCCGCCCCTGCTGAACCTAGCCGGTCGCCACCGCCCACCGACCACACGCGCTTGTGTGCTGCACCTCGCTGGTCGCCATCTCGTACCTACTCGGCGCACGCGTGCAGCACCTTGGCGGTCGCCACCTCCTGCCGACCTGACGCACCCCCGATGCACCTCGTCAGTCACCGGTAACGCCGCTACAGGTTGATTGGTACAATTCTTTCCTCTGATACGTTTTTGTTCTTCCAGGCCTTTCTCCGCTGATGAACCAAGCAGCAGTTATCCAATTTCGTTTGATTTCTCTTTATTTACGAATTCCTAATGCATGTTCAACTATCCATCCATCTCAATTCCAGAACTAGTCCTTTTCTTTAATGAACTTGACAACCGTAAGAATTTCTTAAAGAAGAATAGTAGTGTCGTCCACAGTTGAGTTGATCCTTCCTGGTGGAATGTGGCCAATCGTACCTTGGTCCATATGAGCAACTTGATGGTGGCGTCTAAGATCTGGCAATAGATCGAATTGCAATCCACATAGTCTACATGATAACTTCTGAGAGCCATCATCCTTCCCAAGGTTATGGATCCATGTTGAAGAACTTTTCTGTTTGTAAATGGGTCCATACAAACAAAACATGTATACCCTCTAAATAGCCATAGAGTCTCTATTATGTGAACTTCTGTCCAATGTTACCCAAGACATTGATCATTTAAGAAATCCTGCGAACATATTTTGCACTTCAGACCAGCTGAACGACTAGTTCTTCCTTCTTGTAGCACTGTCATAGACCCCTCTTGGTTATCGAGTAATATTTTCTTAGACTAATATGCACCAAATCCCCAAAGATTTGTGAGCTTTTCTCTTTCACTACTTATCAACTTTAGCAAAAATTCGCCAACATCAGGATCTTTAGAAACTTCAGCTACTATCTGAGGCATATAGTCTCTGTCAAGACAGACTGTTGACGAAACATCTTGTTTCTCAAAAACCAGTAAAGAAACTCACATGCTCGATGTAAACATATTTTTGCTTTCCTTGATGCACAGAATTTCAACAAATTTTCAATACATCTTTGGATATGAGTTGACTCTTTCCGTTTCTGGCACGTTTAAGAACTTTGAAAGGTGCTTCTCACAGTTAAGTGTGTGACGCCTATTATAATCCTGGCATTCAACAATGTTTTCATGAGAAAGAATTCCAATGCAAAGGTGGGTCTAAATAAGCTGTTGACATGAAAGCTGACATGGGGTAGAGCAAATCAATGCTCTCCAATTGACAAGCTTTATCACCTGAAATCTCATCGTCATGGTTGTGATCAATTTAATTTGAACAGAAACTTGGGAACCACTGGCCCTTTCCGAGCCTAAGGCAAATACTGCACTCGAGTTGCCATTCTTTTCCATCCCTTTTATTTGGTGACTCTTCCCTCTTATGATCACGTCTACCAGATCTTCAAGTAACATCCACATGGAACCCATGATGATAAGTAAGCTATTTTAACACAATTTTTATACGCCTTATGGGACATTGTGCCACTTTGTATTTATGTACTAAGTATTATGTGATTCATGTTTTTGTAGGCGTCCTATTCCTTCATAACGTGGAGAAGCATGATGGGTGTTGTGTTGATGATGGGTGCTGTGTTGATCAAGATTGATATGTGTTCAAAGAGAAGCATTTCTTTTGGCGTCCCTCGCCGGCAATTTTTTATTTTTTATTTTCATTCGCTGTTAGAGATGAGATATAGTTCTTTTGATTCATATTTGTTCAATGGTATTTTAATACCAGATTTATATGTCGTGATTGTCATATTTTGTATGATTTGATTAATAAAAAGAGGTTGTATATTCTTCAGCTTGTTTGTTGGAAATTTACTATAACTAGACGAAAAAGCGCGCTTCGCCGCGCCGGCTGCCTGGCGTTGTCACATGACCTGGCATGTTTAGTGCATCACTCGTTATCTTGATTTGGGACACAGCTAGGATTCAACATGCTTATATTTCCATTGATGCATTTAGTGGGGCAAGCAGCTCTGAAAAGGTCTCGGCTACAGTACGGTGTGATACAACACAAGGACACCATTTGGGTATTGGTTGACATAACGGCCACATGTGGTCTTTACGTGGCAGACGAGGTCCCCGTCAAAACAGCACGTTCCACTAAGCGCGGTCATTAGAGCACTGATACAAAAATTGACATCTCAAAGTTATAATTTAATAGCACGTATGAGCATATGCCTGTGAATAGGGGACTGCTTGGTTCACTTGAATGGATGGTTATGCAAATATGTCCAAGATATGAGTTTTTTAGATGGAACAACGGCCCCTTGTCCTTGGCAAGTCACACCTTTTATTGACATTGCAAAAGAATACAAAAAATAAGAGGAGGTTCTTGAAAAGATTGATAAATCTAACTAAACAGCAGATTTCAAGCTTCCAGCTTGATTTGTTCTGCCTTCATTCGACCTGCAACCACAATAGTTAGTCATTAGTGCCTTTTACACGATACAAATGTATTTAAGGATTGCATTGTCTATCATAGATATTGCACTTTGGATTCCACTCTTCACCCATATAAGAAAAAAATAAAGAGCAACCAACATGGGAGTAGGCCTGAATCTAGAGGTACTATGACCTGGAAACCCTAGTCTGGTGGACAGTGGCTGGGATCTTTTTGACTTTTGATAGTGTTACCTCATAATTAGATATTAGCATTAGTAAACTGGAACAGAGAATCTAGAGCACATAAGGTAATTCTATTGCAATATTTAAAATTTCCATATAGATAATATTGATAGTTCATTTCCCGTATACAAGTGACTCAGTAGTACCTTTTCTTCTTTGTCAAACTGCTATCCCGTTTTGTTCTTGTATTAAGTTTGCTAAAAGCTGGATACGGGAAATTTCATCTATCGAATTATATCCATGGTTTCAAAATAATATATGAAAATTGAGTGGTAAATTTGAAGAATAGGCTTCACTCACTATATTAGCAATTGCTGACTATATAACTATACTATTTTTTACATCTGAAAAACAACATATGAGAGTTCAAGTTTGATGTTTCTAAATTACACGAAATCAAATAAAACCAAAGAATTAAAAATTTGTGTGTTTAGAATTATATAACCAAATCAAGCGATGAATTATAAAGGAAAAATCTCATTAAACGGAAAAGGGAAAGATGAGACAACAAACTTAAGTCTCCGTACATCCAAACTAACCATAGTATGATATAAGAAAGTGATAAAATATGCAAATATGTTCTTCCTTGAAATGCTTAGAAAGATAGAGAATAACTTTTTAGAGTACATTTTTTGAACTGCGCACATGAATTCCCATGTAACTGCAACAATTTCTTGTGTTTCCTGCACCAAATATTGTCCAAGAAAATTTCAGCAATAACATTTAGAGGAAAAAGAGATACAAATTAGTGATGTTTTAGCCACTGCCACAACTAAGAAATATATAGTGATAAGTAGAAAATCCAAATCAAGAAAGACAAGAGAGCAATCCTCGAGTATAGGGGACTTTCCTATTTGCCAAACTCTATGTTCTGTAGATGCACCATTTTACTATTAAATATTGGATTTCATTCGAATAGAATATTGTCTTTACTCATTCTAAAGAAAATAACATGAGATAGTGGCAAGGTTTCTTGAAAGATTCTATCATTGGGCGGATTTTTTTTATCAAAAACAAAAGCGGCTTGGGTTAAAGAGATGTCCATAACCGCGCAGCCGAGCACATAGAGCCGCTATACCGGTGCACGTAAGGTAATATTCATCCTCCCAATCAGATCAACCTTCCCCACCATGTGGCATCAGTATTGCATTCCTACACAGAACAGAAACATTGGCCATAAAGGAAACAACCATGAATGTAACCATTACAAAGCAGTGCTAGTTGATTAAGTTGAAGCATACTCTTGATCGGTTACTTAGAAAAATGAATGAGAAAGAGATGAACCTAATAAATAAATGAACTTCCTTTTCCCTGAAATGTCATCGCGGACGCACATGTCCAGATGACCTTATTTAAATATACTGCACCTAATAGTTTTACTTCAACTTGCTATATTCCTACCAACTAAAATCTTTAGTGTCCGTCTTCATATAACCTTCATTATTCCAGGCAAAAGAAATACCACAGAATATAGTACCGATAGAAATGGTACAACCTCGTGTCATACATATGCCTACGCATCACAATGAAAATTGAGGTGTAGTGAAAAACATCATTCTGTGTCATCGAGCATCAATTGGATAGAAAATCTAAATATAAATATTGGACGGTGCATATTCTTGATGATTCTTAAGATAAAGCAAAAGGCGTACATACCTATATATATATATATAAAGTAACATTTATAGCCAAGAGAATGGGCGCAAAGTTTTACCAGCCATAGCCTGAGTTCCCCTCGAGCTTACTTGGATCATGTACTAATGCTCTCCTTGTGAGGAAGCAGGAAATGGTGAAACCCCTGCTGCAGCATGAAGACACACAAACGACCAAGGAAAAAGAGCGGTTAGTACCAGGCTGATCACCCAAAACTGAGGAGAAACAACAGCATTGAAGTCCACGAGCAGCTTGCAACAAACACTGACACAGCAGCGACCGTCCCTTACATGTCTGCTAGAACCTCGGCTGCTTGCGCCCGACCCACCTCGCCGCTCTACCCGTGGCCGTCTGCGACTTGGCTGTCGGAGTCGCTGCACCGGCGCTGTCCGCCGCACTCGGTCATCGCTGTGCGCGAGCCAGCTGCATGCGACTTGGCGGCCGGAGTCGCTGCGCTCACGTCATCTGCAGTACTTGGGCGCATGATATGCTATGCGCGAGCTGTCCGACTTGGCCGCCGTTGCGCCCACGTCGTCCGTCGCACTTGGCCGCAAGAGCCGCCACGCCCGAGCCGTCCAACGCGCATGCGGCCGTCAATGACCTGGCCGCCGGAGTCGGAGCGCCCACGTCGCCCTCTGCACTTGGTGGACAGAGCCGCTGGACGCGAGCCGTCCGGCACGCGGTCCGTCTGCGCGTTGGCCGCCCGTCGGCCGCACTTGGCTGCCTGAGCCACTTAGCTTAATTTGTTCGACGCGTCAGTCTGCTCCGCGGCCCTCCGCGATTTGAACAATGAGTCCACGTCGCTCCGCCGTGTCTTCCTCCGCACGATGCGCCGTCCCACAGCTAGGCCAGGCGCCTCAGCCACCAAACCAAATACCGGCAACTGCCAGCCAGGAGAGGAGCATGATACGGATGAATAGAAGGCCACCATTAACCCCACCCCAGCGAGATCTAATCTCAGAGGAGCGGAGGTGAGCAGCACGAATTTACTCGATTTGACCGAGCTGAACCGATCCACAACTGGAAAGAGTAAAAAAAATAAGCCAATGACAAATTGGTCACAGAAGCATGGCCACCAAATCGACCGTCGTAGTCCGTTGACCGTCGGCCAGCTGCACCGTAGCGCAGTGAAAAGAAAAAACGGTCCACACGCAGCCAGATCACAGAGCAGGTCTGCCGCACAGGTATGTAGAGAAGAGACCCAACCGACCAGCAACGAGCCCCACAAGAGACACAAGGCGAGGCAGGATCGCTGAGAACGCTCCTAACCCATGGAGCTTATAGCTTAAAGTAATTATCTTGAAATTTCGCATTCCACAAAAAAAGTAGTTTCATGAATCTAAAGGTGGCTAGATGGTTTCTTCTACCAGCAAAAAAGGTTGTTATTAGAAATTGTAACCGATGATATGATGATCTTGGGAACATTATTAGCGACAGCAAAAGTAGTCGTTAATACGAGAATTGTGTTGGGAATATGCCCTAGAGGCAATCATGTATGATGTAATTCCCACTGTATTCATAAAGTTATTAAGTTGTCCTTGTTTTGAACATCTGATATATGTCATTGAATATGTGATTCGATTGTGGAACTATATATTCATGTTGTTCATACTAGATTGTCCTTGGTCATTTAGGTTGTGCTGGACACACACCCTAGACTAATGTGAGTGTTGGCTGATGACACGGTTCCACTTGTCATGGGCATGGTGATGCCATTCCAATGTTCACGGACTTGGCTAAAGAGTTTAGCAAGTCGGACTGACCCACATTGAGATGCAACGATCAAGTCGTCATTTGCATGTCTCAATCAATGTAATCCTTAGACCTAAGGTTGTCGCACAATCCGAGTTGTGGATCACTGACTTAGGTTCTGTCAAACGTTGTTCTGTGACAAGGCAACTATAAAGGCAGAGTTCGGGTCGAATGAGAAGCAAGATGCGTGATGTGGATAATCAAGATGGGATTTTGCCCCTCCGAATGGAGAGATATTCTCTGGGCCCTCTCGAGTGATATGATTCAGGAAGCATGGCCATGCGCGACTCGGTTAAGTGTTAACTGTGTCGGTTGACTAAGAGTTAGTCAGATAAATCACATGTCACAGATCGAGAAGAGAGTTGAGCTATTCAAGGGATGACGATAAATCGCCTATAGCTCGACAAGGTATATCATGAGGCAAAAGGGACTAAGATGAATATCACATTGAAAGGTATGTCGTCATGACTCAATGGTACTTGGGAGTCGGCACGTTCTGCTAGGAGCCGCTACCGATTGATCGATTGGGAGTTGGACTCCAATCGTGTCCAAGTCGCCATGAGCCTGCAGGGTCGCACACTTAAGAGCGGGAGCAAGTATTGGTCAGGTTGGACCCGAACCGGAAATGGACTGGTTTTGTGAGTCGGACTCACAGAGGGAATGGGCCACAAGTGTTGTGAAGCCCATTACCATACGCTATATAAAGAGGGTCGCAGGTTGCCCAGCGGGCACGTTAGTCCACTCTCCCATGCGTTGGGAACCCTAGCCCCACTCAGTCCAGCCGCCGCACCGGACCTAGCAGTCCGCCGTCGGAGCTCCTCCTCGTACGTGCGGATACCGGCAGAGGTGCTGTACGTTCAGCACTTCGACGTTCGAAGGATTGGATCGGCCGGACCGGATCGTGGGACTGCACTGCCCCGACGCGCTGCATCGATAATCCGCACCTGCGCGTCTAGTGGTAATACTCGTGGCCTTCTACCTCGGCTAGATCTTGGAAGCATCGCGTAGGAAAAGTTTTGTTTATCTCTACGCGTTCCAACAGTGGTATCAGAGCGGTAGCTTCTGGTATTAGGCCCGAGATCCGTACATATGTGATATGTAGTTAGCGTTAGATGTGATCTAATTGCTGTTTTGGTGGTCGGTCTATGAGATAGATCGGTTTTGTACAAGGTTGATTGGATCAATCGTACTCGGGGTTAATGGATGATCTGGTTTCCGTGACCATACTGCTAAGGTCGTGAAACAACTTACCCCTACCGATCGGTTTCCGCCATCGGGGTATGCCGTGACACATAAATCCAGTTGCGTGATCGAAGATCAAAGAGTTTGGTCGAATCGGAATATGGATCAGATTCGGGTAAAATCATTTTATCCGATGAAGAAATCCATGATCGGAATGCAGATGAAATCCATGATCGGGACCGCCGGCTTCGCCCTGTCGTAGCGCCTTAGATATAGTTGCGAGTTTCACAACGCCGGTAGATATCGTATCTATGCATAACTTGTTTTTACAGGAAGTTGTGAATGGTATGGCTTATGTGCATGTGATGTGTGTAATCCATACATGATCTGCGTATCATGTTTATGTCAGCCGGCTGGAGCCTAGGTGCTGTCATTTTATTGTATAACGACCTGCGTGTCGGATACTCTATGTAATTTTTTTTCATTTACTATCTAGTGTAGCTTGTTGGAGAACCGGGTGGCATGCAAGTCGATGTACAAGTCGGCTACATAGAGTAAGATGGCACGTGACAAGAGTTGGCACGAGTCGACTTACAAGCTTTGTGGAGATGGAAATCGCCATGAAGAGAGCCATACCATTTCACATTATAATTGCTTTACTTGTGTTATTGTTATGTCTCTATTTACCTCTATTTAGATAGTTGGTAGATTCTTTAATCCCTCAAAGAAGGTCTAGTCGGTCGCCCCGCCAATGCTGCACCATCACAAGTCGGACATTCTTGGTAGTGGGCTCATAAAATTAAGGTGCTACCAATTCTTTCCGGTTAGGTGGGTTTGAGTCGGACTCTTACAAGCAGAAGCACTTGGTAATCTAGACGAGTCCATCACAACGGTTGTGGGGCTCGGGGCGAGGTAGGTTGGGAGCCGGGGCATGTGATGTCACCCAACTAACAGGAGTCGTATTGGATACGATTGGCAAGGTGTTGCCTACCTAGATCACTTGACGGCTAGCGGTGATGCTAAAGCTCACTAGTCGGCTTGCTTATTTAGGATCTTGAATCACTTAGTAACCATCGGAGGGATGTTGGTTCTAGTGGGAGCATAAGTATTAAAGCGTTTAATATGCCTGCTCTTTTATGAATACATGTCTTAAGTGTTTTTGCGTATTTTCTGTTGTAGATCAATGGCCCCTAGCAACCTTCCTCAGTTGTCCGTGTTTGCGTTGAGGTCAATCCTATTGAAAGATAAGCTTAATGGAACTAATTTCACCAACTGGTATCGTAATCTGAGGATAGTCCTCAAGCATGACAAAAAAGAACATGTTCTAGAAACTACACTTCCAGAAGAGCCAGATGACGATGCGACTGTCGCTGTCACGAATGCCTACCGTAAGACTAGAGATGAGTCTACGGAAATTAGTTGTCTTATGCTTGCACACATGGAACCGGACTTGCAGCAGCAGTTCAAGTATGTTGAGGCCTACGATATGATCGAAAGCCTCAAAAGTATGTTCCAGGCTCAGGCAAAGACCGAGAGGTATCAAGTCTCTCAAGCTTTGCTGGGCTGTAAGCTGAAAGATGGCGATCCACTGAGTCCGCATGTAATCAAGATGATTGGTTACATTCAGTCTCTGGATCGGCTGGGCGTCCCAATTAACGAAGAGTTCGCTACTGATATAATTCTGAACTCTCTTCCTAGTGCGTATGGTTCGTTCATCTCGAACTACCATATGCATGGTATGGATAAGAGTATCACTGAATTACATGGGATGCTCAAAACGGTAGAGGCTGATATCAAGAAAGGCGCCAGTCAAGTGTTGATGGTGCAGAATAAGGCTAAATTCAAGAAGAGTTTTTGGACTAAGAAGAAGAAGGATAAGTCAGGAGGTAGCACCCATGGCCCTGTCCAGAGTGCTCCCTCAAAGACTAAACCTTCTCCTACAGCCGGAGCCAACTGCTTCTATTGCAAGCAAGATGGCCACTGGAAGAGGAACTGCACCAAGTATTTGGCTGATAGAGCCAAGAGTGGAGGTGTGACTTCCAACTCAGGTACGCTTGTGTGCAATGTTATAGACATTTATCTTGCTGATGCGCCTAATAGTTCTTGGGTATATGATACCGGATCAGTTATTCACATATGCAACTCGTTGCAGGGACTGGTAAGAACTAGGAGCATGGCAAGAGGAGAGGTTCACATTCGGGTCGGCAACAAGGCGAGAGTCGCTGCGTTGGAAGTTGGCACGATGCAACTTCATTTACCTTCAGGATTTTTATTGGAACTAAATAATTGTTATTATGTTCCAGCGCTTAGTCGAAACATTATTTCCGCCTCATGTTTGATGAGACAAGGTTATGAGTCGAATATTAAGAATAATAGTTGTTCTTTATATTTGAAAGATATGTTTCATGGCTTTGCACCCG
Source organism: Alopecurus myosuroides (assembly GCA_028641055.1). NCBI lineage: Eukaryota > Viridiplantae > Streptophyta > Magnoliopsida > Poales > Poaceae > Alopecurus > Alopecurus myosuroides. The sequence goes on from CM054061.1 coordinate 366,305,945, forward strand.
TTCAGAACGGGTTATTTATTTTAAATCTTGATAGTGAATCGGTCTATAACATAAATGTTAAAAGGTTGAAACCAAATGATCTGAATATGACTTACTTTTGGCACTGTCGGCTTGGTCATATAAGTTGGAAGCGCATGAAGAAGCTCCATGATGATGGACTTCTAGCTTCGTTTGACTTAGAGTCATTCGAGACATGCGAATCATGCCTACTAGGCAAGATGACCAAGACACCTTTTGCAAGGAGTTGTGAAAGGGCGTCCGACTTGTTGGAACTAATACATAGTAATGTATTTGGACCAATGAGCACGACAGCTAGAGGTGGTTATGAGTACTTCATTACCTTCACTGATGATTTGAGTAGGTATGGATATATATATTTAATGAAACACAAGTCGGAAGACTTTGAAAAGTTCAAGGAATTCCAGAGTGAGGTACAAAATCAACTCGGCAAAAAAATAAAGCTTCTACGGTCGGACCGTGGGGGCGAGTACATGAGCCATGAGTTTGATGACCATCTAAAGAGTTGTGGAATAGTTCCTCAACTCACTCCGCCGGGTACACCGCAGAGAAACGGTGTATCGGAACGGAGAAATCGGACCTTGTTGGACATGGTACGATCAATGATGAGTCGGACAGATCTACCTTTATCATTTTGGGGTTATTGTCTAGAAACTGCAGCTTTCACACTAAACAGAGAACCATCAAAGTCAGTAGATAAGACACCACATGAGATGTGGACGGGCAAAAAGCCAAGTTTGTCTTTCTTAAGATTTGGGGTTGTCAGGTATTTATCAAGCGACTTCAGTCGGACAAGCTCACGCCCAAGTCGGATAAGTGTATTTTCATGGGGTATCCAAGGGAAACCTTCTACAACCGGGAAGAGGGCAAAGTGTTTGTCGCTCGGAATGGTGTCTTCCTTGAGAAAGAGTTTCTCAGTCGGGAAGTCAGTGGGAGCACGGTGCAACTCGAAGAAATTCGAGAGGAACCAGCTAGGGGCGAGTCGGCAATGGCCTTGGAGGCTGAGCCGGTCGTGGTACCTACACCGGTTACAGCACCTGAACCTCGGAGATCTGCCAGATTACAGAGTGCTCGAGATGTTTTACTGTTAGACAGTAATGAGCCGGCAAGTTATTCGGAAGCGATGGTGGGATCTGATTCCGAGTCATGGCTTGGAGCCATGAGATCCGAGTTAAAGTCCATGGATGAAAACCAAGTTTGGAATTTGGTTGATCTGCCTGACGGTGCAAGACCCGTCGAGTGCAAATGGGTCTTTAAGAAGAAAATTGATATGTATGGAAATATTTCCGTCTATAAAGCACGACTTGTCGCGAAGGGGTTCCGACAAGTTCAAGGAGTTGACTACGACGAGACCTTCTCGCCTGTAGCGATGCTTTAATCAATTCGGATCATGTTAGCCATAGCAGCCTATTTCGACAATGAGATATGGCAGATGGATGTCAAGATGGCTTTCCTTAATGGAAATTTAACTGAGGACGTGTATATGATACAGCCCGAAGGTTTTGTCGATCCAGCTAATGCTGACAAGGTATGCAAACTTCAGAAATCCATTTATGGGTTGAAGCAACCATCTCGGAGTTGGAACATTCGCTTTGATGAGGTAGTCAAATCGTTTGGCTTCATCAAGAGCGATCATGATTCTTGTTTATACAAGAAGTTTAGTGGGAGCAAAGTAAATTTTCTAATCTTATATGTGGATGACATATTGCTGATTAGAAATGATGTCATGATGTTGCAAGAAACCAAAGAGTCATTGAAAGGAGTTTCTCAATGAAGGATTTGGGTGAGGCAACATACATATTAGGAATCAGGATCTATAGAGATAGATCAAGGCGGCTCATTGGATTGAGTCAGAGTACATATCTGGACAAAGTTTTGAAGAAATTCAAAATGCAAGAGTCCAAGAAGGGATTCTTGCCGATGTCCCATGGCATAAAACTTAGCAAGACTCAGTGTCCTTTGACGACTGATGAGCGAAGTCGGATGAGTGTGATTCCGTATGCTTCGGCAATAGGATCCATCATGTATGACATGATTTGTACTAGGCCAGATGTTTCCTATGCTCTTAGTGTTACGAGCAGATACCAGGCTGACCCTGGTGAAGCCCACTGGGCAGCGGTTAAAAATATCCTCAAGTATTTGAGAAATACTAAGGAAATGTTCCTAGTTTATGGAGGTGCTGAGGAATTCAGTGTAAAGGGTTACACGGATGCGAGTTATCTCACCGACTCAGATGATTCTCGTTCGAAATCTGGATACGTGTTCGTAATGAACGGAGGAGCTGTGAGCTGGAAGAGTTCCAAGCAAGATACGGTGTCTACATCTACAACAGAGGCTGAGTATATTGCTGCCTCAGAGGCGGCAAAGGAAGCTGTTTGGATCAGGAACCTCCTGATAGATCTTGGTGTGTTTTAGGGCGCGTCCAATGCTTTGGACGTATATTGTGACAACAATGGTGCTATCGCACAAGCCAAGGAACCTAGACAACACCAGAAGAACAAACATATACTCATGCGGTACCACCTCATTCGCCAGTTTGTCGAAAAAGGTGATATCAAGTTATGCAAAGTACACACGGAAGCAAACATTGCAGATCCGTTGACAAAGGCGCTACCACAGCCTAAGCATGAGGCGCACACGAGAGGTATGGTCATTAGATGCCTAGGCATATGATGCCAGGATGATTGACTCTAGTGCAAGTGGGAGACTGTTGAGAATATGCCCTAGAGGCAATCATGTATGATGTAATTCCCACTGTATTCATAAAGTTATTAAGTTGTCCTTGTTTTGAACATCTGATATATGTCATTGAATATGTGATTCGATTGTGGAACTATATATTCATGTTGTTCATACTAGATTGTCCTTGGTCATTTAGGTTGTGCTCGACACACACCCTAGACTAATGTGAGTGTTGGCTGATGACACGGTTCCACTTGTCATGGGCATGGTGATGCCATTCCAACGTTCACGGACTTGGCTAAAGAGTTTAGCAAGTCGGACTGACCCACATTGAGATGCAACGATCAAGTCGTCATTTGCATGTCTCAATCAATGTAATCCTTAGACCTGAGGTTGTCGCACAATCCGAGTTGTGGATCACCGACTTAGGTTCTGTCAAACGTTGTTCTGTGACAAGGCAACTATAAAGGCAGAGTTCGGGACGAATGAGAAGCAAGCTGCGTGATGTGGATAATCAAGATGGGATTTTGCCCCTCTGAATGGAGAGATATTCTCTGGGCCCTCTCGAGTGATATGATTCAGGAAGCATGGCCATGCGCGGCTCAGTTAAGTGTTAACTGTGTCGGTTGACTAAGAGTTAGTCAGATGAATCACATGTCACAGATCGAGAAGAGAGTTGAGCTATTCAAGGGATGACGATAAATCGCCTATAGCTCGACAAGGTATATCGTGAGGCAAAAGGGACTAAGATGAATATCACATTGAAAGGTATGTCGTCATGACTCAATGGTACTTGGGAGTCAGCACATTCTGCTAGGAGCCGCTACCGATTGATCGATTGGGAGTTGGACTCCAATCGTGTCCAAGTCGCCATGAGCCTGCAGGGTCGCACACTTAAGAGCGGGAGCAAGTATTGGTCGGGTTGGACCCGAACCGGAAATGGACTGGTTTTGCGAGTCAGACTCACAGAGGGAATGGGTCATAAGTGTTGTGAAGCCCATTACCATACGCTATATAAAGAGGGTCGCAGGTTGCCCAGCGGGCACGTTAGTCCACTCTCCCATGCGTTGGGAACCCTAGCCCCACTCAGTCCAGCCGCCGCACTGGACCTAGCAGTCCGCCGTCGGAGCTCCTCCTCGTACGTGTGGATACCGGCAGAGGTGTTGTACGTTCAGCACTTCGACGTTTGAGGGATTGGATCGGCCGGACCGGATCGTGGGACTGCACTGCCCCGACGCGCTGCATCGATAATCCGCACTTGCGCGTCTAGTGGTAATACTCATGGCCTTCTACCTCGGCTAGATCTTGGAAGCATCGCGTAGGAAAAGTTTTGTTTATCTCTACGCGTTCCAACAAATTGTGGTCGTTATTGTATCACAATTAACGACGACACTATGTACGGTCGTTACAAAAATAACGACCAAAAGAACTGTGTGGTCGTTATACTTTTAACGACGAAGCCTATGACGACAACTAACGACCACCCGATTGTGGTCGTTAATGACTTTTAACGACCAAAATCTTACTTTTAACGACCACATTTTTTGTCGTTAAAACTCATTTTTCTAGTAGTGACATCACCATGCCTGCCTCCGGAGTGATGCGTGAGTAGTTCATCCTTGGACTACGGGTTCGTAGTTGTAGCTAGATGGTTGTCTTCTCCTTATATGCCTCCATGTTTAGATCTCGTGAGCTGCCTATCATGATCGAGATTGATCTTATGTAATTCTCTGTGCTGTGTTTGCTGGGATCTGATGAATATTGACCTTATGCCAAGTTGATTATAGTCTTTATTGCATATGTTATTTGTGATCTTGCATGCTCTCTGTTGCTAGTGGTTATTCTGGCCAAGTAGTTGCTAGTGACTCCAAGAGGGAGTATTTATGCTCGATAGTGGGTTCCTGCCTCCTTGTTGCCTTGCTCGAGTGACATAAACGTGAAGGGGAAGGATGTGTTGTTTCCACTAGGGAGAAAACAGCGGTGAGAGTGCCCACGTGCATAATCATTGGTTACATTACACACTTTGTTTAATGCAATTATCTGTTGCTTGCAACTTAATACCTAAGGGGGTTCGGATGATAACTTGAGGGTGGATTATTAGTCATAGATGCAGATGGATGTCGGTCTATGTATCTTGTTGTAATGCCCGCACTAAATATCACAGTAATCTTCATGTCATATTGTGCACTACGGTGCAACCTCTATTTGTCAATTGCCTAGCTGTAATTTGTTCACCCAGCATGCTATCTTTTATAGAGAGAAACCACTAGTGAAACTACGAATCACGGTCTATTTTCCAAACTTTTAACCAAACCACAACGATTTCCTGCTCTCTTTACTTTCTACAAGCATACACTGTTTTTCCACACTATACGTCTAATCTTTGTTTTCAGCAAGACCGGTGAGATTGACAACCTCACTGTACCGTTGGGGCAAAGTATTTTAGTTGAGTTGTGCGCAGGTTCCACGTTGTTGCTGACACCGGTGAAGCGCCAGCACCACCGTCAGTGGCATCAACCTTCCAAAGATTCTCTTTCTCCTACTGGATTGATAACCCTGGTTCTTAAGTAAGGGGAAAACTCCTACCGCTGTGCTCATCACACCTTCCTCTTGGGGTTCCAACAACGTAGAGAAAGGATTCAACTCTGCCAGCAATCAGTGTTTTGTCCAAATACATGGCATGGTTTATTATAATGAGCTCATCTTGCACACAAACTTGCATCTTTGAAGCACGGACAATGTTGACGAAGGAAATTATTTTTTTAAGTGAATAAAAAACCACTTTCCATTTTCGGAGTGTCAGAAATGATTTTTTTGTGAAGGACCTACCACAAACATGTTGCAAAACTTGAGGGCTTAATTTTTTTGACAGGATAGGACATGTGATATACCCAAATAAACAATCTGTTTTCTAAGAAAAGATTTCCATCCACCTCTTTTGAAAATCACACGTTTCTGCCTATTCAGTTGGAAACGGGCCAAATTTGAACTACAGGTGTCCCGTAATTTGCTCATAAATTTTGGAAAATTTTATTTTTATGTACTCAACTACCTATTTCAATAGAGATCCACAATGAGTTGCTGAATATACAACCCGTCGTTATGAACAGTCATGCCCTCCGTCTTGACTTTCTCCTAAAACGGGCTGAGAAAATTCCAGTAAATTCAAAAAAAAACTTAAATAACGCGATACCTTCGCCTAGTGTCATTACATATGTTCTAGTATCTACCAAAATTGTAAAATTGAAATACGACAGTTCTGTTAAAAAAGTGTTTACAAAAAAGAGCTATCTCCTCCTAACATTCTAGGGTTTCGGTTCAAATGACGGGTGTTATGGCCAAATACATGGCATAGTTTGTTATAATGAGCCCATATTGCACACAAACATGCATCTTGGAAGCACGGACAATGTTGACGAAGGAAATTATTTTTCTAAGTGAATAAAAAAAACATTTTCTATTTTTGGAGTGTCAAAAATGGTTTTTTTAAGGACCTACCACAAACATGTCGCAAAACTTGGGGGATTAATTTTTTGAACATGCTAGGATATGTGATATACTCAAATAAACAATCTGTTTTCTAAGAAAAGATTTGTATCCACCTCTTTTGAAAATCACAAGTTTCTGCCGATTTAGGTGGAAACGGGACAAATTTGAACTACATGTGCCTCGTAATTTGCTCATAAATTTTGGGAAAATCATTTTTAGGTACTCAACTACATATTTCAATAGAGATCTACAATGAGTTGCTGAATATATAACCCCTAGCTACAAACGGTCATGCCCGCCGTCTTGACTTTCTCCTAAAATGGGCAGAGAAAATTCTAGTAAATTCAAAAAAAAACCTAAAAAATGCAAGACCTTCGCTTGGTGTCATTTCATATGTCCTAGTATCCACCAAAAATATTAAACTTGGAATACGGCAGTTCTGTTGAAAAAGTGTTCACAAAAAAGAGTTATCTCCTCCTAACATTCTAGGGTTTCGGTTCAAATGATGGGTGTTATGGCCAAATACATGGCATAGTTTGTTATAATGAGCCCATATTGCACACAAACATGCATCTTGGAAGCACGGACAATGTTGACGAAGGAAATTGTTTTTTTAGTGAATAAAAAACCATTTTCTAATTTCGGAGTGTCAGAAATGTTTTTTTTTTGTGAAGGACCTACCACAAACATGTTGCAAAACTTGGGGGATTAATTTTTTGAACATGCTAGGACATGTGATATACCCAAATAAACAATCTGTTTTCTAAGAAAAGATTTCCATCCACCTCTTTCCAAAATCACAAGTTTCTGCCGATTTAGGTGGAAACGGGACAAATTTGAACTACAGGTGCTTCGTAATTTGCTCATAAATTTCAGCAAAAATCATTTTTAGGTACTCAACTCCCTATTTCAATAGAGATCCACAATGACTTGCTGAATATACAACCCGTAGCTATGAACGATCATGCCCGCCATCTTGACTTTCTCCTAAAACGGGCTGAGAAAATTCCAGTAAATACAAAAAAAATCTAAATAACGGGAGACCTTTGCATGGTGTCATTACATATGTTCTAGTATCCACCAAAAATAGTAAACTTGGAACACGACAGTTCTGTTGAAGAAGTGTTCACAAAAAAGAGATATCTCCTCCTAACATTCTAGGGTTTTGGTTCAAATGACGGGTGTTATGGCCAAATACATGGCATAGTTTGTTATAGTGAGCCCATATTTCACACAATCATGCATCTTGGAAGCACGGACAACGTTGACGAAGAAAATTATTTTTTTTTAAGTGAATAAAAAAACTATTTTCTGTTTTTGGAGTGTCAGAAATGGTTTTTTTTTAAGGACCTACCACAAACATGTTGCAAAACTTGGGGGATTATTTTTTTGAACATGCTAGGACATATGATATACCCAAATAAACAATTTGTTTTCTAAGAAAAGATTTCCATCCACCTCTTTTGAAAATCACAAGTTTCTGCCGATTTAGTTGGAAACGGGACAAATTTGAACAACAGGTGCCTCGTAATTTGCTCATAAATTTTGGCAAAAATCATTTTTAGGTACTGAACGACCTATTTCAATAGAGATCCACAATGAGTTGCTAAATATACAACCCCTAGCTAGCTCAAAACGTTCGCGTGGCGCGGGAGTTGTGTCGCGTGGCCGCGAGTGCGCGCTATAAACTACCGCGCCTCGAGAGTCTTCTCCTCTCCACGCATCGTCGCGCTGCCACCATGCCTCTGAGGAGGAACAGCACCACCGGCTTCCGCGGCGTCCGAGCGCGGCCAAACAGAATGTTCACCGCAGATATCCACTATGGGGACGAGCGCATCCCCCTCGGCTCCTTTGCGATGGCGGTGGAGGCCGCCTGCGCCTGGGACGCGGCGGCCTGGCGCCTCAACCGCATGCGGTCACTGATGAACTTCAACGACTGCCACACCCTCTGGGAAGCGGAGGCCACGGCACCGACGTCGCAGATTGTCACCGCCACCGACAACCGCCACAGCGCGTTTCAGGGCCTAGTCGACGCCAGGGACGACCGCGTCGTCTGCGAGAATTACCGGAGCAATCCGAGGGAGGAGAGCGCCAACGATGAGCTCTGGCAGACCTGCGCGGCTAAGGGGGCGGGGCGCCGTCTCGAACGCCACCTCGCGTTAGAGGCCGTCCGGGAGGCGAGGACGAAGGCGCTGCAAGAGCTCCGCCGGTCCGACCACGCCGGTGAAGTCTGGGCCTCCGACGATCCAAGGTGGGAGCCTATCTCGGACATGATATCGTGCACCTCCGACGACGAGGAGGAGGTCACCGACCATTCTGCTTGTTCGCGCACAGGGAAGGGGTTGACCCAAAGATAGTGGAGATTGTTGCACAGGGAAAATGGAAGGAGAAATTTTTAAAAATCACCGAGCAGCTTGTAGATGCAATAGACAAGGTTAGAAGGGGAGTGCACATTCCCGATAGAGAGAATGACGAGTTGACACTAGCTCTGGGGAATCCCGAACACGTTGGACGAGTACGAACCCTCCCAGGTATCACCATGAAGGATGCAATGCGGAGTGCACTGAGAGTTATAGAAGCCGTTCGATAACGAAGAAGAAGTGCGCTGACCGGTTATCGACATTGGAACAACGGGTGCAGAAGCTGGAGCAGAATTGGCAGAGGGCACCTGACCAGCAGTTTTTTATAGAAGATCATCAAGCCGATGCCGCCCCATCTCAGTCGAAAAGCAGCGTGGGTTTTCCTCGCATCTTGAAGGATGTGGAGCAAGCTACCCCATGGATTATGTCACGGAGAAGACAGAGTGCAAGCTACATGTGCCAATGAGGAACATGTCCATTAAGGTGGCGGTCGGCTATGTTTACCCACAACAAGATGGAGCAACGAACCATCATCAGCCCATTCCATCTGACTGTGCTCTTGTCGGGGTGGATGACATTGTGTCTGGTTATGAAACAATGGATCTTCATCATCCTGGAGGTGACGAGGAGAAGACACCGGGCGATATCAAGCGTGGTTTTGCCCTCTAGACCAAAAAACTACATCGTATTTTCAGGCCCCGTGCCAAGGCCACCGGCTCCTTGTGATAGCAGTCCACATGAGCAGCGCAGTCCACATGAGCAGCAAGGGCCATCGACTACTCCTGCTGACAGTTCACATGAGCAGCAAGGGCCATTGATCTCTCATGTTGGCAGTCCACATGAGCAGCAAGGGCCACACCTACCTAAGGGGGGCAGCACGAGTCCAGCATCTCGATATCCTCCACGTGAGGAAGCGCCCGTTAAGCGGAACCGTTCGCCGGCTAGGAAGAGACCCAGAATAGAGAGAACACTGCCTCCTCTTTAGAAGTTACCTTTGGAAAGACCTGCCGAGGAAAACAGGGCCATCTCTCGTTCCAAGGTCGCTGCCCATTTTGCTAAGAAAGTGCCAGAAATACCTTTTGAGAAGACGCTAGATCCGGTGAAAATTGTGTGTACCATTGAGAACCTATATAACCCTCCACCATCGCCGCCATCAGACTATAGGCGTTCTGTTGAAAATTCATATGACGAGATGATCTAGGAGGGGAAAAGGGAAGAAACCGGTGGTCCAGCAGGCGGGAAAAAGGAAACAACAGGTCCATGGGAAAAAAGGGAAAAAATTCCCCAGCTCGGAGAACAAGCCGGTAAATCGGTTGCCTCTCTCAAGGTGTTTGACAAGAAGGCTGTTCAAAATACTTATCAACAACACACAACAGATATCGATTACGCTATCGCTGAAGTAGCATACCAATATGAAAAAGGGGGAAATTTGGTCGAAAATATCTCCATCCTGCCAACAAAAATGCGCAATTTGCATAAGTGGTACTTGGGTAGGGCAAAGGAAGGGTACGCGGCTATGATGGTGGGAGTTAAGGAGGAGCACTACTTCCAACATTACGCAGTGAGCATTGACTTCGAGGATCATTTTGCGTTATACAATCTCCGGGAACTCAACAAATCGTTGCTCAGTTGCTATTATCTGTAAGTGATTTATTTATGTAATTTAAGAAGGATTTAGCTGAGTTCCTTCATTTTATGTAATTATCCTCAATTTAATCTTGTTTGCGCTATATTATGCAGATTGAAGATGCTCGAATGCAAAAGGAATGAAATCAAGGACATTGGGTTTATTGACGCGGATACAATGCATGAATTAACCATAAATGATCCCCTGTATAACAAGGATACACCGGATACTTTGCTAAGGTTTTTGAAGCGACAACGTGACAAAAAACAAATACTTTGGCCTTATAACTACAAGTGAGTGTTACTGTCTTCTAACACATTTTATTTTTCCTTATAACTAATGAGTTATATCTATGACACTGCATATTTAAATATGCGCGGCTTCCACTTTATGCTTATCGTCATTAAAATGCGCGATGGATATATTGATGTCTACGACTCAATTACCAAACCGCATATAGATTACAAGCACTGTTTTGATATGCTCCAAAGGTAATTTTATTTAATTCTTAACGGATTTTTCGTTAATTTCCTGATGTCAACAAAATAATAATTCTTTTATTCAATTTTTTGTCGGGCAGCGTATGAGAAACATTCATCAAGGAAGATCCGGAAGGTGGATGGCCGGTGAAGCTGACATGGAAAGGGAAAGTAAGTACTACTACCTAGGTCCACACACCGTTATCATACTTGGTTATTGTTTGATTGAATTGTATTCTTGCACAGAAATGCGACCAACAACCGATGGGGACTAATCTATGTGCTTACTATGTTTGTGAGAACATTCACAAGATTGTCACCGAGAGAATCAATAATAGTAGAAATAAGGAGGTATATAAACTACATTTACAAATTTATTTTGTTACCATCAGTTCTGCTGAGTTTCAGTCATAGTTGTTTTATTATGATTTGATAGTTTACGTATGTATTCATTTGTATCTCTCTCATTCTTTTATAGTTGGCAAGAAAGCGGGAGAAGCTCCCTCTCGAGCGCCGTTTCCAATCAATTTGCGAGGAATTGGCGGGATTTTTCCTCCAGGACGTTATACCTCCTTCGGAGAGTACCACCATGCATCGTAGTGTATGCCTCAATATAATAGTGAGCTAGCTACATGTAATATATAGTATGCCTCGGAGAGTACCACTATGAAACACTACCTAATTTGTGATCTCGTATAATTAATTGCATGTGTTATATGTATGCACCAAGTTGATATAGACATCACCTTGATGCATGTAGATACTTTATATATACCCAAACTTGTTTCTGGCGCATCGACGCGATCCTCGTATGATGAAAAGGTCCGATACACCCCCCTAAACCCTAAACCCCTCTTAAACCCTAAACCCCTCATAAACCCTAAACCCCTCCTAACCCTCTGGTACCGGTTCGTGTTATGAACCGGTACCAAATGTCTACAGCCCCGCAGGCTCCCCTGAGGCCACGTGAAGGCACCTGCAATACCGGTTCGTAACGAACCGGTACTAAAGGTTGGACTACCTTTAGTGCCGATTAATTAGTACCGGTTGTCCAACCGGTACTAAAGGCCCTCTGGAACCGGTATTGATAACATGTTTTCTACTAGTGCCTATGGCTAGTTGGGAGCTCAGGTTTAGTCTAAATCCCGTTGACAACAACGGATCCGATCTGGGGATCCTTCTTGTCATCTTCACTACCGAGAAAGAACCTTCAGTTCCTCTTTCTCCCTCCCAACGTTTTTCTCATTCCTTTGTCCAACTCCCCTACCGTACATCCCCTCGATTGTTTGTTTTTTCACACACTTAGTAGAAAAGGGGACTTTAGTCCCGGGTCGTAACTGGCTTTAGTCCCGGATTTCCATCCGTGACTAGCCAATCGGACTAGAGTCCCGCCTCCCTTGTTCTGGTTGGCTAAAAACCGAAACTAAAGGGCCTCCACGTGGCAGCGCCCAGCGTTGCGGGCTGTAGGACATTTAGTCACCAGTGGTAAAACGACCCGGGACTAAAGATTTTGTAAATTATTTTAATTTTTTTGTCATTTCCTTTAGTCAATGATTTTTAACTCTAATCATACTTCTTTTGTATCTATTATTTTTAACTCTAATAATTATCCTTTAGTCTTAACTATTTTTAACTCTAATCATTCTCATTTCATTCTAGTGACACTTCCCGGTCGGTCACTCATACTCAGACTACTACACTCTCAGCACAATTAACTTCTTAGTTCCTTCCCTCTCAGATTCCAAGAAACAAATATTGTTTTACTGACGATAGTATGTTATCAATCATGTTAACCCTTGAACTATGATGTCACACGTCTTTATTTTGTTATCCAAACAATTATTTAGTTAAACAAAAATAAATAACTAATAATAATCTTGACTTCAAATAATCTTGAATTTAAATAATATTTTTTCTTTTTTCATTTAATATTGAATAATTCATATCTACAAATCCGTAAATCGGAAATTGACAAATAATATGTCTAAAATCGACAGACTTTGTGATAGTTTGTCTCACACCAAAAATTAATTTATTTTAGTATAATGTTATTGTTATTTATGATACTTTTTTATAAACCTAAAATGAAGAAAAACAAATTAGACCAGAAACAATCACTTGAATAAGATCCTACTGTTTTTTCCTTGCATATGGATTCTCTGACATGATCCGGTGAAAGTACTCCTATGAGAGACTTGTCCAAAACCATCAACACAAGTAACAATGATCATATAGTGCGTAAATGCACCATCTAATGCTCACATATGACTACATTATGTATTTTAATAGTTGTCTTCCAAACCATTAATCGAGAAAAGCCTACAGATGCGAAAGAACACAATAGGCAACATGCGCGGAAGTGAGATGCGCAATCCACAAAAGAAATATGAACTTCTTAAGAAGCGTCATGAAGCCTATAAAAAAAGAAAGCTCCATTGTTAGTTAATACACGGGAGTCACAAAATAGTCCATTTATACTCTCCCAACAACAAAACACACGCTTCTTGTTGCAGGTGCACTTTAGCAACTTTCACCACTCGGATGATGGTGGAAAAAAGAGCTCAGGTTGTACTGTTAGTACGTACATGAAGAATGTCATCTACAAAGAGATCCATACATCATAGAACATATGTGAGATATTTCTCACTTAAATTTTAAGTAATCAAAGTTTTATGTATTTTCATTATGTATACTTATATTCGGAATATGACTTGTTTTCTGTAGATCAACTCCATTTTGGTAATAATGTGTTGCAGATAGAAACATATTTTAATATTTTGCTAAATAACACGAAGATGGTGTGTTGTGATATGAATTTTTTGTGCAATTTTTCATCTTGTTTTAGAGATTTATTCAAAAAACTCTATGTGTGGTCAAACAATGCACTTCAACATAGAAAAATATTTCCCGTAAATAAGCCAATAGTATGTTCATGTGGATAACAAACATAGCATGTCCATTATTTTTTTGATTCCAAAATTTTGTGCCAAGTGACTTACCGTCTCTTCTTATTCTCTAATCCATGGATCACCTGAATGCTTACAGTTTCATATCATTTGACCTTGTAAATTAGATAATCTTGTCTAAAAAATCAAAGTGGTCAAAATAAATTTGTTACTTCAGTTTATGATGTCTTGATCGGGTTTTTTTGTAGAGCTCCTTGCAAATGATTCACGTGTATTTCTACCATTTTTTATGTACACACTTTATTATTCAGCCATTCTTAGGGATACCCTTCTTCTATCTTATTTTTTTTGCCTTCTCAGCTGAAATTATCCTTTATTTGAAGATAATAATGATGAAAAAAGACTAGCAATATGCCATGATACATTTGGGGTATTGTGGAACTCCCATGATCTTGTTTGATGTGGTTATTTTTGCATTTTTGTTTAGAATACATTATTGCACATTCATTCTACTATTGTCTAATCTTTTTATTTTCTCTTCTCGTGGTTCCGGCTTTCATATTAAATCATGGTGAAGCACTGTCACATAGTATCTAATAAAAATATTCACGCTTTCGTTGCAATGCATGGTATTTTACTAGTATAAGTGAAAAAAGGTTCATCAGGTTGTATCGGATATATTTTGTTGTCTAATGGCCTATTTGGATTGCAGTCGTGGCGTGCCCAACCAATTTATTGGTCGTTGACTGCTACCATGGGGTCCGTTTGGATCAGCGCCAGAGCTAGGATACCATGCCAATATTTTGGTCAGCCCATTCACTTTCTACGTCCGTGTGTTGGCGAGACTCGGGCGGCAAAATCCTTCGCCAAATCTTTGGCTTGCCAATTTTTGTGGGGCTGGCTGGGGCGTAATCCAAACAGACCCTAAATAACTACATATAGTCAAGCAAGGCTTCAGCTGAGATCGAGATGCTCAAGTACAAATAGCCAAGGTAACATTGTCAGGCATGACTCTCGCTACTTACACCATTAGCCTGCATCGAGGACAACTTTTTTTTTGAAACGGAAAAACCCAGCATCTGCATCCAGTGGATGCACACGGCTTATTTATTAATCAATCATCCAGTATATAAAGTATGGATTATTACATCTCAACTGAAATCCAGCGTGGCTACAAAGATTAGCCAACGAAACCAACGGAGACTACACATATTGCAATCTCCTAGTGTGCTGCCACCCACCCTGGCTGAAGATAGCCCGCACGACCGCCATTAATCAGGACAACTAAAGCTTTAAATGTAGCATCAGTTTCCTTCTTGGGATGAAAACCAGCTGGTACAAAAGAAAGGGGGGTTGAAGAATTATCTTTAGCGTCTCTTCTTGATTCATTTTGCAGCACGAGACTTTGATGGGCTCATGAACAGATAAATGAAAGCGCCGACAAACGAAACAACAGATGCCAGCGGACCATATTTCACGACAAGTCTCTACATATGAACGGTTTGTTAGTCCGGGGTTCTGCGAACTGACAGGTTCTGACTTCCTACTTTGATGTAATAGATAAGTTGATCCAAGAATATAGTATAAGGAAATTATCATAGCCTGAAAACCCAAATACTACAATATATAACTGGCCAAATAGTTTCGTCGCATCTTCATGTTTCCTTTTGCAACATCAAAATTTTGATGGTCTTGCAAATAGTTAGACGGGCAATCACGCCAAACAACATTTGTTTAATTTTGTTACCCGACGAATGGTTTGTTAGACCATGGTGTGTTAAATAGCTGATTTGGAGGTGCGGGGAAACAAGTATGTCATTATGTTTTATAAATGCTATTATTCTCAAATATCCCACTTCTGGAATCAACAAATGTCATGAACAGGTTTACACAAATTTGCTAAAGAAAACTTAAGAGATTATCTACACGATTTGCATACAATGTGTGCGAGCTTAACTAGTTCGGCAAACTAATGAAATCTCAAAAGAACTGAACCGATCAAAGTCGTGTAAAGCCTTACTAAGCTGATATTTATTAATATCTTGTACGCCATTAGGATTTGACATAAAAAGGGAATTGGATGACTCATGTAAAATACTACAGAGTTAGTTCAGGCGAAGAACTGGACTCTAGAACAACCATTAAAGCAACACGTTTAGTCTATCTTAAACACACACAAGGTTACAAACTTTTCAAGCCATGCCAAACTGGTTAATGCCAAACAACCTTTACAAAAAATACGAACTTAGTTTCAGAAAATGATGCAATATAGATAAGTGTTTGACATGTAAAGTGAATAAGATGAGTCATATTGCCAATTATCAAGATTACCTGTGAGTCAGATGATATGTGATCGGGGAAAACAATCCAAAATTACATTTTGTATGTAGTGCCACCAAACACAACATACCAAATGATCAGTTCGATAATAACCCAAGCAATTTAAACGGAAATCATAAAAAGGATGAAAACAAAAGATGCCATGGTAAGCTGCCTTGGCAGTGTGGCTGCGTGTCTGGCGTCTGTGCCAGCCCGCGTTGTAACTTTTAGCCTTCTGGCTTCCCCTTCTATGAAACCCGATATGCCTTTCCAAGGCATATCCTTAAAAAAAAAAAAAAAAAGATGCCATGGTAGCTATAAATAGGCATGCACTGTGATGATCCTCCTCCATCATCCATCCTTCACACACCTAGAGCAGAAACATCAAACCCGAGGAAGCAGTAGTGAACACAAATCCACCATGAAGACCTTCCTCATCATTGCCCTCATTGCCATTGCGGCGACCATGGCCACTGCCCAGTTTGACCCTAGCGAAGAATATGAGCCATATCCTGAGCAACAAGAGCCTATTATACAACAACAAATTCTACAGCAACAACAACCATTTTCACAGCTTCTGCAGCAGCAGTTGAACCCGTGCAGGCAATTCCTTCTGCAACAGTGCAGCCCGGTGGCAACCGTGCCGTTCCTCCGGTCGCAGATCCTGCAACAAAGCAGCTGCCAGGTGATGCGGCAACAATGTTGTCGACAGTTGGCCCAGATCCCTGAGCAGCTCCGGTGCCCAGCCATCCACAGCGTTGTCCAGGTCATCATCATGCAGCAGCTGCAACAACAGCAGGGTTTCTTCCAGCCTCAGCTACAACGTTTCTTCCAGCCTCAGGCACAACAGATGGTTCAGGGCTTCTTCCAGCCTCAGGCACAACAGGTGGTTCAGGGCTTCTTCCAGCCTCAGCAGCAAGGTCAGGTCGAGGGGATGAGGGCGTTTGCGCTGCAGGCCCTGCCAGCAATGTGCGATGTGTACGTCCCGCCGCACTGCCCCGTTGCAATCACCCCGTTCGTCGGCCTTTGAGAACACTACAATACATATGTAGTACTCGACAAATAAAATAAAGGGTCGTATGCACTAGTATGTGTGACCGACGACCTGTACTAGTCCAAACTTGGAAATAAAAAGACAAAGTTTTTGTCTTCATAACATTGCTTGTTGTTGTTCTATTCATGTTTATACCTAACCATAATCTAATGCATTAGCTAGCTGTTTATGGGGCGCCCCTGTTTATGTGGCGCTTCTCAATGATGTGAACATAATAAAACTTGGATTGAATTGAGGCACTAGAAAAGTGAGGACTAAGAACCAAGTGCAGATTAGCTCTTTAATGGCGAGGCTTGTGAGTTGTGACCTGATGGTTCCAAATAGTACATTCGATGTTATCAACCATGCCCACACAAGATTTTATTGTTGGTTTATAGAAAGGGGGGAATTTTCTG
Source organism: Alopecurus myosuroides (assembly GCA_028641055.1). Lineage (NCBI taxonomy): Eukaryota > Viridiplantae > Streptophyta > Magnoliopsida > Poales > Poaceae > Alopecurus > Alopecurus myosuroides. The sequence goes on from CM054061.1 coordinate 366,323,274, forward strand.
CTTCTGTCCCTCCTTCATTTTTTTTCCTTTGACATGTGTTTTCTATTTAATTCTGTTCAATAACAAAACGACTAGTTCCTATAAAATACGGAGTACTATATTTTCTAACTGTGTGCTACATTATATACTTTAAATTTTCTCATCCACAAGAAGATATGTAAGTTAGACACAAGGTAAGGAAGCAGACCGTCTAGCGCGCTAGCCTCATGGAACCTGAGACAACTAGCAAGACATGAACCAAAACCGAGTAACAAGACCAGGATCCGCTCGTGTCCCGGCCATGGCCATGCCGTTGCCGACATTATCATCATCCATGCTGAGGAACGCTTGCTCTCCTGCTGGCAAGGCATAAACATTCATTGATTCTTCTCTTGTTGTACATTCGTATGTACCACGAATTCAGGATACAAGTGAAGCAGAAAACTACAGATAACCAAGAAAGGAGATGAGGTAACATCACTTCAAAGAAATGAAAGGAACAAGGTTCGCCGGGCTGTATCGAATATATTCTGCTGTCTAAATAACTAAATGTAGTCGAGTAAGGCTTCAGCTGAGATCGAGACACTGATCGTGATGCTCAAGTACAAATAGCCGATGTTACATTGTCGATACAATCATGCATCGCTACTTACACATATCGGGACAACCAAAGCTTTAAAGGTATCACCAGTTTTCTTCCTGGGATGAAAACTTATCTTCCCATTCACAAGAAGAAACAAAAGTTAGACACAAGAAGGAAGCATATCATCAATAGAACATAAGACAAGTAGCAAGACATGAACCAATACATAGTAACAAGATTAGGCTCCGCTTGTGGCCATGCTAGGGCTCATCATCGCGCCATTATCATGCTTGATGAGGTGCACTTGCTCTCCAGCTGGCGATACATAAACATCCCAGTACTATTGTTGTCCATCAATACGTAGGAGTAATTCAGGATGCAAGAGACAAGCATAAGAAATATAAGCTATATCCAAACCATCGCTCCGCTTTATGCCTCCCAACGTTTCGCTCCTTCCTTCGTCCAACTCTCCTACCATACATCCCCTCCATTGTTTGTTTTTTCACTAACACACTAGTAGAAAAAGGGCCTCTAGTCCCGGGTCATAACTGGTTTTAGTCCCTGATTTCCATCGGGGACTAGCCAATCGGTACTAGCGCCCCCCACCCCCCCCCCCCTCCCCGGTTTTGTTACGGTTGGCTACGAACCAGAACTATATGGCCTCGACGTGGCCACGCCCAGTGCTGCGGGTTGGAGGACATTTAGTTTCGGGTGGTAACACGACCGGAACTAAAGATTTTGTGAATTATTATTTTTTTCATTTCCTTTTGTCAACTATTTTTAACTCTAATCATTCTCCTTTAGTCTCTATTATTTTTAACTCTAATTATTATCTTTTAGTCTCAATTATTTTTAACTCTAATCATTCTCCTTTAGTCTCAATTAATTTTAACTCTAATCATTCTCATTTCGTTCTAATGACACTTCCTGGTCGATCACCCATTCTCAGACTACTCCACTCTCAGCACGCTCAACTTCTTAGTTCTGTCCCTCTCGGATTCCAAGAAACAAATTATGTTTTACTGACAATAAGATGTTGTCAATCATGTTAAACCTTGAACTATGATGTCACAAATCTTCATTTTGTGAATCCAGAAAAAAAATTAGTTAAACAAAAATAAATAAGTAATAATAATCTTGAATTTAAATATATTTTTTTGTCTTTTTCCATTTAATATTGAATAATTTATATCTACAAATCCGTAAATCGAAAATTGACAAATAATGTGTCTAAAATTGACAAATTGTGTCATAGCAGTGTTTGTCTCAGACCAAAATTTAATTTATTTTAGTATAATATTATTGTTGTTATGGTACTTTTAATAAACTTAAAATGAAGAACCAAATTAGGCCAAAAACAATTATTTGATTAATATACTACTTGTTTTTCTTGCATATGGATTCTCTGACATGATCCGGTGAACGTACTCCTATGAGAGACTTGTCCAAAACCATCGACACAAGTAACAATGATGATATAGTGCGTAAATACACCATCTAATGCTCACACATGACTACATTATGTATTCTAATAGATGTATTCCAAACCATTAATCGAGAAAATCCTACATATGCGAAAGAACGCAATAGCAAACATGCTCGGGAGTGAGATGCGCAATCCACAAATGAAAGATGAGCTTCTTAAGAAGCGTCGTGAAGCCTATAAAAAAATAAAGCTCCACTATTAGTTAATACACGGGAGTAACAAAATAGTCCATCTATACTCTCCCACCAACAAAACACACGCTTGTTGTTGCAAGTGCACTTTAGCAACATTCACCACTCGGATGATGGCGGAAAAAAGAGCTCTGGTTGTCCTTTTAGTACGTACATGAACAACGCCATCTATAAAGAGATCCTTACATCATAGAACATATGTGAGATATTTATCACTTAAATTTTAAGTAATCATAGTTTTATGTTTTTTCATTATGTATACTTATGTTCGGAATATAACTTGTTTTCTGCACATCAACGCCATTTTGGTAATCATGTGTTGCGGAGAGAGGCATATTTTAATATTTTGCTAAATAACACGAACATGGTGTGATGTGATATGAATTTTTTTGTGCAATTTTTCATCTTGTTTTAGAGATTTATTCAAATAAACTCTATGTATGGTCAAACAATGCACTTCAACATAGAAAATTATTTCACGTAAATAAGCCAATAGTATGTTCCTATGGATAACAAACATAGCATGTCCATTATTTTTTTGATTCCGAAATTTTGGTGCCAAGTGGCTTAGCGTCTCTTCTTATTCTCTAATCCATGGATGACCTGAATGCTTAATGTTTCAGATCATTTGACCTTTTAAATTAGGTAATCTTGTCTAAAAAATTAAAGTGGTCAAAATAAATTTGTTACTTCAGTTTATGATGTCTTGATCGGTTTTTTTTTTGTAGAGCTCCTTGCAAATGATTCACGTGTATTTCTACCATTTTTTATGTACACACTTTATTATTCAGCCATTCTTAGGGATACCCTTCTTCTATCTTTTTTTTTTTGCCTTCACAGCTGAAATGACCCTTTATTTGAAGATAATAATGATGAAAAAAGACTAGCAATATGTCATGATACATTTGAGGTATTGTGGAACTCCCATGATCTTGTTTGATGTGGTCATTTTTGCAATTTTGTTTAGAATACACTATTACACACTCATTCTACTATTGTCTAATCTTTTTATTTTCTCTTCTCGTGCTTCTGACCTTCATATTAAATCATGGTGAAGCACTGTCACATAGTAACTAATAAAAATATCCACGCTTTCGTTGCAATGCATGGTATTTTACTAGTGTAAGTGAAAAAAAAAGGGTCATCAGGTTGTATCGGATATATTTTGTTGTCTAAGGGCCTGTTTGGATTGCACTCGTGGCTTGCCCAACAAATTTATTGGTCGTTGACTACTACCATGGGGTCCGTTTGGATCAGCACCAGAGCTAGGATATCACGCCAATATTTTGGTCAGCTCATTCACTTTCTACGCCCGCGCGTTAGCGAGACTCGGGCGGCAAAATCCTTCGCCAAATCTTTGGCTTGCCAATTTTGGCAGGGCTGGCTGGGGCGTAATCCAAACAGACCCTAAGTAACTAAATATAGTCAGGCAAGGCTTCAGCTGAGATCGAGATGCTCAAGTACAAATAGCCAAGGTAACATTGGTAGGCATGATCCTGGCTACTTACACCATTAGCGTGCATCGAGGACGACTAAAGCTTTAAATGTAGCATCAATTTCCTTCTTCGGATGAAAACCAGCTGGTACAAAAGAAAGGGGGTTGAAGAATTAGCTTTAGCGTCTCTTCTTGATTCATTTTGCAGCACGAGTCTTTGATGGGCTCATGACCAGGTAAATGAAAGCGCCGACAGACGAAACAACGGATGCCAGCGGACCATATTTCACGACAAGTCTCTACATATGAACGGTTTGTTAGTCCGGGGTTCTGCGAACTGACAGGTTCTGACTTCCTACTTGGATGTAATAGATAAGTTGATCCAAGAATATAGTATAAGGAAATTATCATAGCCTGAAAACCCAAATACTACAATATATAACTGGCCAAATAGTTTCGTCGCCTCTTCATGTTTCCTTTTGCAACATCAAAATTTTGATGGTCTTGCAACTAGTTAGACGGGTAATCACGCCAAACAACATTTTTTTAATTTTCTTACCCGACGAATGGTTTGTTAGACCATGGTGTGTTAAATAGCTGATTTGGAGATGTGGGGAAACAAGTATGTCATTATGTTTTATAAATGCTATTATTCTCAAATATCCCACTTCTGGAACCAACAAATGTCATGAACAGGTTTACACAAATTTGCTAAAGAAAACTTAAGAGATTATCTACACAATTTGCATACAATGTGTGCGAGCTTAACTAGTTCAGTAAACTAATGAAATCTCAAAAGAATTGAACCGATCAAAGTCGTGTAAAGCCTTACTAAGCTGAAATTTATTAATATCTTGTACGCCATTAAGATCTGACATAAAAAGGGAATTGGATGACTCATGTACAATACTACAAAGTTAGTTCAGGCAAAGAACTGGACTCTAGAACAACCATTAAAGAAACACGTTTAGTCTATCTTAAACACACACAAGGTTACAAACTTTTCAAGCCATGCCAAACTGGTTAATGCCTAACAACCTTTACAAAAATACGAACTTAGTTTCAGAAAATGATGCAATATAGATAAGTGTTTGACATGTAAAGTGAATAAGATGAGTCATATTGCCAATTATCAAGATTACCTGTGAGTCAGATGATATGTGATCGGGGAAAACAATCCAAAATTACATTTTGTATGTAGTGCCACCAAACACAACATACCAAATGATCAGTTCGATAATAACCCAAGCAATTTAAAGGGAAAGCATAAAAAGGATGAAAACAAAAGATGCCATGGTACCTATAAATAGGCCTGCACCGTGATGATCCTCCTCCATCATCCATCCTTCACACACCTAGAGCAGAAACATCAAAGCGGGGGAAGCAGTAGTGAACACAAATCCACCATGAAGACCTTCCTCATCCTTGCCCTCCTTGCCATTGCGGCGACCATGGCCACTGCCCAGTTTGACCCTAGCGAAGAATATGAGCCATATCCTGAGCAACAACAGTCTTTTATGCAACAACAAATTCTACAGCAACAACAACCATTTTCACAGCTTCTGCAGCAGCAGTTGAGCCCGTGCAGGCAATTCCTCCTGCAACAGTGCAGCCCGGTGGCAACCGTGCCGTTCCTCCGGTCGCAGATCCTGCAACAAAGCAGCTGCCAGGTGATGCGGCAACAATGCTGTCGACAGCTGGCCCAGATCCCTGAGCAGCTCCGGTGCCCAGCCATCCACAGCGTCGTCCAGGTCATCATCATGCAGCAGCTGCAACAACAGCAGGGTTTCTTCCAGCCTCAGCTACAACGTTTCTTCCAGCCTCAGGCACAACAGGTGGTTCAGGGCTTTTTCCAGCCTCAGGCACAACAGGTTGTTCAGGGCTTCTTCCAGCCTCAGCAGCAAGGTCAGGTCGAGGGGATGAGGGCGTTTGCGCTGCAGGCCCTGCCAGCAATGTGCGATGTGTACGTCCCGCCGCACTGCCCCGTTGCAATCACCCCGTTCGTCGGCCTTTGAGAACACTACAATACATATGTAGTTCTCGACAAATAACATAAAGGGTCGTATGCACTAGTATGTGTGACCGCCGACCTGTACTAGTCCAAACTTGGAAATAAAAAGACAAAGTTTTTGTCTTCATAACATTGCTTGTTGTTGTTCTATTCATGTATATACCTAACCATAATCTAATGCATTAGCTAGCTGTTTATGTGGCGCTTCTCAATGATGTGAACATAATAAAACTTGGATTGAATTGAGGCACTAGAAAAGTGAGGAGTAAGAACCAAGTGCAGATTAGCTCTTTAATGGCGAGGCTTGTGAGTTGTGACCTGATGGTTCCAAATAGTACATTCGATGTTATCAACCATGCCCACACAAGATTTTATTGTTGGTTTATAGAAAGGGGGTAATTTTCTGCTTCTGTCCCTCCTTCATTGTTTTTTCCTTTCACATGTGTTTTCTATTTAATTATGTTCAATAACAAAATGACTAGTCCCTATAAAATACAGAGTATCATATTTTCTAACTGTGTGCTACATTATATACTTGAAATTTTCTCATCCACAAGTTACGGAAGTTAGACACAAGGTAAGGAAGCAGACTGTCTAGCTAGCTAGCCTCATTGGAACCTGAGACAACTAGCAAGACAACCAAAACCGAGTAACAAGATTAGGCTCCGCTCGTCGCCGACATTATCATCATCCATGCCGAGGCACGCTTGCTCTCCCGCTGGAAAGGTATAAACATTCATTGATGTACAATGAATTCGATAACACCACTTCACAGAAATGTAAGGAAAAAGGTTCACCAGGCTGTATCGAATATATTCTGATGTCTAGATAACTAAATGTAGTCGAGTAAGGCTTCAGCTGAGATCGAGACACTGATCGTGATGCTCAAGTACAAATAGCCGATGTTACATTGTCGATACTATCATGCATGGCTACTTACACCATTAGCGTACATATCGGGACGACCAAAGCTTTAAAGGTAGTACCAGTTTTCTTCTTGGGATGGAAACCAGCTACTACAAAAAAGAGGGCGAAGAATCAACTTCAGCGTCTCTTCTTGCTTCCTTTTGCAGCGCCAGATTTCGACGGCTTTCCCGACAAGTCTCAGCAGATGGACGGCTTGTTAGTGCGTGCTGAGCAATAGTTGGCTTCCTGCTTGGATACAACACATAAGTTGGTTAGATCATGGCTTTTTTGGGACCTATATCATGATTACTTAAGTCATTAGAGTACATCGGGAACAACTAAAGATTTAAAGAGTGCATAAGTAGTATGAGGCACTTTTTCTAATATTTATTACGTTGGAAAAGTTTTAAAAAAAAGTTAAAGTGGTATCGTTGTATGTATTCTAATATTACTTGAACTGTAAATTTCATGCACAAATATTAATTTTGTGAGATATGAAAAATTATCATATATGGAGCATCAATATTTTCTATATTCGTCTATTTTTTTCTGCATATGCTACGAATGAAATGGTTTTTCGCGGAATTTTGCATTTAAATTTTTTATATGCAAATATCATTAGTTTTTAAGTAAGCTCACTAATCACTAGAGCTTGGGAACCAAGCGTATATTCTCAAATGAAAATCAACTACTACAAAATATAACTGGCTAAATAGTTTCGTCACCTCTTCTTGCTTCCTTTTGCAGCGCCAAATTTTGATGGGCTTTGCGACTAGGTAGAATAAACATGCCAATAAAAGAACAAAACATTTCTTTTTGTTACACTATGAAATTATATGTTGTTTAAATGCTATTATCCTCAACAATCCCACTGCTGGTACCAAGTAATATCATGAACAGGTTTGGACAAATTTTGGTAAGAAACTTAAGAGATTATCTAAATGATTTGCATACAATGCGTACGAGCTTAACTAGTTCAGGAAACGAACAGAACCGATCAAAGTCTGTAAAGCCTTACTAATCTGATATTTATTAATAACTTGTACACCATTACAACCTGACATAAAAAGGGAATTTGGTGAGTCATGCTTGCTATCTTACCAGCATATTATACAAGACTACAAAGTTAGTTCAGGCAAAGACTGGAGTCTAGCACAACCCTTAAAGCCACAAGTTTACTCTATCTTAAACACACACAAGGTTACAAACTTTTCAAGCCATGCAAAACTGGTTAATGCCTCACAACCTGTACAAAAACACAAACTTGGTTTCAGAAAATGATGCAATATAGATAAGTGTTTGACATGTAAAGTGAATAAGATTAGTCATATTGCTAATTATCAAGATTTCTTGAGTCAGATGATAAGCAATCCAAAATTACATTTTGTAAGTAGTGCCACCAAACACAACATACCAAATGATCAGTTCGATAAGCACCCAAGCACTTTAAAGGAAAGCATATGCACATATTAAAAGAAATGATGCCATGTTAGCTATAAATAGGCATCCACCGTGATGATCCTCCTCCATCCTTCAGACACCTAGAGCACAAACATCAAAGCCGAGCAAGCAATAGTCAAAAAAAATCCACCATGAAGACCTACCTCATCTTTGCCCTCCTTGCCATGGCGGCGACCATGTCCACTGCCCAGTTTGACCCTAGTGAAGAATATGAGCCATATCCTGAGCTAGGGCAGCCATTTCTACAACAACAACAACCATTTCTGCAGCAACAACAGCCAGTTTTCCAGCTTCTGCGGCAACAGTTGAACCCGTGCCGGCAGTTCCTCCTACAACAATGCAGCCCAGTTGCAATGGTGCCATTCCACCGATCGCAGATCCTGCAACAGAGCAGCTGCCAGGTGATGAGGCAACAGTGCTGCCGCCAGCTGGCCCAGATCCCTGAACAGCTCCGGTGCCCGGCCATCCACAGCGTCGTCCAGGCCATCATCATGCAGCAGCTGCAACAACAACAGGGTTTCTTCCAACCTCAGCAACAGCAACAGGGGTTCTTCCAGCCTCAGGCACAGCAGGTGATCCAGGGCTTCTTCCAGCCCCAGCAGCAAGGTCAGGTCGAGGGGATGAGGGCCTTTGCGTTGCAGGCCCTTCCGGCGATGTGCGATGTGTACGTCCCGCCGCACTGCCCCGTCGCCATCGCCCCGTTCGCTGGCCTTTGAGAAGATTTATAAACCACTAGATAAATAAAGGGTCATGCACTAGCATGTGTGACCACCGACCTGTACTAGTCCAAACTTGGAAATAAAAGGAAGACAAAGTTCTTGTCTGCATAACATTGCTTGGCGTTGTTCTACTACTCATGCATGTTTATACCTAACCATAATCTAATGAAGTAGCTGGATGTTTATGTAGCGCTTATCAATGATGTGAACATAATAACAGAGTGGGTGTTAAACTTGGAGTGAATTCAGGCACTACTGAAGTGAGGAGTGAGAACTAAGAACCAAGACCAAATTAGCTCTTTAATAGTAAGGCTTGTGAGTTGTGACCTTACTGGCAAATTAGCTCTTTAATAGTAACTTTCTGCTTTTGCTCCTCCTTCATTTTCCTTTGACAAAATGTGTTCCACTCTAGTCCTGTGCAATAACAGAACATACTACTCCCTCTGATCCTAAATAATTGACACAAAATATGACCTACGCCCATACAATTTTGTGAACAGCTTGCGACAATTAAATGGGATCGGAGGGAGTAGAAAAAATTAAGCTAATTTTGTTCTGCTTTCGAACTTTGCGATAAATATATAACTTCTCATTTTCCCACTCAGAAGGCACGAAATTTAGGCACAAGATAAGAAAGCATACCGTCTACCTCCCTGCACAGGCAAGCATGCCTCCCTGCAGCAAACAATGGAATATGAGCCAACTAGCAAAATACGAACCAAAACAGAGTAATAAGACCAGGCTCATCTATAGTGAGGAACAGGCATGCTGAAGCACGTCACGTCCGCCATTGTCATTACGCAGCTTGGCGAGACGCAATTATCCTCCGGACAATGAAACAAACATATTCCAGGACTTTTGATGCCCATCCCAAACCATCAATCACACTAAATGGGAGATTGATAGTTGATCAATTATCGCCGTAGAAGAACAGCTCATCCACATCTGGGTTATGTTCTACTCAAGCATTACATGATATGGAATTTCCATCCATCTGTATGTATCAGGAATTCAGGATATAAGAGACACAGAAAAACTATAAGCATTACATGATATGGTATATGCATCCATCCAAACCATCGCTTAACTGCTCATTATTGAAAGGAAAACAGATAACCAGACCTCAAAGATATGTAGAGAAAATAGCAGAAGGCTTTGGCTGTATCGAAATATGTTCTGCTGTCTAAATGACTAAATATAGTCAGGTAAGGCTACAGCTGCAATCGAGATGCTCAAGTACAAATAGCCAAGGTTACATTGTCAGCATGATCCTGGCTACTTACACCATTAGCATCATCGGGGCAACTAAAGCTTTAAAGGTAGCAACAGTTTGCTTCATGGGATGAAAACCAGCTGCTACAAAAAAAAAAGGTGGCGAATAAATGGTTTCAGCGTCTCCTCTTGCTTCCTTTTGCCGCACCAGACTTCGATGGGCTCGCGACCAGGTAGATGAACGCGCCGACAAAGGAAACAACAGATGCCAACGGCCCATATTTCCCGACAACTCTCTGCAGATGAAGGGTTTGTTAGTGTGTGCTAAGCAATAGTTCTGGTTTCCTACTTGGATGTAACAGATAAGTTGGTCCAAGAACAGAGTATAACAAAATTACCTTAGCCTGAAAAGGTTCAAATGACGAAGATGGGTATCCAGAAGTGAATTGTCACCAAAGAAGTAAATTATAACATTAGAATCTTTAAAGTTTTTAGTCTTGAACTGAATGGAATGATATGATTACTAACCAAGTCGAACTTGTCCTGTGGAGGCCTCTCAGCAAGGATATCAAATGGAAGTACGGGTGTAGAATAGGCTTCCTGTAAAAGAAAATAAGCTAATTTAAGCTCATGGAACAGAACGTTATAAAATAGTACAGTGCCTACTGATAACTAGCATAGTAAGTACTAATTGGATATAAGCTCATCAGGTTCAGCCACTCACTACTGATCAACATAATAGCAAATTCACATCAGAATCCTTAATCAAAAGTCTTGTTAAGCTCATTCAATGCTGACTACTGGCTACAAATCACAAGTCAGGTACAAGGGAGACTGATAGCATGTTTTATTAGCATTTCCCAATCGAGATTCCAAATGATAATTGGTATGGCGAAACCAATGCTCTGAACATGCCGCTTAAGTTGTAAAGTACCCCTTTGTCTCAAATTAATTGTCACAAAGATGGAGAAAAGTGGATGTATCTAACACTCTAGATGCATCCACTTTTGTCCATCTTTGTGACAATTAATTTGAGACGGAGGGAGTACAAGAAAGTTCCCTCTACATAAAACTAATCCTATAACCCAATAACCAATTAGAGAAATACTATTAAAAAAGATAAACCATGTAGAACAAACCTGCAGTACAGCCTTTGTGGCAATACGGTATTTAATGATCGCAGGAGAACCCTGAAACTTGCCCTGCACCTTGGTCTCCAAAACAAAGTTGTGGGACGCAGTAGAACCTCTGGAAGCATAAAAAGCATGTTATCAAGGGAAAACACTGGCATAGCAAATTGCAGGATAAAATGGATTAGAAAGTGTACTGACGGCTCAAGCTTTTCCACTATCTTTGATGTGCTTCCAGAGACAAGCTCAAACGCTTCCTGTGGCCAAGAGTCATCGTTCAGGCTAACGTCATAGGCAGTCCTGGGCAATCAGAGTTGACAACAATTTTAGTGCTCATGCCAATGAAAAAATGGCATGAAGGAATTTGCATTCCATATTAAGTGAAAAATTAGGCGCGCATGTAAATTAGTATTTGACAATGAATTGCCCATACAAACATCAACAAAGTTTTGGCTTCGTAGTTATCTAGCATTAAGTGTGGAAAATACATGCGCAGGCAGGCGATTTATTTGACACAGAAATTAGCAAGAATCGTGGATATCAACATCAGAGCTTAAAAATATCATACAGGGTCTAATTATCTAGTTGATGAATTATCCAGTGAGATTTCGGTCCATTTGAGATACAATAAATAAGTTTCTAACTACCAGTACACTTGGACATGGGAATTTAACCGATGTGGCAAACGGACTAGGACTTGAGTGTGGATATAACACTGTTTGCTATGATTCTTCATCGCATTATCCAGCAAGCTAGCTACACAATTGCTCCAGCCACAGTCATCATTTTTTGTATGAATAGGGCACGCATGCTCCATTACCACCAATTTTTCACCAAAGCTGCTAAAAAATACAGGGTTCCCAATAACCCGCACTCTCTATTCTACACTCCTAAAACACAAGCACAGCTCTGGCTTTGAATTCAATGCAATCACGATAATCTAGAATACTGGAGATTTCAGACAAGACGAAGTGCAAGGCTAGCAGAAGCAATACAAGATGCGAAATTAATATCACAACTTTAGAAACAAGCAAAACTTATGGATACAGCGAAATGGAGATGTAGGACACTGACCTAGACTTTTAACTGACTTTTAGAACTAATCGGAAAAAAAACGTATAAATCTTATCAGACCTTGAAAATATCAAACAGGTTCTAATTATCTAGTTGATCTATTCACTTCCACCATTTCAGATAAAATAAAAGTGTCTAACTACAAGTAGAGCAGGACACGTGAATTTAACCAATGTGGCTGTCACGACCAGGGCTGTGTATGTGGAATGGATATAAAACACTATCTAATATGAATCTTGTGGCGCCATCCAGACACAGCACAATCAACCGTATCCCACCACGACCACCAATTCTTTCAGAACAGTCCTGTGCGAGCTCCAGACCCAGATTTCACTGAAGCTGGTAACTAACAGCCAACAGCCAGGGTCCCCATTGACGTGCACTCTACACACCTAAACACAAGTGTAGTTCCCGGCTTTTAATACATTCCGCTTAGTGTGTGACGACTAATCCATCCTGAGCAACAGAAAGGCTCCTGGATATAAAACGAACCGCAAGGCTCCTGAGCAACATCACTACTGTAGAAACAGGCATGGATCGACTCACCCGAGTAGTCAACAGCTCGTCCCTGAGGATTTCAACTATGTACGGGTGATGCAAGGAACATGGCCGAAGCATGAAATCCGTGGCTAAGACGCGAGATCTGGCCGGGGCGGACGCAGATCGAGTGGATCCAGGGAGGGGAGGTACTCACGCGGAACCCTGGTTGTAGAGGTCGAGGGTGACGGCGAGGCGCTCGACGCCGGGGCCGGGGCGGGACAGCTTGACGCTCTTGTGCGCCACCACGAACGGTGCCTCCCCTGCCGCGTCCGTGCCGGCGGCGATGGCGAGGAGGAGGACGGCGGCGGCGAGGACGAGGTGGAAGGATCGGCGCGCCATCGCTTCTTGGGATGCAGAGGAGGGGTTTGCTCTGTTTTGTCTCTGCCCGGAGTTTGGTGTGGTGTGGGTATTATACACCAGATTTTGCATGAACATCCTTCACATGTGGATTTTTACTAATTCAATCCCTTCTAAGTCCTAACAACATCCCTCACAAGAGTACAAAAGTGCAATCTCATGTTGTTCGTATAGGTTGTTTTTTCGCCTAACAACTTGACGATGATATAAACTCGGTTTTCAAGAAAAGACACGATCTTGATAAACGGCGACGTGTAGAGCGAACAAGGATGAGTCATTTTGATCATGGATTATCATCGCAAGCTTGTGCGATGGCCATATTGTATGTATTTGCAACAGAAAGGAGGTAACTTTTTGCGAATGATCCATATTTATGCATGTATGTCGTGCCCCCACCTAACACACATTACCAAATGGTCGGTTTTAGAAGCGTCCAAACCACTTCGACGAAACCAAATGCGGAAATGAAAGGAGACGGTGTCATGGCGGCTATAAACATGGCTAAGTCGTGGGCATCCTCCTCCACCATCGTGCACTCAAACATCAAAGACCATCAAGGGGTATAGGCAGTGGCGAAGCCACATGCAAGCTGGGTAGTCAACTGACTACCCAGCTTTTGGCCAATCCCCAAAGAAATCATGCAAAAAATAAATAAAAAATTAACAAATATACGTATTTTGACTACACAACTTTACTATGACCACACAGAGCCGATGCTCTGGCTTCGCCACTGGGTATAGGCACACCCCGATCCACCATGAAGACCTTGCTCGTCTTCGCCCTCCTCGCCATCGCAGTGGCCAACGCCGTCGCGCAACTACAACCTGGCTGGCAAGCGGGCTTTGGCCAACAACAGTTTCCACAACAACTATTTCTACAACATCCATTCAACATGTGCATGGTGTTCCTCTTGCAACAGTGCGTCCCATTGACGACCCCGCCGTTTGTCCGTTCACGGATGCTGCCGCAGAGCACCTGCCAGGTGATGCGACAACAGTGTTGCCAACAACTGGCGCATATGCCTGCGCCTTCTCGATGCCCCTCAATCTGCAGCCTCGCGCACACCATCATCGCCCAACAACAGCTAAGCCAAGGTTATTTCCAGCCACAACTTCAACAACCGTGCCAGCGGTTCGCTCAACCTAAGCAGGTAGGCCAATTTGAGGCGATGAGGAGCATAGCTATGAGGACCTTCCCAGCCATGTGCAACTTATACATGCCATCATACTGCACCGCCACTATAGCCACGCCAGTTGGCGACATTGGTGGTTGCTAATGATATAAAAGTTCTGATAGTAGATGGATGGGTCGTCGTTGTTTAGTCGATGGATCGATCGATGTAGCGGTGACGAATAAATATTGTGGTCATACATCATCTTGTGTGACCCGACCGTAGTTGTTGAAACTTGGGAATAAAAGGACAAGTAAAGCTTTTGTCTCAATAACATTGATTGAGTGTTGTGTTTAAATTTCGTTTGAGTGTCGTATTATAGTGTTCATTACTAACAATATTGTGTTTTAACTAACTTCGTATGTATTATTTTATCTAAAGAAGTTTCAATGGTTGTGAGATGAGATTGAATATAAAACTGGAGTGTGAAAGCTAGAATCAACAACAAATAAACAAACCATGATGCATGGTTTAGGTCAGTGACCTTCTTGAATGGCCCACTTGTAGCTCAAATTAGTATATGCCACTATTTTCAACATAAGTTCCACACCAAACCTTGTTGCTTTGTAGAAGAAGGAATTGAATGTGTATGTTCTTTCCATTTCTTCATTCTCATATCCCAATATGTGTTCATTAACTTCATGTTTCAATGTTCATTCATAACCATTATATCATGTTTTAGTGTTTATTCGTAACCAAAGCATGCATCGACCAACTTCTTATGTAGTAGTGCAGCAATATAGCAAGAAATTTGCTCTTTTTTGTCTCTGCCTGAAATTTGGTGTGGTGTGGGTATTATACACGAGATTCTGCATGAACAACCTTCACCTGTGGGTTTTTGCTAATTCAGTACCTCCTAACAACATTCCACAAACAAGAGTACAAAAGTGCAATCTCGTGTTGTTCGTATATATGTATAAGTTGTTTTTGTGCCTAACAACTTGTAAAATTATACAAACTCGGTTTTGGAGGTAAGACGTACACGACGACATGTGAAGCGAACAAGGATGAGTCATTTTATTCATGGATTATCATCGCAAGCTTTTACTATGGCCGGATTGTATGTACTTGCAACAGAAAGGAGTTAACTTTTAGCCACTAATCCAGGTTTATGCATGTATGTAGTGCCCCCACCTACCACAACGGTGCCAAATGATCGGTTTTGGAAGCGTCCAAAATACTTCCGCGAAACCAAATGCGGAAATTAAAGGAAACGGTGTGTCATGGAGGTTATAAAATAGGGCTTAGCCGCGGGCATCCTCCTCCGCCATCTTAGAAACAAACATAAAATACCAGCAAGGGGTATAGACACACACCGGTCCACCATGAAGACCTTGCTTGTCCTCGCCCTCCTCGCAGCCGCGGTGACCAACATCGTCGGAAAGCGGGCTTTGGCCAAAAAAAGTTTCCACAACAACCATTTCTACAACATCCATTGAACCCGTTCATGGTGCTCCTCTCGCAACAGTGCGTCCCATTGACGACCCCGCCGTTTGTCCGTGAACGGATGCTGCCGCAGAGCACCTGCCAGGTGATGCGACAACTGTGCTGCCAGCAACTAGCGCATATGCATGCGCCTTCTCGATGCCCCGCAGTCTACAGCCTCACGCACACCATCATCGCCCTAAGGTTATTTCCAGCCACAACTTCAACAACCGTGTTGATACGGGTGAACACACGTTCGTTGGGAGACTCCAAGAGGGAAGGTATGAAGAGTGCACCAGCAAGTTTCCCTCAGAAAGAAACCAAGGTTGAATCGACCAGTAGGAGGAAGGAGTAACTTCAGAAGGTGAAGCAACTGAGATGGCAGGGCGCACTACCGGTTCAGAAGCAACATGGAACCTACACAACACAATCAAATCACTTTGCCCCAACGAAGCAGTGAGGTTGTCAATCTCACCGGTTTTGCTGAGAACAAAGAGGTTAAATGTATGGTGTGGAAAACAGTAGGAACAGTATGAAAGCAGTAGGTATTTTATCAGTATGAGGAAAAAGGACTGGGCTCCACAGTTCACTAGTGGTGTCTCTCCGTGAAAGATAAATAACATGTGTGGTGAACAAATTACATCTGGGCAATTGACAGAAATGAAGGTTGCACCTTAGTGCATATGCAAGACATAAATATTACTATGTGATTCATGCAGGCATTACAACAAAATACATAGACTGTTATCCAACTGCATCTATGACTAATAATCCATCCTCCGAATATCATCTGAACAAACGTTGGGTATTAAGTTGCAAGCAACAGATTATCGCCGTAAGCAAAGTGTGTAATGTAAAGAATGTAAACTAAAACACCATTGTTTTCTCCCTAATGGCAACATCACATCCTCCATCCGTCACGTTTCTGTCACTCGAGCACAGATGAAAAGGAGGCATGAACCCACTATCGAGCATAAATACTCCCTCTTGGAGTTACTAGCATCTACTTGGCCAGAGAATCTACTAATAACAGAGAGCATGCAAGATCATAAATAACATAAACATAAAGATAACATGATAGATTGATAATAAAAAGACATAGCATTCAACATTCATCAGATCCCAGCAAACACAACATGTAGCATTACATAAAGATGATCTTGATCATGATAGGCAACTCACAAGATCTAAACATGAGGTACAAACTAGAGAGAACAACCATCTAGCTACCGATATGAACCCGTAGTCCAGGGATGAACTACTCACGCATCACTTCGGAGGACCCATAGTCTAGGGATGAACTACTCACACATCACTTCGGAGGAGGGCATGGTGGTGTAGACCCTCCGGTGATGATTTCCCCCTCCGGCAGGGTGCCGGGGAGAGCTCCAGAACCCTCCTGATCTCGGGATGATGGTGACGGCGGCCTCGGGTGTTTCTCGGGAAAAAGTGGGATCTATTTAGGGTTTACGTCTCGGGGGGGTAAAATAGGCGAAAGGGAAAAGGCGGTGGAGGCCCGGGGGCCCAACACCACCCCCCGGTGCGGTCAAGGGGGGCGCGCCGCCCTATGGTGTGGGCCCCCTAAGGCCCCCCTCCGGGTCTCTTCGGGACTCTGTGGAACCTTCGGGAATTCTAAGACTTCCGGGTTTCGAACTTTCCAATTCCGAGAATATTTCCAGAACAACTTTTCTGAAACTAAAAACATCAAAAACAGGGAACTGGCTCTGTGGCATCTTGTCAATAGGTTAGTCCGTAAAATCAATAAAAATGACATAAAGTGTATAGCAAACATGTGGGAAACAATAAGAAAACAACATGGAACATCATAAATTAAGGATACGTTTATGACGTATCAACATCCCCAAGCTTAGTTCCTACTCGTCCTCGAGTAGGTAAACGATAAAAACACAATAATTTCTAAGGTGACATGCTACCAACATAAACTTGATCATCAATAATGTAAAAGCATAACACTACTAGAGATTTGCTTATAGCAGTATATCCTACCACAGGCGAACAAGAAAGCCTGTGCGCCTGGGTTAATTAGCGCAGGCGAAGCGCCAGCAGGTGCGCCTGGGGTAGGACTGTTACCCCAGGCGAACAGAAACCGGAAGCGCCTGGGGTAAAGTGTGGCAGGGCCAACCACGGCCGACCCTGGCACGCTTCCTTTACCGCAGGCGAATAGATTCGCAGTTCGCCTGCGGTATAACAGATACCACAGGCGAGTAAGCAACGAAGCGCCTGGGGTAAAAAGTGGACTGGGGTAGCTCCCTTTAGCGCAGGCGCACAGGTTCGTTGTTCGCCTGGGACAAAGAATAGCCTGGGGTAGCACCACTTAGCGCAGGCGCTTCCCATAGCATATTCGCCTGGGGTAATATTTGTCCCCAATATAAGTGCGGCCAGCCACCCACCACCACCCCTATCCACCCCACTCACTCACTCACTAGTCCAAACTCGAGCCATTAGTGCTCCTAGCTCAATCCCCCATACCCCTCCACCATTTTTAGCTAATTTAACCAATCATGTTTGTTATATTTTAGCTAGTATGCTACCCCACTTTCCCTCTTCCAAATCTCTCCACTAGATATACTAACCGGACACTAGATCTCACCACAAATGCACCAGTAGCTACTTCTAGATCTATCAATCTCTTATCGGTCGTCTCTTCGGTGATCTTCGACGTCGTCATCGCGTCTATATATTTTGCATTGTGTGTCATCTTAATAGGTGCGTGGGATTGGTCGGTGGATGAGAATTCGTTCTCTTTTTCATTTTATTGTGTTGCCATGAGGATGAGTTGCCAATGTTTTGCCGAAATGTTGATTCATTTCCTTTTCGGCAAATTTCTGGCGCTCCGCGTTACACCTTTTGTAGGAAGGTCATGCCGAATTTTTCCGTGAAAACCGGATCTAGTTAATGAAACCTCTCTCTCTTGCATTTTGTAGCAATGGTCATTGCGATGAGGACAAGCGTGGTGCATAGGTACGTGCGACGCGTGACGGCCGAGATGCATCGAAACAACCGCACCGAGATAGAGTGTCCGTGTCGGAAATGCAAAGCTGGGGTCTTTGTTCAAACCAGATTCTGGTAATGTGGAGAAGCACCTGCTCAGGTATAGTTTCATGGAGGGCCACACTAAGTGGATGGATGACGATGAAGACGATGATAACGTCGAGACCAATTGGGCGGCGACATGTGAAGATGATCAGGAGGAGTCTGAACATGGCAATGGAGAGGACGAAGAGGCGGCTGTCCACGGAGACGACTATAATGAAGAAGAAGGGAGGCATGGTGATCAGCAACATGCAGACGAGGACATGAACACTCTGCTAACTTCAGTCGTGCGGGACCCTCATGTTCAAGATATTCTTCTCAAGAACACGTCGACCGACGCCAGACGTAAATCTAAGATCACGCAACTAGATATAGACTCTGCAACTCCGTTGTATGACGCAAGTCGCGGGGCGGAGGAGTCACGCTTGAGAGTAGCTCTGGATCTTCTTGAGATGAAGGCAAAACACGGATGGACCGACACAAGCATGGACGATCTTCTGCGATACCTGAAGACGCACTTACCTGAAGGGAACACATGTGCTAGTAGTCTACAGGAGGCCAAGAAAATCGTGTGCCCCCTCGATTTACCGCACACAAAATACCATGCTTGCGTCCGTGACTGCATAATTTACCGTAACGAGCACGCGGACCAGATCAAATGTCCGGTGTGCGGTGTTGATCGTTACAAGAGGGGGACGAAGAAAGCTCCTAGGAAAGTTGTGTGGTACTTTCCACTCATTCCCCGTCTGCAGCGGTACTTCGTGGACCCCAAGGAAGCAAAGCTCATGCGCTGGCACGAGGACAGAAAGAAGGCGGTGCTGAGCGATCCAGAACGTGTTGAAAAACCAGTGCTAACACACCCTTCGGATGCACGTCAGTGGAAAGCGTTAGACGCATTCGATGAGGAATTCGGGAACGACCCAAGGAACATCAGGCTTGGTGCGAGCACCGACGGTCTCAATCCGTTTGGAAATCAGAGCAGCAAACATAGCACCTGGCCCGTGTTTGTATGGATGTACAACCTCCCCCCGTGGTTGTGTCTGAAGAGGAAGTACATACACATGAGTATGCTGATTCAAGGGCCGACCCAGCCAGGGAGCGATATCAACCTGTATCTCGAGTTATTGAAGGAGGAGCTAGACACGTTGTGGGAGGAAGGGGTGGAAACATGGGACGCCTTCAAAGAAGAAACTTTTCGTATGAGAGCCGCACTGATCACGACGGTGCAGGACTATCTCGGATACGGATATATTGCGTGTCAGGTGTGCCATGGACACAAGGCTTGTGTCAGGTGCATGGAATTTACCCCGTTTCTACAGCTACACAAGGATCCCGGATCTTCTAAAACCGTATACATGAGGCATCGAATGTGGCTACCACTGAACGACCCGTGGAGAAAGCGCGGAGACCTGTTCAACGGTAAAGATGAGCTCGATCTACCTCCACGCAAGAGAAGAGGAGAAGAGATCGATACTCTATTGAAGAATTGGAAAACGTGTCCTCCGTCGGGAAAGGTACAAAAGCGGAAGCGAGGAGAGAAAAAGTGTCCTCCGCCAGAAGGACCGCTCTTGGGGGTATGGAAAAGGAGGTCCGTGTTTTGGGACTTGCGGTACTGGCCAATCCTCGGAGTGCCTCACTGCCTTGATGTCATGCATATCACGAAGAATGTGTGTGAGAGCTTGCTTGGCACCCTGTTCAACATGCCAGATAGGACCAAAGACGGGCCAAAATCAAGATACGACCTGATGGCCCTGAATATCAGGAGCGAGCTTCACTTACCGCCTTCTACGCGTGAACAGACGGAGGAGGACGAGGATGGGGTGGAGGAGATGGACGACCGCAAGCGGAAAACGGCTAAGAAACACCAAACTCACCGCCTGAAACCCTCTTGCTTCACTCTAAGCCCCGACGAGCTCGCGCAAATATTCACATGCCTCCTCGGAGTGAAATTTCCCTTAGGTTACGCGGGGCTGATAAGCAGATACCTAGACGCGGAGAAAAAAATCTTCAGCGGGATGAAGTCTCGTGACTGTCACGTGATGATGACGCAGATACTTCCGGTTGCAATCAGAGGGATAATGGAACCGCACGTCCGTCAAACGCTCACTGGCCTTTGTAACTTTTTCGATGTCATCACTCGGAAGTCGATAAGCGTGAAGAAACTCGGAAGGCTGCAGGAAGAGATCGTCACCATCCTATGCGAGCTTGAGATGTATTTCCCACCTGCCTTCTTTGATATTATGGTACATCTCTTGGTCCATATCGTGGACGATATCACCAATCTTGGGCCGGCATTCTTGCACAACATGATGGCGTTAGAAAGAATGAACGGGATCATCAAATCATTCGTTCGTAATAGGGCACACCCGGATGGAAGCATTGTCCAGGGATTTCTCACCGAAGAATGCATCTCTTTCTGCAAGAATTTCCTAGGCGATGAGAAGCCAGCTGTTGGTTTGCCCGCGAACAAGCACCTTGACAGGTTCATGGGGG
This sequence comes from Alopecurus myosuroides, assembly GCA_028641055.1. NCBI lineage: Eukaryota > Viridiplantae > Streptophyta > Magnoliopsida > Poales > Poaceae > Alopecurus > Alopecurus myosuroides. Next base: position 366,344,501 of record CM054061.1, read on the forward strand.
TAGGCCACAACACTGGCAAAAGGGTAATGGACGCGGACTCCTGTGGTCGGAGAGCCGACTTTGAAAGGGCCCACCTAGTAGTGTTACAACACATCGACGATGTCGACCCTTGGATAGAAGAGCACAAAACCGCGATAAAAAACAGTGCTCGCAGGCCGATGACGGAAGATGAGATATTTAGAGCACACAACTCCTCTTTCGCGATATGGTTCAAGAAGCAGATTGATGTCGATCCCCCGCCAATGACATGTGAGAAAGATAAAATTGTATTGGCCTTGTCATATGGCCCCGCGCCCAATCTGATGACTTATCAAGCATACGACATCAATGGGTACACATTCTACACGGAGGAAAGAGACAAAAGTAGCGACTATCAAAACTCGTCTATAACGATGGAATCTTACACGGGCGAAGAGGTTAGAAGATACTACGGAAAGATCGAGGAAATCTGGGAGCTTGACTACGTTGGGGTAAAGCTGCCGATGTTCCATGTCAGATGGGCTACAAACGTCACGAAAGAAGACGAATATTTCACCACTATGTCGATGTCTGAAGCCAACAAACCCAAGTCCAAGAACCCCACCGCGCAAAATGAGCCCTGGGTATTGGCTAAGCACGTGGAGCAATGCTTCTTCATAACCGACCCGGCAAAGCCTAGTCGTGTTGTCGTAAGGAGAGGAAAAAGGGCCCTCGTCGGAATGGATGGAGTCGCCGATGAGAAGGACTTCGACGGCTTAGTCGGAGACCCGATGATGGAAGAACCCGGTGAAGACGATGCACCATACACCACAAGAAGAAGCAGGACCACACTACCTAGGGCAGGTCTTCCATTCACAAGAAGAAGTCACAATATGGCGGTCACGTATTCAACATCGACCAAGAAAGGCAAGACTAATATTGTGACGAAAGGTTGAGAGAGGGAAATACTCGCGATATAACATGCTAATAGCTATATGTACAATGTGTTTTTAGAGAGAAACACTTGCGATATCTCGCTAAACCAATCTATTTACGCTCGATGCGACATTAATTTTTTTGCACATGTTAACTTTCATATGTATGTATTTTTTAAGTGAAAACCAACGTGGGGGAGCCACATATTATAGCATTCGTATTGCTCGATGTGTCCCAGGCCGCGGGGCAGTGTAATTTAGAAAATCTTAGCACAGGCGCATCATCGAGAAAATGCGCCTGGGGTAATCTTTATCACAGGCGCTTTTGACAGGACATGCGCCTGGGGTAATGCCATGTGGGACCGCGCAAACCAAAATCCTACGAAATTTAGCGCAGGCGCATTATCTAGGTAACGCGCCTGCGGTGCCGCAGGCCTTTAGGACCGGTTTGTATCACAAACCGGTCCTAAAGGCCTGCGGCCATTTGTTGCGGGTAGGTAGGGGGGCCAGGGGACAGATCCTTTAGAACCGGTTGGTACGACAAACCGGTCCTAAAGGCCATGAGGCCATTTGCGGCAGGGTGTGGGGCCCAGTGGACAGATCCTTTTCGAACCGGTTGGTACCACAAACCGGTCCTAAAGGCCATGAGGCCATTTGCGGCAGGGTGTGGGGCCCAGTGGACAGATCCTTTTCGAACCGGTTTGTATTAGAAACCGGTGCCAATGTGCTTAGCTCAATGCTTTAGTATTCTAAGTGACCAGATCTCACCCGCACCCGCACCCACACGAACCCACACGCCGCCGCCGTCGCCAGTGTCGAGAGGAGCAGAGCAGGTCGTCGCCCACTCCGTCGTCGCCCACTCCGTCGTCGTCGTCGTCGTTGATCCAGGTCAGCCCCTCTCCCTCCCATCCCCCCTCCATCCCAGCCCACTCCGGCCCTCCCGTCGTCGTTGTGGAGGATGTGCGCCTGCTTCTGGTGGCCGCGGTGCTCCCGTCGTCGTGGATCGATCCAGAGGAATGTGCATTATATCTCCAGGATTCAGTGCTCTTAGCGGATCTTTGTAGTGCATTTTTTTTAGACTAAAAGGGGCTGCCCCCCGATTTCAATGAAATCATGAACAGCAAAGTTTTAGCAGGTTCCTTACAAATGGCAAAAGCCGTAGAACAAAACACAGCACCACACACAGGTGGGCAAGCCGAAAGGCTAAGAATTGTGAATGTGAATTGACAGGTTTCACTAGTAAAAAAGGAATGTGAATTGTGAGATTAAATAGGAGTAAAAACACGCACAATAACAACATTTCGTGTGTACTGCTGTCAATTGCCTTATTATACTACTAGAGTATTGTGAATTGTGAATTGTGAGATTAAATAAGAAAGTGTACTGTTGGAAGTATCACCTAAACTCTCCGACAGGTTCCATTTCGTTTGTACTGCTGTCAATTGCCTTATTATACTACTAGAGGTAGGTGCTGCCATTTGTCTTTGTTTTGTGATAGCTATGCTCCTCTAACCTCTATGTGTACTTTCTTAATTTAATAGAACATGGCTTGCGGCGTATGTCGGTCCCGATGTGCCGAAGGACGATTCAGTTGGACTTCTTTTATGCTTCAGCTCCACGACGGTGACGTTGATTCGTTGGTAATTAACAATTCTTTTTATGTTAACTTGTTCTTTCGTTTTACTATCTAGCTTGAGACTTGTGTTTATTCTTTATATTTCTTTTTTAGATTCTTCCATGCAATATTCGCCAAGAGTTCAACCAGTTAGTTGGCAATAATGTGGACTTCAATGTTCACGGGACCACCTACATTCTTCAAGTGAAAAAAGAAAGAACGAAGACATACTTCTACGGGGAACAGTTGCAGGCTATCATCGCCACGTACAATTTAAGCGGAAGTGATTACATTCACTTCTCAATGGAAGGACCACAACCTCGTATCAAAATTGTGTATATGGGCGGGATTGCGAGCGAGAATGCCGGGAGTGAGGAGGATATTGGGAACACTGAGGATGATATGGACACTGAGGATGATATGGACGAGGAGGACCAATGGAAACATGTGGTGGTTGCTCAAAGAGCGAATCTTAGCGAGATTGAGAAGGACCGTGTCCTTCAGAAACTTGCCGAGATAGATAGCTACATCGGTTTTCCTTTCGTGCATTGCATCACCAATACTAACATCTCCAATGGACATGTCATGGTATGTTTCTTAACACTTTCTTATTCCTGTAGTTGCTTATGTTATAATGTGGCCGGTATGTGACTTTGTGCTTTTATTCTATCTTGGAATTGTGTTCTAGAAAATACCCATGGCGGTAGCGTACAGTGCTGGCATGGAGCCCGGTACCATTGGAGTACGCCGTGGAGAATCCAGACATGTCACCGCAGTTCCGATCACCAGGGATAATGCTGATGGTCGGGTCATCCTCAACTCTCAAGCATGGAGGCAGTTCCATTCCGCAAGAGTTGGTATGGCGGTTGGACGAGCTATTCTGATCACCATGAGGAATAGTGACGTCCCCAACTTGGACATGATGATGGTCATCCACTACATCAGCCCGCTAGAGCTGTAGATGACGAGTTTAATTAAATTAGAACAAATAATTATTTCCATCTCACTAGCTAACTCCTGGATTTATTAGTAGTATGGTTCTTTTCGAGACTATGTAATTTTGTTAAACTATCTGTTGATGATCGAGACTATGTGTTGATGATCGAAAATATTTATGTTATAAAACTTAATTGTGTCATTTTGCTGTTATTCTGTCATTTTCCTGTAATTCTGTTATTTTGGTTTTTCTTTTATTTTTTGATACAGCAAACCATACCCCAGGCGAACAGTACACAGTACCCCAGACGCATCTGTACCCCAGGCGCACAGCGCTTGTTCGCCACAGGTAAGAGTTTTACCCCAGGCGCACAAGGTGTATTCGCCTGGGGTATGCGAACTTACCACAGGCGCATTGTGTTATTCGCCTGGGGTAAGCCATTACCGCTGGCGACGTGGTCCCAGGCGAACTGCAATTCGCCTGCGGTAGCCTAATTTGGTGCGCCTGCGGTAGCCTTTTCCCTAGTAGTGTAAGTAAGCTGAGATCATAAAACTTAAACATAAGCATGATAAATAAAAGTTTAATAATAAAGCATAGCAATCACCTTGCATAATAAGGAGTAACTCGAATAAAAGATCATAAATAACAATTCAAAGAAAGATATACGTTTGTTTCAAGATAGAGAGAACATGTCAAAGTGATATTTCGCTAGTCCTTAAGAGTGGGGCAAAACATAAATGTCAGGACACCTTCAAAGTTCATGAGGAAGACTAGAACAAATAATTAGAGAACAAGCAATAACACATCATGAATCAATTAATAATGTTTCTGGGACAAATGCACATAAAACTCGTAATGGCAAAAATGCTCTCTCAACTATGCATAAGGTTACAAGATGGAGACTCAACATAAAAGTAAAAGAAAGGCCCTTCGCAGAGAGAAGCATGGATCACTCATGTCCTAAAGCTTTTATTTTATTAACCAGAGGAATAAAAACTTGACACTCCTCCCAACCATCTTTTCCAAACTATGGCTAACCGAATCCTCGGGTGCCTGCCAACAATCACATACCGTGGAGGAGTGTCTATATTTTGAGAGAGGTGTATGCTTATGTCAACGAATGGTAAAAAGAAATTACAGTACGTCACAAGCCAACTAGACTTCACAAGAGCGGCTCCCATAGAAGGACGCATCTGGGTAGAAGGTCATCCCTCTTTCTCTTTTGTTTACACAATTATGCTTTGACTGATAAATCAGGGGCAAAAATAGTGAAGAAAATTTGTATTATTAATTTGGGGCTGGGCACCCCGCTGCCAGCTCTTCTATCATTGGATAGGCGGATGAAGCCACTAGTCCGGGGTGTGAAAGTCCAATCAAGAAGTGAGATAAAGATTCTCTACTTACCTCCTCATGAGCTAAAACAGGAGCACATAACAGGAGTAATTTTGACTGATAAAGATTCTCTACTTACCTCCTCATGAGCAATTTACTTTGGAGTGGCGGTTAAATACCACATGTAGGTAGGTGATGTCGTCGCACGCTTCTATTCTTGTAGACAGTGTTGGACCTCCAAGTGCAGAGGTTTGTAGAACAGCAGCAAGTTTCCCTTAAGTGGATCACCCAAGGTTTATCGAACTCAGGGAGGTAGAGGTCAAAGATATCCCTCTCAAGCAACCCTGCAATTAAGATACAAGAAGTCTCTTGTGTCCCCAACACACCCAATATACTTGTCAGGTATATAGGTGCACTAGTTCTGCGAAGAGATAGTGAAATGCGAGTAATATGGATGGTTATAAGTAATAATAGCAATCTGAAATAAATATGGCAGCAAGCAAAGATGTAGCAGAACAGGCGAAAAACGATGTTTTAATGCTTTGAAACAAGGCCTAGGGATCCTACTTTCACTAGTGGACACTCTCAACAATGATCACATAATTGAATAACTAAATATGTTGTCTTCACTATGCCACTTTTAACCCTCTCCGGTTGGATAACGAACACTAATCATTGCGTAGGGCTGTAAAAAAACATTCCTTAAAGTAAGCATTCACATGTCTAGTTAACCCCACGCTGTCTCTATGAGCGCCCTAGAAGGTACTAGACAAACACCACAATTCATAGAGGAGACACACACGATGTGCACACTGTCACCTTCACACTGCAGGACAAGGTGACTCCAAAGTTCATATTAATAAAACACTTGAGTAGCACAAGATGAGGAGTACCACTTATTCAACTAGAATACAAAGCTCACGATCACATATAGATCACACCATGGGAGAGAGAGATGAACCACATAGCTACCGTAGAGCCCTCAGCCTCGAGGGAGAACTAGTCCCTCCTCATCATAGGAGACAGCAACAGCGATGGAGATGGCGGTGGAGTCGATGGAGATAGCTTCCGGGGGCACTTCCCTATCCCGACAGGGTGCCAGAACAGAGATCTGTCGCCCGAAACTTGTCGGTGGCGGCGGTGGAGCTACGGATGTATTTTGTGGAAAAGGTCGATTCTCCTATGGTTTTCCCTCGGGGGAGTATATATAGGCGAAAGGGCGATGCCGACGGGTGGCCAGGGGGGCCACACCACTAGGTGGCGCCACCAGGGGACCCGCGCAACCCCATGGTGTGGACACCATGTGGCCCCCCTCCGGGGCTCTTCGGGACTTCTGGATGCTTCCGGGACTTCTAAGACTTCTGGCTTTTGAATCGTCGAATTCCGAGAGTATTTCCAGAACAACTTTTCTGAAACTAAAAACTGCAGAAAACAGGAACTGGCTCTGTGGCATCTTGTCAATACGTTAGTCCCGGGAAATCGATAAAAATGACATAAAGTGTAAGGAAAATATGTGGGAAACAACATGAAAACAACATGGACAATCATAAATTAAGGATATGTTTATGTTGTATCAAGCATCCCCAAGCTTAGTTCCTACTCATCCTCGAGTAGGTAAACGATAAAACAAAATAATTTCTGAGGTGACATGCTACCACACAATCTTGATCATTAGATGTAAAAGCATATGTAAGCTGAGATTATAGAACTTTAACACAAACATGATAAATAGAACTTTAATAATAAAGCATAGCAATCACATTGCATCATGAGAAGTATCTCAAATAAAATATCATGAATAACAATGAAAACAAAGATATACGTTTGTTTCAAGTATAGAGAAAGCATGACAAAGTGGTATTTCGCTAGTCCTTAAGAGTGGGGCAAAACATAAATGTCAGGACACCTTCAAAGTTCATGAGGAAGACTAGAACAAATAATTTGAGAACAAGCAATAACACATCATGAACCAATTAATAATGTTTCTGGGACAAATGCACATAAAACTCAGAATGGCAAAAATGCTCTCTCAACTGTGCATAAAGTTAGAAGATGGAGACTCAACATAAAAGTAAAAGAAAGGCCCTTCGCAGAGGGAAGCAGGGATCACTCATGTGCTAGAGATTTTATTTTATTAAACAGAGGTATTAAAAGTTTGACACTCCTCCCATCTATCTTACACAAACCACGGCTAACCGAATCCTTGGGGTGCCTGCCAAGAATCACATACCATGGAGGAGTGTCTATATTTTGGGAGGTGTATGGTAATGTCAACGAATGGTAAACAGAAGTTCAAAAACTAAATGATCATAGCGGCTCCCATATGAAGGAAGCAACTGGTATAGAAAGTCATCCTTCTTTCTCTTTTGTTTATACAATTATGCTTTGACTGATAAATCAGGGGCAAAAATAGTGAAGAGATTTTGTGTGTATTAATTTGGGGCTGGGCACCCCGCTGCCAGCTCTTCTATCAATTGGATAAGCGGATGAAGCCACTAGTCCAGGGTGTGAAATCCAATCAACAAGTGAGATAAAAATTCTCTATTTATGTCCTCATGAGGAAAAACAGGAACACAAAGCAGGAGTAATTTTGAAGGTTTTTAAAGGTAACACATGAGAAATTTACTTGGAGTGGCAGTTAAATACGACATGTAGGTAGGTATGGTGGACACAATGGGAAAACTTGGTTTTAGGGAGTTGGATGCATGAGTAGAATTCCATACTCAGTACAGGTGGAGGCTAGCAAAAGACTGGGAGCAACAAATCAAGTGAGCATAAGAGCCATAATCATGCATAGCGACATAAACATCATTAATCAAAGCATAAGCGGTATCACAAGTTAAAAAACTAAATGATCATAGAGGCTATTAGTGACTGGTTCGTAGTCATAAACATGGTGTAAGCATGCGCCAAGTCAACCAAATAAAACATTTAAAGGAGAATACCGCAAATTTATGCTTCAATATGACAAGAACAACTCATGGTTCTTTCAATGGCACAATAAACACTCTCAGCTATTTGAGGCTAATCACGCTACTCAATAACCACAAGTCTTTAAAAATAAATTAACATCTAGCATGATATGAAAAAGTTCTAGCCACAGTCTATACAATCTTCTACTTGCACCATTAAAAATTCTACTTCAAGACGCAGTTTCTTTTCCCAACAAGCACCATACAAGATATGTTTAAAAAAAATAATCTACATGATACAGCAAGCAAACATGAGAGTACACACATAACACTATTAAAACTAACAGCTCTGGATAAGAGATGCATGAAAACGAAGGCTAAACGCAGTACTAGCAAAAAGTGAACACTCATAGAACAATAAGAATGAAAACTAGAGTGTTTTAAGCAATGAAAGCGGAGCGTGTCTCTCTCCCACACAAGTATGATAAGATCCAACCATAAACAACAGCAAAGAAAACTAAACAAACTGAAAGCAAAGAATAAAAGACGCTCCAAGTAAAGCACATAAGATGTGACCGAATAAAAATATAGTTTCACTAGAAGTGACCTGATAATTTGTCGATGAAGAAGGGGATGCCTTGGGCATCCTCAATCTTAGACGCTTGAGTCTTCTTGGAATTTTCTGGGATGTACCTCCGGGGAATCTCCAAGCTTAGGCTTTTCACTCTTCTTGATCATATCATATCATCCTCTTCTCTTGACCCTTGAAAACTTCCTTCACACCAAACTTCTCACAATCTTCATTAGCAACGTTAGTGCAATCGAAATAATAAATTCACATGGTTAAGTTTCCACACAAGCCTAACACTCATAAACACATTAGCTACTGTCAAAACTTCTTTTAAAACTCTTTTTCTCAAAAGAACAACAAAAGAAAGAGATTAAGATGCAAATGCAATTATTGGCAGAAATCTGTCAAAACAGGACAACAAGTAAAGATGATTTTTTCGAAAATCTTCTGTTGCTCAAATCAAAAAGTGTTCAACTAAGAAAATTTGAGTATATAGCCCAGGATGAGTCACAAAAAAACTCAGGTCATTTTGAATTTTCTGTGATTTTATACGAATTTAAGAGTGGACAGCAAAAATCTAAAATATAGTCTCAACTTTCTACTAGAGGCTTTACTTGGGTCAATAAAGACACAAAAGAAAAGATACATCAGAGTTGCTAAGGAAATATCTAAGGAAATATAAAACACCCAGGTGCAAAGAAAACAAAAGAAAACGACAGAAAACGTGTTGAAAATGGAGAAATAAAACAGGTTATCTCCCGAAAGCGCTTTTCTTTTAATGCCTTTCAGCTAGGCACAATGATTTTTAACAGATGCTCACATAAGAATAAGAGTTGAAGCACAATAAGAGAGCATCAAAAAGAAAATATAAAACACATTTAAGTCTAACCCACTTCCTATGAAAAAGAATCTTGTAGAAAAACAAGTCAATGAAGCACAAAGTGACTATCATAGGAAGACAAAATAAGTGCAACTTCAAAAATTTCAACATAAAGAGGGGAAACTTAATATTGTGAAGATGCATCAAACCATGTTTCCCTCTCTCATAATAACCTTCAGTAGTATCATGAATAAAATTAACGTTATAGCTATCACATAAAATATTCTTATCATGAGCCACATGCATAAAAGAATTAATACTCTCCACATAAGCATAGTCATTCTTATTAATAACAACGGGAGTAGAATTATCATAAAGAACTCGAACATGATAGAAAAGTTGCATATTAAAGAGATGTTTTTGGGTAATCCTACCATAATTATGGCAAGTTTCATGAGGATAATTTTAATTATAGCCTATGTTATAACTTTCTTTATAATAATTATCAAAGACTTGAGGCATATTGAAATCATAATTAATTTTCTCCTCAATAGTAGGTGGACTAAAAATGTCATATTAATCATTTCAATCATCATATATTGGAGGCATAGTATCATCACAAGCAATAAAATAGTTTTCTTCCAAAAGGCGTTCATTTGTAAACATATCATCATTTTTACTAGGAGGAGATGTATCAAACATATAATCATTAATAGCAAAGGGATTTTCAAACACATCATCCACAAGTTTATAGCTTTCTATATTATCATTGGAAGGAGCATGGATAGTAAAAATAGTACAACAATTATTAATATCATCATTTTCAGAATTGGTACCAAACAGATTTTAAATATCAAAAGTAGTGTGTTTCTCCCAATCATGATCACTTTCATAAATAACAGGCATAGGAAAATCATCGAGTTCAGACTCATCAGCAAAAGCTATAATATGAGCAACATGCTTAGGGAGAGATATCGTTACCTCTCTCCTTTTACTCCTATTTTTCTTCTTCTTATTCCCCTCTTTAGGAGGGAGAGGCTTAAAAGGAAGCTTCTCCACATACCCTGGTTTACTATCAAAAACAATAGAAAGAACTTTGGAGGATTCCTCCTCCTCATTAATAAGAACAAAACTCATATTAGTCCTGTCATATTTTGGTAAAGTGTCCTCTTTTAGAATATTTTGTATGCAAGTATTTGCATGGCAATTTTCAACACAATAAAGATGGCATTCATGCAAGACACTATTCATATCAAAAGCACTCATATCAATCAAATAAATTTTTCTTAATAACTCTTCACACCCCAAAAATAATGTAAATTCATCATACTCATTAGGGGTGATCATGTCATCACAATACAAACTTGCAGTACTCATAGGATTCGAAAGGCTACTATCATGGCTTGAGCATTGAAAATTAAAATGACCCACTTTACAGCAAAGTTCACAAATAAAAGGATAGAGGGCACACACTTTTTCACCAAGATCGTTTAGAGCCCTATCCCACATTCTAGTTTTTTCATTCCTATGATGGATACAATATTCTTCTTTGATTTAATTCTTTTCACAAGGTCTAAGTGCTCCACTGAAATTAACATGCTTATAAGAAATAGTACTTTCAGAAGTTTGAGCATGTTTATTGCAATCATCAATAACAATTTCATTTTTCATGCAAGTGTCTTTATAAGGTTCATGATATATGTCCCCATTTTTAGGAAGATTAATATAAGAAGCAAAGGATCTATACCAACTTACATCTGTTTGAGGATCAAGACCATATTTAGCATTAAGCTCATGAAAATCAGCAGTTTCAGCAAAAGTCTTAATGCAATCATACTCATAGTTTATACCTGATTCTTTACCTTTGTTGTTATTCCAATCTTCACTATTGATTCGAATTCTCTCAATAAGATCCCACTTAGCTTCAACCTTCTTAATACAAAAAGAACCCTCTGAACAGACATCTAGATAATCCTTCCAATGTCCTGAAAGCCTTGCATAAAAATTAGTAACAATTATTTCCTCGGGAAGCTCATGGTTAGGACATTTGAGTATTAATGTTTTCAGTCTTCCCCAAGCTTCGGAAATGCTTTCTCCATCATGAGGCCAAAAATTATAAATGTAATGTTCATGAGAAGGATAAAATTTAGAGTAAAAGAGAGATTCAAGTTCCTTCCACTCCAAATGATGAGGATCATCCAGTAGTTCATACCACTCCGTTGCTTTGTCCTTAAGTGAGAAAGGGAATAGTATCCTATTAACTTGGTCAGTTGAGATACATGCACACTTGAATAACTCGCATAATTCATGCATAAAGTGTAAATGATCACTAGGATGGATAGTTCCATCTCCAAAATAACGGTTATCCATGAAAAGTTCAACAATTTTCTTGGGTATTTTAAAAGGAATGCTTTCAGTAGGAGGATTTAAAATATCACAAGCATCATTAGGTTTATCACATATGGGAGATAAAGTATCACTAGAGCAAAGTTTCTCCTCTAAAGCTGGAAAACTAAAAAGACCGTAAAAACTAGCTTCCCCAAACTTAGATTTTTCCCTAGCATTAGGAATGATGGGGTGCAAAGAATTAATGCTAATAACATTGCTATCACTATTATGCAAACAAACTTCCATAGGTTTTTTAATTTTCTCTTCAAAAGCATCATGTCCTAATTCAAGATAAATATTATAAAGTTCTATCATATTTTTTTTGTTTTCCATTAAGACTACTAGTAAAAAAAAAGTAAAAACAAGACGCGAGTAAAAAATAAGCCTAACTAGTGAAAACAAGAAAAAAAAAGATAAAATTGCAGAGTGTGAGTACCTTTTACCTTGCCTCCCCGGCAACGGCGCCAGAAAAGAGTTTGATATCTACGCACGCTTCTATTCTTGTAGACAGTGTTGGGCCTCCAAGTGCAGAGGTTTGTAGAACAGCAGAAAGTTTCCCTTAAGTGGATCACCCAAGGTTTATCGAACTCAGGGAGGTAGAGGTCAAAGATATCCCTCTCAAGCAACCCTGCAATTAAGATACAAGAAGTCTATTGTGTCCCCAACATACCCAATATACTTGTCAGGTATATAGGCGCACTAGTTCGGCGAAGAGATAGTGAAATGCGAGTAATATGGATGGTTATAAGTAATAATAGCAATCTGAAATAAATATGGCAGCAAGCAAAGATGTAGCAGAACAGGCGGAAAACAGTTTTTCAATGCTTGGAAACAAGGCCTAGGGATCCTACTTTCACTAGTCGACACTCTCAACAATGATCACATAATTGAATAACTAAATATATTCTCTTCAATATGCTACCCTTAAACCTCCCCGGTTGGATAATTAACACTAATCATTGCGTAGGGCTGCAAAAGGCATTCCTTAAAGTAAGCATTCCCATGTCTAGTTAACCCCACGCTGTCACTATGAGCGCCCTAGAAGGTACTAGACAAACACCATAATTCATAGAGGAGTGATATGTCTCCAACGTATCTATAATTTCTGATGCTCCATGATAATATTATGCCAATTGCTAAATGTTTTCTCCCTTCTTTATGTCATTTTTACACGTTTTCCAGGACTAACCTATTAACAAGATGCCAAGTGTCAGTTTACTGTTTTCTCCTGTTTTTTATTTCAGAAAAGTTGTTCTGGAAATATTCTCGGAATTGGACCCCACAAAGCCCGAAGTACCTATTTCTCCGGAAGCATCCAGAAGGCCGAAGAGGAGTCAAAGAGGGGCACCAGGGGGTCCACACCATGGGGTGGCGCGCCCCCCTTGGCCGCGCCAGGGGGTGGTGTGGGTCCCCCAGGGCTCCACCGCCTCTGCCCTTTCGCCTATTTATTCCCCCGGATGGAAAACCCTAGATACCTGATCAAAAATCCCCGAAAAGTTCTGCAGCCGTTGTCGTCGTCAACCCTAGATAAGGGGGATCTGAAGCTGTCTCCCGGCACCCTGCCGGAGAGGAAATCATCACCGGAGGCCTCTTAATCACCATGCGTGCCTCCGGAGTGATGCGTGAGTAGTTCATCCTTGGACTACGGGTCCATAGCAGTAGCTAGATGGTTTTCTTCTACTCATATGCCTCCATGTTTAGATCTCGTGAGCTGCCTAACATGATCGAGATTGTTCTTATGTAATTCTATGTGTTGTGTTTGCTGGGATCCGATGAATATTGAATTTATGCCAAGTTGATTATAGTCTTTATTGCATATGCTATTTGTGATCTTGCATGCTTTCCGTTGCTAGTGATTGTTGTGGCCAAGTAGTTGCTAGTGACTCCAAGAGGGAGTATTTATGCTCGATAGTGGGTTCATGCCTCTTTTTCGCCTCTGCTCGAGTGACAGAAACGTGATGGGGGAGGATGTGTTGTTGCCACTAGGGAGAAAACATCGGTGTGAGTGCCCGCGTCATTGCTTACATTACACACATTGTTTAATGCAGTTATCTGTTGCTTGCAACTTAATACCTAAGGGGGTTCGGGTGATAACCTGAGGGTGGATTATTAGTCATAGATGCAGTTGGATTACGGTCTATGTATATTATTGTAATGCTCGCACTAAATATCATAGTAGTCATCATGTCATGAATGTGCACTACGGTGCAACCTTTATTTGTCAATTGACCAGCTGTAATTTGTTCACCCATCATGCTATCTTTTATGGAGAGACACCACTAGTGAACCTATGAACCCCGGTCCATTTTCTTACACTGTTAAACAAACCACTACAATTTCCTGCTTTCTTTACTTACTGCAAGCATATACCATTTTCCACACTATACGTCTAATCTTTGTTTTCAGCAATACCGGTGAGATTGACAACCTCACTGTACCGTTGGGACAAAGTATTTTGGTTGTGTTGTGTGCAGGTTCCGCGTTGTTGCTGACACCGGTGAGGCATCATCACCACCGTCAGTGGCATCAACCTTCCAAAGATCCTCTTCCTCCTACTGGATTGATAACCTTGGTTCTTAACTAAGGGAAATTCCTACCTCTACACTCATCACACCCTCCTCTTGGGGTTCCCAACACGTAGCATCAAGGAGACACACACGATGTGCACACTGTCACCTTCACACCGCAGGACAAGGTGACTCCAAAGTTCATATTAATAAAACACTCGAGTAGCACAAGATGAAGAGTAACATCTACTTATTCAACTAGATTACAAAGCTCACGGTCACATATAGATCACACCATGGGAGAGAGAGATGAACCACATAGCTACCGTAGAGCCCTCAGCCTCGGGGGAGAACTACTCCCTCCTCATCATATGAGACAGCAACGGCGATGGAGATGGCGGTGGAGTCGATGGAGATGGCTTTCGGGGGCACTTCCCTGTCCCGGCAGGGTGTTAGAACAGAGATCTGTCCCCCCGAAACTTGTCGGCAGCGGCGGCGGAGGTACAAATGTGTTTTGTGGAAAAGGTTGATTCTCCTAGGGTTTTCCCTCGGGGGAGTATATATAGGCAAAAGGGAGATGATGGGGGTGGCCAAGGGGCCCACACCACCAGGTGGCGCCACCAGGGGGACCCGTACCACCCCATGGTGTGGCCCCCTCCGGGGCTCTTTGGGGTTTCTGGATGCTTCCGAAACTTCTAAGACTTCTGGATTTTGAATCATCCAATTGCAAGAATATTTCCAGAACAACTTTTCTGAAACTAAAACCAGCAGAAACAAGAATTGGCTCTGTGGCATCTTGTCAATAGGTTAGTCCCGGGAAATCAATAAAAATGACATAAAGTGTAAGGAAAACATGTGGGAAACAACATGGAAACAACATGGAACATCAGAAATTAAGGATACGTTTATGACATATCAGTAGGTATGGTGGACACAATGGGAAAACTTTGCTTTTTGGGAGTTGGATGCACGAGTAGAGCTCATAGTCAGTATATGTGGAGGCTAGCAAAAGACTGGGAGCGACAAATCAAGAGAGCATAAGAGCCATAGACATGCATAGCGACATAAACATCGTTAATCAAAGCATAAGTGGTACCACAAGTTCAAAAACTAAATTATCATGGAGGCTATTCATGACTGGTTCATAGTCATAAACATTGTGTGAGCATGCGCCAAGTCAACTAAATAAAACATTCAAAGGAGAACACCACAAATTTATGCTTCAATATGACAAGAACAACTCATGATACTTTCAAAGGCACATTAAACACTCTCAGCTATTTGAGGCTAATCATGATACTCAATAACCACAAAGCTTTAAAACTAAAATAACATCTAGCATGATATGAAAAATTCTAGCCACAATCTATACAAGCTTCTACTTGCACCGTTAAAAATTCTACCTCAAGCAGCAGTTTCTTTTCCCAACAAGCACCATACAAAACATGATTTAACAAAGACTCTCTAAATGATACATCGATAAAACATGGGAGGACTCACATAACAGTACTAAAACTAACAACACTGAATAAAAGATGCAATGAAAACAAGAGCTAAACATGAATTTTTTCAGCAGCTAGAAAAAACTAAGAATACTATCATGGCAAGTATTCAAACGAAAAAGCGGAGTGTGTCTCTCTCCCAAACAAAGAATGCTAGGATCCAACTATATTGTTGCAGCAAGGAAAACAAAAGAAAAACAAACAAAATCTCCAAGTAAACTTCATATGATGTGACCGAATAAAAATATAGTTTCACGAGAAGTGACATGATAGATAGTTGATGAAGAAGGGGATGCCTTGGGAATCCCCAATCTTAGATGCTTGAGTCTTCTAAAAATATGCTTGGATGAACCATGGGGGCATCCTCAAGCTTTGACCATGCACTCTTCTTGATCACATATATCACCTCTTCTCTTGACCCTTGAAAACTTCCTTCGCACAACACTCAAACAATGATTCGCATTAGAGGGTTAGTGAAACAATTACAAATCCATTGGTTCTGTATGGAACAAGTGCTATTGATACTTTTAAATATTAACTACATCCACTGATGTTTCGTGAAGCAAAGAAATCCACTTGACATCGCAAAAGAGCAAATGCAAGAAAAATGGCAGAATCTGTCAAAACCAGAACTGTCTATAAAGAAGAATTTTTTCGAGGCACTTACGTTGCTCAGATCGAAAAACTTAAGGAACGAAAAAGTTGAAGAATTAGCCAAGGAGTAAGTACAAAATATTTCAGATCATTCTGATCTTCCTGGATTTTATACGATTATTTACGATGGACAGCAGAAATCTGTTTCCTGCCCAGAAATCTGAAAACCAACTCCAACTCTCGTCAGTAACCTTACTTGGAACTACTAAAACATGAAAATAAAGATAAAAGGAGTTGCTACAGAAGTATACAACCCCTTGACTCAAAGAAAATAGAGAAAAACAAAGTAAAAATAAAACCATGGGTTATCTGCCAAGAAGTGCTTTTCTTTAAGGCCTTTTAGCTAGGCCTAGAAAACTGGAATCAAGTATTTTCAAGTGAAGAAGCATCCAAATTGTAACCCGTTCGAATAGCGGAATCAAAAGGCAACTTCATTATCTTTGTAGGAAAGTGTTCCATACGTTTCTTGAGTGGGAACTGAAATTTAACATTCCCTTCTTTCATATCAATAACAGAACTAACAGTTCTAAGAAAAGGTCTTCCCAAAACAATTCGACAAGAAGCATTGCATTCAATATTCAAGACAACAAAATCAACGGGACAAGAGTATTATTAACCATGATAAGAACATCATCAACTCTCCCCAAAGGTTTCTTTCTAACATTATCAATAAGACGAATATCCAAATAACATGGTTCCAATGGTGGTAAATCAAGAATATCATAGAGTTTCTTGGGCATAATAGAGATACTAGAACAAAGATCACATAGAGCATTGAAATAAAAATCATTCACTTTCATTTTAATAATAGGTTCCCAACCATCATCTAGCTTCCTAGGGATAGAGGCTTCACATCTTAATTCATCTTCTCTAATTTGCATGAGAGCATTTATAATATGTTTCGTGAAAGCCATATTCATAGAAATAGCATTACGACAACTAGCAAGATTTTATAAGAACTTAATCACTTCAGTTATGTTGCAATCATCAAAGTCAAGATCATTTTTATCAAACATAATGGGACCATTGTCCCCATGTTTCTAAAAATTTCAGCACTTTTATAAGGAGCATTTTTAGCAGTTTCAGGCAGTTTTGCATTTTTACTAATGGAAGTGGGAGTGTTTCCAACACCAATTACTTTACCATTGATAGTAGAAGTTTTTCTAGCATGAGAAGCTTCAATTTTACTAGTGGTGGTAATGGTGCAAACATTAGCTATATTATTCTTTCAAGCTATTTCATCTTCTCTTTCCCATCTAGCATGCAATTCATCTAACATTCTAACATTATCATCAATTCGAATTTGGATGGCAT
The DNA here is from genome assembly GCA_028641055.1 of Alopecurus myosuroides. Taxonomy (NCBI): domain Eukaryota; kingdom Viridiplantae; phylum Streptophyta; class Magnoliopsida; order Poales; family Poaceae; genus Alopecurus; species Alopecurus myosuroides. The sequence goes on from CM054061.1 coordinate 366,361,946, forward strand.
TTGTGGCAGCAAAAGGATTCTCATCTATGGTTTCAGTTTTAGCAGTCATTATATTAATCAAAGAAGATTGAGCTTCAGACATGGAAGAAATTGAAGTTTCAGTTTGAGCAATTTTAACTTGCAACCCAGATATTTCTCTATTTAAACTCTCAAGTTGATAGATGATGTTTCTTAGCATAGCAGATTGTTCCTCCATGGTTTTAGTAAATAATTTATTTTTCTCATATTGTTTTTGCAGAAAGTCTTTACTAGCTCTTTCAACTTCTGAAATTCTTTCATTAGACATTCCATTTCTATCATTATTACCACTAATAAAAGGATATGGACTATAATTGTTGCTACCAAAATTATTCCTATAAGCATTGGTGTTGAAATTATTATTTTTAATGAAGTTCACATAAAATGCTCTTCTTGAGCAACCAAAGAGGCTAAAGGAACATTATTTGGATCAATAGGAGCATGGCCATTCACAAGCATAGACATAATAACATCAAGTCTTTCATTCAAAGAGGAGGTTTCTTCAACAAAATTTACCTTCTTACCAGTTGTAGCTCTCTTAGTGTTCCACTCAGAATAATTTACCATCGTATCATCAAGAAGCTTTGTTGCTGACCCCAAGGTCATGGACATAAATGTTCCTCCAGCAGCTGAATCCAAAACGTTTCTTGAAGAAAAATTTAGACCTGCATAAAAGGTTTGTATGATCATCCAAGTAGTCAGTCCATGAGTGGGACAATTCTTTACTAAAGATTTCATTCTTTCCCAAGATTTAGCAACATGCTCATTATCAAGTTGCTTAAAATTCATAATGCTACTTCTTAAAGATATAATCTTAGCAGGAGGATAATATTTTCCAATGAATGCATCTGTACACTTAGTCCAAGAATCAATACTATTTCTAGGCAAAGACATCAACCATTCTTTAGCTCTTAACAATTTCAGTTTAATAATATCTCCATCTACATCTTTATATTTTTGCATCTCACATAGTTCAACAAAATTATTAAGATGGGCAGCAGCATCATCAGTACTAACACCAGAAAATTGCTCTCTCGTAACAAGGTTTAATATGGCAGGTTTTATCTCACAAAAATCAGCGGTAGGAGCAGGTGGAGAAATATGTGTACTGATGAAATCATTGTTGTTGGTGCTAGTAAAGTCACACAACTTAGTGTTCTCAGGAGTAGTCATTTTAGCAAGACTAAAAACGTGAATAAAACTACAGCTAGAAGAAGAACTAATTTTTTTTGTGTTTTTTTTATAAAGAAAAACCAACAAGACAAAATAAATAACATAATCAAAACAATTTTTTTAAAGAGATTGGAAGTGAGAGACCCCCCTTGCAGAAATTATCTTCCTCTCCGGCAACGGCGCCAGAAAATATGCTTGATGTGTGTGAACATACGTTCGTTGGGAGACCCCAAGAGGAAGGTACGCAGAGTGCAGCAGGAAGTTTCCCTCAGAAAGAACCAAGGTTGAATCGACCAGTAGGAGGAAGGAGTAACTTCAGAAGGTGAAGCAGCTAAGATGGCAGGGCGCACTACCGGTTCAGAAGCAACGTGGAACCTACACAACACAATCAAATCACATTGCCCCAACGAAGCAGTGAGGTTGTCAATCTCACCGGTTTTGCTGAACACAAAGAGGTTAAATGTATGGTGTGGAAAATAGTAGGAAACAATAGGAACATTATGAGAGCAGTATAAAAGCAGTAGGTGTTTTATCAGTATGAGGAAAAAGGACCAGGGTCCACAGTTCACTAGCGGTATCTCTCCGTGAAAGATAAATAACATGTGTGGTGAACAAATTATAGCTGGGCAATCGACAGAAATGAAGGCTGCACCGTAGTGCGTATGCAAGAAATAAAGATTACTATGTGATTCATGCAGGCATTACAACAAAATACATAGACCGTTATCCAACTAAATCTATGACTAATAATCCACCCTCCGAATATCATCTTAACAAACGTTGGTTATTGAGTTGCAAGCAACAGATTATCGCCGTAAGCAAAGTGTGTAATATAAACAATGTAAACTAGGTAAACACCGCTGTTTTCTCTCTAATGACAATAGCACATCCTCCATCCGTCAGGTTTCTATCACTCGGGCACAAATGAAAAGGAGGCATGAACCCACTATCGAGGATAAATACTCCCTCTTGGAGTTACTAGCATCTACTTGGCTAGAGAATCTACTAATAATGGAGAGCATGCAAGATCATAAATAACATAAGCATAAAGATAATATGATAGATTGATAATCAGAAGACATAACATTCAACATTCATCAGACCCAGCAAACACAACATGTAGCATTACATAAAGATGATCTTGATCATGATAGGTAGCTGATGCGTGTGATACACACGTTCGTTGGGAGACCCCAAGAGGAAGGTATGAAGAGCACAATAGCAAGTTTCCCTCAGAAAGAAACCAAGGTTGAATCGACCAGTAGGAGGAAGGAGTAACTTCAGAAGGTGAAGCACCTGAGATGGCAGGGCGCACTACCGGTTCAGAAGCAACGTGGAACCTGCACAACACAATTAAATCACTTTGTCCCAACGAAGGAGTGAGGTTGTCAATCTCACCGGTTTTGCTGAATACAAAGAGATTAAACGTATGGTGTGGAAAACAGTAGGAATAGTATGAGAGCTGTATGAAAGCAGTAGGTGTTTATCAGTATGAGGAAAAAGGACCGGGGTCCATAGTTCAGTAGTGGTGTCTCTCCGTGAAAGGTAAATAACATGTGTGGTGAAAAAATTACATCTAGGCAATTGACAGAAATGAAGGCTGCACCGTAGTGCATATCCAAGACATTCGGGCATTACAACAAGATACATAGACCGTTATCCAACTGCATCTATGACTAAAAATCCACCCTTCGAATATCATCCAAACAAACGTTGGGTATTAAGTTGCAAGCAACAAATAATCGGAGTAAGCAAAGTGTGTAATGTAAACAATAACATCATCCTTAGACAAAGCATTGTTGTTTTCTCCCTAATGGCAACAATGCATCCTCCGTCCGTCACGTTTCTATCACTCGAGCACAGATGAAAAGGAGGTATGGACCCACTATCTAGCATAAATACTCCCTCTTGGAGTTACTAGCATCTACTTGGCAAGAGCATCTACTAATAACGGAGAGCATGGAAGATCATAAATAACATGATAGATTGATAATCAGAAGATATAACATTCAACATTCATCAGATCCCAGCAAACACAACATGTAACATTACATAAACATGATCTTGATCATGTTATGCAGCTCACAAGATCTAAACATGAGGTACAAAGTGGAGAGAACAACCATCTTGCTATTGTATGAACCTGTAGTCCAGAGATGAACTACTCATGCATCACTTTGGAGGAGGACATGGTGGTGTAGACCCCTCCGGTGATGATTTCCCCCTCCGCCAGGGTGCCGGGGAGAGCTACAAAACCCTCCTGATCCCGGGATGACGGTGACGGCGGCCTCATGTCTTTCTCGGGTAAAAGTGGGATATATCTAGGGTTTACGTCTCGGGGGGATTAAATAGGCGAAAGGGGAAAGGCGGTGGAGGCCTGGAGGCCCCACACCACCCCCTGGCGCGGCCAAAGAGGGGATCGCGCCACCCTTTGGTGTGGAGCCCCTGAGGCCCCCCCTCCGGGTCTCTTCGGGACTCCGTGGAACCTTCGGGAATTCTAAGGGGGTGTTTGTTTGGGATTTTGGTGGCTTTCCACTAAAAAAAGCAGCCAATCTGAACCAAACAGGGGTGCTTCGGCTGTGGGCTTTGACAAAGCCACCAACGAAAATATACATGGAGGAGAAAGCACGTCTTGGGGTGCTTCGCTTGGATTGGGGCGGCTTCCCGCAAAGGGCTGCGAAACGTTTTCTTAATAGACATATCGTTTACCTAATTTACAAGCAAATGCCACCCGCTGGTAAAATATCCCAAGACCCGTCCCTTTCCTTTTTCCTGTGTCTCAGGCTCCCGTTCGTTCCAGGTTTCCAGCGCCGCCAGGTCGCCGCTCACAGTGCCGCCGGGTTGCCACTCCCCTCCTGCCGGCGAGCAGCGCGTCCCAACGCCCGACAACCTTCTCGTTGTACTCGCCCGACCCCGCCGTCCTAGCTCTCCGCCATCTCCCCCCGCCGTCTCCGTCGCGAAGCTGCTCCCCGCCGTCATCGTCCGTCCCCGGGCCACCAGTTCACCTCCTCTCTGTTGTCCTAGCTCTGCTGGCAGAAGCTCGATGCAGATTTGTGATGTCATCTCTTCTATGTGCAGCGCTGCAGAAGCTCGGGGCTGATTTGTGTACCAGCAGTTCGTGAGTTTGTGCAGAGCTCGGACCAGAACCGAGAGGAAATTGCTAGCCTACTTGTTTTTTATTTTACCTGCAGCAGCGTCCTAGCAGATTATCAATTGCGACAGGTTATTGCTGTATCAACAATCCAAAATGATCAACGTGTAAAAGATAAACAATCTATCTAGTAAATAATGTTCACTAGTGGAAACAACCCCTTTCGTCCAGGGGGGCAGGGGGCATCTGTCCCGGTTGCACCAAAAACCGGGACAAGTGCCATGCATTGGTCCCGGTTCGTGTGCCCGAGGCAGCAGAAACCACCTGGGGGCATCTGTCCCGGTTCGTGGGGAGCCAATGGTCCCGGTTCGTGGCACGACCCGGGACGAATCCCTAGCCACAGGCCACGTGGCGCGCGCATGGGCATTGGTCCCGGATCATACCCCTAACCGGGACCAATGTCCCTTCCCCTACAAATGCGGCCACAGCCCCGTCCCTTTTTTTTTAAGCAAGGGTTGTATTGTCTCTCCGCGTGGCGCATGGGTGGTATTGTCTGTCCGCGTGGCGCGGGAGTTGTAACGCGTGGCCATGAATGCGCGTTATAAACTGCCGCACCTCCACTCCACGCACCGTCGTGCCACCACCATGCCTCCGAGGAGGAACAACACTACCGGTTTCCGACGACGAGGAGGTCACCGACGACGACGAGGACGAAGAGTAGCGCGCTAGCGCGTCTGTTTTCTGTTGGCTGTTTAATAAAATAATTTGTTGTATTCCGGCAAACAGTGGCCCTCTAGCTCGTCTGTTTTCTGTTTTCCGTGTGGTTTTTCCTGATTTGTTGGATTCAGATCTAATGGCATTTCGATAGACGTTAAAAAGAGGGGGACATGTATTTCAATAGATAAACAAGGCACGGTACACATAATGGCAAGATTGGATCTAAATCTAAACGGAGAGCATAGATCTAAATAAACAAAGCAGTACATAATGGCAAAAGTGCATCGATCTACTAGTCATACTCCTGCCTAGGCCTATAGTACATGTACTCGTAGTCGTCGTAGTCGCCGCCGCCGTCGTCGTCACTATCGTCTGACGGTGCTCTGCACTCCCTCGGAAGATCACGACTCCAGGACCGGGCCTTAGGGTAGCGCAGGCGGGGGATATCGCCGGCCCTGATGTAGTCCATGACGCTCTGTAGAGTCCGGCCGGACCACCATAGCCGACGACCGGCCTCGTGAAAGTTCCCAGGAGGCAGACCGTCCTCCTCATACCTGGCGAGCGCCCTCTCACGCCGATTGATGAAGAAGGCATCCCAAGTATGCTGGTTATCGGGATGCCAACTGGGATTCCTCCGCTGCTCCGGCGTGAGCTCGTGGTAGTAGTGGTTCGTGATGGCCGCCCGACGCGCCACACCTTGAGGAAGAGGAGGGACCGGCACTCCTCCGGCGCTCAGCATCCAACCGGCGGGAACGTTGTAGCCGCACGGGCAGGGGTAGTTCGAGGCGGAAAGTGCCTCCGCCTGGATGAATGTTAGAGTGGGTACGGTAGAAGCCATGAGAGAGTGGTGAGTTTGTATGTGTTTATGCCAATGGTGTGGCAATGCATACATATATATAGCGAGAAGAAAACATCAATCCCTTTAGTCCCGGTTGGGGACACCAACCGGGACTGAATGGGTTAGGGTTTCATTGGGAAACGGATCATCCCTTTAGTCCCGGTTGGGGAAACCAACCGGGACTAAATGGGAATTAGGGTTTCGTTTGGACCAATCAGATAGAATCACACGGATCGTGTGTTTCTTTCAAGCGCTCGTGAGTCGTTGGATCCGGGTGTGTTTTTTTCGAGCTGTTGTGAGCCGTTCGATCAGGGCTACGGTGTGTTTCTTTCGAGCTGCTGTGAGCCGTTGGATGAGGTGTTTCTTAACCGTTGGATCAAAACCCTAGCTCAACACTTTTTGAGCCAGAGGACCCTATATATAGCCCAGCTTCATACACCCCGGTCAGTTCATCTCTCAAATACAAAACATCCGGATTCGCCATCATACGTCCAACCGTGCATTTGGTATGCATATATATATGCACCCAGTAGCCACGGTTGGGCTGTGTGATGGCGATACCGTTTGTTTTGTTCTACACCCACTTTATTATTCATCTGCTAGATAAAACAACTTCCATATTTGCCAATAACCACTTTTTTTTGGAGTAGACTTCTATATATACATTCAGATTTTCGTTTGATCGGACTGGTTCTCCGTCAGGTAGTGAGAAGTAATGACGCTCGATCTTTTTCCATTGCCCAGCGCCATATTTCTCAACACCCTTGGCTAGCTTAATCACTTCGTCCTATGTCCAGTGCTTGTCATCTTTCCTATATTGACCTCCCTGCCGAAGGCACATTCTGTAAGTATCGGTTGATATTATGTTTCTGATGACGATTGTGCAGATGGTTGGATGGTTTATAGGAGTTTCGTGCATTACAGATCCTAATACACCGGTTTGTAAATGCATGGTGGCTACCAGCATAAGGGAGATAGTTTATCAAGAAAGAAAAATGGTAATAGTTTTATATTTCTTATTATTACCTGGCTAGGAAGAGGAATAGTAGATGGAGGCCAATCAAGAGGATCAGCCAGTATGTTTGCCCAAAACGGATTTGAATTATTTACGCAATTTCAAACAATTTTAATGTTGTAATTTTTTCGTAATTTGAAAGTATGTAGAAGTTATTCACTTACATATTTAAGATATTCAAAATTTGGCGCTAAAACAATTGGCGCGCCGGCCAGCTGGTTCTGGCGCGGGCGACCAGCCGGGCCCTTCCGTCCCGGTTGGTGGCACCAACCGGGACGGAAGGGTCTTTCGTCCCGGGTGTTGCCACCAACCGGGACGAAAGGGTCATAGGATATAAACACGTCCCCGCTCCTTTCAGTTCCAGACCGCGCGCAGGGACCAAATCGACGCCGCCAGGCTGCCCAATTTTTCCGTCCCCCCGCGCCGTCCCCTCGCCCCCGTCGGCATCCGCGCCGCCCCCTCGCCCCGCCGGCATCCTCCTCTGTGGTGCCGCTCCCGACTCCGTCGAGCGCACCCACCCCCCCTAGCGCCCTCTCCCGTTCGCCTCGGCCGCGCGCCGCCCCTCTAGGTCCCGTCGCTGCCCCGCGCCGCTGCCCCGCGCCGCCCCTCGATCCCGTCGCTGCCCTGCGCCGCCCCTCGATCCCGTTGCTGCCCCGCGCCGCCCCTCGATCCCGTCGCTGCCCCGCGCCGCCGCTGCCCCGCGCCGTCGCTGCCCCGTGCCGCCGCTGCCCCGCGCCGCCGGCCCGCCGCTGCCCCAAGAGGAGGTAAAAGGCCTGCCTCCATCTCGCCCTAATCTGGGGCCTTTTTTGTTTTTCTTTCTTTTTTTTACTTAATTACTGTTTTTTATTATTGTTAGAATTATTAGTTTACAAATGTTAGAAATTTTAGTTTATGAATGTTAGAAATTTTATATTAGACTTATTTACTTTAAATTTGTTTAGAATTGATATAAAAAATTTAAGAATGTTAGAGCATGTCTAACAGACCCCTATATATATGGCCCAAACCCGTATAATAACCGCTGATATACGGGTTTGGGCTATACCCGGCCATCTAGCAGACCCCGTAAATGGACCACCCCGAACGATTTTTTACAAGTTTGGGTAGGGGGCGGCCCGTCGACCCCTACATGTGCGGGTCGGGAGGGGATATAGAGGGCCAACCCTCTAGCTCGTGCGAGCTAGGGCGCGCTGAAGATCTTTTGAGAGTATGGACAGAGTTTAGTTTGTCTAGAAATAACAACATCAATTAAAATTCAGATATGAAGAGGCATCCCTGATGCCCCTGTTAGAAGAGAGCAAATCAACACTAAAATGAAGAAAACAGATATTGCTGTTGTATGAATGTGTTGAAGAAGCAAAGACGGGACCAAAGGTTACCAGCAAATTTGGTAACCTTTGGTCCTGTCTTTGCTTCTTCAACACATTCATACAGCAGCAATATCTGTTTTCTTCGTTTTAGTGTTGCTTTGCTCTCCTCTAACACGGGTTCCGCCCACCCATACTTGAGGATTGTTCTGTTCATGTTCTCCATAACTCCAACATCAAATGCAATACCATTAGGGGCTTGTAATTTGACAGTTCCTGGTATCTTTCCTCCAAAATAGTTCAGAAACCACTCTGGTATGACCTGTAGCACGCAGGAACAGGTGAAAAACAAAAGAGAATGAGGCAGTGAAAATACTCGGACAAACTTGTAAAAAAGAAGATTTTATAGTAACTCACCAGGCTATGCATGAAAATGTCCAAAACCCTGTACACGCGTTTTAGGGGGCGAAAACATAAGGGGTCTGTTAGACATGCTCTTAGGGGGCGAAAACATATAAGGGGTCCGTTAGACATGCTCTTAGAAATTTAAGAATGCTAGAAATGTTATCGTATGTTTAAATATTATTATGCATGTGCAATTTTAATGAATTGGATCTGAAATATATACTTACTCTTTTTGTATAGTATGGAGCCAAGAGACGAAGATGCCAAAAATATGATCGAGGGTTTAATCCGCGGGCCCGACGTAGAGCCCGATGTGAGCCAGTGGATGAACGACTCTGGTGAGGGAGATCCGGTGCTCACCCAGGGAGACGACTCCGATGAGGGAGAAGCCGACGGCTCCGATATGGGAGCAGCCGACGGCTCCGGTGGAACCATACAAATTACAAACACCGGCTCCGAGGTGCATATATATATATGTTAATTAATGAAGCATCCGTTGTCTATATACATGTATTAACAGTCTTTATATTTTTAGCCATCCGGTTCAAATATATCAACCGGAAAAAAGACTAAACGAGGCGCAACAAAGAAGTTGAAAGATACAGAAAGATACAGGATCGACACGATCACAGCAGACGGCGCACCCGAGCTTCCCGCTGATGTTGCCCAAAAATTTGTGAAGCAATGCGGAGTGCTAGTTAGAGATCACATCCCGATCACTGTTAATGAGTGGAATGAGCCAAAAGATCCGCGGAAACAAGGAATTTCATATGTCGGCAAAATAGCCAAAGATCATCTTTTCTCAAAGATTTTGGCTAATTTCAACTTACCCGTGCCGGAGGTGGACGAGAATGCGGATGTGACTGAGGCCGATGTTACTAGAATGAAACATGAGATACGGGAAAAGGTCAAAGCGTGGACCCTAAAAAAGATGGCCGAGCAATTCAAAAACTGGAAGAAAAGATTGAACCTTGATTATGTTAAGAAGGAGAAGACTCCTGATTTCACTCAAGGGTATGAGAAAATAAAACCCGTATGGGCAGACTTCGTGAAGTACAAGCTGGCAGAGAATGAACTGGAAAGGACGAAAACAAATGAGAAAAACGCCGGCAAAAAGGTATATCACCATGTTATGGGGCAAGGTGGCTACAAGGGTTCTAGTCCCAAGTGGGAGACATGGGAGAACAACCTGATTCAGCAGGGGATCACTCCCGAGCCGTTCTTGTGGGTCGAGCGGACAAGGTCATGGTTCTACGGGCATGGGGGCAGGTTGGACGCCGAAGGAAAAGCAATATATAACCTAAGGCATAAAAAGAGTCATCCTCTACCCATAGAGAAGCTGAGAGACGCAATAAAGGACGTTAAAGATGGGAAGTTCGTGCCAGATAGAGAGAACGACGAGCTCACACGAGCCCTAGGGAATAAGGAACACGGAGGGCGTACACGAGGCACAAAAGGCACTCCTCCGTGGAGTGTTGCGTTCGACTCCACCAAAAAGTTATACCCAGATAGAAGCCGTCAACGTAAAAAGGACAAGGAGGCAGCTGAAGCAGAGAATCAGGCAAACTGGAGGCGTCAACTTGAAGAAATGGTAAAGCTGACACAGGATGTAGCAAAGAAGCAGCAAGACCAAATTAACACACTTAGCCAGCAGATAGTGTCTACCGGCGCATCAGTACACATGCTAGAAGTTGAAGCTGAGGCTCCCGACGCCGCACATTCTCATCGCAAAAGCAGCGTTGCGTCCACGCAGCTACCGGATGATGATGCACCACCGATGATTTACCCGGTGGACGAGATCACGGAAATGACATCCTGTGAGCTCCACGTGAAGGTCGTCAATATAACCATCAAGGCGGCGGCCGGATATGTCTTACCGATTGGCAACGAACCAACTCACCATTGTCTCCCGGTTCCACGGGGCTACGCTGTTGTTGGGGTCGATGAAGTTGCCAACGGATTCGAGCGGGTAAAGCTTGATTTTCCTGAAGGTGAAGACGAAGAGTTGACTGAACTCGGAGAAGCCAAGAACTCGACCGTTCTATGGCTAAAGGAATGCATTGTGCTCACAAATCAGACGGCAAAGCCATCGAATTCTCGCATTTCTCCAGCGCAAAAGTCTCCAGCGCGGTCGTCTTCGCAACGCATGCCGTCTCCGGCGCGGTCGCCTACGCCGTGCACGTCTCCAGCGCGGTCGCCTACGCCGCCGCGTCAGCCCTCTCCGCCCACTAAGTTTCTGCCGAAACGTAAAAAATCACCGAAACGTCAACGGTCACCCCTCCCGAAGGTACCAAAAGAGGTACCCAAGTTACCTTACGACTATACTCCCGAGGAAACCCAGAAAATCGCAAAGGACGAATACGATGCGTGGAAATCAAAGCGGAAGGAGAAGCAAAAGCCAGATTTCCCTGAGACCGAAGAAGAGATAGAACGAGCTTGGAAAATGGTGAAGACTCTTCATCAACCCGAGCCGAGTCTGTCATCTGACTATGACCGCTCTATTCTGAAGTCACACCAGGAAATGGTGCGGTCAACGAAGAGTAGTAGCGCAAGCGGGAAAAAGGGGAAATCAGTTGCTCAACTCGGAGAGCAGAAAAAACAATCCACGTCCCCGCTCAAAGTGATTTCCAATACCCAGGTGGGGCCGAACACTAATATTGCTGATGAGGATATTGATCCGGAGTTTATAACACTGTACGCAGACAAGGCAGCTGATGCGGGTTTGTCCATTGCTGAGTATATGCAAACAGTGAACTACTTCCCCGCAGCTGAATGTGCGTACAAATACGAGTCCGGGCAGCCTCTTGTCAAACCCGAGGAGATAAAGAATCTACCAACGAAAATGCGAAGAGTGCATAATTGGTATATGCAAGCCGCTAATGAATCTGAGGACTGGCTATGTCTCAGTGTTAAGGACGAGCACTATGGAACTGGAAATGGAATGGTTATGATTCAATTTGAGGAATTGTTTCAGTTATACCAGCAGCAGGCCCTCGACAAATCTATCCTTAGTGCCTATTGTCTGTAAGCACTTATTTCTCTAGCTCACCTCATTCAATTGCATATATATTCATATATATATATATAGTACACTCATATATTATAATTGCAGAATGAAGATTCTCGAATGCAAAAGAGATGGAATCTATGATATTGGGTTCATTGATCCAAATATTATTTATGAAAAGATTCTTCGGCAATCTCCCAAGGATACAGAAAATAATATTCTGAGGGCAATAATATTTAACCAACACCGACGGGAAATACTATTTCCTTACAACTTCAAGTAAGTATGTTACTCTGTTGTAAACATTCTGTTTTCCTTACTCGATGTTCATTGTATAATTGATGAGTTCTGCGTGCGCAGCTTCCACTATATTCTGCTAATCTTCCAAATTGACAAAGGAAAAGTAATTGTAATGGACTCAAAACGTAAACCCCTCTCAATGTGGGCTGACATGCAGGAAATGATCCAGCGGTAATTTCAATCTTTATTAATTTCAGTATTTATATATTGCAATATATCGACTACTTTGTTTCATTTTCGGATATCAAGTAATTACTAACTCTTTTTATTCTTTTTCTTTCTCGGGTAGGGTTTGGAAGAGGTTCATAAGGAAGTCTCCCGGTGAATGGGAAAAACAACTTACATTTGATGTTGTGCAAGTAAGTACTATCTAGATTCGTGCCCATCTCCATTATCATGCCTGGTTGATTATTATTTTGATTGAAACAATCTTCTCGTATAGTGCCTGCAACAAGGAGACGGGAATAACTTGTGTGGATACTACGTTTGCGAGTTCATTCGTCATACCACATCTCCCAAGGGCAGAAATTTAAAACAACTTCATGTACGTTAATCGTCAATTCTTCTTATTACTATCTATTTTAGTTACTTAGCTTCATATATTTTAGTGACCACTCTTCTTTATATTAGATCGAACGGCTTCGGGACGGTCTTCTACCTAGGGACCGCATACGAGCAATTCAGGAGGAAATTGCGGGCTTCTTAGATGCAGAGGTCATAAACGTAGATGGAGAGTACCATGCCTCCGGTTGGAACTAAGTTTGATTTTGTAATACACTCCATCGGTCATGTAATATGATCGATATACTTTGCTTCTGTAATATAAGTGTTTCTTATTCTGCTTTATATACTTATTCACTCGTGCGATCCGGGGGCTCGGTGGGGGGTACTCTTCTCGAGGTCCGGGGAGGCCGCCAGGAGGTCTCGGGGACCAAAAAAACGGAAATTGTAAAGCCCTGCCGCGGCAGAGAAAAGGGCAAAAGCCCTGCCGCGGCAGAAGGGGCATGCATCCCGGGTCGTATTCAGAACCGGGACTAATAGCCCTGGCCAGGTTCCAGCGCTCGGGCCACGTGGTCAGCCCCATTTGTCCCGGGTCCTGCCACAACCGGGACCAATGTGGAGGGGTATTTGTCCCGGATGCCCCGTCCCGGTTGCACAACCGGGACAAAAGGGGGCCTACGAACCGGGACTAAAGCCCCTGTTATATCATTTTGTTAATGTCATATGTCAATTTATATAACTTGCAAATTTCTAGAGAATGTGATATATAATTATTCAAATATATTCATCAGATGTTAAACATATATTTATATAGTTATTATGTGTAACGTCATTGACATGTAGTTTGGATTAATATATATTAATTTTGGACAATATTCTACTCGCTCTGTCTCAAGTTAGATATCGTGGATTTGTCAAAATATGGATGTATCTATACACTAAAATATGTCTAGATACATCTATATCTATAACAACTAATTTGGGACGGAAGGTGTATTTGTGTAATGGTACGATATGTATTTTGGAAAATCTATTTTTTTAATGTTACGTATTATTGGTATTTATAGGAACAAATACGATTATACACTTCAATCATATGTACTCGAAACTCTGAGGGTATTTCAGACAAATCCTCAACCCACAGCTAGACAGCTAGCCAAGTCGCCAAACAGTGACATTCAGAAAAGCAGCTTTCACTTCACAGCAGGTTTCCCCGCACAACCGCGGCCACAGCCACAGCCAGCCAGCCACAACCCAATCAAACATGCCCTAAGACTTATGGGCTTCGAATTTTCTAATTCCGAGAATATTTCCAAAACAACTTTTCTGAAACTAAAAATAACAGAAAACATGGAACTCGCTCTGTAGCATCTTGTCAATAGGTTAGTCCGAAAAATCGATAAAAATGACATAAAGTGTATAGCAAACATGTGGAAAACAATAAGAAAACAACATGGAACATCAGAAATTAAGACTACGTTTATGACGTATGAACATCCCCAAGCTTAGTTCCTACTCGTCCTCGAGTAGGTAACCGATAAAAACAAATAATTTCTGAGGTGACATGCTACCAACATAACTTGAACATCATAGTAATGTAAAAGCATATGTAACCTGAGATCATAGAACTTAAACACAAACATGATAAATAAAACTTTAATAATAAAGCATAGCAATCACTTTGCATCATGAGAAGTAACTCAAATAAAAGATCATGAATAACAATGCAAAGAAAGATATACGTTTGTTTCAAGTATAGAGATAACATGTCAAAGTGATATTTCGCAAGTCCTAAGAGTGGGGCAAACCATAAATGCCACGACACCTTCAAAACTCATGAGGAAGACTAGAACAAATAATTAAAGAACAAACAATAACACATCATGAATCAATTAATAATGTTTCTGGGACAAATGCACATAATACTCAGAATGGCAAAAATGTTCTCTCAACTGTGCATAAAGTTAAAAAGTGGAGACTCAACATAAAAGTAAAATAAAGGCCCTTCGCAGAGGGAAGCATGGATCACTCATGTGCTAGAGCTTTTATTTTATTAAAAAGATGTATAAAAACTTGACACTCCTCCCAACCATCTTTCACAAACCATGGCTAACCGAATCCTCGGGTGCCTGCCAACAATCACATACCGTGGAGGAGTGTCTATATTTTAAAAGAGGTGTATGCTTATGTCAACGAATGGAAAACAGAAAATACAGTACATCACAAGCCAACTTGACTTCACAAGAGCGGCTCCCATATGAAGGACACATCTGGGTAAAAGGTCATCCCTCTTTCTCTTTTGTTTACACAATTATGCTTTGACTGATAAATCAGGGGCAAAAATAGTGAAGAGATTTTGTGTGTATTAATATGGGGCTGGGCACCCCGCTGGCAGCTTTTCTATCATTAGGTAAGCGGATGAAGCCACTAGTCCGGAGTGTGGAAGTCCAATCGACAAGTGAGATAAATATTCTCTATTTACGTCCTCGTGAGCTAAAACAGGAGCTCAAAACATGAGTAATTTTGAAAGTTTTAAAGGTAACACATGAGCAATTTACTTTGGAGTGGCGGTTAATTACCACATGTAGGTAGGTATGGTGGACACAACGGGAAAAACTTAGTTTTTGGGAGTTGGATGCACGAGTAGAGCTCATACTCAGTACAGGTGGAGGCTAGCAAAAGACTGGGAGCGACAAATCAATAGAGCATAAGAGCCATAATCATGCATAGCGACATAAACATCATTAATCAAAGCATAAGTGGTACCACAAATTCATAAACTAAATGATCATGGAAGCTATTCGTGACTCGTTCATAGTCATAAACATGGTGTGAGCATGCGCCAAGTCAACCAAATAAAACATCCAAAGGAGAATACCGCAAATTTATGCTTCAATATGACAAGAACAACTCATGATTATTTCAATGGCACATTAAACACTCTCAGCTATTTGAGGCTAATCATGCTACTCAATAACCACAAGTCTTTAAAACTAAAATAACATCTAGCATGATATGAAAAAGTTCTAGCCACAGTCTATACAAGGTTCTACTTGCACTGTTAAAAATTCTACTTCAAGCAGCAGTTTCTTTTCCCAACAAGCACAATACAAAATATGTTTTAACAAAAATTCTCTACATGTTACAGCAAGAAAACATGATTGTACTCACATAACACTACTAAAACTAATAGCTCTAAATAAGATATGTAATGAAAACGAGAGCTAAACAAGAAAAACTAAGAATACTAGCATAACAAGTATTCAAATGAAAAAGTGGAGAGTGTCTCTCTCCCAAACAAGTATGCTAGGTCCAATGATATTATTGCAGCAAGGAAAACAAAGAAAACAAAGAAAAACAAAAGAAAACAAACAGACGCTCCAAGTAAACTTTATATGATGTGACCGAATAAAAATATAGTTTCACGAGAAGTGACCTGATAGATAGTTGATGAAGAAAGGGATGCCTTGGGCATCCCCAAGATTAGATGCTTGAGTCTTCTAAAAATATGCTTGGATGAACAGCGGGGGCATCCCCAAGCTTTGATCTTGCACTCTTCTTGATCACATATATCACCTCTTCTCTTGACACTTGAAAACTTCCTTCACACCACACTCAAACAGTGATTCGCGTTAGAGGGTTATTGCAACAAATAAAAATCCATGGGTTCTGTAAGGCACAATTGCTATTTATAATTTTAAATATTAGCTACAGCCACTGATGTTTCTTGAAGCAAATAAATCCACTTGACATCGCAAAAAAGCAAATGCAAGAAAAATGACAGAATCTGTCAAAACCAGAACATTATGTAAAGACGAATTTTTTGGAAGGACTTATGTTGCTCAGATCGAAAAACTTAAAGAACAAAAAAGTTGCGGAATTAGATGAGGAATAAGCACAAAACATTTCATATCATTCCAATCCTTCAGGATTTTATACGGTTTTTTACGGTGGACAGCAGAAATCTGTTTTCTGCGCAGAAATCCGAAAACTAACTCCAACTCTCATCACAAACCTTACTTGGCACTACTAAAACATGAAAAGAAAGATACAAAGGAGTTGCTACATAAGTATACAACCCATTGACTCAAAGAAAACAGAGAAAAACAAAGCAAAAATAAAACCATGGGTTATCTCATAAGAAGTGCTTTTCTTTAACGCCTTTTAGCTAGGCCCAGAAAAGTGGAATCAAGTATTTTCAAGTGAAGAAGCATCAAAATTGTTAATCCGGAAAATCGATAAAAATGACATAAAGTGTAGATCAAACATCTGGGAAACAATAAGAAAACAACATGGAACATCATAAATTAATGATACGTTTATGACGTATCACGTGCCAACGGTTCTCTCAACCTCAACAGGTAGGCCAATTTGAGGCGATGAGGAGCATAGCTATGCGAACCTTCCCTTTGATGTGCAACTTATACATGCCATCATACTGCACCGCCACTATTGCCGCTCCAGTTGGTGGCATCAGCGGTTGCTAATGATATAAAAGGTCCGGTAGTAGATGTATGTGTCACCATTATTTAGTTGATGGATCGATCGATGTAGCGGTTACGAATAAATATTGTGGTCCTACATCATCTTGTGTGGCCCGACCTTAGTTGTTGAAACTTGGTAATAAAATGACAAGTAAAGCTTTTGTCTCAGTAACATTGATTTGGTGTTGTGTTTGCATCGTGTGTGAGTACCATGTTTTAGTGTTCATTCCTAACAATATTATATTTTTACTAACTTCTTATGTATTGTTTTTATCGAAAAAGTTTCAATGGTTATGAGATGAGATAACCGGAGTATGAAATCTAGAATCAACAACAAGTACAAAAACCATTATTGCATCGTTTAGGTTAGTGTCTTTCTTGACTGGCCCACTTCTAGTTCAAATTAGTATATGCATGTCGTGGTATTGATCACGGCAGATGCCAAAGATAAGGCCTTTTCGAGTGGTTCCGGCTGCGCGAGCGACGGCGTTCCGGCGGATTGGGCGACAAGCGTGACGGAGACACGATGTACCCAGGTCCGGGGCCCTTGTGAGGAGGTAAAACCCCTACTCCTGCATCTACGGTGTATCTGGTGGATGTATATGGTGTTACATGTTTGCTCCTGAGGATGTATTTGGTAATGGCTAGAGAGATCTACGTGAGAGAGAGTGTGAGCGAGAGCTCTAGGACAAGTGAGACTGCTCGGAATGAGCGTGCCTGGAAGAGGCTCCCTGGTGCACCTTATATAGGTGGTACCTAGGGTACAAGGGGTGGCCCACGTGACTAACTTTACTATTTGGGTGACTGGTGAATAGTGGCGCATAGTGTTCCCAATCAACAATAGTTCTGATGTGCAGTGCATAGTGTTCTTCCTTCTGCCCATGGCATGCATAGTGTTCTTGCTTCTCCTTGCGTCATCAACAATATTTTTTCTTCTGTTTGCGTCATCAACAGTGTCCGATGGGACGACCAGTTGACTCCGCGTAGCAGATGCGTCCGGCTGGCAGCTGGCCAGCCGGCCAGACCTTCAGTCGGGCTGATGTCCAACCGGCCAGGCAGGCGTACGGCCAGCCAGCTGGATTCTTCTATTTTTTCGTCGTGGATTTTTATCGAAAAAGTTTCAATGCCACTGTTTCAACAAGATACACACCAACACTTGTTGCTTTGTAGAGGAAGGAATTGATTGCATATGGTCTTTCCATTTTTCATTCTCGTTTCGCAATATGTGTTCATTAACTTTTATGTTCTAATGTTCATTCCTAACCATTGTATCATGTTTTGTTGTTTATTCATAACGAAATCATGCATTAACCAACTTCTTATGTTGTACTGCAGCAAAATAGCAAGTTTCAATGGTTGCAAAAACGAAAATGAATCGAGGTGTTAAAGCAAGGATCAACACCGAATTAACAAACTCTAGATGTGTGATTCGAGGTTTTGAACTTCTTGACTGATTATTTTTTTTTGTTCAATTTAGCATGTTTCGCTATTTCTCAATGAGATCCACACCGGAATTTGTTGGTTATTTGGAGATGGTGGAATTGGCCACCCACGTCATTTCCCTTTGTTTATTCCAATGTTACAATACACATTTGATAACTTTTGCAATAACATGGAATAAGTGGTCCAATGACTTATGGACAATTGGATGGACATTGTCGCAACAATCTGTCGTCAACATGAGGAGTTTGGAGATACCAGAAAAATAAGAAGCATGAGAAGGAAATTGGCTGGAGTAAGAAGAAGAAATTACAAGTACTAGAGTGGGGACAAAAGAAACCTAGAGGGTGAACTCCTTTGCCTTTTGCTCCAAACATGTGTGTTGTGCTATGTAAAATATTTACATCGAGAATCATCGTGTGTATTATACCTGGCCATGGGAAGCCCGGCCCGACCCGAAATTCCCGGGCCTAGGTCCGGTAGGTTTTTTCGTAGACAGGGCCTGGGCCTCAGTTTTAAGCCCAAATGCATGGTCGGGTCGGGTCTGGGCCTAGTTTTTGGCGTTTTTAACAAAGAGGTCTGGCCCGAGGCCCGAAAGCCCGACGTTTTTTTCACCCATGGGCTGGGCTTGAAAACTAGGCCCTACGGTCGAGCCAGGCCGGGCCTAGACCTTAGTTTTCTGTTGCGGGCTTTTTTAGGCCTGGCCCGACTTATGGCTAGGTATAGTGTGTATCAACAAATTTTATGTTTTTTTTAACTTAAAACCACCATATATTAAGCTAGCAAACTGCCTCATTAAAAACCTTCCAGTCTAACAAGTACATAAACCCTAACCACACATATCTCAATCTCGTCCCTTGATTCAATTTAATCCAGGGACCTTAAGAGAAAAGCAAGAAACTAAAGGACCCAATCTGATGTTGCACACGCCTGAGGGCCTGTGGGCGAGAAGAATAAAATCTCATCCCTTTGGTTATCTTCAGTCGTCGTCCCCTCCCAGCAGATTCCATCCTAAACCTCTCCCCCTCTCACCCCACCTCCAACAATGGCGGCCGCGACCTCCTTCGCCTCACTCGTGAGCTCCGTTCCCGCTCCTCCTCTCGTAGAGCTCTGCGTCTTCGTCTTCCTCCTCCTGAGTCCTGACCATCTTCTTGTGCTCTTCTTGCAGGCCATGGCGCGCCCGGCGGCGGCGTCCCAGAGGGCGGCGCTCCTCGTCTCCAAGTCCCCGTCGCCGTTCCTCTCCCTCCGCGGCGCATTCCCGGCCGTCTCCGTCTCCGGGGGTTCCCACAGCCGCGCGCGCTTCGTCACCTCCGCCAGCGCCGAACCCTATGTAAAGCTGGCATCTTTGTCTTTATTAATCTACTTTTTATAAGGAAGCTGTGCTGTCGGATGTGAACGTTTCATGAGAAATTTCTGCATAGTAGCTCTGATAGTTGTTGTATTCATGAGAAATTTCTCTACGATTATCCATGAGCAAAAAGGAAAAAAAAATCAAGTCACTCGCTGAAATTTGACTCTAAATAGAATTAGAAAATGAGGTTTGGCATCACAGGCTTTCTTCTGATAACTCTCATGTCAGGTTCTGTGACTGTTAGATGCAGGGAATCATAAATGAGT
Organism: Alopecurus myosuroides; assembly: GCA_028641055.1. Taxonomy (NCBI): domain Eukaryota; kingdom Viridiplantae; phylum Streptophyta; class Magnoliopsida; order Poales; family Poaceae; genus Alopecurus; species Alopecurus myosuroides. Next base: position 366,381,859 of record CM054061.1, read on the forward strand.
AGTTTAGTATGGCATATGTTAGTGTTACTTCATTAGCTTCAGTTAGCGTTAGTCTGCTCGTGGTCTGCGGAAGCTGATATGGATGTCGCTGGCGGTCTGAGAGAGCAGCATGCAGCCGCATTGTTACTGCAAAAGAGGATTCTGTGTTGGTGTACGCTGCTGTTTTATGTTTACCCTGTCATGGTGTTGATGCTGTTATTTTCGTGCATTGCAGGCACCTAACCTCCAGGCCAAAGTTACAAACAAGGTGTACTTTGACATAAGCATCGGGAACCCCGTGGGGAAGAACGTCGGGAGGATCGTCATCGGGCTGTATGGGGACGATGTTCCGCAGACGGCCGAGAACTTCCGTGCTCTCTGCACTGGTACAGAGGACTTTGCTGGAGCTTTCTTTCTGTTATCTGTTATTGTGTCTTCGAAAGGATTGCCGCTTGTGAGGCGCTTGACAAAGCTTTCTCTTTTTTTTGGCAGGGGAGAAAGGGTTCGGGTACAAGGGGTCGAGTTTCCACCGTGTCATCAAGGACTTCATGATTCAGGGAGGAGACTTCGACAAGGGCAACGTATGTGTTTACCCACTTCTGCTCATTCTAGCTTGCTGTGCGTGCCTCTCTATGCTGTATTGCCGATTAGATAAAGACAAGTTCAAGACTGTATCACTTGTTACCATTGCAAAAAATGTGTTTGCTCACAAGGTTGAACAGAGCCATTTATTTACTCTACCTGTTTCAGCCTGTTACCATTGCAAAAAATGTGTTTGCTCACAAGGTTGAACAGAGCCATTTATTTACTCTACCTGTTTCAGCTTGTTAATTATTGTGCCAAATGTTACATCTTTTTTTTGGCCACGTTCTAGTTTACTTTATGCTACATTTACAGCTGTACAAGTGTTTTACTCCTTCCGTCCCATATTATATGTTGTTAGAACGGATGTATCTATCACTAAAATACGTCTAGATACATCCGTTTTAGAGACAACTAATATAGGACGGAGGGAGTAGATATTATACTAGCTTTGCTCACGTACAAACATTTCAAATTCCTTATACTGTATTTTGACCTTGGATTTACATGATTACACCCCTGTATGTTTGCCCTTAGTCACTTGCACATGTGCACTGACATCCTTATTTAATTTGTGATCAGTTACTTACTCCTTAAATAATAAGGATATGGGCTGTGACCTCATTTTCCATGTTGATGCATACCTAGTTTTGTGTTTGATCTGCATTCTCCCCAGAATACAAGCTGCACGGTCCCCACTATTTCCATACTCACTTAATTTATGCATGTACTGAGTACTTTTGCATTTGAAAGTTGGTATTGCCTAGACTGAAACAAGCAGCTTGCAACTGTTGTGTCTGAATGAATGGGATCGATAATTTCAGGGCACCGGAGGGAAAAGCATCTACGGCCGCACCTTTAAGGACGAGAACTTCAACTGTATGTGTCACAGTAAACTAGTTCATGCCATTCTATGTGTTACAGTAAACTTCAAGTCACATTTAACTGATCACATATATTATATTATGTTCTTAGTGGTTCATACTGGACCTGGTGTGCTGAGCATGGCTAATGCTGGGCCAAACACGAACGGCAGCCAATTCTTCATCTGCACTGTCACTGTAATTGTCTACTTCCTCTAATTTTTCAATGCTGCTGTTGTTTTGTCAATTTTGAACACTATACATGTTTACTGATTCCAATCTGGTGCCTGCTGCTACACCGGTTGCAGACACCGTGGCTGGACGGGAGGCACGTTGTCTTTGGCCAGGTTCTCGAAGGCATGGACATCGTACGTATGGTCGAGTCTTCGGAGACCGACAGAGGCGACCGTCCCAAGAAGAAGGTTGTCATCAGCGAGTGCGGGGAGCTTCCAGTGGTCTGAGTGTTAGATGGCTATCTATTTTCTTCCATCTCCGCCTCTAGATTTCGCTCTGAACTTCTGAGGCCTTATCGGAGTAGTTAGAGATTATGCTGAGTTTTCTAATCTGAGGCGTGCGGCATGCCTCTACTGTTTGACCGGAATAAAAACGTGCTTGTTTTCCCTAACCCATTGAGGGTGGGAATAACTTTTGTAGCTCTGTTCATGACACATAATGAATATGCCATCTGCGTTTTCTTTGTGGATTGATGAATGCTTGTTATCCTGTGAACTGAACTGTAATTTCCAACTTATGTTGCTACGACATCAAAATAAAATCCATCAAACGTTTCTAAAAACCTGCTAGAATTAACGCCCACTATGGTTTTGTGTACATTAAACCAAAGTACATTTGTGCAAGTTTTTATCTCGAGTGCCACACCACTATTGTATTCTCTATTTTGAATAACCACTAACCCAGGAGGAACTATTCATGATCTAAAGTTCTGGCACACTGCAGGCCAGTTAAAAACATAATGCCTATAATTAGCCATTTGTATTTTCAATTGATACACAGTGTAAGAGATAATCCCTAGCATTTTCCCTAAAAATACATATAGTGGTAATGTTAATTAGTTGGCCACATGTGGAAGTACATAGATTGATGATACAAAACTAGTCTAAAAATGTGCGTGTGATAAAATTATTGAGTAGGCGTGTGGTCTACAAGAACACAAGATTTAAGCATAATTTGTCAATGTTTAGAATATTTGGTCCTGGATTTTTTTTTTCAAAAAAAAAGTTAGTGAAAGATTTTAATGGAAATTTGTTCAAACGTTTATGCACGGTCCATCTTGTGCCATCATTGTTTCGGCATCGCGAAATTTTTCCTTTTCACAATAACTTAATTATTTTAATTATGGTTCCTCAAGATGTCGCTTTTTCTTATGTCTCTCTAAATGGTATACCAATTTTAATGTAGCAGAAAATCAATTATATTCGATAGCAAATTATTTTTAGTTTCTATAAGATATCACGTATTTGATGCATGGTAAGGTGACTTCACAGAAAATCTCTAAATGATATAACAATTTATTGAATAATATTTTTTCACTATGGTGTGAGACTAATTAATTAATTAGATCTCACACCTTATTTAAATGTTCAGAAAAATCCAAAGAAAGAATATTATTAATTAATTAGATCTCACACCTTATAAAATATTGTTAATTAATTAGATCTCATACCTTATTTAAATATTTATAATTAATTAGATCTCATACCTTATTAATTAATTAGATCTCACAACTTATTACATTTTCAATACAGAGGGATTACACCTTATATATTGTCATCCTCACGAACCACAACCAAACCAAAACTCACCCGTAAGAAAAACATGGCTACCACCACCTCCATGCTCACGGCCACCACCACCGTTAGCAACAAGCTGCGTATCCTACTCATTCCAGTTTTCGCAACCAGCCACATCCAACCCTTCACGGAGCTTGCAATTTGCCTCGCAGGAGCTAATGAAGCCGTAGAAGCAACAATTGCGGTCACGCCGTCGAATATCTCTATCGTTCAGTCCTTGCTGGACCGCGGGCACAATACAACAGCCGTTAAGATAGCCACCTATCCATTCCCAACCGTTGACGGCCTCCCAAAGGGCATGGAGAACTTCGGGAACGCCGCCACCCCAGGTGAATCGTCACGTATGATGGCCGCGTCGATAAGCGAGGCCCTGACGCGCCCTGCCCAGGAGACCCTCATCCGGGCACAGTCTCCGGACGCGATCATCACAGACATAACATTCTTCTGGAACAGTGGCATAGCCGACGAGCTCGGCGTGCCATGTGTTGCATTTAGTGTCATTGGCGCCTTCTCGATGCTTTCCATTCGTCATCTCGTGGAAAACATGGGCACCAACGACGACGACGATGGCGTTGTTGTGGTCCCCCGGTTTCCTATCCCTCGCATACAGATTCCGAGGAAGGAGCTTCCCGGCTTCTTTAGGAGAAATGATTGCTCATTTGGTAACAAGTTTGTTTCACTTCAGGCTGACTGCTTTGGATATGCCATAAACACATCACTGGAGCTAGAGCAACAATACTGCGAGATGTACACGCGTGAAGGCCACGTGAAGCGTGCATACTTTCTAGGGCCTTTGGCTCTGCTATCATCATCACCAACCACAACAGGCACCGACTTAGAGTGCGACATCATGGGCTGGCTGGATTCAAAGCCAACCCGTTCCGTGGTGTACTTATCCTCTGGCAGCATGGCGCACATCAAGGATTCTCAGCTGGACGAGCTTGCTCTTGGGCTAGAGATCTCTGGGACGTCCTTCTTGTGGGTGGTGAGGGGAATGAAGGAGTGGAGTCCACCAAAGGGGTGGGAGGAGCGTGTTGGAGATAGGGGGTTCATCATTAGAACTTGGGCTCCACAGACGGCTATACTAAGGCACCAGGCGGTGGGTGCGTTTGTGACACAATGTGGGTGGAACTCCGTCCTAGAGACCGTGGCGGCGGGCGTGCCGGTGCTCACATGGCCCTACTCTTATGAGCAGTTCATCACGGAGAGGCTGGTCACGGAGGTCCTCGGAATCGGGGAGCGGCTATGGCCTGACGGCGCCGGCCTACGAAGCGGGAGCTATGACGAACATGACGTGATTCCGCGGCAGGACGTGGCGCGGGCATTGACTGGTTTCATGCGCCCAGGAGGTCTAGGGGCCGCTTGCAGAATCAAGGCGACATACCTCGCCAAAAAGATAGAGGCTGCCGTGGCACAAGGAGGATCCTCGCACCGCGACTTGCATCGTCTCGTGGATGATCTCCTCATGGCAGCAGCACAGAGGAGGACGACCTAGCGGAAGCCAGCCGCGTCAAAGTAGTCACTCTCTCCACCCCGCGCATCTCAATCAGTTTGTCGCTTTATTATTCCGTTTCCGTTGTTGCTCTATGATGCAGACGGCATGATGTTTGCTTCTACATAATCAGCTATTCGAGTACAAAGCATCCTAATAATAAAAATAACAACTCAACCAACAGGTCTTGTGGCCACAAAAATCAACCACCAGAAAACATATATCATCCTTAGGCCGCCTCCCATGAAATGCGCCTAGTATGCAGCCATCAACCCGTGTTGAGGATAGCCCGTACGACCGCCATCAACCGAGAACATCCGGCATCCAAACATCCACGCTGGTCCTCTGGAAGTAGTAATGCCCACGTATGAATTCAGTGCGTCGCACGATGAATTACCTGCAAGAAATGACCACCTCTCAAATTGTTAAAAATCACATCATTTCGGTAATTCCAAATTGCCCAAAGAAAATCACATACACCAATGCGTATACTTACTTTAGTAGATTTATCAACTCCATAAAGCCGGTTACCAAACATATTAGTAACACTATTTTGGTGGAGTAATGCTGAAAATGAAGTGAATTAATCTCCAAATTTAGTGAGTAACTCTTTGCGATTAAGAAACCACATAAAAATATTGATTTTTAAAGGTACTTTTAACTTCCATAAATATTTTCGTAAGAAGCTAATATTGCCATTCATAAGATCCGTGTAGAACGACGTAACAGTAAACACTCCTGAATCTGTTAGTTTCCACACAATCGAATCTTACTCATTGGTCAGAGAAACAACCATTAATCTTTCTACTAAATAAAGCCACTGACTCCATTTATCCCCATACAAAACCCTCCTAAATTCAATATTTAGCTAGGCATTGTCAAAAACCTGGGCGACTACCGTGTTCTTGTGGCGCACAATAATATATAGAGAAGGATACTACATGGCCAATGACGTTCCATCTAACCATGAATCCTCCCAAAAATCTAATAATCTCGCCGTTACCAATAAAATCATGGACGACGCTGAGCGTCCCCCGGGGGATAACTTCCTCCGATCCGCCGGGTCCAGGAAACGACACGTGTCCCGCACAGACTACTGACGTGCACGGAAAAAACACACCCTAAAAAAAAAGCTATCCCGTGAATTTTCCCATGCGCTTCACCCGTCGCTCCTTTGCCGTAAAGCCATGGCAGTCGCCAGAGAAATCGCCTGAGAAGACGTCACCGGAGAGAGACATCACCGGAGAAAAGCGCCGCCGCAGCTTCGTCCATCCGTCTGTAGCAATCGCTGGGCGTCGTCAGTAGCAACGCTAGGCGCCATCGGTAGCATCCTCGAACGCCGTCGGTAGCAACACCAGCAAACCTCGGTAGCATCGCCGGCAAACCTCGGTAGCAACGCCGGCGACCTTCGGTAGCATCGCCGGGCGCCGTCGGTAGCAACGCCGGCGACCTTCGGTAGCAACGCCGGCGACCTTCGGTAGCATCGCCGGGCGCCGTCGGTAGCAACGCCGGCTACCTTCGGTAGCAACACCGTCATCTCCTCTGTAGCATCGCCGCCTGAGGTTGGCACAAACGATGCTCGCCGCTGGCAGCACCCTAGGCTACCGACGGGCAGCATCTCTGGCCGACGACGGTAGCATCACCACCTAGGGTAGCACCGACGCCGTTCTACTGCAGCACCGCGCTCGCCCCCCGATGCAGCACCTCCGGTCACCCGTCGACAGGGGACTTGCCCCACCGCTGGAGCCGCCGGCGGTCTGCTTTGAAGCACAAGAACAGGGGAAGAAGAAGGTGCCCATCCAGTGAGCTTGCTTCTCACCGGATGTAGGGGAGAAAAGGTGCTGATCAGGCGATTAGGATTGGGAGGAGGACGGTGCAGAGGCGGCCGGCGAGGAGGTCATGGGCAGCGGAGGCGCAGAGGCTACCGTCGAGGAGGTCAAGCTCTCGTACGGGAGAAAGGATTGAGATAGGGAGGAAACGGGTGGAGAGGAGGGAACGAGGGAAGAGATAAGGTAGACCGGTGGGCCTCACATTCGCTGGCTTGCGCTCGTTCGTACACGCGGGGCAGGTGTCACCATCGCGAGGCGGAGGACGCGCGCGACCCATCCCCCGGATGATTTAGAACGTTTTCCTAAAATCATATCTTCATCCAAAATATATGGTTGCAGGAAACAAAAACATATCTTCATCTGATGATTTGCTGGCAAATAAAATCGTTATCATTTACTGAGGGGGAATACAACACAATTGAGGTGAGAAATACAACACTAAATCTGTTACAAATTTCTATTAAAAGGAAACAATAGGAAATTGCAGGCATGTCTAGGTTCCCAGATGGATTAGGTAACAGGAGCAGAGCATACCGTGGTATAGCACTACGGGACGCCGGAAATACGCGGATGGGGGGCCACCGTCGGCGTCAACCGATTCCCCGTCGGCGTACAGAGACCCCGACGGTGGCCGTCAGCGACTGGCCGTCGGCCTCTTGCCTCGTCGGCGACTGGTCTGCCCCGTCGGCGTATCAAGACACCGTCGGCGTATCAACGCAAGTGGGGTCCGCAGTCTCCGTAACGGTTGGTGACTTGGCGCAGCGCAAGTGGGGCCCTCCACCACCGCCTCCATGGCCTCCGCCTCCGCCGCCGCCGCCGTGGCATACGTGCCCTGAAAGTTGGCCGCCGCCACCGTCCGCTGCTTGCACGACAAGGACGAGGCGCCGTCGTCGTCTACGTCTCCGGCACGGACAGACACCGGCGCCGTCATCGTCCTCGCCTCAGTTCTGCGTTCCCGGGAGCTCCGGCAGTAGCAGCGGCCGGGATGGGGAGCTTGGTGCGACGGCTTGTCGCAGCGGACGCCCGAGATGATCGACCACGGGGTGGGCTTTGTCGAGACATCGTAGTAGTTTTCATAGACGGGGGTGCCATGAGACTACGGTAGAGACGTGGGGTAACGGGATAGCGTAGTAACACAGAACACGGGATTTTACCCAGGTTTGGTACGTCGCGACAGTACGGCGTACCTACTCCTGCAATTCTCACTAATTGGGACTAAAGCCCGTTTATCAGGGTTACAATGTGAGGGTGTAGATCTAGCTTCTCGGCGAGGATGAGCTTCTCGGCGAGTTGCGTAGAGCTTGAACTTAGCACCTGTCTTTTATCTATCTCCCGTCCGGCTTTATATAATAGCCGGATTAGGGCTTACAGAATAAGAAACCTAGAAGACTACGTTTAACTTGTAACTTGGAAAGCAAGGAATCCGTCTTCTCCTCCAAGCCAGATCACGCGGGCCGTGATCCGGGTTCTTCTAGAATCCGGCTTCTGCGCGTCGGACTACTGGGCCGCCCAATGGACCTAAGCCCATTACCATGTAGGCCACCCTGGTAGTCCGGCTCTTTGTCTACCATCTTCTATACCCCTATTCAGTATATATCCGACAGTAGCCCCCAGGAAGGATCAAAAATCTGATTCTCTGTCTTTCGTCAAATACATTTTGTCCGGGAAATCTTGATTCAGCAGTCTTGATTCTTTCTACTTTCCTTTTGAAGGAGATGGTAACATAAAACTCGGAACCATGAAAATCCGGCTTTTCTTCTCGCGATCCTTCGCGGAAAAGGAACTTCTAACGTCAGCGTCTTAAACATGCTGACGCAAGCGTCGCTTGGTTCCACGCGGGAAACCCCTCAGCGTATCTCTGACAGATTCTCACGGGAAACGAGGAGATAGCCATCATTCCCCTGCTGTTTTATTTCCCGTATTTTCCGGCGAGCGACACGCGTCGAGCATCCAACGGTCGAAAGAGCCGTTGGCACGTATCTAAACGGTTTTCCGGCTATAAATAGCCATCATCGTCCTCATCAGAAACTTTCCTCACTCCCTCACTGCCCACGCCATTGACGCGAACGCGAGCTCGAGAGCAAGTCCCTTGTCCCAGGCGCCCTTAGCTTCCAAGCACGCAGAACGCAACGCGCCACCAAAAGATGGCCTCCTCGCCGTCCTCGCCCACTCGCGCCGCCATCGACGAGCTCATCGGCGACCTAGATCCACAGCCGGGATCGCAAAAGCACACCGGCGGCGAGCCGGAGAAGACCACGGCTTCCGCGGCGGGCGGAGAAAACACTTCCGCCGCCGCGGACATAGCGGGATCGAGCTCCGCAGCACCCCCTCCGTTCGTCCCAACGACGGCGAGGGTCAAGATCCATTCCCGTGGCGATGAGCGCTTTGCCACCGGAGCCAACAACGACACAGAAATTGTCGGCAATTGGAGTCCGAGTAATACTTCTCTCGTCCTTCTTCGTCGGATGTCAAAGGAGGGATCCATAGTTAAAGGCAAATGGCGAATCTCGAAAGATGAACCCGAGCCCAAGCCAAAAGTCGGAGAACGCGTCATCCTTACCTCTCATGTTACGAGAGGTATGGGTTTTCCCCCTTCCGCCTTTTTTCTAGACGTCCTTAACTTTTATGGCGTTCAACCACACAATATTTCTCCGAATTCCATCCTCTACTTAGCCAGTTTCCAAGCCCTTTTCGAAGGATATCTCGGGATAACACCTGACCTAAATTTCTGGCAATATTGTTTTGAGGTAAAGCATAACATCACAAATGGCATTTCGCCCATTTGCGGAACCGTATCTTTCATCCTCAGAAAATTTAGGGAGGAATGGTATCCAAAAATAGAAATGCCGGAACCTGACCAATCTTGGCTAGGTTCTTTCTTTTATCATCAGGACATTCCATTCCCAGGCAGGGCAACCGGAGTTCCTCCCTTTGTTAATTCTGCCGCTACTCCTCGCGAGAGTTGGACAGCCGCAGTAGGGGAAAATTTGCCAAAAAACCTGATGAAGATAAAGCGGCGCATCGCCAAACTTTCTTCCTCTCAACCTTCTTTGGTTGGGAAGGATACCGTTATGTGCTGGTTTGGACGCCGTATCCAACCTCTCTCTTTTCGTTCCCGACTTCTTTGCGAATACCAAGGGCCAGAAGATAGCATGAGAGGAACAGATAAGGCCTTTACCAAAAAGGATTTTATAGGACGACTTCACGAACTGGTCGCCGTCAGTAGTCAGATTGAGGAAAGTCTGGCGATTTATCACGTGGAAAATCTGGTGCCTAAGGTATTTATCTTTCCTTGTTTCCGCGTTTTTCTTCAGATTATCTTCTCTCTCCGTTTTTTAACATATTGTTAACTCCTTCCTAGTTTGATGAACTTGGAGAAAATGATCTTGCTTCCGACGCTGAACTCAACAAATTACATGCCGAGTTTCACAACAATCGGAAGCGCAAAAGGCAATCAGCTATCAAAGAGGAATCTATTCCCAACCTAGACGATATCCGGATAAAAGAAGAACCATTCGACGAACTCGGATATATTCGTCCAGAGGCAAAGAAATTCTTTGCTCCTGCGCCTCTGATTCGCCCTTGGCCACAAAATGGATTGGTTGTTCGCAATGATATCGCATTTTCACCTCGTCAGGTTATACACGATGGCCTTCATCACGTTGGAATTCTCTTCGCGGAATATGCCAAAGAATTCAACGAGGTCTTGACCGATTTGCAAGAAATGAGCCAGGTAATACTTCTAGCCCCAAGCATTAAGTTGAAATATGAATTCTTCTTAATGTTTCCTCGTATGCCTGTTCAAACTTAAGCATCTGGCTTTCATTTCCATGTTTTAGCATTCTGCAGACGCCATAAACTTGGAAGTTTTTAAGAAGCTTAGTCTCAAGAGCAGAGAAGTAAAAACCCTTCAATCTGTTATTGAGTCGAAAAGCAACGAACTAGCGTCATCTCAGTGGCAACTATCAAAAACCACCGGTATTTTATTTTGTGCCATTTGTTTTTTCTGGAGAATTCTTGCGGAATTGTTTTGTAAACTCAAATTAATTATTGCCCTCCAGCTGCTTTAAACAAAGCCAACAAATTAGCAGAAAACGCTGTCCATGTTTCTCGGCTTCGTGAGGAAAACTCAAACCTCCGAAAGGAACTTCTGAAAGCTCAAGAAGACCTAGAAGCCAGTAATCTGGCCCTTGGGATTGCTCAATCCAAGGCTTCTTTACAGGCAGCGGAAGATAAATCTGTTATCAATGATTTGGAAAGTATGCTACTCCCGCGCATGAAAGAAGGCGACGAAATTGACAAGGTTCTTGGTAAGTTAACTTCTTTTTACCAATGTCTTCATGTCTTATTTCTTGTATCATTTCATGTAACCTTTGCTTTTGTCGAAAAAGCAGGAAATTTTCCAGGAATTTCTCGGACTGAAAAGATCCGGGCCTTTGGGGAAGTGTGGAATTCAATCAGGAATGCAGGAATGCAGCTGATTAATAAATTCCTTCCCACAAGTACTGTACGCTTTTCGGAAGTCTACCGACTTCCGGGTGCCATCACAGAAGTAGCAGAGTCGAAAGAATCCATCCTTCGCTCTGCCGCACGAGGTGGTGCACGCATGGCACTTGGCCTTATGCGTCTACATTACCCTAATGCCAAATCTTGGCGCGTAGCATCCGGTATCCCTCAAGAATATACAGAAGCGCAACGAAATGCGATTTTTGATGAAGTTAAAGGGCACGCTTCCAAGATTGCCTCTATGGTTAACATTTCCATTACTTATCCGGAAGAAGAAGTGCCCGCAGCCCCCGAGAATGATAGCAGTGATGAAGACTCGGATGCTTGAGGGAATACACTCGACCCGAATGATGGATGTGTATAAGAGCATTTTTACAATGCAATTCATATTGCATTGCAGGCACCTAACCTCCAGGCCAAAGTTACAAACAAGGTGTACTTTGACATAAGCATCGGGAACCCCGTGGGGAAGAACGTCGGGAGGATCGTCATCGGGCTGTATGGGGACGATGTTCCGCAGACGGCCGAGAACTTCCGTGCTCTCTGCACTGGTACAGAGGACTTTGCTGGAGCTTTCTTTCTGTTATCTGTTATTGTGTCTTCGAAAGGATTGCCGCTTGTGAGGCGCTTGACAAAGCTTTCTCTTTTTTTTGGCAGGGGAGAAAGGGTTCGGGTACAAGGGGTCGAGTTTCCACCGTGTCATCAAGGACTTCATGATTCAGGGAGGAGACTTCGACAAGGGCAACGTATGTGTTTACCCACTTCTGCTCATTCTAGCTTGCTGTGCGTGCCTCTCTATGCTGTATTGCCGATTAGATAAAGACAAGTTCAAGACTGTATCACTTGTTACCATTGCAAAAAATGTGTTTGCTCACAAGGTTGAACAGAGCCATTTATTTACTCTACCTGTTTCAGCCTGTTACCATTGCAAAAAATGTGTTTGCTCACAAGGTTGAACAGAGCCATTTATTTACTCTACCTGTTTCAGCTTGTTAATTATTGTGCCAAATGTTACATCTTTTTTTTGGCCACGTTCTAGTTTACTTTATGCTACATTTACAGCTGTACAAGTGTTTTACTCCTTCCGTCCCATATTATATGTTGTTAGAACGGATGTATCTATCACTAAAATACGTCTAGATACATCCGTTTTAGAGACAACTAATATAGGACGGAGGGAGTAGATATTATACTAGCTTTGCTCACGTACAAACATTTCAAATTCCTTATACTGTATTTTGACCTTGGATTTACATGATTACACCCCTGTATGTTTGCCCTTAGTCACTTGCACATGTGCACTGACATCCTTATTTAATTTGTGATCAGTTACTTACTCCTTAAATAATAAGGATATGGGCTGTGACCTCATTTTCCATGTTGATGCATACCTAGTTTTGTGTTTGATCTGCATTCTCCCCAGAATACAAGCTGCACGGTCCCCACTATTTCCATACTCACTTAATTTATGCATGTACTGAGTACTTTTGCATTTGAAAGTTGGTATTGCCTAGACTGAAACAAGCAGCTTGCAACTGTTGTGTCTGAATGAATGGGATCGATAATTTCAGGGCACCGGAGGGAAAAGCATCTACGGCCGCACCTTTAAGGACGAGAACTTCAACTGTATGTGTCACAGTAAACTAGTTCATGCCATTCTATGTGTTACAGTAAACTTCAAGTCACATTTAACTGATCACATATATTATATTATGTTCTTAGTGGTTCATACTGGACCTGGTGTGCTGAGCATGGCTAATGCTGGGCCAAACACGAACGGCAGCCAATTCTTCATCTGCACTGTCACTGTAATTGTCTACTTCCTCTAATTTTTCAATGCTGCTGTTGTTTTGTCAATTTTGAACACTATACATGTTTACTGATTCCAATCTGGTGCCTGCTGCTACACCGGTTGCAGACACCGTGGCTGGACGGGAGGCACGTTGTCTTTGGCCAGGTTCTCGAAGGCATGGACATCGTACGTATGGTCGAGTCTTCGGAGACCGACAGAGGCGACCGTCCCAAGAAGAAGGTTGTCATCAGCGAGTGCGGGGAGCTTCCAGTGGTCTGAGTGTTAGATGGCTATCTATTTTCTTCCATCTCCGCCTCTAGATTTCGCTCTGAACTTCTGAGGCCTTATCGGAGTAGTTAGAGATTATGCTGAGTTTTCTAATCTGAGGCGTGCGGCATGCCTCTACTGTTTGACCGGAATAAAAACGTGCTTGTTTTCCCTAACCCATTGAGGGTGGGAATAACTTTTGTAGCTCTGTTCATGACACATAATGAATATGCCATCTGCGTTTTCTTTGTGGATTGATGAATGCTTGTTATCCTGTGAACTGAACTGTAATTTCCAACTTATGTTGCTACGACATCAAAATAAAATCCATCAAACGTTTCTAAAAACCTGCTAGAATTAACGCCCACTATGGTTTTGTGTACATTAAACCAAAGTACATTTGTGCAAGTTTTTATCTCGAGTGCCACACCACTATTGTATTCTCTATTTTGAATAACCACTAACCCAGGAGGAACTATTCATGATCTAAAGTTCTGGCACACTGCAGGCCAGTTAAAAACATAATGCCTATAATTAGCCATTTGTATTTTCAATTGATACACAGTGTAAGAGATAATCCCTAGCATTTTCCCTAAAAATACATATAGTGGTAATGTTAATTAGTTGGCCACATGTGGAAGTACATAGATTGATGATACAAAACTAGTCTAAAAATGTGCGTGTGATAAAATTATTGAGTAGGCGTGTGGTCTACAAGAACACAAGATTTAAGCATAATTTGTCAATGTTTAGAATATTTGGTCCTGGATTTTTTTTTTCAAAAAAAAAGTTAGTGAAAGATTTTAATGGAAATTTGTTCAAACGTTTATGCACGGTCCATCTTGTGCCATCATTGTTTCGGCATCGCGAAATTTTTCCTTTTCACAATAACTTAATTATTTTAATTATGGTTCCTCAAGATGTCGCTTTTTCTTATGTCTCTCTAAATGGTATACCAATTTTAATGTAGCAGAAAATCAATTATATTCGATAGCAAATTATTTTTAGTTTCTATAAGATATCACGTATTTGATGCATGGTAAGGTGACTTCACAGAAAATCTCTAAATGATATAACAATTTATTGAATAATATTTTTTCACTATGGTGTGAGACTAATTAATTAATTAGATCTCACACCTTATTTAAATGTTCAGAAAAATCCAAAGAAAGAATATTATTAATTAATTAGATCTCACACCTTATAAAATATTGTTAATTAATTAGATCTCATACCTTATTTAAATATTTATAATTAATTAGATCTCATACCTTATTAATTAATTAGATCTCACAACTTATTACATTTTCAATACAGAGGGATTACACCTTATATATTGTCATCCTCACGAACCACAACCAAACCAAAACTCACCCGTAAGAAAAACATGGCTACCACCACCTCCATGCTCACGGCCACCACCACCGTTAGCAACAAGCTGCGTATCCTACTCATTCCAGTTTTCGCAACCAGCCACATCCAACCCTTCACGGAGCTTGCAATTTGCCTCGCAGGAGCTAATGAAGCCGTAGAAGCAACAATTGCGGTCACGCCGTCGAATATCTCTATCGTTCAGTCCTTGCTGGACCGCGGGCACAATACAACAGCCGTTAAGATAGCCACCTATCCATTCCCAACCGTTGACGGCCTCCCAAAGGGCATGGAGAACTTCGGGAACGCCGCCACCCCAGGTGAATCGTCACGTATGATGGCCGCGTCGATAAGCGAGGCCCTGACGCGCCCTGCCCAGGAGACCCTCATCCGGGCACAGTCTCCGGACGCGATCATCACAGACATAACATTCTTCTGGAACAGTGGCATAGCCGACGAGCTCGGCGTGCCATGTGTTGCATTTAGTGTCATTGGCGCCTTCTCGATGCTTTCCATTCGTCATCTCGTGGAAAACATGGGCACCAACGACGACGACGATGGCGTTGTTGTGGTCCCCCGGTTTCCTATCCCTCGCATACAGATTCCGAGGAAGGAGCTTCCCGGCTTCTTTAGGAGAAATGATTGCTCATTTGGTAACAAGTTTGTTTCACTTC
This sequence comes from Alopecurus myosuroides, assembly GCA_028641055.1. Taxonomy (NCBI): domain Eukaryota; kingdom Viridiplantae; phylum Streptophyta; class Magnoliopsida; order Poales; family Poaceae; genus Alopecurus; species Alopecurus myosuroides. Next base: position 366,397,025 of record CM054061.1, read on the forward strand.
AGGCTGACTGCTTTGGATATGCCATAAACACATCACTGGAGCTAGAGCAACAATACTGCGAGATGTACACGCGTGAAGGCCACGTGAAGCGTGCATACTTTCTAGGGCCTTTGGCTCTGCTATCATCATCACCAACCACAACAGGCACCGACTTAGAGTGCGACATCATGGGCTGGCTGGATTCAAAGCCAACCCGTTCCGTGGTGTACTTATCCTCTGGCAGCATGGCGCACATCAAGGATTCTCAGCTGGACGAGCTTGCTCTTGGGCTAGAGATCTCTGGGACGTCCTTCTTGTGGGTGGTGAGGGGAATGAAGGAGTGGAGTCCACCAAAGGGGTGGGAGGAGCGTGTTGGAGATAGGGGGTTCATCATTAGAACTTGGGCTCCACAGACGGCTATACTAAGGCACCAGGCGGTGGGTGCGTTTGTGACACAATGTGGGTGGAACTCCGTCCTAGAGACCGTGGCGGCGGGCGTGCCGGTGCTCACATGGCCCTACTCTTATGAGCAGTTCATCACGGAGAGGCTGGTCACGGAGGTCCTCGGAATCGGGGAGCGGCTATGGCCTGACGGCGCCGGCCTACGAAGCGGGAGCTATGACGAACATGACGTGATTCCGCGGCAGGACGTGGCGCGGGCATTGACTGGTTTCATGCGCCCAGGAGGTCTAGGGGCCGCTTGCAGAATCAAGGCGACATACCTCGCCAAAAAGATAGAGGCTGCCGTGGCACAAGGAGGATCCTCGCACCGCGACTTGCATCGTCTCGTGGATGATCTCCTCATGGCAGCAGCACAGAGGAGGACGACCTAGCGGAAGCCAGCCGCGTCAAAGTAGTCACTCTCTCCACCCCGCGCATCTCAATCAGTTTGTCGCTTTATTATTCCGTTTCCGTTGTTGCTCTATGATGCAGACGGCATGATGTTTGCTTCTACATAATCAGCTATTCGAGTACAAAGCATCCTAATAATAAAAATAACAACTCAACCAACAGGTCTTGTGGCCACAAAAATCAACCACCAGAAAACATATATCATCCTTAGGCCGCCTCCCATGAAATGCGCCTAGTATGCAGCCATCAACCCATGTTGAAGATAGCCCGTACGACCGCCATCAACCGAGAACATCCGGCATCCAAACATCCACGCTGGTCCTCTGGAAGTAGTAATGCCCACGTATGAATTCAGTGCGTCGCACGATGAATTACCTGCAAGAAATGACCACCTCTCAAATTGTTAAAAATCACATCATTTCGGTAATTCCAAATTACCCAAAGAAAATCACATACAAAAATGCATATACTTACTTTAGTAGATTTATCAACTCCATAAAGCCGGTTACCAAACATATTAGTAACACTATTTTGGTGGAGTAATGCTGAAAATGAAGTGAATTAATCTCCAAATTTAGTGAGTAACTCTTTACGATTAAGAAACCACATAAAAATATTGATTTTTAAAGGTACTTTTAACTTCCATAAATATTTTCGTAAGAACCTAATATTGCCATTCATAAGATTCGTGTAGAACGACGTAACAGTAAACACTCCTGAATCTGTTAGTTTCCACACAATCGAATCTTACTCATTGGTCAGAGAAACAACCATTAATCTTTCTACTAAATGAAGCCACTGACTCCATTTATCCCCATACAAAACCCTCCTAAATTCAATATTTAGCTAGGCATTGTCAAAAACCTGGGCGACTACCGTGTTCTTGTGGCGCACAATAATATATAGAGAAGGATACTACATGGCCAATGACGTTCCATCTAACCATGAATCCTCCCAAAAATCTAATAATCTCACCGTTACCAATAAAATCATGGAAGACGCTGAGCGTCCCGCGGGGGATAACTTCCTCCGATCCCCCGGGTCCAGGAAACGACACGTGTCCCGCTCAGACTACTGACGTGCACGGAAAAAAACACACCCTAAAAAAAAGCTATCCCGTGAATTTGCCCATGCGCTTCACCCGTCGCTCCTTTGCCGTAAAGCCATGGCAGTCACCAGAGAAATCGCCTGAGAAGACGTCACCGGAGAGAGACATCACCGGAGAAAAGCGCCACCGCAGCTTCGTCCATCCGTCTGTAGCAATCGCTGGGCGTCGTCAGTAGCAACGCTAGGCGCCATCGGTAGCATCCTCGAACGCCGTCGGTAGCAACACCAGCAAACCTCGGTAGCATCGCCGGCAAACCTCGGTAGCAACGCCGGTGACCTTCGGTAGCATCGCCGGGCGCCGTCGGTAGCAACGCCGGCGACCTTCGGTAGCATCGCCGGGCGTCGTCGGTAGCAACGCCGGCGACCTTCGGTAGCATCGTCGGGCGCCGTCGGTAGCAATGCCGGCTACCTACGGTAGCAACACCGTCATCTCCTCTGTAGCATCGCCGCCTGAGGTTGGCACAAACGATGCTCGCCGTTGGCAGCACCCTAGGCTACCGACGGGCAGCATCTCTGGCCGACGACGGTAGCATCACCACCTAGGGTAGCACCGACGCCGTTCTACTGCAGCACCGCGCTCGCCTCCCGATGCAGCACCTCCGGTCACCCGTCGACAGGGGACTTTCCCCACCGCTGGAGCCGCCGGCGGCCTGCTTTGAAGCACAAGAACAGGGAAGAAGAAGGTGCCCATCCAGTGAGCTTGCTTCTCACCGGATGTAGGGGAGAAAAGGTGCCGATCAGGCGATTAGGATTGGGAGGAGGGCGGTGCAGAGGCGGCCGGCGAGGAGGTCATGGGCAGCGGAGGCGCAGAGGCTACCGTCGAGGAGGTCAAGCTCTCGTACGGGAGAAAGGATAAAGATAGGGAGGAAACGAGTGGAGAGGAGGGAACGAGGGAAGAGATAAGGTAGACCGGTGGGCCTCACATTCGCTGGCTTGCGCTCGTTCGTACACGCGGGGCAGGTGTCACCATCGCGAGGCGGAGGACGCGCGCGACCCATCCCCCGGATGATTTAGAACGTTTTCCTAAAATCATATCTTCATCCAAAATATATGGTTGCAGGAAACAAAAACATATCTTCATCTGATGATTTGCTGGCAAATAAAATCGTTATCATTTACTGAGGGGGAATACAACACAATTGAGGTGAGAAATACAACACTAAATCTGTTACAAATTTCTATTAAAAGGAAACAATAGGAAATTGCAGGCATGTCTAGGTTCCCAGATGGATTAGGTAACAGGAGCAGAGCATACCGTGGTATAGCACTACGGGACGCCGGAAATACGCGGATGGGGGGCCACCGTCGGCGTCAACCGATTCCCCGTCGGCGTACAGAGACCCCGACGGTGGCCGTCAGCGACTGGCCGTCGGCCTCTTGCCTCGTCGGCGACTGGTCTGCCCCGTCGGCGTATCAACGCAAGTGGGGTCCGCAGTCTCCGTAACGGTTGGTGACTTGGCGCAGCGCAAGTGGGGCCCTCCACCACCGCCTCCATGGCCTCCGCCTCCGCCGCCGCCGCCGTGGCATACGTGCCCTGAAAGTTGGCCGCCGCCACCGTCCGCTGCTTGCACGACAAGGACGAGGCGCCGTCGTCGTCTACGTCTCCGGCACGGACAGACACCGGCGCCGTCATCGTCCTCGCCTCAGTTCTGCGTTCCCGGGAGCTCCGGCGGTAGCAGCGGCCGGGATGGGGAGCTTGGTGCGACGGCTTGTCGCAGCGGACGCCCGAGATGATCGACCACGGGGTGGGCTTTGTCGAGACATCGTAGTAGTTTTCATAGACGGGGGTGCCATGAGACTACGGTAGAGACGTGGGGTAACGGGATAGCGTAGTAACACAGAACACGGGATTTTACCCAGGTTTGGTACGTCGCGACAGTACGGCGTACCTACTCCTGCAATTCTCACTAATTGGGACTAAAGCCCGTTTATCAGGGTTACAATGTGAGGGTGTAGATCTAGCTTCTCGGCGAGGATGAGCTTCTCGGCGAGTTGCGTAGAGCTTGAACTTAGCACCTGTCTTTTATCTATCTCCCGTCCGGCTTTATATAATAGCCGGATTAGGGCTTACAGAATAAGAAACCTAGAAGACTACGTTTAACTTGTAACTTGGAAAGCAAGGAATCCGTCTTCTCCTCCAAGCCAGATCACGCGGGCCGTGATCCGGGTTCTTCTAGAATCCGGCTTCTGCGCGTCGGACTACTGGGCCGCCCAATGGACCTAAGCCCATTACCATGTAGGCCACCCTGGTAGTCCGGCTCTTTGTCTACCATCTTCTATACCCCTATTCAGTATATATCCGACAGTAGCCCCCAGGAAGGATCAAAACTCTGATTCTCCGTCTTTCGTCAAATACATTTTGTCCGGGAAATCTTGATTCAGCAGTCTTGATTCTTTCTACTTTCCTTTTGAAGGAGATGGTAACATAAAACTCGGAACCATGAAAATCCGGCTTTTCTTCTCGCGATCCTTCGCGGAAAAGGAACTTCTAACGTCAGCGTCTTAAACATGCTGACGCAAGCGTCGCTTGGTTCCACGCGGGAAACCCCTCAGCGTATCTCTGACAGATTCTCACGGGAAACGAGGAGATAGCCATCATTCCCCTGCTGTTTTATTTCCCGTATTTTCCGGCGAGCGACACGCGTCGAGCATCCAACGGTCGAAAGAGCCGTTGGCACGTATCTAAACGGTTTTCCAGCTATAAATAGCCATCATCGTCCTCATCAGAAACTTTCCTCACTCCCTCACTGCCCACGCCATTGACGCGAACGCGAGCTCGAGAGCAAGTCCCTTGTCCCAGGCGCCCTTAGCTTCCAAGCACGCAGAACGCAACGCGCCACCAAAAGATGGCCTCCTCGCCGTCCTCGCCCACTCGCGCCGCCATCGACGAGCTCATCGGCGACCTAGATCCACAGCCGGGATCGCAAAAGCACACCGGCGGCGAGCCGGAGAAGACCACGGCTTCCGCGGCGGGCGGAGAAAACACTTCCGCCGCCGCGGACATAGCGGGATCGAGCTCCGCAGCACCCCCTCCGTTCGTCCCAACGACGGCGAGGGTCAAGATCCATTCCCGTGGCGATGAGCGCTTTGCCACCGGAGCCAACAACGAAACAGAAATTGTCGGCAATTGGAGTCCGAGTAATACTTCTCTCGTCCTTCTTCGTCGGATGTCAAAGGAGGGATCCATAGTTAAAGGCAAATGGCGAATCTCGAAAGATGAACCCGAGCCCAAGCCAAAAGTCGGAGAACGCGTCATCCTTACCTCTCATGTTACGAGAGGTATGGGTTTTCCCCCTTCCGCCTTTTTTCTAGACGTCCTTAACTTTTATGGCGTTCAACCACACAATATTTCTCCGAATTCCATCCTCTACTTAGCCAGTTTCCAAGCCCTTTTCGAAGGATATCTCGGGATAACACCTGACCTAAATTTCTGGCAATATTGTTTTGAGGTAAAGCATAACATCACAAATGGCATTTCGCCCATTTGCGGAACCGTATCTTTCATCCTCAGAAAATTTAGGGAGGAATGGTATCCAAAAATAGAAATGCCGGAACCTGACCAATCTTTGCTAGGTTCTTTCTTTTATCATCAGGACATTCCATTCCCAGGCAGGGCAACCGGAGTTCCTCCCTTTGTTAATTCTGCCGCTACTCCTCGCGAGAGTTGGACAGCCGCAGTAGGGGAAAATTTGCCAAAAAACCTGATGAAGATAAAGCGGCGCATCGCCAAACTTTCTTCCTCTCAACCTTCTTTGGTTGGGAAGGATACCGTTATGTGCTGGTTTGGACGCCGTATCCAACCTCTCTCTTTTCGTTCCCGACTTCTTTGCGAATACCAAGGGCCAGAAGATAGCATGAGAGGAACAGATAAGGCCTTTACCAAAAAGGATTTTATAGGACGACTTCACGAACTGGTCGCCGTCAGTAGTCAGATTGAGGAAAGTCTGGCGATTTATCACGTGGAAAATCTGGTGCCTAAGGTATTTATCTTTCCTTGTTTCCGCGTTTTTCTTCAGATTATCTTCTCTCTCCGTTTTTTAACATATTGTTAACTCCTTCCTAGTTTGATGAACTTGGAGAAAATGATCTTGCTTCCGACGCTGAACTCAACAAATTACATGCCGAGTTTCACAACAATCGGAAGCGCAAAAGGCAATCAGCTATCAAAGAGGAATCTATTCCCAACCTAGACGATATCCGGATAAAAGAAGAACCATTCGACGAACTCGGATATATTCGTCCAGAGGCAAAGAAATTCTTTGCTCCTGCGCCTCTGATTCGCCCTTGGCCACAAAATGGATTGGTTGTTCGCAATGATATCGCATTTTCACCTCGTCAGGTTATACACGATGGCCTTCATCACGTTGGAATTCTCTTCGCGGAATATGCCAAAGAATTCAACGAGGTCTTGACCGATTTGCAAGAAATGAGCCAGGTAATACTTCTAGCCCCAAGCATTAAGTTGAAATATGAATTCTTCTTAATGTTTCCTCGTATGCCTGTTCAAACTTAAGCATCTGGCTTTCATTTCCATGTTTTAGCATTCTGCAGACGCCATAAACTTGGAAGTTTTTAAGAAGCTTAGTCTCAAGAGCAGAGAAGTAAAAACCCTTCAATCTGTTATTGAGTCGAAAAGCAACGAACTAGCGTCATCTCAGTGGCAACTATCAAAAACCACCGGTATTTTATTTTGTGCCATTTGTTTTTTCTGGAGAATTCTTGCGGAATTGTTTTGTAAACTCAAATTAATTATTGCCCTCCAGCTGCTTTAAACAAAGCCAACAAATTAGCAGAAAACGCTGTCCATGTTTCTCGGCTTCGTGAGGAAAACTCAAACCTCCGAAAGGAACTTCTGAAAGCTCAAGAAGACCTAGAAGCCAGTAATCTGGCCCTTGGGATTGCTCAATCCAAGGCTTCTTTACAGGCAGCGGAAGATAAATCTGTTATCAATGATTTGGAAAGTATGCTACTCCCGCGCATGAAAGAAGGCGACGAAATTGACAAGGTTCTTGGTAAGTTAACTTCTTTTTACCAATGTCTTCATGTCTTATTTCTTGTATCATTTCATGTAACCTTTGCTTTTGTCGAAAAAGCAGGAAATTTTCCAGGAATTTCTCGGACTGAAAAGATCCGGGCCTTTGGGGAAGTGTGGAATTCAATCAGGAATGCAGGAATGCAGCTGATTAATAAATTCCTTCCCACAAGTACTGTACGCTTTTCGGAAGTCTACCGACTTCCGGGTGCCATCACAGAAGTAGCAGAGTCGAAAGAATCCATCCTTCGCTCTGCCGCACGAGGTGGTGCACGCATGGCACTTGGCCTTATGCGTCTACATTACCCTAATGCCAAATCTTGGCGCGTAGCATCCGGTATCCCTCAAGAATATACAGAAGCGCAACGAAATGCGATTTTTGATGAAGTTAAAGGGCACGCTTCCAAGATTGCCTCTATGGTTAACATTTCCATTACTTATCCGGAAGAAGAAGTGCCCGCAGCCCCCGAGAATGATAGCAGTGATGAAGACTCGGATGCTTGAGGGAATACACTTGACCCGAATGATGGATGTGTATAAGAGCATTTTTACAATGCAATTCATATTGTAATGCTTCTATATCGTTTGTCGAAACAAGAACTCCGCCTTTTGCAATTTCAAGTTTCTTGCAAAGTTTTTCCGGGTTTGATTGTTCCTTTATCTTCTAAGTAATCTGGCAAATGTGTTTTAACTGCTCTAGTGTTTAAAAATGGCTCAACTAGCAATATGTATCGTCATGTCGAGTAACTGGGGACGAACCAAACAGTTTTGAAACTCGGAAACATGGATCATGCTAAAAGCATTTTTACTGACTAGTTTCAGTAACCCAACACATACACAATCAGATAAAATTTAGAGAAAACAAGGAACTGTTTTGAAACTTGGGCACGCAGGCACAATCCGAGTTTCCTTTAACCTTTAATAGGCCGAATCATTCAGCTTTTAAACACCGAGCACGCAGGCACAATTCGGGTTAACATTGAGTATTTGTGAGATCATTAGGAAATAGATGAGGCGGAAATATTTTGTACTTATAATGAATATGAATGACAACATTCCGACAACTTTATTTCATGGTCTCAAAGATGTTTACATAGAAATTGAACTAAGTATAGAAGGGACGTAATTGCTGGATACTCCAAGGCCTCTTTGTCTCTCCTAGTTCATCATCTATTTTTCTCTTTCTTTTGCGATTCGGCTTCTCGGGATCGTCCTCCGTATCTCGAATGTCAACAAGATAGTATGATCCATTCTTCATGGCTTTACTGATGACAAATGGTCCTTCCCATACTGGGGCCAATTTGTGCTTCCTTTGCTGCACCAATCTCAGCACTAAGTCACCTTCTTTAAAAGAATGATGCCTGATTTTCCGACTATGATAACGTCGTAAACCTTGCTGGTAGATGGCAGATCTTTGAAGCACAAGTTCTCGTTCCTCTTCTAAGAGATCGACGGCATCCTGTCGTGCTTCTTCGGCATCCGAGTCGTCAAAATTCTGCACTCTTGGGCTATCATGGATCATGTCCGTTGGAAGAATAGCTTCCGCACCATAAACTAGGAAAAACGGGGTTTGCTCAGTTGACCTATTTGGCATCGTTCGAATACTCCACAACACGGAAGGTAGCTCTTCTACCCACGCTCCAGCTGCTCTATGGAGAGGAGATTCGAGTCTTGGGCGTATTCCTTGCAGGATTGAACTGTTCATTCTTTCAACCTGTCCATTAGATTGCGGGTGTGCCACAGATGCAAGATCTAAGCGGATTCCCGTTTGTTGGCAGTATTTTGCCAACTCTCCAATGGAGAAATTTGTCCCGTTATCAGTTATTATGCTATGTGGGACGCCATACCTCATTACTAAATCAATAATGAAATTTATGGCAGTTGCGCCATCCAGCTTTTTGATGGGTTTAGCCTCCACCCATTTTGTATACTTATCTACCGCTACGAGTAGATGTGTAAGTCCACCTCTTGCAGTTTTGAACGGTCCCATCATATCTAGCCCCCAGACCGCAAACGGCCATGTGATAGGGATAGTTTTAAGTGCTTGGGCCGGCAAATTGGTCTGCTTGGCGTAATATTGACATCCTTCGCACGTATTCACTATGCGCTCGGCGTCTGACTTGGCTGTTAGCCAGAAAACCCCCGCCCGGAATGCTTTTTTGACTATGCTTTTTGATTGAGCATGATGTCCGCAATCGCCGACATGGATTTCTTCCAGTATTTCTCTTCCTTCTTCTGGTGAAATACACCGTTGAAAGATTCCGGAAGTACTGCGTTTATACAAGTGGTCGTTGATCACCACGTATCCTTTGCATCGACGCTGTATTTGCCTTTGCAAGACTTCGTCTGCTCCTTCCGGGTACTTCTGATTGACTAAGAAGTTTAAGTATGGAATTGTCCAATCCGGTTTAACGAGCATGACCTCGATTGTTTCAGATGCCAGAGGGTAATCAACGTCTCCACCTTTTATGGATGGTTCATGCAAGTGCTGGACGAATACCCCTGGTGGTAAAGTTTTTACTCTCTCTGATCCCATGCGGGCTAACGCATCCGCATTCCAATTTTCCTCCCTTTTTATGTGAAGGACTTCGAACCTGAAGAAACAGATGGCGAACTCATCCACCGTCCTCTGATATTCGGCCATTATAGGGCTTTTCGCGTCCCAGGTTTGGTTGAGCTGATGCTGTACCAAATCCGAGTCTCCATAGCATAAGATGCGTTTTACCCCTATTTCTTTTGCAATATGCAAGCCATGAAGCAGAGCTTCGTATTCTGCCACGTTATTACTGGCGTTGAAGTGTATTTGCAATACGTACTCCATTGTGTCTCCCTTGGGAGATTTTAGGACTATGCCAGCCCCAGCTCCTTCCTTCATCTTGGATCCGTCAAAGTGCATGATCCAGTACTCGGATTCTGGCATCGGTGTTTTTTCCATTGCTTCTGTCCAGTCGGCGACGAAATCTGCCAAAACTTGGGATTTTATTGCCGTCCTTGGCTGGTACTTAATGTCGAAGGCTGCCAGCTCGATGCCCCATTTAGCTACTCGGACGGTTGCCTCCGCATTGTTTATAATATCCCCTAGTGGTGCTTTACATACCACTGTTATGGAATGCCCTTGGAAGTAATGGCGCAGTTTTCTGGATGCAAAAAATACGCCATATGCCAGTTTCTGGTAGTGCGGATACCTTTGTTTGGATTCGGAAAAAACTTCGCTTATGTAATATACCGGATGTTGATCTGGTATGCTTTGCTCTTCCTTTGTCCGTTCCACAACGATTACCGCACTAATAACCCGACTTGTAGCCGTAAGGTATAATAACATGGGTTCTTCGTCTTTTGGAGATGCCAAGATGGGAGCGTTCATCAAGGTTTCCTTCAACTGGGCCAACGCTGCATCAGCCTCTTCTGTCCATTCTAACTTGTCGGATTTCTTCAGCAGCTTGTAGAGTGGTAAGGCTTTATCCCCCAGCCGACTGATAAATCTGCTGACGGCTGCAGCGGAACCCGTCAATCTTTGGACATCTTTTACACATGTAGGTTTTGAGATGTTCAAGATTGCCTTGATCTTTTCCGGGTTAACTTCTATTCCTCTGTGGGAAACAATGAAACCCAGAAGTTTTCCTGAGGGAACCCCGAATACGCACTTAGATGGATTTAACTTCATCTTGTAAGTGCGTAAGTTTTCGAAAGTTTCTCGCAAATCCTCAAGGAGTGTATCTTTTTCCTTGGTTACGACGGCGATATCGTCCACATAAACATGGACGTTTCTGCCAATCTGACTATGCAAACAGCGTTGCATGCAACGCTGGTAGGTTGCACCTGCGTTCTTCAGGCCAAAAGGCATGGTTACGTAATAGTACGTCCCATACGGGGTTATAAAAGAAGTCTTGATTTGATCTTCCTTTTTCATGCGTATTTGGTGGTACCCGGAGTATGCATCCAAAAAGCATAAAAGCTCGGAGCCTGCAGTGGCATCTATTATTTAATCGATTCGCGGTAATGCGAACCTATCTTTGGGACACAACTTGTTCAATCCTGTGTAATCTATACACATTCTAAGAGCAGTGGTGTCTTTCTTCGGTACTAGGACCGGATTTGCGGACCAATCAGTATGGATTACTTCCTTGATGAAATCCGCTGCTAAAAGCCGGATAATTTCCTTGCCAATAGCCTTCCGTCTTCTTCCGTCAAATCGACGGAGACCTTGTTTGACGGGTTTTGATCCCGGAATAACCTTGAGTTGGTGCTCAGCAAGTTCCATGGGTACGCCTGGCATGTCAGCTGGACACCAGGCAAAAATATCCCAGTTCTCACGGAGGAACTTGATGAGCTCGCCTTCCTATTTTTCGGTCATCCCAGTCCCTACGACGACAAATTTTGTCGGATCTTTGGGGTCTAGGATTACCTGTCTTGTATTCTCGGACGCCTTGAAGCTATCTGTTGGCTTCCGAGTTTCTTTCTCTGCCGGCATTTCTTTCGGCGATACCTCCTTGGCTAATTCCTTTAGTTCTTCCTTTGCTATAACTCTCTGAGCGCAAAGGGCGTTTTCTTTATCCAACTCGTTTGCCAGCTTGAAATCACCGGCTATGGTAATTACTCCTCCTTTGGGTCCTGGCATTTTCAGCTTGTTGTAGATATAAAAGGATCTTGCCATGAATTTGGCGAAAGCTGGATGTAACATCCCTACTTTTGTGTAATAAAGAGAGGTGTTGTGTACATGGCATGCATGCATGAAATCTGAACCAAAATTTTCGCTTTTAAACTTTAATCGGAGAGTTTTCAGAAAGCCACTTAAACTTGCTTTAAACAAATTTGTTTTACAAAGTTTTTCAAATGGAACCAACTCTATGCTAGAAAGGTGGCAAATTTGAAGAGCTTTTCAACGACTATTTTTGTGCAATTTTTGGTTCACAAAAAGGCCCTCAAATTTCATTTTTGGGTTCTGTTTTAAAATTTCCAGGGGCTTCTTCGCAAATCTTATTTTCTCCCAGGGGGTTTTCTTGAAAACCCTGTCGTCTTCCTCCTGTCCGGTGACAGGAGGGCAGCCGCCGCCTCGCGCGCCACCTCCTGCTTCCCCGCTGTCGACGTGGACGCCCCGATAGCTCAAGGAGACGTCCCCATCGAGCTCAGCTCGCAGAACTCTCTCCCTCTCTCGCCTTCTCCTTCCCCTGTCTCTCCCTCCACCCGAAAAACCACCGCCGCCGTGATCCGCCCCCGTCGCCGCTGCACTGCTTCCCCCACCTCCTCGTTGAACCCATCAGGTGCGCCGTCGAGTCCTCTACGCCCTCGAGCAGCCGCAGCAGCCGGGATGCCGTAGGCGCCGCGAATCGCGCCGCCTCCTTCCTCCTCTCCGGTCGCCGGAATCCTCACCACGCCGCCATCTCCGGCCACCTCCGGCCCCGCCGAGCCTCTCCTCGAGCTCGTGGTGAGTTCCTGCTCCTCCCCAGCCCTCCGTTCGTCCTATCCCGCTCGGAATCGACGACGTCGCCGGAGACCGAGACCCCGCCGCCGTTTCCTTCGCCGCCGCTCGCCGCCGGTGGCCATTCCGGGGCGGCGCCGCCACGTTCAGGTGCGCCTCCTCGAGACGCACCCAACGGGCATACGCACGCTTCTGGGAAGGCTCCCGCTCGCCGCCGGCGAGCTCTTCCCGGCCACTGCCGGCCACCGTGAGGTCACGGTGATGTCACCGTGACATCACCTGCCTACGTGGCGTGCCAAGTGGCATCTTTTGTCCTCTTTTGAACTGAACAGTGGGCCCCATCTGTTAAATAGAAAACAGAAAATAAAATGGTTTTGGAAATTAAATAACTTGTAAGATATAGCTCCAAAAATTATGAAAAAAATATGTGTGTGTTAAGAAAAATGAGAGCTATTTATTCATACCATTTTCATATATGTTCAACCAAGTTCAAAATGAAGCCACTTTTATAGTTTATATTTAATTCAATTAAATATTGAAAATAAAGTTTTTATTCAATAAAAATAGAAAAATAAGTGTAGTATACCATTTTGATCAGTAAAGCAAATGCAATCCAACTATGAGGTTTACAAAGCCTTTTGAGCATGTTAGCTTGGTCACATCTTCAGTTTAGGGTTTTTCCCCCTCCTCCGGTGTTCGTCGTTCACGGCACAAAACCCTAGCTTCCTGCTCCATCTTTTAAGCTTCATTTCAATTGCATTGTTTTACTCATGCATACATATTGTGCATTGCACTGTCGTCAAGTATTGATTGTTTGCCTTCTTTCCGGTGTTGTTCGTTATTGGTAGACCGAGATCCGGAGGTCGACCCGGCGTTCTACGACAACCCAAGCTCTACTTTCGACGAGCAAGGCAAGCACAACCTCATGGTTCCACCCATGTTTTGAGTCTTTCAACCTCTTACTCATGCATTCGATTCAACTTGGTTTTGAGTCTGTTAGAGTAACCTATCCACTGCATGACCCCTCCCCTCACATGTCACCTTCATACCTGTTTACCCTCCTAGTATGACTAGGTTTGTTTGAGTAACGTAGAGCCTTGTGTGTTCAATGCTTAGACATGCTTAGTCTTATGATCTGCTTCATCCGGTTGATGAAATGCCGATAACGCGTGAACCTAGTACGAAAGGTGTTTATGCTTTGTTATGGTTGATTAACATGATTAACATGGCATGGATGTTGAGGCCACTGTGGGTTGTGGTGTTTGTCTCGTTCATGCCCCTAGGTGCGAGTTCTCGCCTTCGAAGCCAAGACTGAACGTACAGCCACACGCGGGGCCTAACAGACCGCGCTCGGCTAACTAACTTGTCTAGTCACTTCCATGGGTCACGTAGATTGAGGTTTCCATTTGCGGGTGTGTCATAAAACGTTTTGGAGAAAACTAGGGCGTGACCGGGACCAGTGATGGACGTACACGGATCTTGTCCCGACTCACAGAACAGGTGCCGTCAGGAGGTGGCCAACTCCCTGTTGACGGGGTGGCCCTGTTTGGGTTGACTCATGGATAGGGCTAAGCAAGGTAAAGGCCGTGGTCGACCACACTCTGCCGCGCTCTTAGAGAGGAGCGTTACCGCGTGGCGTTAAGAGTCGGTCGATACGTGTGGGTAAAGTGTACCCCCTGCAGGGATAAATCTTTCGGAAAGCCGTGTCCACGGTTATGGACGACTTGGCAACGGATTCTGTGATCATAGACAACTCTAACGGAATGACTAAAACTTGCTGGCAACGAATGAAGGATGCCTCCTCGACTACGTCGAGAGGGGTGATTCTTGTAGCAATAGGTAGTCTGGGGTTGAGAAAGTACTTGGTGGACTAAAGAACATAATGATCTCAGTAGTTGAGTAGACTCCTCCTCTGTTTTATAAATGCTCTATTACACGTGCTTTTCTTCCTCAACTTCGGAAAACAAAGTTGGCTTTATGCAAAGAACCTTAAAAGCCAAGTCTTGCTGAGTACCTTTTGTACTCAACCTTGCTTCGTTGTTGTTTTATTTCAGACTTCGGTGATGCAGCTGAAGAGGGGTTCTACCTCGACGTCGACGAGTAGTTAGGAGTTCCCAGGCAGCAGCCTGGTATCTGTAGTATGGGTTTGGCTACGTTGCTTATATTTCGGACTCTTAGTCCTTTTGCTCTTGTTGTATAGCAACATATTTGCTTTCGCTGCTTGTTGTAATGTTGGGTTGCTGGACCTATGTTGGTCTTGTAACCTCTTTGTGTAAGCTACTCTAGTATGCCTTGTTTAATACAACTTTCATGTCTAGAGTACTGCTTTGATCGATTGTTGGTCTCGAGCCCGTTGTTATACAGTTTTGGCTATGCCTGCATAGTTGTCGCAGTCGAGGGGTTGTGGAGCCGATGATCCATGACCGAGCCCGCCTGCCGGAGATATCCGGCCTGGGGCGAGGTAACCCCAGTAACCCTCGATTGTTGTTGCACTTTCTGGACACATAGCATCTCTGTATAACTCTGGTCCCGTTCCTTCAGTTTCATCCGACTCGTGGATGCTTGGGTATACATATCTGGTTATGACTAGCATGGACACAAGGAGTAGTAGACCGGGGATCCGGACTACGTGCCGATGAATCCGGTCTGCCTGCCGTTGTTTGTTGCGGCCGGGGCTGGTAACCCTGAAGCCCTTGTGGGTCCACTGCTAGGAGCACATGACAGTTTGTATATCTCGGGGTCCGGGGTCCGACACTGGACGTCCGAGTATTGCGTGATACACGCTTTCGAACGGCACTACTTCGAAGGATACTTTTTCCTGCCGGAAGTGATCTTTATCTCCGAAGGTGACATCTAGGGAAATTTCTCCTAGGGATCGTGCTTGCCTGCCAGGAACAATGCCATGGAAGCGTATATTGCTGTAGTTGAGCTGGGACTCGGAGATCTTCAAGTGCTTCAGTGTATCCAGGTACATTATATTAATGCTGGATCCTCCGTCCATCAGCACTCTCCTTAGCCTAGTGTTTTGAACAATAGGGCTGACAACAAGAGCTTGTGTGCCAGGTTCAGGGATATTTCCGGGATGATCAGACTGATCCCAGACTATTGGCGTGTTGGAGTACTTCAAGAATTTCGGGGTCGCAGGAATGACCGCGTTTATTTCCCGAAGTGTTCTTTTGGCCACCTTTGCTGACGGGGTTGCTAAGAAAGTTAGCATTGCTTCTCCGTCAACTCTCGGAAATTTGGGTTCGCCCTTTCGCTGTTGTTCCTGGATTTTGTCATCAGTGTCCGATTCACTGTCTTCTTTTTCAGCTTCTGGCTTTTGTTTGGCAGGTTTCCTTTTGGAACCCTTCCCTTTATTTCCGGATCCTGCATTGCCTTTCATATGCTTGTTTAGCCGGCATTGCGCGTTTGTGTGGGTTGGTTTCCCGAATTGCGAGTGGTGGACGCAGGGTTCCGACTTAATTCTCTCCCATTCTTCGGGAGTGTAATTGATTGGATCTGGGCTGCGACCTTTCCACTTATTCCCTTTTTCTCCTCCAAAGGCTATGTTGACCTCCTTGGGCTTTGTCGTTGACTCTGGAGTTCCTTTTTTGTCAGAACGAGGGGTTTTCTTGGCGAGTATTAGTGACTCAATATTGCCTCCTCTTGCTCTGATATCATCTTCGGCTGCAGCGTGCTCATTAGCGGTTGTAAGCATAGATCCGAGATCTTTGTGCTGTTTAGAACCAACCATGAACGGTACGAGTCCGGGTTTTAGGCCATTGACGAAAGCATGCATTGCTTGTACGTCAGTTACTCCAGAAAAACTATTCTTCATTGCAGTCCATCTGGAGATGAAATCCACGTATGGTTCGTCCTCAAATTGGGTGCAACGGTTCAGCTGGTTGATGCTATTTGGGCGTTTGTATGTTCCCCGAAAATGCTGAGTGAATACTCTAGCCATATCATCCCAGCTGTCGACAGTTCTTGATGGTAAACCATTGATCCAATCTCTGGCTCCGTCTAGCAACATTAGGGGAAGAAACTTGACAGCTTCCAGGTCTGTCCCATTGTTGATTTGGACGGCTGTATAATAATCTGAGAGCCAGGTATCCGGGTTTGTACTGCCGGTATATTTTTGGTAGGTTGGACCAACTTTGGCGAAGCCAGAATGCAGGGTTATCCTTCGGATCCTGTCAGTAAAACACTTAGGACCAAAGTATAGATCATCCTTTTCTGCTCTATCAATGTGTGCAGAATATCTCCCGGCTGAATGGACAGAAGGGGATCTGCTCCTTTCGTTTCCATTGTTGCGCGGACGCGCTTTTCCGAGGTTATCTCTATCTCTTCCGTGTTCACGTCCTTTTGGGTTAGGCGGAGTTCTGCTTCTATGCCTTTCCTTATCCTTAGGAGGTGTCCGGGATCTTTCACGTCTGTGAGGTATATCATATCTTCCAACTTTTTCAGCTGGGTTTCTCGGAGGTGGCATTATTTTGCCGTCATTCCGGTGCTTGTCTTCCCGATCATGTGGTTTATATCCATCTTTCGGGAGATGAGGTCCGATTCTAGACGTTGCGTCCCGGTTGTCTGGGTTTTTCCTGTCTTTTCTCGGATCCTCTTTTTTATCTGAATCTCCGGGTTCTTCCGGTCCAGGTGCTCCAGCGGCGCAAGTAGCTGTTTTGGAGAGGGCGAAATTATCGTGCAGCCTCCCTGATCGTTCTTAGCCTCGCTGTTGCTGCTGTAATGCTTTTCCTAGGAAAGCATACACCCCTTAGAGTTTTTCCCCGTTGGAGTACAGGTCGTTGTTTAGGATGGCGAACGCTGCTTCCGCGTTTTCCGCTGCGGTTTTGTATATTGGTTCGCCCTTGGCATTTTTGCCGTTTAACTGCTTTTGCCAAGATGGGTTATAGAACCTTTCTTTTGGCGGCAGTTCTTCCGGTTTTGCGATTCCGGGTAACCTAGTAGGTTTTAACGCGGATCTATGCTTTCTCTCGTACTCCTCTATTTCTTCCTTCATGACTTTGATGTCATTATGGGTTTGTTGGAGATGTTGCCGAGATCTAAGCAGATGTTGCTGTTGCCGTTGGAAAGCTTGTCTCCTGGCTTCCAGCATCTCAGGGGGTTCATCTGGTCCCACTGGTGTTTGTAATTTTTTTTTGAAAAGGAGGCAAAGCCCCAGCCTCTGCATCGGGTGGATGCATACGGCTTTTATTAGCACCAAACATTCAGGGTTTTACAAAGCAATAGTTATGAAGTTACATCCAAATTGAAACATGTGGAAAGTAAAAGGGACCATGGTCCACTATGAAGCACTAATCCTAAAATCATGCTGCCATCCGTTGGAGGATAGGATGGCCCGGACTAAAGCCAACAACCGGTTGCATCCAGCCTCCATAAATAGGCGCTGGTCCTGTGGCAGCAGGAGAGACCAGGTGGAAATCCAATAAGTAGCCTTGTGCACAACCTGCAAAAAATGAATATTATGGATCTTGTTAAAAACCACGTCGTTGCGACAATTCCAGACAGCCCACAAGAAGGCAGTAGTCCCAATCCGAATTCGTCGTCTATCATTCTTGTGAATTCCAGACAGCCATGCACCAAACATATGGTGCAGACTCTCAGGAGGGGGGATATTAAAGGTGAAATGGAGAAATCTCCAAATTTTTGCCACAAAAGGACATGAAATAAATAAGTGCTCAATAGTTTCATCATGATTACAGAAAGCACACTTTGTGCAACCATGCCAATTCCGCTTTAAAAGGTTGTCCTTAGTTAAAATCACGCGGCGATGCAAAAACCACATGAAAATTTTGATCTTGAGGGGTATTTTCATTTTCCATAAATATTTATGTTCGAAAGGAGGATCAGTATTCATATAATCATTATACATGAATTTAACTGAGAAAGCCTCGTTATTATTCACCGACCAAGAGAAATCATCTTCCTCATCAGAAAGAGAGATATTCATAAGATTTTGGACAAGATACAACCATGCTGTCCAGTTGTTCCCTTGCAGGTTTCTTCGGAATTGTAGATTAATGGGAGGTGCGGTGGATAACACATCTGCAACAAGTACATTCTTGTTTCTAGTAATGTGGTACAAACCTGGATATTGAGAAGCCAATGCTTCATTCCCCATCCAGACATCTTCCCAAAAGCGAGTTTGTTTGCCATTGCCCAACACAAACCTACCCCTCGAGAAAAAATCCTGTCTTACCGATAAAATACCCCTCCAAAAAGGGGAATCAGTGGGTTTCGGTTTTATTTGTGTTAGAGTTTTATCTCCCAAATATTTATTTGTCAATAGTTCTTTCCAAACCCCATCTTCTTTAAGAATTTTGAAGAGCCATTTGCTTAGCAAACATCTATTCTTAATTTCTAAGAGTTCTATTCCTAACCCCCCTTGATTTTCGGCCTACATATCACACTCCATTTCGTCAATCGATATTTCTTCTTCTGCTGATCACTTTGCCAAAAGAATCTACTGCGAAAAAAATCTAATCTCTTTCTTACTCCCACTGGAATTTGAAAGAAGGATAGTAAGAACATGGGTATGCTAGTTAGACAAGAATTAATGAGCACTAGTCTATCCCCGTAAGAAAGAAGTTTACCAGCCCAACACGCTAGTTTCTTCTCAAACCGATCTTCCACAATTTTCCATTCTTTTAGAAGAAGTTTTCTGAAGTGAATTGGGATACCAAGGTATCTAAAGGGCATTGTCCCTGCTTCACAACCGAAAATATTCCTATACTCTACCATGTGATCATTAGCATTTCCAAAGCAAAAGATTTCACTTTTATGAAAATTAATCTTGAGCCCAGATAACTGTTCGAATAAAGACAAAATCAACTTCATATTCACCGCCTTTTCTAGATCATGTTCAAGAAATAAGATTGTGTCATCGGCATATTGGAGAATTGAAACCCCTCCCTCAACCAGATGAGGTACTAAACCCCCAACCTGCCCAACCTCTTTGGCTCTATTAATAATGATGGCTAACATATCAGCCACCAGATTAAAAAGCACCGGTGATAGGGGGTCACTTTGTCTTAACCCTTTACACGTTTGAAAATAGTGGCCAATATCATCATTTACCCGAATGCCTACGCTACCCTTTTGGACAAAGCTAGAGACCCAATTACACCATTTGGGATGAAAACCCTTCATCCTCAAAACTTGCTGGAGAAACTTCCAATTAACCTTGTCATATGCTTTTTCAAAATCAATTTTGAATATGACACATCTAACTTTTTGGAGTGTAGTTCATGAACAGTTTCATGTAAAATAACTACTCCCTCGAGGATATTCCTACCCGGCAAGAAGGCGGACTGAGTTGGCTGTATCACCGACTGCGCAATCGCAGTGACCCGGTTTGTCCCAACTTTCGTGAAAATTTTAAAACTCACATTGAGTAGACATATAGGTCTATATTGTTCTATCCTACTAGCATTCTCCTTCTTTGGTAACAGAGTAACAACACCAAAGTTCAAGCGGTGGAGAGGTAAATTTCCATCAAAGAACTGATGGAACATGGCCATTAAATCATTTTTAATTATCGGCCAACACGCTTGGTAGAACTCAGTTGGAAAACCATCAGGGCCCGGTGACGTATTCCTATTCATAAGAGAAATTGCTTCAAAAACTTCTTTCTCGGTGAATGGAGCCACCAGCATCTCGTTCTCCTCAACCGAAACTCGATCAATATCGTCTACCCTTTCTTCATCCATGGTGAAGAAGTTCGGTTCCGGAGGTCCAAAAAGACGCTTGTAAAAATCAGAGATGAAGGATTGAAGATTGAGTTCCCCTACAATTGTCCCCTCATCCTGTTCAAGCTGGAAGATGCGTTTTTTCCTATGCTTCCCATTTGCAATCAAATGGAAATAGCGAGTATTATCGCCACCTTCTTGAATGTGTTTGATCTTTGCTCTTTGAGCCCATTTGGCTTCTTCGTCACGTGTTAGACGAGCAAGACACGCATCCGCATCATTCTTGGCTTGTCTTTCCGCTACAGATAACGGTATTGACTCAGCTCGAATATCAAGTTCATTAATAAGGAGAATCAATTTCTCTTTCTGTACTCTATATTGGCCACTTAAGTTTTTAGCCCAACCACGTAAGAATTGTCGTAGGTGTCTAATTTTGCATTGCCAAGTCTCTAAAGCAGAATCACCCTCTACATAAGAGGACCATTCCCTGGCTATAAGGTCTAAAAACCCTTCTTTCTTAAGCCACGCCAATTCAAACGAGAACTTTGATTTATTACCAAGGTGAGCTTGTTGACCAGAGTCAATAATAAGAGGGGTATGATCAGAGCCAGTACGAGCCAATGCATGTACTGAAACCAGCGGGAATTTTTGTTCCCACTCCACACTAGCTAAGAATCTATCTAATTTCTCGAAAGTTTGGTTTGCCCCTCTACTAGCCCAAGTGAATTGTCTCCCTGAGAATTCTAGGTCCTTCAAGTCAAGACTCTCAATGATTGCATTAAAAATAAAAGGCCAACGCGCATTAAAATTATCATTGTTCTTCTCATATTGTCGCCTAATGATGTTGAAGTCCCCTCCCACTAACAGCGGTCTCTCTTCCTTTTCGCAAATACGCACCAATTCTGCTAAAAATTCAGATTTAAGGGAATCTTGTGCGGCCCCATACACCACAACAAAAGTCCAAAGAAAAGCATCCGATTTATTTTTAATATGAAACTTTATACAAAAATCTCCCGCCTCAACATTTTGAACCTCAAACATCATGGGATCAAAACCTACAAGAATGCCGCCAGAGCGGCCACGAGGTGGCAGGCAATACCAAAAGAAATCTTTCCCACCCCCTAAATAATTTAGGAATGGTACCGTAAAATTTGATCTTCCTGTTTCTATAATAGCTACGAAATTCAGTTTTTCTTCCCGAACCGATTCTCTAATCGCAAAATGTTTAGCCGTATCCCCGAAACCGTCAGTATTCCAAATCATTCCTTTCATTGTTTACCAGATTTAATTTTCTGTATCCTCGCACTTCGTCTCTTAACATCTAGGCCAGTGCCCATTTTCTTTCTACGCATAATTTTAGAGGGGAAGATCTCGGGTTCTGGCCCCATTTGGTCCAAAGGAGGATCATTATCCTCATTCCCAAGGTCCTCTGACAACTCTGCAGCAGTGGTCATAATAGTACTAAACTCTTCCCCTTCCTCTCCAACATCCAGAGATTTAGTTACACAAGTAAGAATTCTGTTTTGTTCAACATTTTTTAGTTTTTGGATGGACGACTCAATTTGCAAAGCATTATTACCCAAAGATACTCCCAACGTAATAGCAGTAGTAGCAATAGCCTCATTAGGAAGTGCTAGAAAGGACAGTTTTCTATTAACTTTCGTACCTGGAGAGTAGAAATCGTTGCGTCTCTGAGCCAATGCCATAGCACGATCCATTTGCGTGTCATCTGCATTGCCTTGTGCGCGAATTCTGTTGCTAGAGCGCATACCAGAGCTAGTAGGGTCCGCAATTCCACCAAAATCTACAACATCTTGAGTATTTGGCGCCAATATGGGAGCACTAGAAGGCCCTGCTGTATTACCTACACCCAACATCTTGGGTGTTAGAGAATCACTCGCTGCCAAACAACCAGTAGAAGACAAAGCCGAGGTATTAGGCTCATGTGAAAAAGAATTGGGCACAGAAAGGTTGGATACAATTATCGGACTCTCACCAAACGTGGAAGAACTAGCAAACATTTGTTGCTTGGCATTCTCTGGCACTACTACCTCAGCCCTTGTCAATGACGGGACAACAGTCTGTCTCAGATGACGGATTGGCATAGACCTAGCTCCAGTAGGAGAATTGACGGTAGAAAAATCCAGCCTAGATGCATTTCCCTGCCGCGGCGGCAGCGAAGAAGCCTGCCGTGGACTCGGCGGCAGCGAAAACGGCATCGGAATCCTCCTTTTCTCTGCCGTGGCGGCAGGAGAAGAGGCAGTTTGCTGCCGTGGTTCCTGGGATAACGGTGTCCAGGTGACACTCTCAAACTTGTTCTCCTGGCCCGAAACCTGAGTGCTCACCGGCCCAAATGACCTCTGAGCATCAACCACCTGCTGGAATGAAACCAAAGGAGCACAATTGCTCGAAGGGTTAAAAGGAATCTTCGAACCGAGAAGAAAACTGACACTATCCGCAGGAACTTCATCAGAAAAAACAGGTGGCAAAGTTACTTTTATTGAATCATAAGGGGCTACCTTAGAGTGGGGAATGGCTGTGGATGGTGAAGAGCCAGCTTGCTCAACCTCGAGGTCCACTTTATTTCCAACCGAGACCTCATGTAAATTCTCCAAATCAATCAACACAGGCTGAGACTTGTCCACCTGTTCCAAAGAATCAGAAAGAGCACAATTGCTCAATTGATTAAAATAAATCTTTGAACTAACAATCTTATTATTCATAACAGCAGGTTCCTCCACACTCAAGACAGAAGGAAAAGCTGGGTCAAATATATCATTAGTGTATACCTGAGAGGTAGAAGAGACAGTGAACGTAGAAGAACCAATGTGCTCTTCCTCACTGCCCACTTGAACTCTAGACGAATCATCATGTACTGTCTCCAAGGAATCCACCACACATAGTGGATCACCAGCTGTAGAAATTTCTCCTTTCAGAACCCTGTATGCCATGTCAATAGACTTGGCTACTTGAGGTGAAAAACATAAACCCACTGATCTTTTAGAGCCAACATTGGTAGCATTCGATTTAGTACTCACAGTAGTACCAGTTTTTTCTAAATTAGACTGTAATGCGGGAACAGGGATATCAGAAACATCCATATCCTTATCTAGATTATCTTCATCATTTCCATCATCGCCATCCTTGTCATTACCTTTTTGTACTGATGTCATCTCCACATCCACTCCCCTCTCCCCTTCTTTCTCAAAAGAAAGATTATAGAAACCATCCTTAATGAAGATGGGCAGTTGCTTGGGAATTTTTGTGTGATCAACACACCCAAGAAAAATCCTAAGGATACCATGCTCTCTGGTATATTTCATATCAATCCGAATAGGTTTCCCAAAAAGAGTACCAAGGCTCCACATAGCCAAAAAATCCCCCTTATGTTGGCTTGGTATCCCATGCATCAGTAACCAGAGCTTAGGGAGCTCAAAGGCTGGCTTATCCTTAGTGTGCCAAGCATCAACCACTAATTCAATAGGTGAATTAGGCACCCGAAAGGAGCCAAAGTTTCTCAGTCTATCAAGTTCAATTTTAGAAGGAAATTGCACTTTGAAGATATTATGGCCCACCTGCAGCAATTCCCACTGGAATGAATTAACTGGCACCACTCTCTGTAATTGTGCAATAATTTTTGGGATACTCAATTCACCACCAACCACTGAAATAGTCCCCATGCGTGTGTTATCGGATTTAGGTCTGTAATTTTCAGATACTACTGCTTCATAAAATGTAAGATCATCGTGAGCATGACCGTACACAAGGATTTGCGGTTTTACCAACTTCAAGAGATGACAGTCATCATCCACATGGCCCAAGCCCTCACAGTAATCACAAAGCAGAGTATTGCAATCTGCAAGAACATGCCCGGAGAGCCCACACCGAAAACATTTAACAGCTTTTTTACCTCTATCCGAATTATTTAGCTCCACCAATTGCTGAGCGACTGGTAACAATTTTTCCGCTGCCGAAGAAACAGCTGCAGCATCCATCCCTTTCTCCCTCTGATCATCATCAATGTTGCTAGAAGCAGTAGCTGGTTCAGCCCGAGCCTTGGCCGTGACAACAGCACGAGCCGCTCTGCTATTAACCAAACCCGAGAGAGCGCCACGACCAGCCCCATTAGGCCCTGATCGAAAATTAGAACCTCGGTTATTAAACCGCCCTTGTGGTCTCTGCTGTCCATTACGATAATTGGCTGCAGATCCCACATTAAATCTCCCTTGCGGTAAGTTTATGTTTTGGCCTTGGAACCCTTGGTTTTGGAAATTTCCATTCGAACCACCGGACCAATTGCCCTGTCCGAAACCAGAAGAATTAGCCTGCATGAAGTTCCCATTGTTTGCAAAGTTCCCTTGCCCATTATTAGCAAAGTTACCAGGGCCATTGTTGCCGAAATTGTTCTGCCCATTGTTCATAAAACTTCCTTGATTGAATCCGAAACCCCCTCCTTGATCTCCCATAGAGCTAGGTCCACCCAACTCATTGTTGTTGGGACCTTGAAAACCTTGGAAGTTAGCATTGTTTGCATCTTGAGGGAACCCTCCGAACTGGTTCCCTCCACTGCCGAAACCATTATTGGGATTACCTGTGTTACTGTAATTCCCTCCATTGCCGAAGTTGCGAGCTCCTCTTCCCTGGCCACCACCGCGGTCCAGATAGCCTCTGCCCCCTCCTCGAAAGTTGCCGCCGCTGTTACTCATGGTGGGAGCCAACAGCGCAACAGGGAGGCCTCGCAGCCGCCTAGCTCTCGATCGGATCGTAAAAACGAAACCCGAGCCAGTGCTAGGGTTTTGAGTCTTGACCGCAGGAGCAACCGACTCAATAGACGGGCCCCCATGAGAACTTGCGGAAACCAGGCCCAGGGAGGTCCGATTTTGAACAATTTCAAAATTGGAGTATGAACCAGGGAAGGATCGAGGACCAGCGTCCGATCGGGATAAGGGAAGCGAGGACAGATCCTTCAATTTCCGTAATTCTCGACGCCGTCTCCGTGATTGAACCAGAATCCAGTCACCGTCCTCATTAGGATCGAGAGCAACGACAGCAGGTGAGATCGTATCAGAGCCGATCTCCAAGATTCTCGGGGAAGTACTAACATTTGGAGTGGAGTTGTGCAGAAACAACGCAGGCTGACGAATGCGCGGCGCCCTGGCTGCCCGCCTCTCTCTCCTCGAGGTCAGATCACGCGATGGAGACGGAGATGGTGTGCGGCACAGGTATCTCCAGGACCGAGAGATAGACTCTTCCGATCCGGCCAACAAATGGCCACTGTCTTCATCATCGCTACTCTCCGGCGAGGTTGCCCAGAATCGGCCAGTAGGTCGATCGCCAGGGGCGCCTAGCATCGCCCCCTAGAAGCTAGCTGACCCGGACGTACTGGCTGTCGTTCACAATGATGATTGGTGTTTGTAATAGCTCTTGCTCTTCCTGTTCCGTCATTGGCGGAGCAGTGATTTCCTTAGATTTCTTTTCCGCTGGCTTTGTGCCGCTAACATCTCCAACTTCCAGGTTTTCATCAGCGAGATCGGCTGATTTTTTCTTCCGGATTTTGTATTGGAGTTTTTTAGAAGCACGGTGCTTTTTCTTGGAAGAGGGAGGTTTTTTGACAGGCTCATCTTCTGTCATCTCCTTAACATTGGGGAATATCGGAGAAGTTTCTCCGTCTTCTCTCTCTTCCACCGGCGGAGGGGTTTTAGGGCTTTCCTGGCTGCCGGCGCCCGTTGTATCAGCTGGTTTTGCCATTAGCATTTCATGGAATCCCTCTTGAAAGGACTTAACCTTTCTTACGAAGGCATCCTCGTCTTCGTCTTCGGAGTCAAAGTTATCCGATCCGGTTTCCGACTCCAACCTCGCCTCAATGGCGGCAAGCACGGACTCTGCTTCCGAGTTCATCGTCTTGTTGACGGATATCGGATCTTCCGCCTCTGTGACGGGTGTTTCTTCTTCCGTCTCTATGACGGGTAGGTTGTTATCTGCCTCTTGCACGGGATTTCCGTCATCCGTGTTTTCAGCGATTTCGGATTGCACCATGCCGATAAAGTGTGTATCACTTTTTTGTCGGCGATCTGAGCAGAATCCGGCATCATAGTCGTCTTCGACTGGGTATAGGGCGGGTGGGATAAATTTGCTTCCACCGCAAAACCCCATTGCCTCTGCAGTTAGTCCGATAAAGATGTTAGCAGATCCGATCGGTAACACGCAGCCATTTACCAGGTGGTTTTGCGCCGGTATATAGGATCCGTTGTCGAGGAAGCGGCCGACGTCGTCGTCGAACTCCAAGCTTCCGACAGTGATCGATCTTCCAATTCCGCCAAGTATCCCAGATCGGAATTTCACGCCTGACGTCGTTTGCCCCACGGTGGGCGCCAACTGTCGAGACATCGTAGTAGTTTTCATAGACGGGGGTGCCATGAGACTACGGTAGAGACGTGGGGTAACGGGATAGCGTAGTAACACAGAACACGGGATTTTACCCAGGTTCGGTACGTCGCGACAGTACGGCGTACCTACTCCTGCACTTCTCACTAATTGGGACTAAAGCCCGTTTATCAGGGTTACAATGTGAGGGTGTAGATCTCGCTTCTCGGCGAGGATGAGCTTCTCGGCGAGTTGCGTAGAGCTTGAACTTAGCACCTGTCTTTTATCTATCTCCCGTCCGGCTTTATATAATAGCCGGATTAGGGCTTACAGAATAAGAAACCTAGAAGACTACGTTTAACTTGTAACTTGGAAAGCAAGGAATCCGTCTTCTCCTCCAAGCCAGATCACGCGGGCCGTGATCCGGGTTCTTCTAGAATCCGGCTTCTGCGCGTCGGACTACTGGGCCGCCCAATGGACCTAAGCCCATTACCATGTAGGCCACCCTGGTAGTCCGGCTCTTTGTCTACCATCTTCTATACCCCTATTCAGTATATATCCGACAGGCTTCATGCGCCGGCTCGTCGCTGCGGACGCCCGAGAAGATGAGCAGCAAGGGGGTGAGCTCGTCGCTGCGGTCGCCTGCGCGCGGATGCGGGGGCACAGGGGCAGAGACAGCGCGAGCAAGCTCGGGGGCGCAGGGGTGGGCCGCAGGGGCGGGGGCTTCTCGGACCGGCGGGGGAGCGGCGCGGCCGCGGCGAATCGGCGGCGGAGGGGGCACCTTTCGCTGGACGGGAGGGTAGACGCCGCAACGCGCCGATCCGTTTTCTCGCGTCGATCCGTTTTCTCTCTCCCTCACTCACTCTCTGCGCTATATAATGCATCACGAGGGCACCGTTTCGTCGGACGGGATAGAAAGGAGCACTCCGGAGACGCCGACGGCGTGGAAGACGCCGACGGTGGCCGTCGGGGTCGCATCTTCTACGCCGACGGGAGGGTAGACGCCGACGTGGTCATTCCCGCGTAGAACGGAGGGGCCTATACGCCGACGTGGTCGACTAAATGCCGTCGGCGTCGCGAACGGCCGTCGGCGTTCGCCGTGTCTCCTGTAGTGTAGGGAAGACAGAGCAGGCACCGAGCTCTCGGCTTCCCGTAGGCAGAATGGTCTTGGCAGGCGAGCATGTTGGCGAGATCCGAATCGGCCGACACGCACGAGCCATCGAGCACCACCCCTCGCCTCGAGCTGCACGCCGGCCTATGCCCGCGATGTGCATGGCCACCTTGCCGCTCCGGCACGGCCCGCTAAACCTCGCCTGGAACACGCCGGTGACACGTCACCAGCAGCAGAGGCCAGGACGTCAGATGCTCCAGGTTGATAATTTCTGCCTCAGCCTTTTCTCCTTGGCCGTCATTTTACGTTCAAGTGAAAACTAAAATTAATGTTTTGTTTGCTAAAAGTTTTACGGCGGTTGACATTTTTACAATCCGTTCATCCAAACCGATCTAATGGTGGGAAAATAGGCGGTACCAAACTAAGTTACGTGAGGCCGGTACCCGTACTATTTTTAGGTCAATTTGGTAGTTTCAACCCTAAAAGAAACCCCACGATCTAAGCCTAGACATTTTCGGTTGGTTCCTCAAACCAGCCCGTCAGCTACTGGTTTTAAATGGTTGGGTTCGGTTTAGACCATGAGAGAGGAGGGGATACCACGGATTGGTGCGGGCTAGTTATACGGTGTATACGGTTTGTATACGTCGGCGACCTCGTAACGGTGAGCCACCATTGAACAACGTCATTCGCTCGGACGTCACGGAGCTGCTCCAGGGACGCACTTGGCGTGTGTAGCCAAGTGCGTCGAGGAGTACGGGCGCGTTCGAAGAGGGCGACGACAGTGAGCGAAGAGGACTGACGGCCCCGCCGTGGCTGGTGTGGTGCTCGGCGCAGGTGTTCGACTTGGCGGACGTCAGGACGTGTCTGCACTCGCGTTGGGAGTGTCAGAGGCGCGGCTCCACCCTGGTGGCCTGCTTCAGGGACAATACCTTCGAGTGGGTGGCCGACGAGGACGCAATCCTCCCTTTCCGCTATTGCTTCCCCAACCTCGCGGCCATTCAGAGCCAGCTCGAGGAAGGCGGCACCACCACTCGTGGACGCTGGTCCGTCGTCGCCAAGAGGGAGACGATGGACGACGCTGTCGTCCGGAGGGTGCTCAACGGTGTGGCTGATTTTGCACCATTTGAATGCTCTAAACGAGAGATAACAGTTCTTGTAGGCAGCTAAAGCAGGGACATGATTCTGCCGGGAGTTCCTGTACGAGTGCAGGACAGTCCACTCCCAGACGACGACGACTATGAACTAGTGGTCGCTTGCTCTTTGTTTGTGCGGGACGTACGCTGGTCCCACGGCCGGCTTTTGCTGGCCGAGACGAATCCCGTACTATGTGTTCCCGCCGTCGACCATCACGCCGGTCTGTGACGCCAACGCCGGCGTCCACGACGATGTCGATGTGTCCACCGATAAGACTGTCTTTACTCTTCACCGTGGTCCAACTACCTTGGTGCAAGCTTCACGAGTAGGGATATCCCACTACTACATACTTTGTTTGCACACAATACTTGAAATGAGCCGCATAAGCTATAGTTTCAACTTTTTATGAACACAAACAAGCTATGGTTTTGTTTTGTTTTTCAATATTTATATGAACACAGAAGCAAATATTGCGTCATTCTAAAAGAAAAGTCCATCTACAGATGTAGTCAATTTACAGGTGTCCTCACACAAAATATCCTAGTGAGGTATTTTCTTAGAAGAACTAAAAACATAATACTGTCATTAATTTGCCTTTACTTAAAACCAATTATCGAAAGGGAAAATATCACATATTTTATTCCTCTAAAAACCTGAAACAAAACTTGGCTTAAATTTGGTATCATCTTATGATGTAGTAGCTCCAAACTTGGCTTAAACTTGGCTTAAACAAAACATAATACTTGTCTCCAAACATTTTGCCTGCCAAGCCGGAAGTAAAATTATGTACTTATGCATAAGTTCTGTGGTCTAAGACAAAGTAAAAGAAGGAGCAGTTTTAAATGCCCTGGGTAGATTCTTAGCTAAAATACCTGAAACACAAAACAGAATGACCCTTTCCCAATAACTCGCTCGGCCATGTAACTTATGGTCCGCCATTCACAACAATTGAATGCTAGCATCATAAGCTGTAGAAACCAAGTCAAATTAGCAATAATCAAAGAAAATTAAGACACGTCTACCTTCTTCCTTTGGCCATATCTGCATCCGATAGTCGTGACAATAATATGACCACTTTATGGTCCATTCCCACTAATGATTTTTGCCTCTACTTCTTGCAAAAAATGTGTGAATTAGATCAAGTGTAAAATTCAAGCAAATCTGGCCTAACATTGTAAACAGAAAGACCATAGCAGATAGATCATACCTTCTCATCTCTTATTCTCATATTAATCATTTCAGACGGCAATGTATCCACAGTGAGAGTACTTCCACCACCATCTCTCGGCCCAGATGTCGGTGCCACGCCAAGTGAGGACATTGGTATCTGACTTGGAATCACACTAAAACCAAAAGAAGCACAAGTTAGGAACTTGAGTTGCTATTACAAATATGTCAGTGGAAAGTATACAAATCAGAGGTATGTATATCTGACATGAACATCAATAGACTTCCAACCTCCAGGAGTGATGACCCACAAGTATAGGGGGTGTATTGTAGTACTTTCGATAAATAAGAGTGTCGAACCCAACGAGGAGCAGAAGGTGTTGGCAAGCAGTCTCTGACGCGCCCTGCCAAGGAGGCCCTCATCCGGGCACAGTCTCCAGACGCGATCATCATCGACATAGCATTCTTCTGGAACAGTGCCATCGCTGACGAGCTCGGCGTGCCGTGTGTTGCATTTAGTGTCATTGGCGCCTTCTCGATGTTTTCCATTCGTCATCTCGTGGAAAACATGGACACCGACGACGACGACGATGATGGTGTTGTCGTGGTCCCTCGGTTTCCTCTCCCTCGCATACAGACTCCAAGGAAGGAGCTTCCCGACTTCTTTAGGAGAAATGATTGCTCATTTGCTAACAAGTTTGTTTCACTTCAGGCTGACTGCTTTGGATATGCCATCAACACATCACTTGAGCTAGAGCAACAATACTGCGAGATGTACACGCGTGAAGGCCACGCGAAGCGTGCATACTTTCTAGGGCCTCTAGCTCTGCTATCATCATCACCAACCTCAACAGGCACCGGCTTAGAGTGCGACATCATGGAGTGGCTGGATTCAAAGCCAACCCGCTCCGTGGTGTACTTATCCTCCGGCAGCATGGCACACGTCAAGGATTCTCAGCTGGACGAGCTTGCTCTTGGGCTGGAGATCTCTGGGATGTCCTTCCCGTGGGTGGTGAGGGGAATGAAGGAGTGGAGTCCGCCAAAGGGATGGGAGGAGCGTGTTGGAGATAAGGGGTTCATCATTAGAACTTGGGCGCCACAGACGGCTATACTAAGGCACCAGGCGGTGGGTGCGTTTGTGACACAATGTGGGTGGAACTCCGTCCTGGAGACCGTGGCGGCGGGCGAGCCGGTGCTCACATGGCCCTACTCTTATGAGCAGTTCATTACGGAGAGGCTGGTCACGGAGGTCCACGGAATCGGGGCGCGGCTGTGGCCTGATGGCGCCGGCCTGCGAAGCGGGAACTATGGCGAACACGACCTGATTCCGCGCCAGGACGTGGCTCGGGCATTGACTGGTTTCATGCGCCCCGGAGGGCCAGGGGCCACTTGCAGAATCAGGGCGATAGACCTCGCCAAAAAGGTACAGGATGCCGTGGCACAAGGAGGATCCTCGCACCGCGACTTGCATCGTTTGGTGGATGATCTCCTCATTGCAGCAGCAAAGAGGAGGACGACCTAGCGGAACCCAGCCGCTTTAAAGTAGTACGTCACTCTCTCCGCCCCGCACACCTCAGTGAGTTTGTCGCTTTATTACTCTGTTTTCGTTGTTGCTCTATGATGCAGACGGCAATGATGTTTGCTTCTGCACAATCATCTAATAAAGTGTGCGCTTTCCCATTAATGTGTACGTGCATATGTCTTGGCATCTTCCATCATGTACGTTGTGTGCTCATGTTTTCTAGTGTTGTAATCTAGCTGATTTTTTTTTTATGTTGAATAGGTTCCAATAACAACTTGTACATAACGGGTCATTTAAGGACTCCAAACCAGTATACAAGGACCCATCGATGCGTGGTAAACTTAATACCGTCAATGGATGCCACAACAGGCCCATGAGCCGCGCTAACCGCCGCCCCTGTGTTACACCACTGGTAGAAAATAGGCCTTCCATACGCCCCCATTAGTCCCCAAAAGTTTCGACCCGCGACTATAGGGGTCTCTAGTCGCGGTTCGGGAGGACACCCGCGACCAATAGTCTGGGCCCAACGCGCTCGGTCCACAGCTGGCGGACGGGAGGGGCTTTAGTCCCGGTTGGCCAGGCCAACCGGGACTAATAGGTCCCCAAGGCCTTTAGTCGCGGTTGTCCAGGCCAACCGGGACTAAAGGCCCATCCCTATATATAGGGCTCAGGTGGCTGCACTTAGCCACATTTGGTGTCACTTCTACTCACAATATTCACAAGGGGTGGTGGGTTTGCTTTTTGTTCCTCCTATGCACACAAGGTGTTTGATGAAATGCCCGAGAGCATGAAACACACATGATATGAAGTGTCCGAGCCGCACTTGAGCGTTTTCATTTATTTTACCTCCGCGATCGCGGTTAGCAACTTGAACCTTTCATGATTTGTATTATTTCCAGCTAGTTAGTTTAACAAATGCATGATGGTTAATTAATTATATACTTTATATAATAATAATGCAGATGAATCGGCAATGGATGTACGGTAACCGACTCTCCGGCGAGTTCACTACGGGTTTGAAAGATTTCCTCGTAGTGGCAAATGCGAACAAGCAGCGAGGTTTTATTATCTGTCCATGTGCTGAATGTAAGAATGAGAAGGGTCACTCCTCCTCAAAAGTCGTTCACATGCATCTGCTTCGGCACGGTTTCATGCGAAGCTATAATTGTTGGACCAAGCATGGAGAAAAAGGGGTTAGAATGGAAGAAGATGAAGAAGAGGATGATATCGATTTCAACTATCATGACGCTTTCGGTGATACTTTCATGGAGGATGATGCTGAAGGTGGGGAAGGGTTTGGTGAAGGTGAAGAAGAGGCACATGATGAGCCCGCTGATGATCTTGGTCGGACCATTGCTGATGCACGGAGCCGCTGCGAAACTGACAAGGAGAGGGAGAATTTGGATCGCATGTTAGAGGATCACACGAAGTCGCTCTACCCAGGATGCGACAATAGTCTGAAAAAGCTGGGCTGCACACTGGATTTGCTGAAATGGAAGGCACGGGAAGGTGTAGCTGACTCATCATTTGAAAATTTTCTGAAAATGTTAAAGAATATGTTTCCGAAGAATAACGAGTTGCCCGCCAGTATGTACGAAGCAAATAAGGTTGTCTGCCCTCTAGGTTTAGAGGTTCTGAAGATACATGCATGCAGTAACGACTGCATCCTCTACCGCGGTGCATACGAGAATTCGGATGAATGCCCTGTATGCACTGCATTGCGTTATAAGATCAGAGGCGATGACCCTGGTGACGATGTTGAGGGCGAGAAACCCAGGAAGAGGGTTCCCGCCAAGGTGATGTGGTATGCTCCTATAATACCTCGACTGAAACGCCTGTTCATGAACAAAGAGCATGCCAAGTTGTTGCGATGGCACAAAGAGGACCGTAAGTCCGACGGGGAGTTGAGACACCCCGCTGATGGAACGCAATGGAGAAAGATCGACAGAGAGTTCAAAGATTTTGCAGCTGACGCAAGAAACATAAGATTTGGTCTAAGTACTGATGGCATGAATCCTTTTGGCGAGCAGAGCTCCAGCCATAGCACCTGGCCCGTGACTCTATGCATCTACAACCTTCCTCCTTGGTTGTGCATGAAGCGGATGTTCATTATGATGCCAGTGCTCATCCAAGGTCTGAAGCAACCCGGCAACGACATCGATGTGTACCTAAGGCCATTAGTTGATGAACTTTTACAGTTGTGGGGCAGACCTGGTGTACCTGTGTGGGATGAGCTTAAAGAAGAGGAATTTAACCTACGAGCGTTGCTTTTTGTAACCATCAACGATTGGCCTGCTCTCAGTAACCTTTCGGGACAGTCAAATAAGGGATACAAAGCATGCACGCACTGCTTACATGAGACTGAAAGTGTATTTTTGGATAATTGTAGGAAGAACGTGTACCTGGGTCATCGTCGATTTCCTCCCCGAAATCATAACGTAAGAAAGAAAGGCAAGCATTTCAACGGCAAGGCAGATCACCGGCCGAAGCCTGCGGAACGTACTGGAGCTGAGATATTTGATATGGTCAAGGATTTGAAAGTCATCTTTGGAAAGGGTCCTGGCGGGCAATCAGTTCCGCTGGGAGTTGACGGGCACGTACCCATGTGGAAAAAGAAATCGATATTTTGGGAGCTACAGTATTGGAAAGTCCTAGATGTCCGCTCTGCAATCGACGTGATGCATGTTACGAAGAATATTTGCGTGAACCTGCTAAGCTTCTTGGACGTGTATGGGAAGACAAATGATACAAAGGAAGCACGGCAGGACCAGCAACTTTTGAAAGACCCAGATGACCGGCATCCGGAATGGTTTCAAGGTCGTGCCAGCTACGCTCTTACCAAAGAAGAGAAGGTCATTTTTTTTGAATGCCTGAGCAGTATGAAGGTCCCGTCTGGATTCTCGTCGAATATAAAGGGAATAATAAACATGGCGGACAAAAAGTTCCAAAACCTGAAGTCTCACGACTGCCACGTGATTATGACGCAATTGCTTCCGATTGCTTTGAGGGGGCTCCTACCGGAAAATGTTCGAGTAGCCATTGTGAAGCTATGTGCATTCCTCAATGCAATCTCTCAGAAGGTAATCAGTCCAGAAGATCTACCACAGTTACAGAACGATGTGGTCCAATGTCTTGTCAGTTTCGAGTTGGTGTTTCCACCATCCTTCTTCAATATCATGACGCACCTGCTGGTCCACCTAGTCGAAGAGATTTCCATTCTCGGTCCTGTATTTCTACACAATATGTTCCCCTTCGAGAGGTTTATGGGAGTATTAAAGAAATATGTTCGTAACCGTGCTAGGCCAGAAGGAAGCATCGTAAAGGGCTATGGAAATGAGGAGGTAATTGAGTTCTACATTGACTATGTTCCTGACCTTAAGCCGATTGGTATTCCTCAATCGCGGCACGAGGGGAGACTAAGTGGAAAAGGCACGATCAGAAGGAAATCAACGTTATGTATGGACGGTCATTCTATGACTGAAGCACACCACACAGTTCTGCAAAATTCCAGCTTGGTGGCTCCGTACTTCGAGCAACACAAGAATATTTTACGCTCGGACAACCCGGGGAAGCCTGAATCATGGATTAGAAAGGCCCACATGGAGACTTTCGGCAGTTGGTTGCGAAAACATTTAATGAATGACAATGATGTTGGAGATCAGCTGTACATGTTGGCCAAGGCACCATCTTCGACTATAACGACTTACCAAGGGTACAAGATTAATGAGAATACATTTTACACGATCTCCCAAGATAAAAAGAGCACCAACCAAAACAATTGTGTTCTCTTTGATGCAGCAACCGAGATTGGGCAAAAGGTCACATATTATGGTTACATAGAGGAGATATGGGAACTTGACTATGGACCCTCCTTTAAGGTCCCTTTGTTCCGGTGCAAATGGTTCAAGCTAACAAGAGGTGGGGTAAAGGTGGACGAGCAATACGGAATGACAATGGTGGATTTCGAAAATCTTGGTTACCTTGACGAACCATTCGTCCTAGCCAAAGATGTCGCTCAGGTTTTCTATTTGAAGGACATGAGTAGCAAACCGAGGAAACGGAAAGATAAGAAAACGATCAGTACATCATGCGATGATCCAAAGCGCCACATTGTTCTTTCAGGGAAAAGAAACATCGTGGGAGTGGAGGACAAGACAGACATGTCAGAAGATTATAATATGTTTGGTGAAATTCCGCCCTTCAAAGTCAACACTGACCCAAGCATTAAGTTAAATGATGAGGATGCTCCATGGATACGGCCAAATCGTAAGAAAGCAGGGACACAAGGGAAGAATTGATGTGTAATAATTTATTGTGTACCAAACTTTTTTGAATGGATCATGTGAATTATATTATCTCTGATGTGTTTAAGACTAACTCCTTTGCAAAATATTTGAGAAAACGAGTGGAAAGCATGGAAAACAGAAGGTTACTTAAATGTCTCAAAACCTTGTGAGATAAAATATCTGATTTCATAACTTTTATTAAAAACAGAAAACAGACGCGCTAGCGCGCCGCAGTGTCGCCGGAATACAAATTCTTTTATTAAAAAGAGAGAACATACGAACACTACTCCTCGTCGTCGTCGTCGGGGAACTCGTCGGTGACCTCCTCCGGGTCATCGTCGTCGGCGAACTCGTCGGTGACCTCCTCGTCGTCGTCGGAGGTGCATGATGGTATGTCCGAGATAGGCCCCCACCTCGGATCGTCGGAGGCCCAGACTTCGCCGGCGCGGTCGGCCCGACGAAGCTCTTGCAGCGCCCTCGTCCTCGCCTCCCGAGCGGCATCTAACGCGAGGTGGCGTTCGAGGCGGCGCTCCGCCCGCTCAGCCGCGCGGGTCTGCCAGAGCTCCTCGTCGGCGCTCTCCTCCCCCGGGTTGTTCCGGTAATACTCGCGGACGACACGTTCTTCCCTGGTGTCGACTAGGCCCTGAAACGCGCGGTGACGGAGGTGGAGGTGGTCGGCGGCAGTGACGATCTGCGGCTTCGGCGCCCTGGCCTCCGCTTCCCAGACGGTGTGGCAATCGTTGAAGTTTATCAGCGACCGCGGGCGGTTGAGGCGCCAGGCCGCCGCGTCCCAGGCGCGGGCGGCCTCCGCCGCCGTCGCAAAGGAGCCGAGGGGGATGCTGTCGTCCCCCCAGCGGATATCTGCGCTGAACATTCTGTTCTGCCGTGCTCGGACGCCGCGGAAGCCGGTGGTGCTGTTCCTCCTCGGAGGCATGGTGGAAGCGCGACGGTGCGTGGAGAGGAGAAGACGCGCTCGAGGCGCGACAGTTTATACCGCGCCCTCCTGGCCACGCGTCACAACTCCCGCGCCACGCGTCGCAACTCCCGCGCCACACGTCACAACTCCCACGCCACGCGCCACCCTAACACAACCAAGCAAATAGTTACACATTACTACCCGAGCTCAAAGTGAACACTGACCCAAGCATGGATGTATGTGTTAAGGGGGGGGGGGTGTAGAACAAAACAATCGGTATCACCATCATACAGCCCTACCGTGGCTACTCGATGCAATATGCATACCAAATGCACGGTAGGACGTATGATGGCGAATCCGGATGTTTTGTATTTGCTCGATAAACTGAATATATGATGTATCAAACCTTAAAGGGGGATGTAGAACAAAACAATCGGTATCGCCATCATACAGCCCCACCGTGGCTACTGGGTGCAATGTCGAGACATCGTAGTAGTTTTCATAGACTGGGGTGCCATGAGACTACGGTAGAGACGTGGGGTAACGGGATAGCGTAGTAACACAGAACACGGGATTTTACCCAGGTTCGGTACGTCGCGACAGTACGGCGTACCTACTCCTGCACTTCTCACTAATTGGGACTAAAGCCCGTATAACAGAGTTACAATGTGAGGGAATAGATCTAGCTACTCGACGAGGATGAACTTCTCGGCGAGTTGCGTAGAGCTTTAGCTGGTGAAACTTGAACCTAGAACCTTGGAACTTAAAGAACTTAACTTGTTTAATCTATCTCCCGTCCGGCTTTATATAATAGCCGGATTAGGGCTTACAGAATAGGAAACCTAGAAGACTACGTTTAACTTGTAACTTGGAAAGTAAGGAATCCATCTTCTCCTCCAAGCTAGATCACGCGGGCCGTGATCCGGGTTCTTCTAGAATCCGGCTTCTGCGCGTCGGACTACTGGGCCGCCCAATGGACCTAAGCCCATTACCATGTAGGCCACCCTGGTAGTCCGGCTCTTTTGTCTACCATCTTCTATACCCCTATTCAGTATATATCCGACAGTAGCCCCCATGAAGGATCAAAACTCTGAAACTCCGCCTTTCGTCAAATACATTTTGTCCGGGGAAACTTGATTCAGCAGTCTTGATTCTTTCTTCTTTCCTTTTGAAGGAGATGGTAACACAAAACTCGGAACTATGAAAATCCGGCTTTTCTTCTCGCGATCCTTCGCGGAAAAGGAGCTTATGACATCAGCGCCTTAATCATGCTGACGCAAGCGCCGCTTGGTTTCACGCGGGAAACCCTGCAACGTATCTCTGACAGATTCTCACGAGAAACGAGGAGATAGCCATCATTCCTCTGTCGTTCCGTTTCCCGGATTTTCCGGCGAGCGACACGCGTCGAACATCCAACGGTCAAAAGAGCCGTTGGCACGTATCTAGAGGTTTTCAGGCTATAAATAGCCGTCCTCTTCGTCATCGGAAATCTTTCCTCACTCCATCACTGCCCACGCCATTGACGCAACCGTGAGCTCGAGAGCAAGACCTTGCCCCGACGAACTCTTCGCACGCCGGAGCGCTCACTCGCCACCGAAGAAGATGGCCTCTCCGTCGTCCTCACCGGCTCGCGCCTCCATCGACGAACTTTTGGGCGACCTAGATCCACAGCTAGGGTCGCCCAAGCATGCCGGCGGCGAGCCGGAAAAGACCACAGCATCCGCGGCGGGCGGAGGAAACGCTTCCGCCGCCGCGGACGTTGCGGGCCCAAGCGCCACAACAACTCCGCCGTTTGCTTCAGAACCAGCGGGGGTCAAGATTCACTCCCGTGGTACTGAGCGCTTCTCCACCGGAGCTGAAGAAGCAGAATTTGTCGGAAATTGGAATCAGAGTAATACTTCACTCGTCCTCCTTCGTCGGATGTCAAGGGATAGATTAATAGTTAAAGGCAAATGGCGGATCTCGAAGGATGAGCCAGAGCCCAAGCCAAAGGAAGGAGAACGTGTCCTCCTTACCTCTCATATCACGAGAGGTATGGGTTTTCCCCCTTCCGCCTTTTTCCTAGACGTCCTCAACTTTTATGGTGTTCAACCACATAATATCTCTCCAAATTCCCTCCTTCAATTAGCTAGTTTCCAAGCTCTTTTTGAAGGGTATCTTGGAATAACTCCCAATTTAAACTTCTGGCATTATTGTTTTGAGGTAAAACATAACATTAGAAACGGTGTTTCGCCCATCTGCGGGACCGTATCTTTTACCCTCAGAAACTTTAGGGAAGAATGGTATCCAAAGATAAGAATGCCAAAACCTGACCAATCTTGGCTAGGTTCTTTCTTTTATCACCAAGACATTCCGTTCCCCGGCAGAGAAACCGGAATTCCTCCCTTTGTTAATTCTGCCGCTACTCCTCGCGAGAGTTGGACATTTGCAGTAACAGAGGATTTGCCTGAAAACCTGATGAAAATAAAGCGGCGCATTGCCAAACTTTCTTCTTCTCAACCACCTTTGGTTTGGAAGGATATCGTTTTATGCTGGTTTGGACGTCGCGTACAACCTTTATCCCTTCGTTCCCGACTTCTTTGCGAGTACATGGGACCGGAAGATAGCATGAGAGGAACAGATAGGTCCTTTAGCAAGAAGGATTTTATAGAACGCCTTCATCAGATAGTTGCCGCCGATAGCCAGATTGAGGAAAGTCTAGCCATTTATCATGCGGAAAATCTGGTTCCTAAGGTACTTTCCTTCCCTTGTTTCTGAGTTTCCTCAGATTATCTTCTCTCTTCATTTTTTAACATACTGTTAATTCTTTCCTAGTTTGACGAACTTGGAGAAAATGATCTTGCTTCTGATGCTGAAATCAGCAAATTACATGCCGAGTTTTACAACAACCAAAAGCGCAAGAGGCAAACTACTATCAAAGAAGAATTTCCTTCTGCAGCTACAGGTAAAAGGGGGAGAACGAATACGCCAATGGGCGGAAATTTTCGGTCACCTGCTGGAAACGAATCCATTCCTACTTCGGATGATATCCGGGTGAAAGAAGAGCCTTTCGACGACCTCGGATATATTCGTCCGGAAGCTAAGAAATTTTTTGCTCCTGCGCCTCTTGTTCATCCCTGGCCACAAAATGGATTAGTTATCCGCAATAATATCGCATTCTCGCCTCGTCAGGTCATACACGATGGCCTTCACCATGTTGGAATTCTTTTCATGGAATATGCCAGGGAATTCAAGGAGACCTTGGCTGACTTGCGAGAAATGAGCCAGGTAATACTTCTAGCCCCCAAGCATTAAGTTGAAACCCTAAATTCTTCTTAATGCTTCTTTGTATGCTTGTTCAAACTTAAGCATCTGGCTTTCATTTCCATGTTTCAGCATTCCACAGATGCCATAAACTTGGAAGTTTTGAAAAAACTTAGCCTCAAAAGCAGAGAAGTAAAAACACTTCAATCTGTTATTGAGTCAAAAAGCAACGAACTGGCGTCGTCTCAAAAGCAATTATCAAAAGCCACCGGTATTTTACTTCGTGTTTATTGATTTTTGCTGGAAAATCATTGCTAGATCTTGCCGTAATGTCGGATTATTTTGTCCCTGCTTTTCAGCTGCTTTAACCAAAGCCAAGAAGCTCACAGCAAACGCTGCTTATTTTTCTCAACTTCGTGAAGAAAACTCCAACCTTCAAAGAGAACTTTCAAAAGTTCGAGAAGAACTGGAAGCCAGTA
This sequence comes from Alopecurus myosuroides, assembly GCA_028641055.1. NCBI lineage: Eukaryota > Viridiplantae > Streptophyta > Magnoliopsida > Poales > Poaceae > Alopecurus > Alopecurus myosuroides. Next base: position 366,437,323 of record CM054061.1, read on the forward strand.
ATCTAGCCCTTTGGATTGCGCAATCCAAGGCTTCTTTGCAGGCAGCAGAGGATAAATCTATTATCAATGATTTAGAAAGTATGCTATTCCCTCGTATGAAAGAGGGCGATGAAATTGACGCGGTTCTTGGTAAGTTGACTTCTTTTACCAATTCTTTCATGTCATATTTCTTGTATTCTCTAATCTTTGCTTTTGTCAAAAAAGCAGGAAATTTTCCAGGAATTTCTCGGACTGAAAAGATCCGGGCCTTTGGGAAGATATGGAATTCAATCAGAAATGCAGGAATGCATTTAATTAATAAATTCCTGCCCACAAGTAGTATACAATCTTCAGAAGTTTACCGACTTCCGGATGCCATCATGGAGGTAGCAAATTCGAAGGAATCTTTCCTCCGCTCTGCTGCACGGGGTGGTGCGCGAATGGCACTTGGCCTCATGCGCTTACACTACCCTGATGCAAAATCCTGGCGTGTAGCATCCGGTATTCCTCAAGAATGTACAGAAGCACAAATAAATGCGATCTTTAATGAAGTTGAAGGCCACGCCACTCAGATTGCCTCCATGGTGAATATCTCCATTACTTATCCGGAAGAAGAAGTGCCCGCAGCCCCCGAGAATGATAGCAAGGATGAAGACTCAGAAGTATAAGGGGGCGCACTTGACCTGGATGATGGATGTGTATAGTAGCTTTTTTACAATGTAATTCATATTGTAATGCTTCTATGTCATTTGTCGGAACAAGAACTCCGCCTTTTGCAATTTCAAGCTTCTTGCAAAGTTTTTCCGGGTTTGGCTGTTCCTTTATCTTCTAAGTAATCTGGCATCTGTGTTTTAACTGCTCTAGTGTTTAAAAATGGCTCAATTAGCAATATGTATCGTCATGTTGAGTAACTGGGGACGAACCAAACAGTTTTAAAAACTCAGAAACATGGATTATGCTAGAAGCATTTTTACTGACTAGTTTCAGTAACCCAACACATACACAATCAGATAAAACTTAGAGAAAACAAGGAACTATTTTGAAACTTGGGCACGCAGGCACAATCCGAGTTTCCTTTAACCTTGAACAGGCCGAATCATTCAGCTTTTAAACACCGAGCACGCAGGCACAATTCGGGTTAATATTGAATATTTGTAAGATCATTGGGAAATAGATGAGGCAGAAATATTTTGTACTTATAATGAATATGAATTCCGACAACTTTATTTCATGATCTCAAAGATGTTTACATAGAAATTGAACTAAGTATAGAAGGGACGTAATTGCTGGATACTCCAAGGCTTATTTGTCTCTCCTAGTTCATCATCTATTTTTCTCTTTCTTTTGCGATTCGGCTTCTCGGGGTCGTCCTCCGTATCTCGAATGTCAACAAGATAGTATGATCCATTCTTCATGGCTTTACTGATGACAAATGGTCCTTCCCATACTGGGGCTAATTTGTGCTTCCTTTTCTGCACCAATCTCAGCACTAAGTCACCTTCTTTAAAAGAACGATGCCTGATTTTCCGACTATGATAACGCCGTAAACCTTGCTGGTAGATGGCGGATCTTTGAAGTACAAGTTCTCGTTCCTCTTCTAAGAGATCGACGGCATCCTGTCGTGCTTCCTCGGCATCCGAGTCTTCAAAATTCTGCACTCTTGGGCTATCATGGATCATATCCGTTGGAAGAATAGCTTCCGCACCGTAAACCAGGAAAAACGGGGTTTGCTCGGTTGACCTATTTGGTGTCGTTCGAATACTCCACAACACGGAAGGTAGCTCTTCTACCCATGCTCCAGCTGCTCTATGGAGAGGAGTTTCGAGTCTTGGGCGTATTCCTTGCAGGATTGAACTGTTCATTCTTTCAACCTGTCCATTAGATTGCGGGTGTGCCACAGATGCAAGATCTAAGCGAATTCCCGTTTGTTGGCAGTATTTTGCCAACTCTCCAATGGAGAAATTTGTCCCGTTATCAGTTATTATGCTGTGTGGGACGCCATACCTCATTACTAAATCAATAATGAAATTTCTGGCAGTTGCGCCGTCCAGCTTTTTGATGGGTTTAGCCTCCACCCATTTTGTGTACTTATCTACCGCTACGAGTAGATGTGTAAGTCCACCTCTTGCAGTTTTGAACGGTCCCATCATATCTAGCCCCCAGACCGCAAACGACCATGTGATAGGGATAGTTTTAAGTGCTTGGGCCGGCAAATTGGTCTGCTTGGCGTAATATTGGCATCCTTCGCACGTATTCACTATGCGTTCGGCGTCTGTCTTGGCTGTTAGCCAGAAAAACCCCGCCCGGAATGCTTTTTTGACTATGCTTTTTGATTGAGCATGATGTCCGCAATCGCCGGCATGGATTTCTTCCAGTATTTCTCTTCCTTCTTCTGGTGAAATACACCGTTGAAAAATTCCGGAAGTACTGCGCTTATACAAGTGGTCGTTGATCACCACGTATCCTTTGCATCGACGCTGTATTTGCCTTTGCAAGACCTCGTCTGCTCCTTCCGGGTACTTCTGATTGACTAAGAAGTTTAAGTACGGGATTGTCCAATCCGGTTTAACGAGCATGACTTCAATTGTTTCAGATGCTAGAGGGTAATCAACGTCTCCACCTTTTATGGACGGTTCATGCAAATGCTGGACGAATACCCCTGGTGGTAAAGTTTTTACTCTCTCTGATCCCATGCGGGCTAACGCATCCGCGTTCCAATTTTCCTCCCTTTTTATGTGAAGGACTTCGAACCCGAAGAAGCAGATGGCAAACTCATCCACCGTTCTCCGATATTCGGCCATTATAGGGCTTTTCGCGTCCCAGGTTTGGTTGAGCTGATGCTGTACCAAATCCGAGTCTCCATAACACAAGATGCGTTTTACCCCTATTTCTTTTGCAATATGCAAGCCATGAAACAAAGCTTCGTATTCTGCCACATTATTACTGGCGTTGAAGTGTATTTGCAATACATACTCCATTGTGTCTCCCTTGGGAGATTTTAGAACTACGCCGGCTCCAGCTCCTTCCTTCATCTTGGATCCGTCAAAGTGCATGATCCAGTACTCGGATTCTGGCATCGGTGTATTTTCCATTGCTTCTGTCCAGTCGGCGACGAAATCTGCCAAAACCTGGGATTTTATTGCCGTCCTTGGCTGGTACTTAATGTCGAAAGCTGCCAGCTCGATGCCCCATTTAGCTACTCGGCCGGTTGCCTCCGCATTGTTTATAATATCCCCTAGTGGTGCTTTACATACCACTGTTATAGAATGTCCTTGGAAGTAATGGCGCAGCTTTCTGGATGCAAAAAATACGCCATATGCCAGTTTCTGATAGTGCGGGTATCTTTGTTTGGATTCGGAGAAAACTTCGCTTATGTAGTATACCGGATGTTGATCTGGTATGCTTTGCTCTTCTTTTGTCCGTTCCACAACGATTACCGCGCTAATAACCCGATTAGTAGCCGTAAGGTATAGTAACATGGGTTCTTCGTCTTTGGGAGATGCCAAGATGGGAGCGTTCATCAAGGTTTCCTTTAACTGGGCCAACGCTGCATCGGCCTCTTCTGTCCATTCGAACTTGTCGGATTTCTTTAACAGTTTGTAGAGTGGTAAGGCTTTATCCCCCAGCCGACTAATAAATCTGCTGACGGCTGCAGCGGAACCCGTCAATCTTTGGACATCTTTTACACATGTAGGCTTTGAGATGTTCAAGATTGCCTTGATCTTTTCCGGGTTAACTTCTATTCCTCTGTGGGAAACGATGAAACCCAGAAGTTTTCCTGAGGGGACCCCGAATACGCACTTAGATGGATTCAACTTCATCTTGTAAATGCGCAAATTCTCGAAGGTTTCTCGCAAATCCTCAAGGAGTGTATCTTTTTCCTTGGTTACGACGGCAATATCGTCCACGTAAACATGGACATTTCTTCCAATCTGACTATGCAAACAACGTTGCATGCAACGCTGGTAGGTTGCACCTGCGTTCTTCAGGCCAAAAGGCATGGTTACGTAGTAATACGTCCCGTACGGGGTTATAAAAGAAGTCTTGATTTGATCTTGCTTTTTCATGCGTATTTGGTGGTACCCGGAGTATGCATCCAAAAAGCATAAAAGCTCGGAGCCTGCAGTGGCATCTATTATTTGATCGATTCGCGGCAGTGCGAACCTATCTTTCGGACATAACTTGTTCAATCCTGTGTAATCTATACACATTCTGAGGGCAGTTGTGTCTTTCTTCGGTACTAATACCGGATTTGCGGACCAGTCAGTATGGATTACCTCCTTGATGAAATCCGCTGCTAAAAGCCGGATAATTTCCTTGCCAATAGCCTTCCGTCTTCTTCCGTCAAATCGACGGAGACCTTGTTTGACGGGTTTTGATCCAGGAATAACCTTGAGTTGGTGCTCAGCAAGCTCCCTGGGTACGCCTGGCATGTCAGCTGGACACCAGGCAAAAATATCCCAGTTCTCACGGAGGAACTTGATGAGCTCGCCTTCCTATTTGTCGGTCATCCCAGTCCCTACAACGACGAATTTTGTCGGATCTTTGGGATCTAGGATTACCTGTCTTGTATTCTCGGACGCCTTGAAGCTATCTGTTGGCTTCCGAGTTTCTTTTCCTGCCGGCATTTCTTTCGGCGATACCTCCTTGGCTAACTCCTTCAGTTCTTCCTGAGCTATAACTCTTTGAGCGCAAAGGGCGTTTTGCTTCTCCAACTCGTTTGCCAGCTTGAAATCACCGGCAATGGTGATTACTCCTCCTTTGGGTCCTGGCATCTTCAGCTTGTTGTAGATATAGCAAGATCTTGCCATAAACTTGGCGAAAGCCGGACGTCCGAGTATTGCGTGATACACGCTTTCGAACGGCACTACTTCGAAGGATACTTTTTCCTGCCGGAAGTGATCTTTATCTCCGAAGGTGACATCTAGGGAAATTTCTCCTAGGGATCGTGCTTTCCTGCCAGGAACAATGCCATGGAAGCGTATATTGCTGTAGTTGAGCTGGGACTCGGAGATCTTCAAGTGCTTCAGTGTATCCAGGTACATTATGTTGATGCTGGATCCTCCGTCCATCAGCACTCTTCTTAGCCTAGTGTTTTGAACAATAGGGCTTACAACAAGAGCTTGTGTGCCGGGTTCAGGGATATTTCCGGGATGATCTGACTGATCCCAGATTATCGGTGTGTTGGAGTACTTCAAGAATTTCGGGGTCGCAGGGACAACCGCGTTTATTTCTCGAAGTGTTCTTTTGGCCACCTTTGCTGACGGGGTTGCTAGGAAAGTTAACATTGCTTCTCCGTCAACTCTCGGAAATTTAGGTTCGCCTTTTCGCTGCTGTTCCTGGATTTTGTCATCAGTGTCCGATTCACTGTCTTCTTTTTCAGCTTCTGGCTTTTGTTTGGCAGGTTTCCTCTTGGAACCCTTCCCTTTATTTCCGGATCCTGCATTGCCTTTCATATGTTTGTTTAGCCGGCATTGCGCGTTTGTGTGGGTTGGCTTCCCAAACTGAGAGTGGTGGACGCAGGGTTCCGACTTAATTCTCTCCCATTCTTCGGGAGTGTAATTGATTGGATCTGGACTGCGGCCTTTCCACTTGTTCACCTTTTCTCCTCCAAAGGCTATGTTAACCTCCTTGGGCTTTGTTGTTGACTCCGGAGTTCCTTTTTTATCAGAACGAGGTGTTTTCTTGGCCAGTATCAGTGACTCAATATTGCCTCCTCTTGCTCTGATATCGTCTTCGGCTGCAGCATGCTCATTAGCGGTTGTAAGCATAGATCCGAGATCTTTGTGCTTTTTAGAACCAACCATGAACGGTACAAGTCCGGGTTTTAGGCCATTGACGAAAGCATGCATTGCTTGTACGTCAGTTACTCCAGAGCAACTATTCTTCATTGCAGTCCATCTGGAGATGAAATCCACGTATGGTTCGTCTTCAAATTGGGTGCAACGGTTCAGCTGGTTGATGCTATTTGGGCGTTTGTATGTTCCCCGAAAATGCTGAGTAAATACTCTCGCCATATCATCCCAACTGTCGACAGTTCTTGATGGTAAACCATTGATCCAATCTCTGGCTCCGTCTAGCAACATTAGGGGAAGAAACTTGACAGCTTCCAGGTCTATCCCGTTGTTGATTTGGACGGCTGTGTAATAATCTGAAAGCCAGGTATCCGGGTTTGTACTGCCGGTATACTTTTGGTAGGTTGGACCAACTTTGGCGAAGCCAGAATGCAGGGTTATCCTTCAGATCCTGTCAGTAAAACACTTAGGACCAAAGTATAGATCATCCTTTTCTGCTCTATCAATATGTGCAGAATATCTCCCGGCTGAATGGACAGAAGGGGATCTGCTCCTTTCTTTTCCATTGTTGCGCGGACGCGCTTTTCCGGGGTTATCTCTATCTCTTCCGTTGTCACGCCCCCTGGGATTAGGTGGAGTCCTGCTCCTGTACCTTTCCTTATCCTTAGGTGGTGTCCGAGATCTTTCACGTCTGTGAGGTGTATCATATCTTCCGGCTTTTTCAGCTGGGTTTCTCGGAGGTGGCATTATTTTGCCGTCATTCCGGTGTTTGTCTTCCCGATCGTGTGGTTTATATCCATCTTTCGGGAGATGAGGTCCGGTTCTAGACGCTGCGTCCCGGTTGTCGGGGTTTTTCTTGTCTTTTCTCGGCTCCTCTTTTTTATCCGAATCCCCGGGTTCTTCCGGTCCAGGTGCTCCAGCAGCGCAAGTAACCGTTTTGCAGAGGGCGGAATTATCATGCAGCCTCCCTGATCGCTCTTGGCCTCGCTGTTGCTGCTGTAATGCTTTTCCTAGGAAAGCATACACCCCTTGGAGTTTTTCCCCGTTGGAGTACAGATCATTGTTTAGGATGGCGAACGCTGCTTCCGCGTTTTCCGCTGCGGTTTTGTATATTGGTTCGCCCTTGGCATCTTTGCCGTTTAACTGCTTTTGCCAAGATGGGTTATAAAACCTTTCTTTTGGCGGCAGTTCTTCCGGTTTTGCGATTCCGGGTAACCTAGTAGGTTTTAAGGCAGATCTATGCTTTCTCTCGTACTCCTCTATTTCTTCCTTCATGACTTTGATGTCATTATGGGTTTGTTGGAGATGTTGCCGAGATCTAAGCAGATGTTGCTGTTGCCGTTGGAAAGCTTGTCTCCTGGCTTCCAGCATCTCAGGGGGTTCATTGGGTCCCACTGGAGTTTGTAATAGTTCTTGCTCTTCCAGTTCCGTCATTGGCGGAGCAGTGATTTCCTTAGATTTCTTTTCCGCGGGCTTTGTGCCACTAATATCTCCAACTTCCAGGTTTTCATCAGCGAGATCAGCTGACTTTTTCTTCCGGAGTTTGTACTGGAGTTTTTTAGAAGCACGGTGCTTTTTCTTGGAAGAAGGAGGTTTTTTGACAGGTTCATCTTCTGTCATCTCCTTGACATTAGGGAATATCGGAGAAGTTTCTCCGTCTTCTCTCTCTTCCACTGGCGGAGGAGTTTTAGGGCTTTCCTGGCTGTCGGCACCTGTTGTATCAGCTGGTTTTGCCATTAGCACTTCATGGAATCCCTCTTGAAAGGACTTAACTTTTCTTACGAAGGCATCATCGTCTTCGTCTTCGGAGTCGAAATTATCCGATCCGGTTTCCGACTCCAATCTCGCCTCTATGGCGGCAAGCACGGACTCTGTTTCCGAGTTCATCGCCTGGTTGACGGATGTCGGATCTTCCGTCTCTGTGACGGGTATTGGTTCTTCCGTCTCTGTGATGGGTGTATTGTTGTCTGCCTTTTGCACGGGATTTCCATCATCCGTGTTTCCGGCGACTTCAGATTGCACCATGCCGATAAAGTGTGAGTCACTTCTTTGTCGGCGCTCTGAGCAAAATCCGGCATCATAGTCGTCTTCGACTGGGTATAGGGCGGGTGGGAAATACTTGCTTCCACCGCAAAACCCCATTGCCTCCGCGGTTAATCCGATAAAGATGTTAGCAGATCCAATCGGTAAAACGCAGGCACTTACCAGGTGGTTTTGCGCCGGTATGTAGGATCCATTGTCGAGGAAGCGCCCGACGTCGTCGTCGAATTCCAAGCTTCCGACAGTGATCGATCTTCCAATTCCGCCGAGTATCCCAGATCGGAATTTCACGCCTGACGTCGTTTGCCCCACGGTGGGCGCCAACTGTCGAGACATCGTAGTAGTTTTCATAGACTGGGGTGCCATGAGACTACGGTAGAGACGTGGGGTAACGGGATAGCGTAGTAACACAGAACACGGGATTTTACCCAGGTTCGGTACGTCGCGACAGTACGGCGTACCTACTCCTGCACTTCTCACTAATTGGGACTAAAGCCCGTATAACAGAGTTACAATGTGAGGGAATAGATCTAGCTACTCGACGAGGATGAACTTCTCGGCGAGTTGCGTAGAGCTTTAGCTGGTGAAACTTGAACCTAGAACCTTGGAACTTAAAGAACTTAACTTGTTTAATCTATCTCCCGTCCGGCTTTATATAATAGCCGGATTAGGGCTTACAGAATAGGAAACCTAGAAGACTACGTTTAACTTGTAACTTGGAAAGTAAGGAATCCATCTTCTCCTCCAAGCTAGATCACGCGGGCCGTGATCCGGGTTCTTCTAGAATCCGGCTTCTGCGCGTCGGACTACTGGGCCGCCCAATGGACCTAAGCCCATTACCATGTAGGCCACCCTGGTAGTCCGGCTCTTTTGTCTACCATCTTCTATACCCCTATTCAGTATATATCCGACATGCAATATGCATACCAAATGCACGGCAGGACGTATGATGGCGAATCCGGATGTTTTGTATTTGCTCGATGAACTGACTGGTGTATGAAAGGTGGGCTATATATAGGCTCCTCTGGCTCACAAAGTGTTGTGCTAGGGTTTTGATCCAACGGTTAAGAAACCACCACATCCAACGGCTCACAACAGCTCGAAAGAAACACACCGTAGCCCTGATCGAACGGCTCACAACAGCTCGAAAGAAACACACCCCGGATCCAACGACTCACAAGCGCTTTAAAGAAACACACGATCCGTGTGATTCTATCTGATTGGTCCAAACGAAACCCTAACCCATTTAGTCCCGGTTGGTGTCCCCAACCGGGACTAAAGGGATGTTTTCTTCTCGCTATATATATGTATGCATTGCCGCACCATTGGCATAAACACATACAAACTCACCATTCTCTCATGGCTTCTACCGTACCCACTCTAACATTCATCCAGGCGGAGGCACTTTCCGCCTTGAACTACCCCTGCCCGTGCGGCTACAACGTTCCCGCCGGTTGGATGCTGAGCGCCGGAGGAGTGCCGGTCCCTCCTCTTCTTCAAGGTGTGGCGCGTCGGGCGGCCATCACGAACCACTACTATCAGGAGCTCACGCCGGAGCAGCGGAGGAATCCCAGTTGGCATCCCGATAACCAGCATACTTGGGATGCCTTCTTCATCAATCGACGTGAGAGGGCGCTCGCCAGGTATGAGGAGGACGGCCTGCCTCCTGGGAACTTTCACGAGGCCGTTTGTCGGCTATGGTGGTCCGGCCGGACTCTACAGAGCGTCATGGACTACATCAGGGCCGTCGATATCCCCCGCCTGCGCTACCCTCAGGCCCAGTCTTGGAGTCGTGATCCTCCGAGGGAGTGCAGAGCACCGTCAGACGATAGTGACGACGACGGCGGCGGCGACTACGACGACTACGAGACATCTACTATAGGCCTAGGTAGGAGTATGACTAGCAGATATCAGATCATGCATCTATGCTCTCCGTTTAGGTTTAGATCCACTCTAGCCATTATGTACTGCCTTTTTTATCTATATATATATTCAAGATGTGTGTGAATCTTTCTGATTGGATGGAACAAAACCATAACCATTTCGTCTCCGTTGGTAAAACATGCCGGGACTAAAGGGGTTTTATTTTCTGAATTTTCTGATATATTATTTATATTTTTAAGATTTTAAAAAGAATTAGTTTTATTTTTCTGAATTTTCTGATATATTATTTGTATTTTTAAGATTTTAAAAAGAATTAGTTTTATTTTTCTGAATTTTCTGATATATTATTTGTATTTTTAAGATTTTAAAAAGAATTAGTTTTATTTTTCTGAATTTTCTGATATATTATTTGTATTTTTAAGATTTTAAAAAGAATTAGTTTTATTTTTCTGATATATTATTTGTATTTCTAGGATTGGAAAAAGAATTAGTTATTTTTTTCGAATTTTTTGATATATTATTTGTATTTTTAAGATTTTAAAAAGAATTAGTTTTATTTTTCTAAATTTTCTGATATATTATTTGTATTTTTAGGATTGGAAAAAGAATTAGTTCTTTTTTCTGAATTTTTTGATATATTATTTGTATTTTTAAGATTTAAAAAAGAATTAGTTTTATTTTTCTGAATTTTCTGATATATTATTTGTATTTTTAAGATTTTAAAAAGAATTAGTTTTATTTTTCTGAATTTTCTGATATATTATTTGTATTTTTAAGATTTTAAAAAGAATTAGTTTTATTTTTGTGAATTTTCTGATATATTATTTGTATTTTTAAAAAGGAAAAGTATTTGAGTAACCACCTTTAGTCGCGGTTCGTGTCACAAATCGGGACTAAAGGCTCGTTCTGCGCGGGAACGAAAACGCCGCGAAAAATTGCACTTTTAGTCCCGGTTCGTGACACCAACCGGGACTAAAGACCCGCGGAGGTACCCCGGGGGACCTTTAGTCCCGGTTGGTGACACCAACCGGGACTAAAGACTGGACCTATATATGCGCGATGTCTCCTGCCCCAAAATTTTCTAAGTCCAAACCCTCGTCTTCCTCGCGCCGGCACTCACTCTTCTTCTGCACCGTCGCCGTCGCCGTCGCCGTCGCCCGCTCGTCTTCTGCCCCGTCGCCGTCGCCCGCGAGAGGACCGCGCCGTCGCCGCGCCCTTCTCTCCACCGCCTCCACCCTGCTCCGCCCCCGCCCCGTCGCCGTCCGGTAGGTTCCCCGCGGGCCTCGCGCCGCCCTCGAACGCCCTCGAACCAACGCCCTCGAACAAATGCCCTCGAACACGCCGCCCTCGAACCAACCCCCGCGGGCCAGATTCGCCGCCGGTGAGACCACAGTGGCAGTGGCCGTGTGACGCCAGGGGTGACGTCATGATGACGTCACCTGGCCACGTGTTGGCGAGATTTTTTTTTGATGACGTCATCGTGACACGTGGGGCCCACTTTTTATGGAATTACAGAACATAATTAATCTTCTAAATTAAATAACTTTTAATTTATAATTCCAAAAATTATGGAAAAATATGCAAAATGTTCACAAAAATGTAAGCTATCTGTTTATATATTTTTCAATCATGGTTGACAAAGTTCTAAATGAGACCATATTTGAATTTTGATTAAATTCATTAAAATAATGAAAATAAGTTTTAATTCAATAAATTCAGAATATTAAGTGTAATATACCAAAATGACCAGGAAAGCAAATGCAACCTAGCTATGGGGTTCTACAAGTCATTTGAGAAACTAATCTTGGACACACCTCTAAAGTATGGTTTTCCCCCTCCGGTGGTTATCGTTCTTCCACCCAAAACCCTAGCAATCTGTTTTCCCTCCTTCTACGACAATATTTGCTAAGTCTCCTATATACTTAATTAATTTTTACTACATGCATGTCTGCAGGAGTGACATATGGTGGACAATAGAGACCTGACGGCGGAACAGGAGGCTGAAGGTTGTATATATGAAATTATAGCCGGAGAACATGATGTAATCTCTTCTTATCTGAACCTTGAGGATCAAGAAGGTGAAGGAACAGACATTGTCGATGATCAAGGAGGTGAAGAAGGAACAGACATTGTGGATGATCAAGGAGGTGAAGGAATGGACATTGATGACGGAGGTCAACCGTCGACAAACGACGATCTCCAATTGCAAAGAACAACCACCTCCGGCGAGGTATATATATATATACATTGAGCCTCTCGTGATACAAACTTACTGAAATGTGAATACATATGCACTAACGCGCGCGACTCTCTTTCTTATTTTAGCCCTCAGCCGGATCGAGTACGACAACGCGTGGCAAATCCAAGGCGATGAAAGATTCCGAAATATATACCATCGAATTAGTCGGTGTAACCGGCAAGCCCCTACAGCACACCACAAAGTTTATCAACCAATGCGGAGTCATTGCTAGAGACACTGTCCCGATCACCGTCCAGGAATGGAAGGAGCCAAAGAAAGCACGTCTTGGTTTCAGTTATGTCCACAAGAGAACGAAAAAGGAGATGTTCAGAAAGCTTATGGCACATTTCATTCTACCTCCGGAATACAACAAAAAAGATGAATTCGGTGACGAGGTTCCGGTGGACGTCAGAGGAGGAGGCTAGTCAAAGAGTTCGCTCTTCAGAAGATGGCCGAAGCATTCCGGAACTTCAAGAAAAAATTGTTCCGTGAATATGTCAGCAAGGGCAAGACTCCGCTTTTCACTGGACAACATGAGAAACTGAGAGATGATTGGACAGAATTTGTGACGCAGAAGAAATCGGAGCATTTCAAGGAAATATCGAAAAAAATAAGGCTAATGCGGATAAGAAACAGTACCATCATGTTATGGGGCCAGGAGGATACCGCGTTTCGGCGCCTAAGTGGCAGGCGATGGAGGACGGCCTGAGGGCAAGAGGAATCCCTCTAGGTACAGAGGGATGGGACGAAAGAGCCAAAATGTGGTGGTACGGGCATGGGGGATCGCTAGACCCGGAGACAGGGGCGTGTGTTCATCGGCAGAAAACGTTTGCTCCCACAAAAAACCTTGTTGACGCAATGACCAAAGCTCAACAGGGCTGGATCACGTTCAACAGAGAGAGAGACCAACTGACCCATGCCCTCGGGAATCCTAAACACGGAGGACATATACGAGGCAAAGGCAGATTGCCGTGGAAAGTAGGGTTTTCCCAGGAGGGTGACCCGTACTGTTACAGAAGCCGTAAGAGAAATATGGACCAGGCTGCTGTCGAAGCTACAGATCTTCTGTCGAAGCTTGCAACGGAAGTTAGTGAGTTGAAGCAGACCGTGGCGGGAATAGTTGAGAAAGAAACAGCGGCGGCTGCAGGGCCGCATGAAGAACATGCAGCGGATCAGCGGAGAAGCTGAGTGGCTTCCACGGAGGCCCCGCCTGCAGGTGCTAATGCACCGATGACCGAGAGTCGTGCACCGGAGCCTCACTACCCCGTGGATGATGTAAAGGAGATGAAAGAATGTGATCTGCATTATCCAGTGGGGAACATTTTCATGAAGGTAGCTACAGGCAGTGCTTTACCCTATACACCTGGAGCACTCCATCACAACAACCCCATTCCATATGGCTATGCTCGTGTCACGGTGGAAGACATAGTCCAAGGGTTTGAGGACCTAGAGATTGACATAGCTACACCCGAAGGGGAGAGAAGACTTGGAGATGTCAAGCGCCAGTTCATTCTATGGAAAAAAAAGTACATAGTGTTTCCAGGCGACACCAAGGCTAACAAGTCCACCCCCCTCCGATGGTGCAGGTGCTGGTGGTGGTGGTGCTGGTGCTGGTGCTGGTTCACCTACGCCTCCTTCAGGCCATTCGACGCCGTCCCCCGATCCACAATCTCCGGCGGGTAAGCAGCCGTCGCCCCCCATTCCTCCTCCGGCGGTTAAGCAGCCGTCGCCCCCCATTCCTCCTCCGGAGGATAAGCAGCCGTCACCCCCCATTCCTCCTCCGGAGGATAAGCAGACGTCGCCCCCCCATTCCTCCTCCAGCGAAGAAACAGAAGCAGGCGGACAGCAAGGGAACCTGCTCTTGGACTATTAACCGGGAGCCTTATGTACCTAAGACCACACGGGTACCGGAGCCATCACTGAAGCCTATCCCCCAAGGCCTTGGGAACTTAGTGATGCTGAAACCAAATTGGCCGTGAAGGCTGACGTTGAGAAATGGAAGGCCCGTCAGAAGGCGCTAAAGGAGCCTGAGCCCAAGGAAGTATTCCCTCCGAGTGTAGACAAGTGGGCTACGGGTTTTTTGTCGACACCGTCCCAAGCCGAGAAGAATTTGCCTAAAGACTATGATATTGAACTTCGTAAGCAAGCAAAAATATTGGAGGAGGAGAAAGCAAAAAGGAAAAAAAGCGGGAAACAAGTTGACCAGCTCGGGGTGTAGAGTAAACAATCGATCCCCCCGCTCATAGTGAAAGCCGGTCCGGAACAGGACCCCGAGGTCATAAGAGCTGTGGCAGCAATGGGATTGACTGTAGCTACTGCCATGGAAAATGCGTCCGAGGCCGGTATGTCTCTTCGTCTCTTTTTAGGCCTGGACGATGCGCCAATGGCTGAGGTAGCATTACAATATCAGAAGAAAGCGCCTCTCGTCGAGCCTACGCAGGAAAAGGATCTACCACCACTAATGCAAAGTATGCTACGTTGGTACAAACAATTCATATCATGGACCGGCAAAGAATTTGTGTATGTGGATGTTACAGAGGAGCATCACACCAAAAAGTACTCTGTACAAGTTGAGATGAGTGAATTGTTCCAGCTGTTCAATCTGCGCGAGCTCGACAAATCTATCCTGAGTTGCTACGTTCTGTAAGTGATTTATTTCTACCTCATCTCGTTCTTCATTGCCTACACTATATATATATATATATATATATATGTATGTATATATATATATATATATATATATATATATATATATATTGTCCTAACTATATTGTTGCGTACGCTATTATGCAGATTGAAGATTTGGGAATGCAAAATAAGACTCATCCATGATGTTGGGTTCATTGACCCACAAATCATTAATGGAACTATGTTAGAGCATCACCCCAAAGACGTGGAGAAAGACTTGTACAATTTTCTTAAAAAGCATGAATTCAAAAGTCAGATTCTATTTCCTTACCATTTTGGGTGAGTGTTTCTCTCTTGTGCCCATTCTCTTTTGTTTACTCCATGCATGGTATGTCTAATCGATAAGTTATGCCTGTGCATGTAACGTGTCCGCAGGTTCCACTGGATTCTGCTAAAAATTGAACTTGACAGCTCCACAGTTTTTATCATCGACTCTATGAATTCAGATAATAATCTATGGATCGACATGAGAAAAATGATGCAAAGGTAATTATTTTCAATCATTTGCACTCTATATCGATCGGTCTCTTTTGTTCATTTCCTAATAACTCCCTTGTTCATTTAATTTTATTTGCAATGTAGAGTTTGGAGACGGTTCTCACATGAACATGTCGGTGGATTCAAACATCAGCTAGAATTTAAAAATGTGGTCAAATGTGTCGATAAGCAGCCACCGGGGACCGGTCTATGTGGATACCATGTCTATGAGAACATACGGAAAGAAATCTCTGAGAGGAAGAAGGACGAGACCATGCGGAGGAGTCTCAATAACTTGCGGAGGGCGCTTACTCCAGAAGCTCGCTTCCGACCAATTCAAGAGGAAATAGCAGGATTTTTCCTTAGGCATGTCATCGATTCCAAAGGAGAACACCATGCGTCCACCGACGATGACTATTATACGCATCAGCCCCGAGTACTTTGAAACTTGTTTGAATTTGTGTATGGTCATCCATCTTAATTGTGTAATATGGAAACTTGTTCGAGGTTGTATATGGTCACCCGATATTGAATATATATTATATATTCCTATTGAATTCTCCTTGTTTGAAATTTCATATATATATATATATATATATATATATATATATATATATATACATATATGCATGTATATAGTAGCGCAAAATATATATATATATGTGTACTGAAACTTCATCAAAATTAAAATAAAACAAAAAAATAAAATATAAAAGAAATAAAACAAAACAAATTAAAAAGAAACCAGGTTTAGGGGGCCTAAAACCCTAAACCTGCACCGGTTTTCAGTCCCGGTTATCCACAAGAACCGGGACTAAAGGTCCTCCGCCGCGACGGACTACTTGCGCCCACGTGGACGGGCCTTTAGTCCCGGTTCGTAAGCAGCGCGACTATAGGAGGGGGGGTCTTTAGTCGCGCATAGCTAGTCCCGGTTGCGCGGCCGGGACTACTGGCCCTGGCGAACCGAGACTATAGGCCTATTTTCTACCAGTGCACAACCGCTCTCCAGCTGTGCTGCCCCGGCGATGACCTGCCTCCGCGTGTAGAGAGTCATCAGGACACACCCGCCGACGCCCCCAATCGTTGGACAGTCCAGGCGTGGCTGTCATTGCTGGTGTTGGTGACGGAAACGACCGTGGGGATGATTTGGAACCTCTTCCTACCAACCAATCACGTGACCCCATGTCATCAATCCACAACCTCTTCCTACCAACCAATCAAGATAGAGTATATGTATTTGTGTTTCTTTGGGCATTTTCAAAACCATGTAACTAATTATGAAAAAGTCGAAACAATGTGAAACTTCCACCTAGAGTCTTTATTTGTGTAAAGGTTGCGAATTTAATTATAAATACAGATTTAATCATATTTCGTGAGATTTTTTTCACTTTCTTTGATTTATTTCAAAAAAGGTCAAAATGGACGCCATGGCTATTCATCGAAAAGGGCGAATTTTTTAAAAAGTATCGATGGTTATGTGATATAACCACTACTTTTGTACCTTCAAATAATTTTTTTTTAAACTAAAAGAAACCTATCACACACTTGTAGCTCAAATTTGAATTACTTTCGAGAAATCGGCATAAAGTCAATAGGCCCCCCCTAACCTGCGACGCCCTGCTGACACCCTGGCGCGGATAAGCACGCGCTCTGCAGATGAACAGTGCCTCAGTACGGACCCAGGATACGAGGGATCCTGTGTCAAAACGGCTCCTTTGACTTCTGGCCCGAGTAGGAGACCGCCATTTCTACTCGGACCACTTCCTCTACCCGGAGGAGAATAACTTCCTTGATTCTTCCTCCTGGCCATCAGTGTGTACGGCCGAATAGCGGATGTCCGGGTAGCGAGTACCGGGTAGCCGCTACTCTGCCAAACGTCTCTTCTGTTCTTGCTCTTAGCACTTGCCTTTACCCTACTCGGGGGTAACCCCCCGACATTAGTCCCCGAAGCTGGTAGAGTCCTGCGAAGTTGTTCACTGGGCTCTGCCAGGTTAAAAACCAATCTTGCCTTTGAGCCTCAGGTTGCTGAGTAGAACCTCCGAGTAGCCCTTTATTCTGTCTCGAGTTTCTTCTTTTCCGAATAGAACCACTTCTCTTCTCTGTCGCCGAGTAAAAAGACTTAGCGAGATTTCCAATCAGAATCTCTGCATGGCAGAGCAAAATCTGGCTTTTCGTATTGCAACTGGGCACGTGTCACGCCACGCGCCCGGTTTTCACGGCCTGGGCCCACTAGCCCGTCATGTCCCATCAAGCGCAGTAATTACCCACGATCGCGTCGTGGGATCGAATGCGGCCGTTACGCGCGCGTCTTGCGCTGTGTGCGTTTCTAACTGGTCCACACACCCCACGCCGCACGATCTCCGTGCGTAACTGATCCCACTACCTCCAATCGTAACGGCAACCCGAGGGGAGGTATAAATACCCCCTCCGTAACTCCTTCTTCTTCTTCCTGCCTTCATTCTCCCTTTGCCCCTTCGTTTCTCCGCCGCCGCCGAGCTCTTCGCCGCCGTGCATCTCACAGCGCCGAAAGGCCAGTCCTTTCCGCCAAATTCCACCAAATCATCATCAAATTTCCTCTCCTGCTCGATGGCTCGCGACGATGACGCCCGCGCCGGGTGGGCCGGATCCAACGTCACGGAAGACGAGTGCCGGTGGCTGGTGAACACCCGGCGAGTTCCTCCCGGCGTCCGCTGCCGGCATCCCGATGGCGAGCTCGTCCCCACTCCGGAGGCGGACGAGCACGTGGTGTTCCTCGCGCACTTCGCGCGGGGATTCGGGCTTCCAGTATCAGATTTCTTCCGCGCCTTCCTCAATCACTTCGGGATCCAGCCGCACCACCTGCCGCCGAATGCGATGGTGATGCTCGCATACCACGCCGTTGTGTGCGAGGCGTTCTTGGGCGTGCGCCCCACGCCGATGACCTGGGCGCACTACTTCTTCTTCAGGAAGTAGAGCAAGGCCAAGCCGGGTAGCGCAGATAGCGGCCGCGGAATGACCGAAACCGGCAGCGCCATGATGGTGCAGCGCAGCGGGACCAGCCATACGCGCATCAAGGGCCTCGACTCCGTGCGCAAATGGCAGAGAACCTTCTTCTACGTGAAGAACATCTCTGTCAAGGAAGGCGAGCCCCCGGTGGACCAGATCAATCTCCCCCGGTGGACCAATTCGCCTCCTACCGGGCAGAATTGGGGGTTCAAGCCCCCGCTAGAGGGCGACATCAAGCAGATCAACACGCGCCTCGCCCAGCTGAAGGAAAAGGGGCTCAAGGACGACGACCCCATCGCCTGCTGGATCTCCAGGCGAGTGCTCCCGCTGCAGCGCCGCGCACACCTCATGTGCTACATGGGTGGCAACAGAGATTGCACTCGGACGACCACATTCGAGCTCAGCAATGCGGATGTGGCCGTCTGGGCGCGCTCCATCATGAGCACCGGCCTCACCGACCACTGGCAGTACGGCTTTGTGCCGTACAGCCGCACGAAGCCAATCAAGCGGGTTAGTACTTCTCCTCCTGTTTCCTGCATATTGATTCCGAGTAGATAGCCTTCTTAGCTTGGTGTGCTTAGTATCCGCACTCTGTGCCGAGTAGGACACTTAGCCGTACCTCTTTAGGCTTCATGTGCTTTATGTTTGCACTACCTGCCGAGTAGAACGCTTGCTACTATCTGTTAGGCTTCCTGTGCTCTGTGTTTGCACGCCTCGTTGAGTAGGACGCTTACTCTATTATGCTTTGTGCTTGCATCCCGTCCCAGGTAGAATCCCTTACGCTGCTCAACTGATTCGTGTTGCTTGCTTATATCTCCAGCGCCCTGCTCGCCAGATCGCTGAGAGCGAGGAGCGCTTCGAGGCCAACTGGCACGAAGATCGAAAGGAGGACGACGAGGTCTCCTACGACACCGCGGACACCCTCTGCATCCCTCATGCCGTCCAGCCGGGTAAGCATCATGTCGACGCGTCCATTCGGGACTGGTCCGAAGACGACGACGAAGGTGACCGAGTTCACCTTTTTGGTCACGAGTAGCGCAACTTAGTTTCTTTCTGTTTCTCAATTGTTTTCTTCTCTCCTAGTCTGCAGATGATGCTAATGCTGACGAGGAAGAGGATGAGGACGCCCTCGAAGTCGATCCGCTTGCGGTTGCCGCTCCCCCCACTCGGAAGAGGGAGGGCAGTGGTGCCCAGGAGCCCACCGCCAAGAAGGCCAAGAAAGGCGAGAAGAAGATCAAGAAGGTCTCTGGGAGACGACCACCCCCTTCTCGTGCAGGGTAAGTTATTTTCTTCCAAGCTGCATTCCGCTGTCACTGCTTTTCCTGAATTCCTTGTTCCACCGCTGCTTCTCGGTTTCTTCTTTCTCTCTTCTTTTCCTGAATCCCTTTTTCTCTTCAGCGCCCCCTTGGACGCTGATGCTGCTGCCGCTCCCTCCAAATCCAAGAAGAGATCCGCCATTGACGTCGACAAGCTCATCGACCTCTCTGATGAGGACGAGACCGCGGCATGGGACGAGGCGCGTGCGCCCTCTCCCGTTAAGGGTGAGGATGAAGACGACACCAACGTCCAGGGCATGGACACTGGTACCCAGGACACCGAGCAGGAGCAGCAGGCCCGCGCGGAACAACAGGCGCAGGATGCTGCTCACGACGAGAGACCCCCTTCTCCCCCAGCTGCCACAGCTGGGGAGAACACAGAAACAACCACCGAGCCTCAAGATCGTGCCGCCCTTGAGCGGCAGGAAGAGAGCCAGGAGCAGCAGGACACTGATGCTGCTGCCCGCGATGACCCCGCGGCCCAGCCGCGGGTAGACGAACAAGAAGACGTACAACCAGATCCCGCTGCCGAGCAGCGGGTTGAGACAACTGCGGTGGAGCATGACCCGTAGAGCCAAGCGCAGCCGGACGCGACGCCGGGTAGCCAGCCCTCTGCGCCGCCTACCCAACAGGCTGCTCCTCCTACTGCACCAAGCTCCCCGCCCGTGAAGAAGACCAAGACCACAGCGAGCCCTCCAGCCAAGCAGACCGTAAAGAAAACTGCTTCCGATGCTACTGGCAAGAAAGATGCAGCCGAGAAGAAAGCTGCTGAGAAGAAGACTGTTGAGAAGCAAGCCGCCGAGAAGAAGGCCGCCGAGAAGCAAGCTGCCCAGCCAGACGCCCCCGTCCGCATGAATCCCTCACGTGGCGCTGCTCAAGATTCTGCCGTGATGCCGCCACCTAAACCAACTGCGAAGCCTGCCGTGAAGAGTGGGCAACTCGCCATCGGTGCTTCCGGCAGCGCTGCAGGCACAGCCGCGGGATCAAGCGTTCAAGACCCGCCTATCTACCCGCCTTATATGCTGCAGATGAGCAAACAGTATAGCATCGGTCTGAACAAGACCGAGAAACAGCTCGCTCTTACGAAAGGCAAACAGGTCCAGGCTGTGAATTCCAAGCTGCCGGCTAAGGACAAGGCCCATTCGATCTTCTCGCGTGAGATCCAGGAGACAGAGGTGGTGTCCCAGGGGCTCGAGCAGATAATCGACCGGGTAGGCTTTATTGACGCTGAGTGGAATAGCGCGTTCCTTGGCAACGAGTCCTGGAACGGCCTGGCTTTGGGCAAGTTGGACCACTGGCGCATCGACTGGAACAAGGCGGACCTGGGCTACAATCCCATGACCATCTCGTCCGCCACCAGCACTCTTGCCGCGAAGCTGTTCGTCCACCGCAAGGCTGCAGAGGATCTCGAGCAAACCTATGCGGTAAGTTTTGCTTTGCCTGTTCCGAGTTGCGCTTTTCTTCTCTTCTGTTCTTCTTCTTCTTCTTATCCATCACCCAGTCCCCGAGATTCGGGCCGAGTAGACGGGTACTCAACCGAGTTGCCGTCTTCTCGGGTCAAATCTTCAAAACATTGTCTAACTCCTTTTCTTTCTGCTTCTCAGAATAGCCTTTTGAAGAGAACGACCCTCTACCGGCATCTGCTCTGGAATCACACCATTGCCAAAAGGCGCCTTGAAGCCCTAGAAGCAGAACGCAAAAGTGATGCCGTGACCGAGAAGGAGGCCTTAGCTCGTACCCTTCAACTTTCCGAGCTCGAGAGTAAGCTTCTAGCTATTCGGTTCATGCGTTTTGTGTTTACCCCCGTTTTTGCTTTCTGCTCTAACTCCTTGTACTCTGTAGGCAAGATCGCGGCGCTGACAGATGAGCACAAGCACTGTCATGTCTTTGTTGAAAATGCCGAGACCACCATTAAGAAGTTGGAAGGTAAGCTGCCGTCTTCTCGGCTTGTTCTCCTCCTTCTTCTCTGCTATCTGCTGACCATGCCCTTCTCCTCCGCAGAAGATTACAAGAAATTTCATGAAGAGCATCTCGACTGCGTGAAATCCGCCGAGTTGCAGCAGCAATTGGAAAGCCAAGCCGTCGAGCTCAAGAGCAAACACACCACCGAGCTGGAGCCGCTGCAGGTCCAGTTAAGGGCTGCCCTTCAGGACGTCATAGACATAACCGCCGACAAGGACAAGTTGGAGGCAGCCGCCAAGGCTAAGCAAAGGGCCCTTGAGATGGAGTGTGAGACGCTGAAGAAAAGCAACTCGGATCTCATGCTCCAATTGGCCCAGTTCCGGAGGGTCGAAGAGTGGCACGCTGCTGATGAGGAGTCATGGAAGAGGAAGCTGCAATCGCTACTCTGCGACCTGAACAGTAAGTTCTCGCATCTTTGTGCCTCCCTGTTTCCTTCTTCTTCTCTGTTGACCGATTTGCATTTCTTTGCTGCTTTCTTTTCTAATCTTCTTTTGATAGCATTTTCAGAAATCTTCCCCGATCTCTTCTCAGCTTGCAAACCTGCTCTGTCAAAGGCCCAAGATGTTCGAGTAGAGAAGGGGCTGCCCATGGATACCAAGGCCTCGATTGAGGACAGCTTTACGAACATGCAGGGTCAGCTTCAGCGCCTTAAGGGCTTGGGCACGGACTTAACGTCTGTTGCCTTCAAACTTCATGCATTGTTCTGGCCCCAAGATCCCGTGCCCTCAACTATCCGCGCGCTTGCCGAGAAGCTGAACGGCGTCAAAGCCGAGCTGAAGAAGTGGCGAGCATCCGGAGCTCGGGCAGGCGCTGACATGCTGCTCCTCTTCATCTGTAGCTGGTATGAGAACCTCAATCTCAATACCATCCTCGAGATGCGCCGGGATTCAAAGTGGGAGAAGGATCCCGAGTGCGTGGCTCGCCGCCATGCAGTCGCGTGGGAGATCGCCTCCTACGCGGATACCGCGCGCTACATCGAAGGCCTCACCGAGCCCGACACGGATGTGGAAGGCGAGGGCGAAGACGAGGATGAAGACGATGACGAGGAGGCCACTGGGTCAGACGGGCTGAGCTTCTTCGATAGCACCGATGACAAGTCCGGGAAGGGGAAGGGCGCGGTCGTCGCGGATAGCGACGAGGAAGCCGAAAGCGAGAAGATGACCATCGACACCGCGGCACTTGAGTTCGGCACTTCATCAGGCGCGACCCTTGACAACACGGCGCTACTCCGCGCCCAATCTGCTGCCTCCACCTCGGCGACGGACCTCATCTCGGTGGCCACAACCACTTCTGATCAGGCTGCCACCAACCCAGAAGCGGATGCCGCGAGGATCGATGTCGTCAACCCGGAAGCTGACGCTGCCAAGGCCAACTCCGAAGCTGATGCCTCCAAGGCCAACACCGAAAATGCTGCTACCTCCACCTGATTATGTCCTGCAACACTTATGCTCGAGATTTTTATCAAATCCCCGGAATGCCGGGTGCAGATGTACTGAACAATTATCCTTTGCATTGCTACTCAGCTTTTATTCAGTTGAAGTTTTTATACATAGTAACTTGAGCAGCTTTGGCTCGATACCGGGTTGCGTTAGCATGCGAGTCCCCGAGTTGCATTTCTCATCCACCCTTCCTCTTTATCCCAGCTCTTACCTGCAACTTGTTGCTTTTTTGGTATTCGAGTCACAAGAGTTCAAAGTTGGAGTTTCAAATACTTAGCCACTAGGAAACAGTCATAGTAACGCTACCCACCACATAGCCGAAAAAGTTAACAACAGACAGTAAAAAACACTCTATTCGGTTAACACACGCGTCCTTCCCTTTGCAATTTTTCATGTGTTCATTGACTCTTTGGCTTGTTCTCTGGCTTGCCATGAAGCCGGTTTGCGGACAGCAGCAGAGTCGCAGAGTGTCCAGTGAGTATAAACACACTACTTTGTATGCTTTTGAAATTCTAAGCGTAGCAACCGAGTAGACAAAAATACAGCAGAATAGAAACACTTAGAATAATTTTGGACGAGGGCAGTCCCCGAGTTCAATTTCAGATTGCAGAGTGGGAGTTTAACTCGGATAAGAGAATACATACACACTTTTGCTCATGAATGAAAGCGACGAAGTAGAGCTACATTCCAGGCGCGTTTGGATTCCTCCCCAGCTTTATCCGGCCTGTTCTTCTGTGATGGTTGCGCATCTACAAGGTAGTACGCATCATTGTGTAGAGCCTTGCTCACAATGAATGGCCCTTCCCACGGAGGGGATAGCTTGTGCATCTCGGCTATGCGCTGCACGAGCCTAAGGACCATGTCTCCTTCTCGGAAAACCCTCGGGTTTACTTTTCGGCTATGATAACGCCTCAGGTTTTGCTGGTAAACAGCTGAATGTGACAGAGTAAGCTCTCTTGCTTCTTCTAGCAGGTCAACGTCATCTTCTCGAGGTTCTCTCGCCTCCGCCTCAGTGTAGAGGGTTACTCGGGGGGAGTCATGCTCTAGGTCGATTGGCAACACGGCTTCAGCCCCGTAAACCAAGAAGAATGGTGTGTAGCCGGTTGACCGGTTAGGGGTAGTCCTTAGACTCCACAACACCGCTGGCAACTCGTCTAGCCAACACCCTGGTGTTTTCAGCAGCGGCTCAATCGGCCTTGGCTTTATGCCTGCAAGCAGCATGCCATTTGCTCTTTCCACCTGCCCATTGGACGCGGGATGCGCGACAGACGCGACATCTAGTCGGATGTGCTTATCTCTGCAGAATCTCACCATGGCTCCCTCAGCAAAGTTAGTGCCATTATCTGTGATGATGCTGTGCGGGTAGCCGTATCTCAGAATCACATCCTTCAGGAAACTCACAGCAGTAGCTCCGTCACACTTCCGAATAGGCTTCACTTCAATCCACTTGGTGAATTTATCCACCATGACCAAAATGTGTGTCATGTTGCCTCTAGCCGGTTTGAAGGGACCAACCATATCCAGACACCAGACAGCAAATGGCCAAGTGATGGGAATTGTTTTCAACTCGGAAGCAGGCATGTGGATCTTACTTGCGAATCTCTGGCAGTCGTTGAATTTTCTCATGATATCTTCAGCTTGCTTCAAAGCAGTGAGCCAGAAGAAGCCATGCCGAAAAGCCTTCTTGACTAGAGCCCGAGAAGAGGCGTGATGCCCGCATTCCCCTTGGTGTATTTCTACCAGAATCTCTTCTCCTTCTTCCGGTTCCACACAACGCTGCAGCACGCCAGTGGCACTTCTCTTGTGCAGCACTTCTCTGAAGATGGTGTAGCCCTTGGATCTTCTCTGAATCTGCCTTGCGGTAACCTCATCATCTGGCAGGGTGCCGTCCCTTAGAAAGGATAATATGGGCATGGCCCAACTCGAAGTTTCCCGCGCGGGAAACACTGGTTCGTCCACTTCCATCGGAACAGGCACTGTTGCGTCATTTTCTGGGTTGGGGTTGACTCTCTGCAGCCCCGAGCGGTTGGCAAGGACTTCTTCAAGGAATGCGACAGTCCCCGAGCTGAGAGGGGCAGTCCCCGAGTAAGGAGGAGCAGTCCCCGAGTAGAGAGGAGGAGTCCCCGAGTAGAGGGGGGCAGTCCCCGGGTTGCAGGTGCCAGTCCCCGGGATGGAGACGGCAGTCCCCGGGTCTCCTTTTGCACCTTCCCAGTCAATCTCCATTGGAACTGCTCCTTCATCAGGCAGTGAAGGAACGAAAATGGACTCCGAGTTGGGGGATGGCTTGATGGATGGCTTTCTCAAATGCTCCAAGGCAATCCCAGCCGGGATGTACTGCCGAGAAGACCCCAACTTGGACAGCTCATCGGCTGCTTCATTCTCTGCTCGGTGGATGTGTTGGAACTCGCAACCCTCAACGAATCCTGTCATGGTTTGGACCAGGAAGCGGTATGACGCCATGTTGGCATCCAGAGCATCCCAAGTGCCAGAAACCTGCTGCACGACTAGATCCGAGTCTCCATAGCATATGATGCGTTGCACACCAATTTCCTTTGCTACCTTCAAGCCGTGTACCACGGCCTCGTACTCTGCAACATTGTTGGATGCCTTGAAGTGGATTTGCAGCACATACTTGAGTTGATCTTGCTTGGGTGACGTAAGCACCACGCCAGCACCAAGGCCTTCTTTCATCTTGGAGCCATCAAAGTGCATCTTCCAGTAGTTGGATACCGGAGTGGGAGGCTCATATTGCACCTCAGCCCAATCCACCAGAAATTCTGCCAGGATCTGAGACTTGATGGCTTCTCTTCTCGCGTACGCGGCCAGCTCGATTGCCCACTTGGCTACCCTGCCACTTGCTTCCTTGTTGCCCATGATATCCGAGATGGGAGCTGAGCTCACCACTGTGATGGGGTGTTCTTGGAAATAGTGCTTCAGCTTCTTGGCGCCTAGGTACACACCATAAGTCATCTTCTGGTAGTGCGGGTAGTTCTGCTTGGAGCTGGACAGCACCTCTCTGAGATAATATACTGGCCTCTGCACACTCTTGCCTTCTTCTTCTCGTTCCACCACAATCACCACGCTGACTACCCGGTTAGTAGCAGCAATATATAGCAGCATTGGCTCCTTGGGTAGCGGACTAGCCAGGATGGGAGCGCTCCCCAGCATTGCCTTTAGCTCTTTGAATGCCACATCCGCTTGCGGTGTCCAGACGAACTTGTCGCTTTTCTTCATCAATTGGTACAAAGGCAGGGCCTTCTCGCCCATTCTGCCCAAGAAACGGCTCAGAGATGCCAAGCAACCAGTGAATTTTTGCACATCCTTCAGGGATCTCGGCAAAGACATGCTCTCAATAGCTTTTATCTTTGAAGGATTGGCCTCAATGCCCCGACTGGATACCAAGAAGCCGAGTAGCTTGCCAGCCGGGACGCCAAAGGTGCATTTACTCGGGTTCAGCTTCATTTTATACTTGCGCAAGTTAGCGAAAGTTTCCTCAAGGTCACTAAGAAGAGTATGTGTTTTATTCGTTTTGATGACAATGTCATCTATGTACACCTGCACATTTTGGCCGAGTTGATCATGCAAGCATTTCTGCATGCATCTCTGATAAGTGGCACCCGCATTCCGCAACCCGAAACACATGACACGATAGCAATAAGCCCCGTACGGGGTAATGAAAGCAGTCTTTATTTGATCAGAAGGATTGAGAGCTATCTGGTGAAAACCAGAGTAGGCATCTATGAAAGACAACAGTTCACAACCAGCAGTGGAATCGATCACCTGATCGATGCGAGGTAGCGGAAAAGGATCCTTGGGGCAGGCCTTGTTCAAGTCGGTGTAGTCGACGCACATGCGCCATGAGGTAGCGGCCTTGGGGTCCTCCTTCTTCTTCTCGACCATGACCGGGTTGGCTAGCCAATCCGGATGCAGCACCTCCATGATGAAATTTCTTATCAGCAGCTTGGTGATCTGATCACCGATGGCCTTCCTTCTCTCATCTCCGAAACGGCGCATAGCCTGCTTCACTGGTCTGGCGTCAGGACGCACATGTAGCGAGTGCTCAACCAACTCCCTCGGGACACCTGGTAAATCCTCATTGGGCCAGGCGAACACGTCCCGATTCTCACGGAGGAAGTGGATGAGATCTCTTTCCTATTTCTCCCCCAACCCGGAGCCAATGATGGCAACTCGGTCAGGAAACTCAGGGTCAACCTGGATCTTCTTCGTCTCCTGAGATGCCTGGAACGCCGTCCCGTGCTGGGAACTCGGCATGCCAGGCGCACCAGCTTGCGCGGATTGCTCCATAGCCAGCACCTCGTACATCTTTTTCTTCTCGGCAGCGATCACCATGGACTCCGCCAACTGAGAACCAGCAGAGGCACACTCCATAGACTTCTTGTAATCACCAGAGATGGTAATAACGCCATTGGGACCAGGGATCTTCATCTTCAGATATGCAGTGTGGGTAGAGGCTATGAACTTTCTCAGAGCGGGCCTGCCGAGTAGGGCATGGTAGGGGCTCTGGTGATCAACCACCTCAAACTGCAGGCTCTCTGTGCGGCAGTTCTCCCTGGTGCCGAATAGCACATCTATCCATACTCGGCCAATCGTATTGCAGGAGACTCCTGGCACAATGCCATGGAAAGTGGTCTTGCTGGGTAGCAGCATGTTCTCGGTCATAACAAGCTTCTCAAGCGTGTCTCTGTACATAATGTTGATGCTGCTGCCATTGTCAATCAGTACCTTGCTGAATCTCACGTTCTTCTCGGGACCCAGGAAAGTGGGATCCAACACCAAAGCGTAGCTACCCGGGTTGGGCATCACCTTGGGATGATCCGCTCTGGACCATGTGATCTCTTGGTTGCACCAATGCATATAGTGAGGAATAGCAGGAATCACATCATTGACCTCCATGGCACGCCTGTGCTGAGACTTCTTGTCGATAGGCTCAGAGGTGAAGATCATGTAGCTCTCGTGGTGCTCCTGGTACCGATTGCGGTCTCCGCCACCATTATTGCCGTTGTTGTTGTTACCTTAGTTGTTGTTGTTGTTGTTGTTGCCTCTGTTGTTGTTGCGGGTGTAGTAGTAGTAGTAGTTGTTGTTGTTGCGGTAGCCATCGTTGTTGAAGTAGCGGTTGGCTCCTAAAGCCACCTGGTTCACATTCTCTCTTCTCGGGAAGGCTGGAGGCCGAGCAGTGGGCGCGCGAGCAGGCTGTACAGCGGCATTTGCGGCTGGCAGAGGAGGAGGAGGAGGCAGGCCCTCGTTCTTGATTTCTTCCCACCAATTGCACCGCCGAGTAGTGTGGTTGGCGGGTCTTGCGGGATGCCGAGTGTGGAAGCTGCACGGGCCATCCTTCATGTCCTTGAAGACAAAGTTTGGTGCCGGACCCGAGTTGCCGCTACCCTGCTGGGAAGCGCTGTATGGCTTCTTGTTGCCTTGGCCCTGATTCTGGTTCTGCCCGTACTGGGCTCCAGCAGTTTTTGGCCTCTGGCTACTCCCAGCTCCGGTAGCCACAACATTCACCTCCTCAGGATCGTACCGGGTATCGATCCGGTCACCTCTACGCTTGTTGCGAAACTCATTGCGCTTGCTGGTGTTGATGTTGTAGTTCCTTCTCGGCTCAGCAGCATCAAGAAGAGGCTGTGTCGGGTCTCCGAGTGCGTACTGATCCGCAATCCGGATGGTCTCAGCAAGAGTACTCGGCATCTCCCTCTGGAGCCTTTGCCACAACATGCTGCCATGCCTGCAGCCCTGCGCAAACCAAGTGATGGCCTGGGCCTCATTCACACCCTCACAGGTGTTCCTCAGAGTGCTCCACCGAGTAAGATACTCCCGGTCCGTCTCCTCTTCCCGCTGCCTGCAAGCGGATAGCTGCTGCGGCCTATTCGGCCTCCGGTAGGTGCTGGTGAAGTTGCTGACAAATGCCTCCGCGAAGTCAAGCCAGCAGTTGATGTTGTGCTTGGGCAGGTTGTTGAGCCAGGTTCTTGCCGGTCCCTCGAGCATCTGCGGGATGTACTGCATGGCCCACCTCCGGTTGCCGCCTGCAATGTGCACGGCTGTGACATAGTCATTGAGCCAATCTTCCGGCTTGGTGCTGCCGTCATAGCACTTGGTCCGTCTAGCGAGCTGGAACTGCTTCACGGATGGCTCCGTCATGATGCGGGGGCCAAAGCATTCTGGGCCAGGCGGCCCCTTGCTCTCGAGTTGCGCGGATAGAGAAATCCGGTCCAGCTTGTGCCTGGCATCACTGGGCTCCAGCACGCCCTCACCCACGCGATCCAGGATGTCATAGCCAGCCAACCCCATGGCCGAGTAGCCATCATCATATCTGTCCACCTGCACGACTGCAGGCTGCTCCACCGGGTTGGCGGCTGGCGCCACCGCACGCGGCTGCTGCCTCTGCCGAGTAGGCTGAGCAACTGGATACTGAGAAGGGCCTGGGCGCTCTCCATCTCGAGCCTGGCTTTGAGCTTTATGGGCTTGATAGCCTGCTCCTGCAGCGTTGTGTTTTTGACCGGACTGTCGCGCCACAGCGTGCTATTTTGCGGCGACAGCTAGGTCGTACACCTGCATCTGCCTATCTCTGCCGGAATGCCCACTCCGCTCCTTCTCGCGACTGGGATGCGGTGATGAGGCCTGATCGTTAGGTCTAGCCGCATGCGAGTGCACCACCTGAGAAGCTCCAGCACCCGGGTTGGCTTTCCGGAACTCCTCGTTCTGCCTAGCAGCCTCTAGCACTAGCTCATTGAGCCTCTCCTGCTGCCTAACGCGCGCGTCGCCAGCGAGATGCGGCAACTCAGCAGCTACAGCCTCAGCAGCTCTAAGGGTTTTGGCGGGGGTGCTGTATCTGGGTCTGGTGGTGGCGGTGTTTTGGCTAGCGGCTTGGCCAACAGTTTCACCAACTGCTGCCATCTCGGTGCCTAGATTGCGGCGCGTAGCCCCTGCCTTGGAAGGCCTCCTCACCACGGGCGTGAAGCCGTGAGCCCGGTTGTACTCGTTCTGGTCCAGGTTTAGCTCAAGCCTAACCTTATCCAGCTCCGCCTGCTCGACGAGCAGCGCCTGGCGTTGCTGCTCGAGCTGCGCCCGCATGGTCATGAGCTAGTGGAGGCAGGAAGGTTGCAGTCCTTCTCGTAGGGCTTGTGGGTCTTCCCGCCAGCACTCGGGCCAGCGAGATCCTCGATGACACCCACAGCAGCGGCAGCCGCGCCCTTCCCGGCATCAGCAGCAGGGCCGGTCATCATCACCTCCGCGACGTCCGCAGAGCGGCCCATCGGCCTCCCGGGTGCAGCGATGATGGCGGGGGGATCTTCCGCGACATGCACCAACTCGGGGTACTCGCGGTCGATGACGGTGGCGACGTAGACGAGGTGCGCGCCGAAAGAGAGCACCGAGCCGCCCTCCGGCATGGCCCTGCCGCCGAAATCGCCGGCGTTGTCGGTGACGAAGTCGAAGGAGCCGAATCTGTGGACGAGGCCACAGACCACACGCTCTCCGGTAGCAGAAATCGATCCCGTCCGAACGGAAACTCCAGCCAGCGCCGCTGATTGCCCCACGGTGGGCGCCAACTGTCGTGGTGGTGTCACGGCAGATGCCATAGGATGGCTAAACTTGTGGGGACGGTGGACGCTGGAGGCGCTCGGGGAGGGATCACGCAGCGATTAGCCGCGTGAGTATGGAGCTACCACTGCAAACAACAGGATCTACCCAGGTTCAGGGCCCTCGTGTGGAGGTAAAACCCCTACTCCTGCCTTTCTTACAACCGAATAGCCACTCTTCTCTCTATGTGATGAACTAGGTCAAGAAAGTGAACCGATCCTGGGATCCCTCGCGCAGGAGGGGGCAGGGCACCTTATATACTGGTGCCCATCCGGATACAGCCAAGATGTCGACATTGTGTGCACACTGTACGCTTCCAGCTTCTCGTTGACAGCTTTGGCTTCTTAGTTTGTCCGGTGTGGAAAGTCGTTCCGCAGAACCGAGAAACTGATCTGTTGTCACTGACACTGTCACGGGGTAGGCCCCCGTAACCTGCGACGCCCTGCTGACACCCTGGCGTGGATAAGCACGCGCTCTGCAGATGAACAGTGCATCAGTACGGACCCATGATACGCGGGATCCTGTGTCAGAACGGCTCCTTTGACTTCTGGCCCGAGTAGGAGACCGCCATTTCTACTCGGACCACTTCCTGTACCCGGAGGAGAATAACTTACTTAATTCTTCCTCCTGGCCATCAGTGTGTACGGCCGAATAGCGGATGTCCGGGTAGCGAGTACCGGGTAGCCGCTACTCTGCCAAACGTCTCTTCTGTTCTTGCTCTTAGCACTTGCCTTTACCCTACTCGGGGGTAACCCCCCGACACTAAGTTGTGTGAAAGTTGAATAGTCTCCATTTTGCACCATATATCTTGTACTTACTTCACAAAAATGTCATATTTTACACTTAGAAAATGGAAAATGATATTTCCAATAATAAATTGAAAACCCACGTTGGCACCATTGTTTCCCATACGAAGATACACCTAGGTTTTAAATATGGACACGTTATCACGAACTATGCCACAAGAATGACCACAACTTGGTCATTTGGATCCAAACATATGCATGTTTATAGATGATAGGCTTTTTGTGAAGGAACTTTTTGGAATCATTGTTAAAATCCAAGTTCTTGATTTTATTCTATCAACTATTACATATAATAGGACTACATGCAAAAGTATTTCCTTCTTTTAGTATTTTTTTCAACTTGTTTGATTTTTTTTAAATGGTCAAAATGGCCGACATGGCTATTCATTGAAAGGGGTCGAATTTCCCAAACTATCAACGGTTATGTGATCTAACCACTACTTGTGTACATTAAAACCATTTTTGGAAAAAATTCAGAGCAAACTATCATACACTTGTAATTCAAATTAAAATTAATTACTTTCGGTAAATGGACATAATGTCATTTAAATGAGCGAATTTAGGTAGAAACTATGAAAATTCCTAATATTTTCAGATTAACCATCAAATAGGGACTACTCCGTGTGAAAATTGAATGGACTCCATTTTGCACCATATTTCTTGTACTTGCTTCACAAAAAAGTCATATTTTGCACTTAGAAAATGGATAACGATATTTCTAATAATAATTTGAAAAACCCACTTTGGCACCATTGTTTGCCATATCAAGATACACCTATGTGTCAAATATGGGAACGTTATCGCAAACTATGGCACAAGAATGGCCGCAACTTGGTCATTTAGATCCAAACCTATGCATATTTATAGATGATCGACCTTTTTGTGAAGGAATTTTTTGGAATCATTTTCAAAACTCAAGTTTATGATTTATCTTATCAACTATTACACATAATAGGACTACATGCAAATGGATTTCCTTTTTTTGAGTATTTTTTCAATTTCTTTGAGTTTTTTGAAAAAAATGGTCAAAATGGCCGGCACGGCTATTCGTTGAAAATGGTCAAATTTTTTAAAACTATCCATGGTTATGTGATATAACTACTACTTGTGTACCTTAAAATCATTTTTGAAAAATGATATTTCTAATAATAATTTGAAAACCCACTTTGGCACCATTGTTTCCTATAGCAAGATACACCTATGTGTCAAATATGGCCACGTTATCACAAACTATATATGCCATGAGAATGACCATTGGTCTTAGAAAATGGGAAAAAACAGGTCTTCACCGTGTGAAAACACACGGCAAAGAATAAATAATAAGTCTTTGCCATGTGCAAACACGCGGCAAAGAATAAGTCTTTGCCGTGTGCAAACACACGACAAAGACCTGTCGAAACTGCGGCGTTCGACCTGCCGTCTAGTTGGACACGTGTCTAGTGTCTTTGGAGTGTGCCCGTTTTTGCCGTGTGCATTTCATTTTCATCACCGTGTGCCCAACTTTACCATGTGTTTTTCGTGCTACTATGTCGTATGTTGTTCTTTCCCGTGTGCCGCACATGTTAAAGAACTCTTTGTCGTGTGCCCGATATACGGCACACGGTAAAAACCGAAGGCACACGGGATAGATGTGCTCTCCCGTTGTGGGTAGACTAGAGGCAACATTAATAATGTATTCCCTCCGTTTCGAATTAATTGTCGTCGATTTTTTAAAAGATGGATGCACCAATAGAGTAAAATGCTTCTAGATACATTTATATTTTGGCAAATCCATGTCGATTATTTCGGGACGGAGGGAGTAATACATAACGGATCTACTGGAGTAGTCCAAGTTGCCTGGCGACGACCGCCCTTGGTCCATGGAGGCCTTCCCTTGCATCTTATGAACATTATGTCGAATGACTTCCCTGCTACCCCTACCTACCAAAGATTTCAGCCAGGGCCGGTCCATACAAATTTGGAGCCCTCGGACTAGACAAAAATAATAGGCCCTTGTTGGTAACCAACATTTTTGTATGTAATTGTATTTTTAAAATAATTCTAGATAGCTTAGATAGATGATATTTAAACTATAAACCTCATACGAAAACTCCATTCCATAATTTAAGGTGTTATTCTGTATTGTTAGCAATAAAATTTTATATTATGGGACAACATGAGCATCTTTTTTTAAGGATCAGACGAACTAAATCTCTGTTGAAAAAACGAACTAAACCAATGAAACAATATAGTTGTATAAAAGATCAATTTGTGAAGTGTGAAAAGCAGTTCACCATTTTCATCTGCAAAACAATATTTTTTTAGACAATTGGCAGAACAAGTAGCCTTGTCCAACAAACACTAAGGATAATAGGCCTAGCAATAGGGATGTAAATGGGATTATAAATGGAGCCACAAAAGCCCATTTATTTAGCTTCATAGTTCATTTTCTAGAAAAAAGTACCGTCTTTAACTATTTGATCAAAATAAGCGGACACAAATGGGATTAAACGGGCACCCATTTATATCCCTGCCTAGCGATACATAGTTTTTTTGTACACGTGTCTAGTGGTTACCTTCCGGTACCGACCGAAAAAAAACCGCCGATCAACTTATTGGGTCCGTGAGTGCGTCCTTTGCCCACAGTCCATCTCGTGATAGGCTTTCGTCCTTTGCCCACGGTGGCAGAAAATAACATTGAAATACTACCTGGGCCGGGGCCCCTGCCAAAAAGTTTTCTCTTTTCTCAACTACTGTGTGCTGACAAAGAAAGGTTAACTACCAAAATCAGAGAACACGCTATCTAATGGAATAGTAAAATTGTATGTATATCAATCGCTGCAGCCAATATAGAGTGAGATACATTCAATATTTCAACTTCAAAAGGACATGATGCAAGTCATAACCAATCTTTATAGATATATCCCTGTTGCAGAGTAAGATAAATCAATTGGGTATTCGTACAGTGTACTATTACTGCATACTTCTCTGGTCATGTCCCCAGCATATACATATTATAACGTTGAGAAATATAAGATCACCAACTTTTTATTACCTGCCTAGCCAATTGAAAATTAAACCAGGTCTGTTGACACATATATTTGAAAACTCAAATTATTTGTATAAGCTTGTCATGGATGACGTGCCAGTTACAAAGTAAGCTACCACTGCTTTATTTTCATAACTGATGAGCAACCGACTGCTTGCTAACTCACGGAATTGATGAAACTGAATTCACACCTGTAGCAAGCAGAGTTAACTGACGAACAAGCACCAAATCTAACAGAGCTAATTGAATCTGGGAACAAACTGCAATCCCGGAAATGAACTAGTCCTCCGCTGGTTCCCAGCTTGCATTAATAGAAGACAAAGTAGTTCTTAAAACATCTAATAAGCAGAAACAACATGGAAAAAAGGGAAACAAATTTCCAGCTTTGGAAGGACAGGCGAGAGGATACGCGGTATATAGGCTAGGGATGCAAAAGTGGGATCCCACTTCTTGTTCATTTGGAGAATTTTACAAGATTTTTGAACTAAAAACCACTAAATATACTATAAGTGGGATCCCACTTTTGCATCCTTAGTACATGCAGATAGTAAAGCAGCTGAACCTCCAGATGTGATCCTTCTAAGAAACATTGTTCGCTTTTACTTTTTGTCAATCCTAACCATCAATCTTTTCCATCATCTACATCCTTCCCTCCATTCAGCCCAAAATTCTTCTCACCGTCAGTCGCCAACCATGGAAAGCAGCGGAAGCATGCATTGTTTCTAGGTTTCAACAAAGATCAAAGTTTTGACGCAATGCCCACCCTGAACAAACCACGTTGTTCAGTCAGAATAAGTTTTTGTTTCCTCCTTCGGTCGCATGTTTCCTCTTTGTTACCTTATTTCAATGATGTAATATTTATGATGTTACTATAGGGAAGATAGACCTTATTTTTTGTCTTTCAGCAAAAGCTTGGGGCAAACCCCCTTATTGTTTCCAACGTCAATGATCTTCAAGGAAGGCGTGTTACTGAATAGATATGGTGACATTTGACCACTCAAATCATTTTGGTACAGGTAAATCCTCTCAAGTTTCTCGAGATGATTCAACATCTCAGGAGGGATCGGGCCCGACAGGCCATTGGTAAAGAAGTACAAGTACTTCAAGGGAGAAGTGTTGTTGAATAGATATGGTGGCAAATGGCCACTCAAGTAATTTTCTGCCATGGAAATCACCTCAAGTCTCGGCATATTGATGAAAAAATGGGGAGGGATTTGGCCAGTGAGTTGGTTGGAAGTTAGACTGAGAAACTCAAGCCTTGTGAGGTTACCTAGGGAGATTGGAATGGCGTTTGATAGACCATTTCCTTTAAACTGAAGGTACCTTTTTTTTAAGGATACGTCAGTATCAGTTTCAAAGAAGGGATGTCAAAGATGCCAAATACAACGCGTTCTAGCACAGACGCACAGACCGCAACCCACTCACTCCCTAACGGGACTACTCTCCAACCCTCCACCTATCCACTTGCCTAAGGCTACCCCTGAAGAGACCTGCGACGCTCCACAAGATCGATCAGTCCGATCCTTCTCCTCTTCCGTTCTTATCTCCAGCTCTTGGTCTTCGCCCTGGGAATAATGGCTAATCTAAGCCATGTATCAGAGCCGGTTATTTGAGTATCGATGCTGTTGGAGTCTAGCTTCCGACCAATCCACTTCACTTCGGAGGACATAACAGCTTAAGAAGAAATCGAGGGCTGCTTCACCCTCAACTAAGCTAAGCACGCTCTCCACCGACGGGCGGTGTCCTTCGAAGACGATGTTATTCCGGTGCCTCCACACACACCAGCAAGTTAGAATGATGGCCGTCCGCAGGTTGTTGAGCCAGGTTCTTGCCGGTCCCTCGAGCATCTGCGGGATGTACCGCACGGCCCACCTCCGGTTGTCGCCTGCAATGTGCACGGCTGTGACATAGTCATTGAGCCAATCTTCCGGCTTGGTGCTGCCGTCATAGCACTTGGTCCCTCTAGCGAGCTGGAACTGCTTCACGGATGGCTCCGTCATGATGCGGGGGCCAAAGCATTCTGGGCCAGGCGGCCCCTTGCTCTCGAGTTGCGCGGATAGAGAAATCCGGTCCAGCTTGTGCCTGGCATCACTGGACTCCAGCACGCCCTCACCCACGCGATCCAGGATGTCATAGCCAGCCAACCCCATGGCCGAGTAGCCATCATCATATCTGTCCACCTGCACGACTGCAGGCTGCTCCACCGGGTTGGCGGCTGGCGCCACCGCACGCGGCTGCTGCCTCTGCCGAGTAGTCTGAGCAACTGGATACTGAGAAGGGCCTGAGCGCTCTCCATCTCGGGTCTGACTTTGAGCTTTATGGGCTAGATAGCCTGCTCCTGCAGCGTTGTGTTTTTGACCGGACTGTCCCGCCACAGCATGCTATTTTGCGGCGACAGCTAGGTCGTACACCTGCATCTGCCTATCTCTGCCGGAATGCCCACTCCGCTCCTTCTCGCGACTGGGATGCGGTGATGAGGCCTGATCGTTAGATCTAGCCGCATGCGAGTGCACCACCTGAGAAGCTCCAGCACCCGGGTTGGCTTTCCGGAACTCCTCGTTCTGCCTAGCAGCCTCTAGCACTAGCTCATTGAGCCTCTCCTGCTGCCTAACGCGCGCGTCGCCAGCGAGATGCGGCAACTCAGCAGCTACAGCCTCAGCAGCTCTAAGGGTTTTGGCGGGGGTGCTGTATCTGGGTCTGGTGGTGGCGGTGTTTTGGCTAGCGGCTTGGCCAGCAGTTTCACCAACTACTGCCATCTCGGTGCCTAGATTGCGGCGCGTAGCCCCTGCCTTGGAAGGCCTCCTCACCACGGGCGTGAAGCCGTGAGTCCGGTTGTACTCGTTCT
Source organism: Alopecurus myosuroides (assembly GCA_028641055.1). Taxonomy (NCBI): domain Eukaryota; kingdom Viridiplantae; phylum Streptophyta; class Magnoliopsida; order Poales; family Poaceae; genus Alopecurus; species Alopecurus myosuroides. The sequence goes on from CM054061.1 coordinate 366,474,402, forward strand.
GGTCCAGGTTTAGCTCAAGCCTAACCTTATCCAGCTCCGCCTGCTCGGCGAGCAGCGCCTGGCGTTGCTGCTCGAGCTGCGCCCGCATGGTCATGAGCTCGAGCTCGGTGGGAGGCGGCATGCCCATCCGCACGGCGGACGCAGGTATCGTCGGAGTAGTGGAGGCATGAAGGTTGCAGTCCTTCTCGTAGGGCTTGTGGGTCTTCCCGCCAGCACTCGGGCCAGCGAGATCCTCGATGACGCCCGCAGCAGCGGCATCCGCGCCCTTCCCGGCATCAGCAGCAGGGCCGGTCATCATCACCTCCGCGACGTCCGCAGAGCGGCCCATCGGCCTCCCGGGTGCAACGATGATGGCGGGGGGATCTTCCGTGACATGCACCAACTCGGGGTACTCGCGGTCGATGACGGTGGCGACATAGACGAGGTGCGCGCCGAAAGAGAGCACCGAGCCGCCCTCCGGCATGGCCCTGCCGCCGAAATCGTCGGCGTTGTCGGTGACGAAGTCGAAGGAGCCGAATCTGTGGACGAGGCCACAGACCACGCGCTCTCCGGTAGCAGAAATCGATCCCGTCCGAACGGAAACTCCAGCCAGCGCCGCTGATTGCCCCATGGTGGGCGCCAACTATTGTGGTGGTGTCACGGCAGATGCCATAGGATGGCTAAACTTGTGGGGACGGTGGACGCTGGAGGCGCTCGGGGAGGGATCACGCAGCGAGTAGTCGCGTGAGTATGGAGCTAGCACTGCAAACAACAGGATCTACCCAGGTTCAGGGCCCTCGTGTGGAGGTAAAACCCCTACTCCTGCCTTTCTTACAACCGAGTAGCCACTCTTCTCTCTATGTGGTGAACTAGGTCAAGAAAGTGAACCGATCCTGGGATCCCTCGCGCAGGAGGGGGCAGGGCACCTTATATACTGATGCCCATCCGGATACAGCCAAGATGTCGACATTGTGTGCACACTGTACGCTTCCAGCTTCTCGCTGACAACTTTGGCTTCTTAGTTTGTCCGGTGTGGAAAGTCGTTCCGCAGAACCGAGAAACTGATCTGTTATCACTGACACTGTCACGGGGTAGGCCCCCGTAACCTGCGACGCCCTGCTGACACCCTGGCGTAGATAAGCACGCGCTCTGCAGATGAACAGTGCATCAGTACGGACCCAGGATACGCGGGATCCTGTGTCAGAACGGCTCCTTTGACTTTTGGCCCGAGTAGGAGACCGCCATTTCTACTCGGACCACTTCCACTACCCGGAGGAGAATAACTTCCTTGATTCTTCCTCCTGGCCATCAGTGTGTACGGCCGAATAGCGGATGTCTGGGTAGCGAGTACCGGGTAGCCGCTACTCTGCCAAACGTCTCTTCTGTTCTTGCTCTTAGCACTTGCCTTTACCCTACTCGGGGGTAACCCCCCGACACTAAGTTGTGTGAAAGTTGAATAGTCTCCATTTTGCACCATATATCTTGTACTTACTTCACAAAAATGTCATATTTTACACTTAGAAAATGGAAAATGATATTTCCAATAATAAATTGAAAACCCACGTTGGCACCATTGTTTCCCATACGAAGATACACCTAGGTTTTAAATATGGACACGTTATCACGAACTATGCCACAAGAATGACCACAACTTGGTCATTTGGATCCAAACATATGCATGTTTATAGATGATAGGCTTTTTGTGAATGAACTTTTTGGAATCATTGTTAAAATCCAAGTTCTTGATTTTATTCTATCAACTATTACATATAATAGGACTACATGCAAAAGTATTTCCTTGTTTTAGTATTTTTTCAACTTGGTTGATTTTTTTTTAAATGGTCAAAATGGCCGACATGGCTATTCATTGAAAGGGGTCGAATTTCCCAAACTATCAACGGTTATGTGATCTAACCACTACTTGTGTACATTAAAACCATTTTTGGAAAAAATTCAGAGCAAACTATCATACACTTGTAATTCAAATTAAAATTAATTACTTTCGGTAAATGGACATAATGTCATTTAAATGAGCGAATTTAGGTAGAAACTATGAAAATTCCTAATATTTTCAGATTAACCATCAAATAGGGACTACTCCGTGTGAAAATTGAATGGACTCCATTTTGCACCATATTTCTTGTACTTGCTTCACAAAAAAGTCATATTTTGCACTTAGAAAATGGATAACGATATTTCTAATAATAATTTGAAAAACCCACTTTGGCACCATTGTTTGCCATATCAAGATACACCTATGTGTCAAATATGGGCACGTTATCGCAAACTATGGCACAAGAATGGCCGCAACTTGGTCATTTAGATCCAAACCTATGCATATTTATAGATGATCGACCTTTTTGTGAAGGAATTTTTTGGAATCATTTTCAAAACTCAAGTTTATGATTTATCTTATCAACTATTACACATAATAGGACTACATGCAAATGGATTTCCTTTTTTTTGAGTATTTTTTCAATTTCTTTGAGTTTTTTGAAAAAAATGGTCAAAATGGCCGGCACGGCTATTCGTTGAAAAGGGTCAAATTTTTTAAAACTATCCATGGTTATGTGATATAACTACTACTTGTGTACCTTAAAATCATTTTTGAAAAATGATATTTCTAATAATAATTTGAAAACCCACTTTGGCACCATTGTTTCCTATAGCAAGATACACCTATGTGTCAAATATGGCCACGTTATCACAAACTATATATGCCATGAGAATGACCATTGGTCTTAGAAAATGGGAAAAAACAGGTCTTCACCGTGTGAAAACACACGGCAAAGAATAAATAATAAGTCTTTGCCATGTGCAAACACGCGGCAAAGAATAAGTCTTTGCCGTGTGCAAACACACGACAAAGACCTGTCGAAACTGCGGCGTTCGACCTGCCGTCTAGTTGGACACGTGTCTAGTGTCTTTGGAGTGCGCCCGTTTTTGCCGTGTGCATTTCATTTTCATCACCGTGTGCCCAACTTTACCATGTGTTTTTCGTGCTACTATGTCGTATGTTGTTCTTTCCCGTGTGCCGCACATGTTAAAGAACTCTTTGTCGTGTGCCCGATATACGGCACAAGGTAAAAACCGAAGGCACACGGGATAGATGTGCTCTCCCGTTGTGGGTAGACTAGAGGCAACATTAATAATGTATTCCCTCTGTTTCGAATTAATTGTCGTCGATTTTTTAAAAGATGGATGCACCAATAGAGTAAAATGCTTCTAGATACATTTATATTTTGGCAAATCCATGTCGATTATTTCGGGACGGAGGGAGTAATACATAACGGATCTACTGGAGTAGTCCAAGTTGCCTGGCGACGACCGCCCTTGGTCCATGGAGGCCTTCCCTTGCATCTTATGAACATTATGTCGAATGACTTCCCTGCTACCCCTACCTACCAAAGATTTCAGCCAGGGCCGGTCCATACAAATTTGGAGCCCTCGGACTAGACAAAAATAATAGGCCCTTGTTGGTAACCAACATTTTTGTATGTAATTGTATTTTTAAAATAATTCTAGATAGCTTAGATAGATGATATTTAAACTATAAACCTCATACGAAAACTCCATTCCATAATTTAAGGTGTTATTCTGTATTGTTAGCAATAAAATTTTATATTATGGGACAACATGAGCATCTTTTTTTAAGGATCAGACGAACTAAATCTCTGTTGAAAAAACGAACTAAACCAATGAAACAATATAGTTGTATAAAAGATCAATTTGTGAAGTGTGAAAAGCAGTTCACCATTTTCATCTGCAAAACAATATTTTTTTAGACAATTGGCAGAACAAGTAGCCTTGTCCAACAAACACTAAGGATAATAGGCCTAGCAATAGGGATGTAAATGGGATTATAAATGGAGCCACAAAAGCCCATTTATTTAGCTTCATAGTTCATTTTCTAGAAAAAAGTACCGTCTTTAACTATTTGATCAAAATAAGCGGACACAAATGGGATTAAACGGGCACCCATTTATATCCCTGCCTAGCGATACATAGTTTTTTTGTACACGTGTCTAGTGGTTACCTTCCGGTACCGACCGAAAAAAAAACCGCCGATCAACTTATTGGGTCCGTGAGTGCGTCCTTTGCCCACAGTCCATCTCGTGATAGGCTTTCGTCCTTTGCCCACGGTGGCAGAAAATAACATTGAAATACTACCTGGGCCGGGGCCCCTGCCAAAAAGTTTTCTCTTTTCTCAACTACTGTGTGCTGACAAAGAAAGGTTAACTACCAAAATCAGAGAACACGCTATCTAATGGAATAGTAAAATTGTATGTATATCAATCGCTGCAGCCAATATAGAGTGAGATACATTCAATATTTCAACTTCAAAAGGACATGATGCAAGTCATAACCAATCTTTATAGATATATCCCTGTTGCAGAGTAAGATAAATCAATTGGGTATTCGTACAGTGTACTATTACTGCATACTTCTCTGGTCATGTCCCCAGCATATACATATTATAACGTTGAGAAATATAAGATCACCAACTTTTTATTACCTGCCTAGCCAATTGAAAATTAAACCAGGTCTGTTGACACATATATTTGAAAACTCAAATTATTTGTATAAGCTTGTCATGGATGACGTGCCAGTTACAAAGTAAGCTACCACTGCTTTATTTTCATAACTGATGAGCAACCGACTGCTTGCTAACTCACGGAATTGATGAAACTGAATTCACACCTGTAGCAAGCAGAGTTAACTGACGAACAAGCACCAAATCTAACAGAGTTAATTGAATCTGGGAACAAACTGCAATCCCGGAAATGAACTAGTCCTCCGCTGGTTCCCAGCTTGCATTAATAGAAGACAAAGTAGTTTTTACAACATCTAATAAGCAGAAACAACATGGAAAAAAGGGAAACAAATTTCCAGCTCTGGAAGGACAGGCGAGAGGATACGCGGTATATAGGCTAGGGATGCAAAAGTGGGATCCCACTTCTTGTTCATTTGGAGACTTTTACAAGATTTTTGAACTAAAAACCACTAAATATACTATAAGTGGGATCCCACTTTTGCATCCTTAGTACAGGCAGATAGTAAAGCAGCTGAACCTCCAGATGTGATCCTTCTAAGAAACATTGTTCGCTTTTACTTTTTGTCAATCCTAACCATCAATATTTTCCATCATCTACATCCTTCCCTCCATTCAGCCCAAAATTCTTCTCACCGTCAGTCGCCAACCATGGAAAGCAGCGGAAGCATGCATTGTTTCTAGGTTTCAACAAAGACCAAAGTTTTGACGCAATACCCACCCTGAACAAACCACGTTGTTCAGTGAGAATAAGTTTTTGTTTCCTCCTTCGGTCGCGTGTTTCCTCTTTGTTACCTTATTTCAATGATGTAATATTTATGATGTTACTATAGGGAAGATAGACCTTATTTTTTGTCTTTCAGCAAAAGCTTGGGGCAAACCCCCTTATTGTTTCCAACGTCAATGATCTTCAAGGAAGGCGTGTTACTGAATAGATATGGTGACATTTGAGCACTCAAATCATTTTGGTACAGGTAAATCCTGTCAAGTTTCTCGAGATGATTCAACATCTCAGGAGGGATCGGCCCGACAGGCTGTTGGTAAAGAAGTACAAGTACTTCAAGGGAGAAGTGTTGTTGAATAGATATGGTGGCAAATGGCCACTCAAGTAATTTTCTGCCATGGAAATCACCTCAAGTCTCCGCATATTGATGAAAAAATCGGGAGGGATTTGGACAGTGAGTTGGTTGGAAGTTAGATTGAGAAACTCAAGCCTTGTGAGGTTACCTAGGGAGATTGGAATGGCGTTTGATAGACCATTTCCTTTAAGCTGAAGGTACTTAAGCCGGACCAGTCTGCCAAGTTCGGGAGGGATTGCTCCCGTGATATTAGCATTGATAATGTTAAGGAACGCGCTGAGCGTCCCCCGGGGATAAAACAACTCGATCCGCCGGGTCGGCAGCCGTCCGATCGGGCAAACCTACGCCGCACGATCAACAACTCATACCCCTTCCCCGCTTTTGCTACGAGGAGCAAAAAGGCGACGCAATGAAGCAAAAAAAGACAGGGACGCAGATCGGGCAGTTCCCCGTTATCTCCGGGGGCGGCGCGGGAGGAGATCGACGCGGGCGGCGGGCAGCGATCGACGCGGCGGCTCGCCGCGAATCAAACGCCATGGCTAACCACATCCGCAACAGCATCCTGTACCCTCTTCCTGGTCAACCTCACCACGTCCCCCCGTCCTCCATAGTAGGTTCAAACTCGGGGGCAAATCCGGCGAGCCGGCGGCGGAGACGGAGTTCCAGCATGTACGACGGCGGGCTGGGAGCATGGTTTGCTCCGCGGCCGAGTGAGGGTGTCAGAAATCCTCCTGCCCTCTTCAATGAAGATCCGGACGTTGAGGAGTCAGCACGCTCTGTGAGTTTTTTTTGCTCAACTTGTTCCTCCTGCAAAATTTTCTCCCAATTCTGTTATGGTTGCTCAAAATATGTTATGGTTGCTCCTGCAAAATTTGCTCCTGCAACTTGTTGATCAATGGGGAGCAAAACTTCTGTGATGGTTGCTGGAAATTGAGCCCAATTTGTTGTGATTGATGTTGCTATGAAAGAGAATTGCTCCACTTGCTGTAGTTTGTGTGATGGTTTGCTTTTAGAAGAAATTGGTACAATTTTTGATGTTGGTACAAATGTTTGCTCCAATTGATGTGCTGGTTGATGGTATATGTGTCCACTTGATGTGATTGGTTCCTGGAAGCAGTTATGTAGCAAATTATTGCTACTGGCAGTGGTAGTAGCATCGGAATTGCTTGTGTAGAAGAAAAAGATATTAGCAAGCTGCCATTGCTTATATTTGTGATTGTGATTGATCCACATAATTTTGCTGAAATTGCTACTTATTGACATGGTGGTTGCTCCAAAACTCGAACAAAAAATGTGTGTTATGTAGAATAAAAAAAAGAAGATATTCTTATATTTGTGGAGCAAATAACCTTCCAAATATGCTCATACACAATGTCCAAAGAAAATCATGGTTAGAGTAAGATTGTGGAAAAATTGCTACCATAACTCAGGAACATGTTCTGTTCATTGCAGCTGCCATTCTCTTTTAGTAATTTGTGAGCAAAGTAGATTGATCAGATTTGTCTGTTTTTTGTTTCAGGGATTTGTTGCTGACAGCATATTGGAAGGATTTGACCTTAACACCACACCTGGAGGAGAGGATCAGAACCACTTCGATTGTCAGGACACTACTCCGAATGATTTCGTTGATGGACCTCGTAGCGCGAATAGTGGGACTGTTTCAAATGTTGTTGAGGAAGTTGGCGAGGAAATAACATCACAGCCAGTGGAGCCATTTGTTGGGATGATTTTTGACGATATTGAGGAAGCACAAAAAGTTTACAATGACTACGCAATGAAAATGGGCTTCGGCACACGCATTGGAAACACGAAGTACAGCCAGGCGAGAAATGCTCCTCCGGACACTATATTGAGTAGAGTGCTTGAGCGCGTGCACACAGGTAGACCTCCATCTGAGAAGAAAAAACCTGGTAGCAAGAGTGGTAGCAAATCGCCATTTGAAGAAGATAATGACATGAGCATCCATAACGCGCAAAAGTCTCGTAGCAAACAGGCATCTGAGCAGGTTGACATGTCGGACACAAGGCAACGAATGAAGATCATTCGCCATGATTGTAAAGCTCACATGATCGTTGTCATGCGCAATGGAGCTTGGACTGTGACGGTTTTCAGAGCAGATCACACACACACCATGGTTAAGCAAGTAGGGAGGCGCAGGTTCTACCGTTCACACAGGAAGGTGCCGGAAGAGGACTATCAGTTTATACAAACATTGCATAACCAGAACATAACCACAACACAACTGATGGGAGCTGTTGGCAGTGTGCACGGTGGTGACCCGAGATGATTGGAGTATGTTAAAAGGGATGTTTCAAACATCCAAACAATGCTACGCAATGAGGTTACATTACGAGACATGGAAATGACATTGGAGTATTTCAAGCAAAGGCAAGCTGAAAACAGCAACTTCTTCTATGCTTCGCAGGTTTTGCTTCTTTACTTACTTCTGGTTGCTACTTTACTTATTTCTAGTTGCTACTTTACTTAATTCTGCTTGCTACTTTACTTAATTCTGCTTGCTACGCAGGTTGATAAAGATGGTGCTGTGAGGGCCTTATTCTGGGTGGATGGTCGAACAAGGTCATTGTATCATAAGTACAAGGATTGTGTGTTTTTTGACACAACTTTCTGTACAAATAGATACAACATGTCATTTGCTCCCATAGTCGGAATCAATAACCACACACACAATTGTGCCAGGCTGTTCTCTGTTACCAGATGAGAAAATAGAAACGTTCAAGTGGGTGTTCGAGCAGTGGATTCTTGCAATGGATGGTGTCCACCCGGATAACATAATGACAAACCAAGATCAAGCAATGGCAGAAGCAATACGTCAGGTTTTCCCAAACTCGATACACAGGTGTTGTCTCTACCATGTCCTGCATCTTGCGAGGAAAAAGTTGGGACCAAACTTGGCGGAAGGTAATCCTTTTAGTGATGCTTTCTATGGGTGCATCTATGGAACCGACACGGTGAAGCAATTTGAGGATTGTTGGGAGCATATGATCACAGAGTTTGGCATGTCTGAAAACACTCATCTGCAAAATATGTGGAAGTCTAGAACAACATGGGCCCCTGTTTATTTCAGAACCAGGTTCTTCCCTTTCACGAGCACTACTGGAAGGTCTGAAGGACTGAATTCGTACTTCAAAACACTGATACGGCCATGTGACTCGGTGTACAATTTTGTGCAACAATATGAGCTTTGCCAGACATTGATGCTTGACCAGGAGGATAACGCAGGGTTGGCAATGGAGACAACAAGAAGATCGCTTTAGGGAAGGTAAGCAAAAAAAGCAGCATTTCTGAAATACAGCACCCATTGTAGCACACCAAAAAAATACAAAAAATGTAAGGTAGTGTGTAGCAACTAGTGCAAAAATCTAAGATGCAAAAAATTGAAAAAGCAAATATCTTATTTCCACTGTACTAAAAGGTTGATAGCCAATCTGTAGCAGAAAAGAAATTTCTGCCTGCTGTGTATGTGTAGCATTCCATAACAGTTAAAGTAGCAACAAAAACATACTGTTGTAGCATTGATTTTCATCTAATGGTGCAAAAACTTGTTTTGCAGTTATGCAATTGAGAAGCAAGGACAAGAATTCTACACAGCAGAAATATTTGAAAGGTACCAGAAGCTTGTTGCTGCATCAACAAAGTTCTATCCAGTACGGGCAGATGTAGAAGGCATTGGTTTTGATCTAGTTCCAAACCCTGGCCTAGAAGTGAGAACATACCGGGTTCAAGTTGAGTTTGAGGAGGGGCTGTACTCGTGCGGCTGCAATGGGTTTGAAATGTGTGGACTGATATGTCCACACATCATCAGGGTCATGGTCCACCTAAATGTCCAGAAAATACCAGAAAGGTACTTGCTGTACAGATGGTCCTCGGTAGCAATAACACCAGCGCCTGATCCCGGGGGCAACGGGCTCAGATTTGTTGTCCCACCAACAAATACACTGAAATGCAACTCACTATGCAGAAAAATGAATGAGCTTGCCTCGGATGCTTGTTTTGTGGATGCAGCTTATGAAGTTGTTTAAAAAATGGTGGGTGAGGCTAGCAAAAAGGTTGCTGCAATCTTAAGAGCAAAAAGAAATGTTGTTGAAGGAGGTGACGAAGAGGATGCAGGATTGGATAAAGACCAAAATAATGGACCACATCAAAATGAACCAACAACAATGGTTGATGACAGCGAGAAATTTGCTACCGGCGGGCAAACACTGAAAAATCCTAAACGGGTAAAACCTAAAGGACGTCCCACGATGAAAGAATAGAGGCGAAAGACTTTGGTTGAGCTACGCGATGAAGAAACTTTGAAGAGACGCAAGCAAACTGACGATGCCAAATCAACAAACAAGAAACCGGTGAAGAAGCCCAAGCAACCCAGAAAAAAGAGAGTAATGAAGTGTCCGTGGTGTCATGAGGAGGGACATGCGGTGAAAGATTGTGTTGCTAAACAGGTGGAGGATGAAAGATTGTCTGCTGGGGCTGAGCTAAGGCTGTAGCTGTTCTATAATGATGTTTTTGAAAACAATTGCTACGAAGAAGTTGTTAGGGTGGAAGTTTTAATTGTACATGGCGTTGGTACTATTGGTATAGAATGATTTAAAACATAATTACCTTGTATTGGAGCAATTATTGGAAGTTTTTAGCAAAAAATTATTCTGTGGATAACTTGTATTCTTGCGTTGGGAGCAAATGAAAAATGTACTCAGCTATATGAAACGTAAATTATCTATTTTTGATTGTGGAAAAAATGTTGGTAGCAACATTTTATTGTGTATGAAGCATTGAAAATCTGCTTTTGGAGCAAATGATTTACTCTGCGTGAGCAAAAAACTGTTCTTGTCCGGGGGTTTCAATATCTTTCTGTATGATAAAAAAAGGTTGTTCTGTAGCAACCAGATTTCTCTATTGTAGGATTGAAAAATAACTATTGAAGCAAACATATACACGTAATGTAGCAAAAACATGTTCACCTCCAGGAAAACAGAAACCCACAAAAAAGGTACCAGAAAAATACACATAATTCATTTGATATAAATTTGTAGCAAAAACAGACAAATCACCGAGAAAAGAGGGATAATTCATTTGCTACCATTAGAACTAAGCAGGAGAAAAACTACATTTATTCCCATGGTTAAAAACATAGTCAAATCTCTGTTATTGATAGCCACAATCATTTGTTCGACAAAAGGACACAATCCGTGGATTAGTAGATTCGAGCGGGGATACCATATGAAAAAACAGAAAAACATATAAAAAAGCTGTTTCATCCATCCAGGCTACACGAAATTAGATGAGGCTAAAGCGAATGTACATGTCACGATTGTCACTCCAGGCTACATGAAACTACTAATGGCTACCCCCCGCCTAAGGCTCCAAGCAAGCCTCCATGACGCCCACGATGTCTCCTTTGTTCTCTCTATCCTGGATGAGCTTCGCTGCGACAGCCATGCGATATGTAGGAATGTCATCCTTGGAGAAAGGCATCATGCTTTTAGCGTCGAAGTGCTGAATGAACAGCATTGTGAAGAAACCACAGTCATAGCTGGAAAAGGAGAAAAGAAAGAAATGAACATAGTTAGCAGCAAAACATGTAAACAATGTATAATGACTGGATGCATGAAGGTAGCAATTAGTTGAAACTATTGTAGCAAACATAAACTTCTAAAAGAGCATATAAACCTAAGTATGGAAGCAATTCTGCCAAAAAAATAGAAACTTCTACAATTGGCTTGAAACTTATAATTGTGTCAAAGAAAAAAAGATCTTACAACGTCTTCTGCTGTGGGTGGGCGGGTGTGGAAAGTGTGTAGCGGTCGATGATTATGTGTGAAACTCCAGAAGCTTTGCAAAGTGCCGCAAAGTTAATAAACTGGAATAGCAAAAAATTAGAAATTAGTGTGATACACATAACAAATATAGTGCTTGTAGACAGTTCAAACAACAAACCAGGTTGTTTGCTGCTTCCTCCAGAAAGCTCTTGTCCTTGTGGTTCATTGAATCAAACACGTGGAACTGGTCGTGTAGCAAGTTGACAGTGCATACCATCCAGCGGTTGTCCTTGACTACAGGGAAGTGTAGCTAAAAATGTAGCGAAAAAAAATGAATACCAAATTAGAAAATGTATAATGACTGGATACATGAAGGTAGCAATTAGTTGAAACTATTTTAGCAAACATAAACTTCTAAAATAGTATATAAACCTAAGTATGAGAGCAATTCTGCCCAAAAAACAGAAACTCCTACAATTGGCTTGAACTTATAATTGCACAAAAAAGGATTCGTAAACTAATACCGATGTAATTACAACATAGCGAAAACAATGTAGGAAGAGGAAAGCATAGCTCACAAGGTATTTCTTCATGATCTTGAACTTCCCATTTTGAGTTCTAAACTCTCTCACAACTGTAGCTGGGTTAAACTTCTCTGGATCAACTATGAGCTTTTGCTACTCATGACGAAACAAAAGAGGAAAAGTTATATTAGGGTAAAAAATGTCAGCTAAGGCATGCAGCAAAAAAGTCTTAGGACAAAACTAACCGTTGTGTAGCAATTGAAAACATATCTTTTCAAAGCAGATGTGCTGTTTTCCTCTTCTCTTTTCGCTTCCTTATTGAAACTCTCAGACTAAACACACATGACCTGAGTGTCAAGACACTTCCTGGGGCTTAGGTGATTGTGAAAACTCTTGTAGTCACAGTGAGACCCCCAATTAGAATGAAAGGAGACCTGAAAAAGAATACATGAAAACATAATCAGAGGTGTCCCGGTTGCTGCAATGACCAAAAATAAAAAGCAAAAAAGGAGTAGCTAGTAGCAAAACAAAAAATGTCACGTAATTACGGGACTGTGGTAAAAAAAGGCCAGAAAAAAAAGACTCACGGGTCATCTTTCCCTCTCTTTTGACGGTCAGTCTTGAGATTGCGAGAATGGCGCACAAATTGTTCGTACAGTGCAACTACATCTGCAGAGGGCTTCTTCAACTTTTTCGCCACTGGAGCCTTAACATCAGTTTTCATTGCACTTTTATACCTAGTCCTCATTTGAAAAGTTAGGACACCAGTGCTACCATCCTTCTTCTCTACAACACCTGAGTTGCCACCATTGTCTAGGAAAACAAAAAATAATAAGCTAGTGGTTAAGGTTGCAAAAGGAAAAAGAGCTCTATAGCAACAAAGAAAAATGTGGGGAAATTTGTTTAGGAGCATGTAAAAGTAGAGAGTAGCTTGAAGGGTTGGGTAAGCTATCAAAACTACAAAGTAATGTAAGATCAATATGTAGCAGACAGAATTGCCTAAAGTAGCAACCAGAATTATGTAAATTAGCAACCATAAATATCTAACGAAGCAACCAGAGTTATGTAAAAGAAGCAATCAGAAATATGTAAAGTAGCAACCATAAGTATATAAAGTAGCAAGCAGAATTAAGTAAAGTAGCAAGCATAATTAAGTAAAGTAGCAACCAGAATTATCTAAAGAAGCAAAACCCTATCACTAAGATAGCATTTTTAAAAAAAGCCAACAGAAGAAAAACAATGCGCACAGGGAGAGAAAGCAAACCTGTATTGTCCCCATGATCATGTGTTGCAGCGTCAGGAATCTCCTCCAAGTTTTCCGGTACTAGTAAGCCATCGTTCATAGGGATGCGGGTGTCAAGGCATGGTTTGGGAGCTACACAACAAAGGTCCATCAGAAAGAATAATTTGAAAAATCTTGTTTTGGGCAGTGGACACAAAACCATGATGAAAAATGCAAAAATAAATATAGAGAAAAGGGGGAAGGAGAACATACATGTGGGAGCAACCTTGTCTCCACCTATCGGAGCAGAAGCATCCTCCACCTTTTCTGCACACACAACGTCATTCTTGTCAGGGGCTTGGGAAGATTCATTGTCTTGGCTCCACACATTAAATTTCGGACAGTCATCCCAGTAACCTGTTGGTATGTTGCGCCGAGGTGTGGGAGAAGCCGACCTAGGAACAAATGTACTATTCGCAGCAGCTCTAGGTGGGATAAGGGCAGTGGGCATGGGTGGAATCACCGCAGCAGAACTGGTTGGACTACCAACAGCAGCAACTTTATCTGGACTACCAACAACAGCTCTAACCGGACTACCAACAACAACTTTATCTGGACTACCAACAGCAGCTCTAACCGGACCGCTCACAGCGCCCTGTTCCTCACCATCGGCGTCCGTGTGAGAGGAACCTACAACAATTGCTGGCTGCGGGACATCGTTGAGCTCCGTAGCATTGATTTGTTCATTCTCTGCTGCACCAGCATCGCCCTCAACAACGTTGTCTTCGCATACATGAGAATCACAGTCCATAGGATCCACAGCAGCAATTTCCTCTTCAATATCAAGATCATCGGACTCAGAAGCAGACTTGTCACCATCCATGTTGCCCTGCCCGTCTAGTCCTACCCCAGAAGCTGGAAAGACAATACTCAGGCCATCATCTTCCTTCAGGGCAGCTTCAACATCATTCAACAACAAAGCCATTTGTTTGGACTGCATTGATTATAACCCTACACAAGACTCTTGAGAGTAGCATCCACGTTAGAAGCAAAACTGACCCTGTGCTTGTCGTATAGGTTCTTGAACCGAGATGGTACCTCTGTTGAACAAAAAACATGGATTACTGTGTGAGTGACCAACAATTCTAAAAATAAAAAAACAACATCTGTTCATTAAAAAGAAGCAAAAAACCAGCAAATTGAGACAAAAACATTGGCAGAACAAAACAAAATAACTGATGGTGCAAAAAAACTCATTATAGTAGCAGACATAAAAAACAACTAAAACAGAAAAAGTACGCACGAAATAAAAACAATGGAGCAAAAGAAAATAACTAAAACAGCAGTACTTAAACCCTAATGGAGCAAAATGAAATATGTAAAGTAGCAAATTGTGGAAAAAGCAACTTGCTACACATGCAGAAAAAATGCTATATGAACAAACAAAATGACCTACAAAAGTCACAATAGAAACTACACAAACCTCCATTTGCTCGATGGTGGGGAATACAAGCCATTCATTAAGCGATGCAGACGGATTTACATCAATATCTTCGGGCATTGAGCTGTCGACGTGACACAGCGCATACACTGTTTTGGATAACGGAAGGAACTGCACAACCAAAAAACCAATCAATGTTGAGTTCAAAACAAATTGAAACGTGGCAGGGGAACGCAAACAACGAAAAAAGAAAAAGAAAGCAACAAGAGAGTCTACTTACAGGACGCCTCCCAAAGATAGTCTTGTTACGCAGGATTTTATTGTCACGGTCGATCTTGACAATGAAACTGAATTCTTCACTGGTCACAAAGCAAACTCTGGGAATCCCATTGTTTATAACGTGCTCATTCTTTGGGATGAGCAAGTGGTCCATGTACACCAGCTATATATGCAAAAAAAACACACAAAATCAACCTGCAGCTGATTGGACATTCATGAAAGGAACTGAAAAGCTATTACAATAGCAGAAATTGAAAGCTATTGTAACAAAATGTATAAAAATACAACTAAACAGAAACAAATACACACAAAAATAAACAAATGGAGCAACAAAAACTAACTAAAGCAACAATAATATAAAACTAATAGAGCAAACAAAACTATGTAATGTAGCAAGCTATGAAAAAAGGGTAAGAACTTACGGCTAGAACATAAACAGAAACAATACACACAAAAATAAACAATCGAGCAACAGAAACTAACTGAAGCAACAATAATTTCAATCTAATGGAGCAAACAAAACTATGTAAAGTAGCAAGCTGTGAAAAAAGGGTAAAAACTTACAGCAAGAACAGGCAATGGGCCGGATATCCAGAATTCGAATATGTTCTTAATGTTCTTCTTTTTTGATGGAACGGGTGCGGCTGCTACTGCTTCCTCAGACTCACCCTGCTGCTTACCATTCTGAAGATTAACACCATCAAGCACAAGCGGTTGCACCTTCTTCTTCTGAATTTTTTGAATGTAATGCATCAACAACTCCAGGATGTGCTCCTCCCAGTCATACTCGTGGGTCTTCTTTGGGTCACTCATGCACCCTATTGAAGGATCGAGAGGTTAACTAGAGGGGGGGGGGGTGAATAGGTTAACTACAAATTTTAACTTCTTTTTCAAGTTAACAAGGCAAAGCTCAAATATAGATTATCTAGAGTATGCAACTAGATGGACAATCCTATATGTTGAGCAATTACGACTAGCACAAGGTGAACAATATGACTAAGCTAGTAGTAACAAGTAAAGGTAAGTTGAGGAATAACCGAACACAATGACGCGGAGATTTATCCCGAAGTTCACTTCCCAATGGAAGCTAATCTCCGTTGGAGCGGTGCGGTGCCACCAAAGTGGAACACCGAGTAGGCCTCAAATGCCACACCGTATCTCCTTCTAGATCTTCCACCGATGTGGATAGACTCGAATCACTATGTTGCCGTTGAGGTTGACAACTAGAACCTTTACAAGGATGAGGCACACTCCACAAGATTGGAGGGTCCTCACCAAATCCCAAGAGCCGCCAAGACTCCGAGAAGCAAGATCCACGGGCACAAAAGCACCGGGGATATCAACAAGGCTCCGAGCTCCGATGAACTAAGAGCAACAAGATTCCTAGCTCCAATGAACTAAGAATGACAAGATCCCTATGGGATGAGTGGGTGGATTTCTAATCGGCTCGGTGGAGTTGTAGATCGGGGGTGTCTCCTTCAAATCCCAAAGTATCACGAGCTTTGGTTGGGGATTTGTGGAGATCTTGTTCTTGAGCTTGAGCTTGGCCAATCAATGGTGGTGAGAGAGAGAGTGAGTGGGATTGACAAAGAGCAAAGGTAGGTGAAGACCCCGAATATATACTCGTGTCGAAATATGGCCGTTTTAGGGGGTCTTCCCCTTTCCTGCGTCCCACCCCGGCCTGGGGGCCGGCCTGTCCGGCCTGGGAGCAGCCAGGGCCGGGCCAGAACCCACCCCGGCCTGGGGGCCGGCCTGGGGCCGGCGTGGGCGCAGGGGGAGGCCGGCGTGGGCGCTGCCGACCCGGCCTGGGGCCGGCGTGGGACAGGGGGGAGGCCGGACCCCCACCCGGGCGCCCCGGCCTGGAGGCCGGCCTGGGGCCGGCGGGGGCGAGGGGGTGAGGCCGGACCCCCACCCGAACGCTCCAGCCTGGGGGCCGGCCTGGGGCCGGCGTGGGGCCGGCCAGGAGCTGCGCCAGCCCGGCCTGGAGCCCGGCCAGGCCGGCCTGGAGGCCGGCCACCCTGCTTCTTTCTTCCTTTTCTCCTTTCTTTTCGCCGTTTCTTTTCACTTCTTCCTTGTATTTTCCCGTAGCATTTTCTCACATATTGCTGAACTTTGTAAGACATTTACGGGACTATGTTTTCTGAGTACACTTAGCAAAGCACATTAGTCCATCTATATGTTGTAATCAAACACTCAAAACAAGATTTAGAACCTATGTTCTTTCAATCTCCCCCTTTTTGATGTTTGATGACAACATACGGATTTGCAAACTAGATAATATTGCATGGCTATTTGTGAGAGAAATAACATATATTCGTACTCCCCCTATTTGTGTGCCCATAACAATTGACATGTATATTTTATAATCATGATGATGATGAGACTATAACATATTTATGTGAAGTGCAAGAGATTAGTTCATCCATGATTTTTACCATTGAAGATACACATGTATGAATAATAATGTTTACTTCTTGCAAGATCTTACCATAGCATTCTTCTTATGAATAATAACTTCACTCAATATGGCTTCAATATATGGAAAATAGTGAGTGGAGGAAATAACTTGATAATCTTGCTAAGATCTTCAATAACCATTGTCACACACATAATAGAGAGTACGATAGATAATTAAGAACATAGTCTTACAATAACACAAAGGTTCACAAAGCACACAAATAGTTTCAACTAGAAAGCAAATCACAACGATAAGACGCAAATGGATGCATGTGATGCAATGCAATGCGTGAGTGGTTCTCCCCCTTGGCATCATACACCAAAAAGGGAGAAAAATGCAATGCGATCACTCGTCGCCCATCTCATCCTCATCCTCGTCCTCATGGAGGTCCTCGTGTGGAGCCTGACTGGAACTAGCCTCAGCGGTGGTGTAGGGCCCCGCAAAAGAGCCGAGAGAGGAAGCATCATATCCACACCAATAAGTATGCTTAGACATCCACTTCTCCTCGGAAACCTCTTCGGAGCTCTGAGGACTAAGAGGAATCTTGAGAGCAGTCTGTATGGCGCGCTGACGGCGACTAGAGGCCTTCCCTTTGCGATAAGCCTCATAATCCTGATGTTGCTTATCAATGAAAAAGCAGTTCATCTTCTGAAGAATCTTCTTAAGATTAAATGTCTCAGGAGCAGGAGAAGGTGAAGGAGAGCGGCGAGTAACTGACTCGGTGCGGTTGCGCTTAGGCCTTGGCTCATTAGCAGTCTCAACTGGAGCATCATACATGAGAATGTTCTTCTTTGGAGTCACTTTGGCATAATTGTTGAGGAGACCTTCGGGAATGCGGGTCTCAATAAGACGCTGAATGTAGGAGCCATAGATGGGGACCCTCTTCTCCTTAACCACACTCTGCATCTCATTCCACATATAGTCTAGTACATCCAACTGCTTCTTTGCTTGCATCCGAGACTCAATGTGGAAGAGGAGGTTGATCATCCACTTGCGTACCTCGCCCTTCTCACCGAATTTGGCAGCGATGGTGTTGCGAAGAATGGCATGTATCATGTACCAATGCTCAGAGAAGAACTTGATCTTAGGAATATTCATGGAACCGGTACCTTCGGGATAGCAATGACGAATCCCATCCTTGGCCTTCATAATCTTGGAGGGCTCCCCATGAACGCGGAAATAGAATGTATAGTCAAACCGATATTCGGGGATACCCAATATGGAACCAAACTCATCCATGGTAGCCTCACACTTGGTGCCACCTCTCATCCATATCAAGGTAGGTGGGAGACGCGTGGGACCACCAGAGGCGAAGTGAACGGTGGAGTAGAACTCCCTGAGCAACTCTGGAGAGAACGGATGAGCCAGTGTGTCACCCATGAGAGGAGTGAGGTTGTGGTAGTCCATGATGGTCATCACTTCAGGCCATTTGTTGCGAGCATACTCAATGTCAAAGAAGTGTTGATCCACATGAGTGTGCTGTAGCTTGCCAAGAATGAATTCATGCATTACTTGATGCATGTTGCAATAAAACCGATTATCCGAGCATGTCCTTTCACCAAAGTCATATGGGTTAAACTTCAGCCTAGCTTCCTCAAAATCAGCGGTACTAAGGCCACCCCAGTTCCTGATCACGGGTTCCTTTGGATTGATAGGAAGGGCGGATCTCCGTGAGGGAGTAGAGCCAGCAACATCTTGAGCACTCTTCTTGCGAGGGATGCGAGGACGGAGAGAGCGAGAGGCATCTTCATGAGGAGGAGAGTCACCTGAAATATAGGATGCATATAGATGGAATATGATAATGAGTGCACATGGTCGTTTGTTTTATGTGAGAGAAACAAAAATTTAAAACATGAATCTATGGGACAATGTCATGGTAAACGAAATACGAGCCCAATAGTTAGTGAAAACAAGATGAGGGTTGTTTGCATAGTATCATATCATGTGGATAAAATTGTTTGATGTGAAACAAAATATTTAGAGTCATGGCCAACTATGAAAGGGGATGTGCAAAGCTAAGTAACATAGGGCTAGGTGAACATCAACATGGCATAAACATAAGAATATGTGGCACATATGTCATGAAAAAAAATATAATAGATCATAGTGGATGAACCCGAGCATTAATCGATTATGAGGATCATGGCATATCATACGAATAGATGGAACACATGTGATGAACAAAACATGATAGAACATAGTGGTATGAACCCTAGTATGAACCCTAGCATATGAATCCTAGTACAAGCATATCCATGGATAGGATTGAAACGAGTGACATAGGGGTGGCATGAACCCTAATCTTGAATAGATGGAAGCAAAAAAAAAATCTAGCACATAAACACTAGTATAAGCACACATATGGATGGCACTAACATACATATAACTCATAGAATAGCCCATAGAAAAAGTACCCGAGTTCGAAGCCATTGGCAAGCAAAAAACCACTAGAAAATCAAGTGTCCCGATCTCCTCCAATAAGAGTTTAGTGAGAAATCCGTGTGGAGGAGAGGGAGGAGAAGGCCGAGGGCTTCCGGATCCGTGATTTTGGGCGGAGGGGATGGGCTAGGGAGGTGGGGGGGTTGGAAAGAACACCAAGGTGCTCTAATGGTGGGAGGGGAGGAGGAAGAAGGGTGGTTGGTGGAGAGGGGGGCTGCGTGCGTGTGTGGTGTGGGGCGCCCACCCCGGCCTGGGGCCGGGCGGGTGGCCGGCCTGGCCGGCCGGGTGCGCGCGAGGGCAGGGACCCCGGCCTGGGGCCGGGGCGGGGGGGGGGGGGGGGGGGGCGGGGCCGGGCGGGAGGCCGGCAGGGCGGCCGAAGGAGCCGGCCTAGCCCCCGGCCTGGGGCCGGCTCGGCGGTGGAGGCGAGGCCGGCAGGGAGCCCGAAGCCCCCGGCCTGACCCCCGGCCTGGGGCCGGCTCGGCGGCGGCAGGGGCCGGGGTGGGGACTTGGGCGCGCGTTTTTTTTTTTTTTTTTTTGTTGCAAATTTTGATTGGGCTGTTTTGCTTAAACATACAAAGAAAAAAATGTGTGCCACCCCAACATATCAAGCCACAACACGCAATATAAAGATATCATGAGCAATGTTTCTAATACAAGAATTTTCAGAAGATATACTCTAACAACATTTTCATGAATTTTGGTTCGTGGAGCATTTTTATTTGACCATGTGCACGGATGATATGAGAATGATGACATGCATAGGATGTTTTCATTTGTATCCAATGGGAGGAAAAAAATGAGAAAACGAAATGAGCAACATTGGATACTAATGAAATATGAACTCAAAGAGAGAAGCAATTGAGTGAACACTCGAACACAAATGTCGGATGGAAAAATGGGCGGTGGCCGTAGCCACCATGTATGAGTATGTTCGATAGGACACCGCGAAGATATATCTTGGGTGCATTGTCGAGACTCATCATTTAAGCACATGATGTCATTAAAAATGATCATTTAGGCATGATTTGTTTATTTATGCATAATAGAGGTAGTGTTGGCTCATTGATTTAGCTACACTCCCCCTATGTCTATGCGTGCATCTAAATCCAAATAAGAGTCTAGTAGGGGTGTGTATGCGAGATTTCCAATCAACTAAAATTGCTTGCACATATGATGTTGAGCTCACTCCTCAATTCCTTGAATCTCTTCACATCTAGAGGCTTGGTAAGGATGTCGGCAAGTTGATCTTTAGTGTTGACATAAGAGAGTGAGATATCACCATTGGCCACATGATCCCGAATAAAATGATACCGAATCTCAATATGCTTGGTCTTGCCATGAAGTACCGGATTGTGACCAATTTTAATGGCACTCTCATTATCACATAAAAGAGGCATTGTCTTAATCTTAATTCCAAAATCCTTAAGACATTGCCTCATCCATAAGAGTTGAGAACAACAACTTGCGGCGGAAATATACTCCGCTTCCGTGGAGGAGTTGGCAATACAATTTTGTTTCTTGGAAGACCAACACACGAGAGACCTACCAAGAAATTGGCAAGCACCCGAGGTTGATTTTCTATCCACTTTGTCACCTCCCCAATCCGCATCCGAGTATCCCACAAGATCAAAAGTTGTGTTTGATGGATACCAAAGACCATGAGTTGGAGTGTCAACCAAGTACCTAAGAATTCTCTTGACCGCAATCATATGGCTTTCCTTGGGGTTAGATTGAAATCTTGCACACAAACCCACACTAAACATAATATCCGGTCTAGATGCACAAAGGTAAAGCAAAGATCCAATGATGGATCTATAAAGTTTGGGGTCTACCGGTATACCTTCATGATCCAAAGAGAGATTTGTGGTAGTTGGCATTGGATAGGGTAATGGTTTGGCATTAATCATATCGAATTTCTTGAGCATGTCTTGAATATATTTGGCTTGACAAATAAAAGTCCCTTCATGATATTGCTTGATCTCAAAACCTAGAAAGAACTTTAATTCTCCCATCATAGACATCTCAAATTCACTTGTCATTAGTTTGGCAAATTGATCTACAAAACTCACGTTAGATGATCCAAATATAATATCATCAACATATACTTGGCATACAAAGAAATGTCCATCTACACTTTTGGTAAAGAGTGTGGGATCAATTACCCCAAGCACGAAACCACGATCTACTAAGAACTCCTTTAAGTGATCATACCAAGCACGTGGGGCTTGTTTGAGGCCATACAAAGCCTTATGGAGGTAGTAGACATGGTTAGGATACTTGGGATCTTCGAATCCCGGAGGTTGTTTAACATATACCATTTCATTTAAAGGTCCATTTAGAAAGGCACTTTTAACATCCATTTGATGCAAGATAAAGTTATGACTAGTGGCAAATGCAAGTAATATACGAATGGATTCAAGCCTAGCTACGGGAGCGAAAGTTTCACCGTAGTCAAGTCCTTCGACTTGAGAGTAGCCTTGAGCAACCAATCGTGCTTTGTTGCGAATCACTTGCCCATGAGAATCTTGCTTATTCTTGAACACCCATTTAGTTCCAATGATATTGTGATCCTTGGGTTTTTCCACTAGAGACCATACTTTGTTCCTTTCAAAATTATGGAGCTCTTCATGCATAGCTTGAACCCAATCTTCATCTTCAAGAGCATCATATACTTTGATGGGTTCAACATGAGAGACATATGAATGAATACCACAAAACTTGAGCACTTGTCCACGAGTGGAGACACTTCTTCCCAAGCCACCAATTATATTCTTTTGATATAGTGACTTTTGTTGCAATCTTGATGCTTGACGAGACATGATACGAACTAGAGCATCATCGGGATGTTCATTTGGTGGGACATCCTCATCATTTCCTTCATCAAGACCATTGTCCACCCTTATTGGAGTTCTTGGTGAAGTATCACCAAGACCACTTCCACCATTATCATTGGGTGGATCTTGATCACTTTCTTGATGGGAGATATCCACATTAAGATCTTCTTCTTGTTATTGGTTTACCGTTTGATTGGTGGTTGATGTAGAGGGCTCCACTTGCGTAGAGCTAGTTCCATCTTCATTTGCCACAAGGTGTCCCTCAATGGGTATAAGTGGACCTACACCCATTCTTCCTATGGCTATGGAGGATGGTTCATCACCTACATCATCACAATCAATTTGCTCCACTTGGGAGCCATTATCCTCATGAAATTCCACATTCATAGATTCTTCAACACACCCGGTGGATATGTTGTAGACTCTATAAGTGTGGGAGTTCGTGGCATAACCAACAAAAATACCTTCAAATGTTCTAGCATCAAATTTAGACAATCTAGTTCCTTTTATGTATACTTGGCATTTGCACCCAAAAACTCGAAGATATGAGAGGTTGGGTTTGTTACCGGTTATAAGCTCATATGGAGTCATTCCAATCATCGGACGAAGGAAGAGTCGGTTAGATAGATGACAAGCGGTGTTGATAGCTTCGGCCCAAAAGTTATATGGGGATTTGAACTCGGCCATCATAGTTCTTGCCATATCAATAAGTGTGCGATTCTTCCTCTCCGCAACACCATTTTGTTGAGGGGTGTACGCGGCGGAATATTGATGTCTTATCCCCTCATTACCCAAGAATTCATCCATGGTGTAGTTCTTGAACTCGGAACCATTGTCACTCCTAATGGATAAGATCTTGGTGTCATATTGGCGTTGCACTTCGGTAGCCCAAGTAATGATTCTTTCTTGAGTTTCACTCTTCTTCTTGATATAGAAAACCCAAGTGTATCTTGTATAATCATCAACAATAACCAAACAATACTTTTTGCCACCAAGACTATCATATGTGGGAGGACCAAATAGGTCCATGTGAATGCGCTCAAAAGGTCTTGTTGTGGCGATGATAGATGTTTTAGGATGATTCTTCTCATGCATCTTTCCGGCAATACAAGAGCTACAAGGACGATCTTTGGAAAAATTCACACTTGTTAGTCCTACCACGTGCTCACCCTTCACAAGAGTTTGTAGATTTCTCATACCGACATGGCCTAGGCGACGATGCCAAAGCCACCCCACGTCGGATTTAGCCATTAGACATGTGGCAATATGTGTAGTTTCTTTCGAGAAATCCACTACATACATACCGTTTTCCACAAATCCAACAAAGGCTACTTTAAGAGAAATAGTGTGAAGGACAAGCACATGGTGACGCCCAAATACACATGTAAAATTGCATTCACAAAGTTGCAAGACGGAAAGAAGATTATAGCCAAGGGACTCAACAAGGAGGACTTTCTCAATGGATGAATCCGGAGAAATGACCACCTTGCCATGTCCCAATACCTTAAGTTGTGAGCGATCACCAATAGTTACATGAGCAAACTTGAGAAGTTGGAGTTTCAAGTATTCTAATACTTCTTTGCTTCCGGTCATGTGTGCGGAACAACCGCTATCAATCATCCATGATGTTCCACCGGAAATGCAACCCTACAATAAATCAACTTCTTGTCTTAGGTACCCATTTTTGGATGGGTCCTTTTTTGTTAGTCACAAGGGTCTTGGGAACCCAAATAGCATGCTTGTAATCATCACCATATGAGGTGCCTACATACTTTGCATAAACATGACCATTAGTAGATTTTAGAAGCACATAGGATGGGTTATACTTTCCCGCAAAGTTGTTGTGAGAAGTAGTGTTCCTAGAAACAATACTTTTAGCAATAATATAAAACTCATCTTCCTCATTAGCCAACTCCCCCTCCTTCACAAAAACAATAGAGTTAGTGGAGGGAGTTGACTTCTTCTTGTGGGCCACCTCCGATGTGGAACCAAAACCAAGACCTTCTTTACTAACAACTCTCTTATGATTACTCAAAAGATCATTGAGGTTCTTTTGGCCTTGGATGCATGTGGCAAGGCCCTTGTTGAGTTGTGCCTTCAACCTATTGTTCTCCTCAATGAGAGTTGCCTTGACACACAAAGGGTTAGTAGCACAAGAGTTTTCATTCACAATTCTAACTCCTTTTAAGGTTTTGAGCTCATTTGAGATAGTACGATGATCAATTTTAAGCTTATCAAAATCCTTAATGAGTTCATTATACCCTTGGTTAGTTGCATCATTTAAACTCATGAATTCCGTTACCTTAGCAAAAGCATGTTGACAATCAAGTTTAACTTTAGCTATGTCAATTGCAAAGGTTTCTTCAATGCTTTCTTTAAGGCAATGTGATTCATCTAGAGCTTTCTCAAGCTCCTCAATTTTATTAGCATCCTCACGAGCAAACTTTTCAAGTAACATTATTCTCTCCTCATGTTCATCAATGAGGCCATGTGCCTCACTTAATTGATCCATGAGAGAGACAAAGATGGATTTAGTTTCTCCTTCTAGTTTTTCAACAAAGTTTGTCAAGGGGTCTTCCTCGACACAATTTAGTAGTGAAGGAATAGAGGAGTTAGCAAGTTTAAGTGTAGGAGTCACCTTTGCGGGTATACCCTTGGCCATGAAGCACTTGTGAATCGAGGGGCCCTTGTTGTCATTTGGGTTGGAGAAGAGAGAGCTTAAGTTAGGAGGTATGACGCCCCTAGCCATGGCCGCCATACCTACTTGTTCGCCTTCACCATCATCCTCTTCACCACCGGATGTGTACTCGACTTCGTTAGCAATCATTGCCCTAGGAGGGCCTCTCTTGATGAAGTTCTTGGACTTGGTAATGAAGGTGGATTTCTTGATAAGTCTTCCTCCATTCTCAATTCTACTCTTGAAGGGACACTCGGCAACGAAGTGCTCGGAATCTCCACAATTGAAGCAAGTTCTTGCTTTCTTCGTGCTAGAGGATTCCTTTCCTTTGTTCTTGGTGGCATTGGATCTAAAGTCTCCTTTCTTCCACCACTTGTGTTGAGCAAGAGCTAAGCATTCTTCATGTGATGTCCTCATTTCTCTCTCGGAGACCTCATGCGTAGAGCCACCATCATCACTCGAGTCATTATCTTCATGGGGAATGACCTTGGCCTTCAAGGCAAGAGATGCTTTCTTTGCTCCGTTCACACGGGCCATGACATCATCGGAGGTTTGTTTCATGACCTTGAGAGTGATAAAAAGACCTAGGACATCATTGGGGGATAGGTCCAAATAGTCGGCCCTTGCTTGTACATTCATCACCATGTTTTCATTGTATGGCATCAAGGTGAGAAGGAATTTCTCCTTGACCCAATTCTCCGTGCAATCCGTGAATCCACTATCTCTCATATCATTTACAAGAGCCTTGAGCCTTCTAAACATGTCTTCTATGTTCTCTCCATCGCCCAAGTGAAAGTGTTCAACTTTTCTTTGAATGATTGACCTCTTGGACCTTTGGAGGTTGACATTGCCGTCAAACATATCAACAAGACCATCATAAGCTTTCTTTGCACTTGTGAAGGACCGGATGTGCTCAACTCCTTCCTTCTCCATTGCCCTTTCCAACATGTGCAAGGCATGAGCGTTGAGTTGCTCATCAATGATGTCACTTGAGCTTAGATTAGCGGGATCCTTTGGCTCATATCCTTTTTCAACAATTCTCCATATTTGCATTGAAGAGCTGCACATGTAATGAAGGGGAACGTAGCATAGAAAACAAAAATTTTCCTACGCGAGAGATACCCGAAAGGCCAAGATCTAATCTAGGAGACGAAGTGCAACGGGCAACAAGAGGGTTAAGGAGAACACATACCCTCGAAGACTCAAAGTGGTACGAGATCAAATCTCGTTGTTGGCGTAGTCGTACTCACACCGATCCCGATAGCGAGAAGATGGCACCGCAATCCGGCGGTGCATCCGTGATCGGTCACACGTACGGTTGATGACGACCTCCGTTCCCTCGTTCCAGCGGGGCGCGGAAGTAGAGGATCCCTCGGAACTCCAGCAGCACGACGACGTGGTGGTGGTGAAGAATCCCACGGTCAGGGCTTCGCCAAGCCGGAGACCATGAAATGGAGCAGCGGGTGGAGGGAAAGGGAAGTGGCCAAGTGTGTGGAGGAGGGAGAGCTCTCACCCTCCTTTTATAGGAGAGGGGGGGAGGCAGCCCAAGGGGGGTGCGGCCAGCCCATGGGGTGCCCCCACCTCTTCCCTCATCATGTGAGTGGAAGCTCCACTCACACCCACTCATGCTCCCATAATTTCCCACTTGGAAAATCCAAAGGTTTTCTTTTAATAAATAAATAAAACCTTTTTATTTCTTTATTTCAGCATTTGTTAATTCTATTAACAAACTTTTGCATATAGCACCTCGAATCATTTGTTAATTCTATTAACAACCATTCGACGAAAAACCCCTTGAACTATTTCAATTTTCCCCGAAACAATTTCGGTGCTGTCCAAAATATTCTTCGATATTCCGTATCCTCTCAAATGCGTCATCGAACCTTAAGTGTGTCACCCTACGGTTCGCGAATAAGATAGACATGATCGAGACTCCTCTCCGATCAATAATCAACAGCGGGATCTGGAGATCCGTGATGACTCCTATATATTCAACGATGACTCTCGTGATCGTGTGAACCAACAACGCCGTGAACTATTCCCTTTGTCTCGCGATATTTTACTTGTCCGAGATTCGATCATTGGTATCAACCATACCTTGTTCAATCTCGTTACCGACAAGTAATCTATTCTCGTTCCCGTGATATAACATCCTTGTGATCATATCACGTGCTTGCAAGCGGTTTCGATGTGATATCACCGAGAGGGCCCAGAGTATATCTCTCCGTCATTTGGATGGACAAATCCCACTCTTGATCCATGATCCTCAACTAATACTTTCCGAATACTTAACGAAACCTTTATAGTCACCCTGTTACGGTGTGACGTTTGATGCCATCAAAGCACTCTTCCTGTATCAGTGATTGACATGATCTCATGGTCTAAGGAATAAGTTACTTCGTGTGTTTGATATAACAATGTAAACTAAATGACTTGATCGCATTGCTATATTCTCTTTGGGTATATGTTCATCACATCATTCTTCTAATGACATGACCCCGTTATTAATAACATCCAATGTTCATGATCAGGAAACCTTGATCATCTATTAATCAACGAGCTAGTTAAAAGAGAGGCTTTACTAGGAACCATTGTTTGTTTATTAAGCACACATGTATCAACGTTTCCGGTTAATACAATTCTAGCATGAGAAATAAACATTCATCATAAACAAGGAATAAGATAATAACCATTTTATTATTGCCTCTCGGGCATATTCCCTTCAGTCTCCCACTTGCACTAGAGTCAATAATCTAGTCTGTAAGCACTTAACACATATGGCGTACCAGTGTTATTACCATGCTTCGCATGTGGTAAACATTATAAAAAAGATCTGATCTGTTCAGGTCCTATTGTATTTGCATGTTCTTTGCGTCTACACGCATCACTCATTCTCTAATGAGATGGCTTTGTATATATATGGTCAATTGGTGAAAACTTAATTCCTCAGCTTAAACTGATGTCACTAACATTGTGAAAATGTAGCTTCATAGTGTTAGCATTCTTGGAAACTCACCAAGTTCCGGTGATACCTTAATTCCTCAGCTTAAACTGATGTTACTAACATTGTGAAAATGTAGCTTCATAGTTTCAGCATTCTTGGAAATTCACCAAGTTCAATAAAGAACTCCTTGACACAAAATACGCTTATAATCAGTTGTCAACACAACGATATACTTTAGCCTTTGTTGTAGTATCTGTCACAATATTTTAATTTTGAAACTCTTTCAAATCCAGCATGGAACTTTCTTCCATCCTATTGTGCTACCGTTCATCACATATTTTAATTGAGATAAAATTACTTGATTAAATGACAAGATTATTAGTGTAACATATTACAACTAATATTTTGTCATTACTATATAGGAAAACATATCCTTAGCATTTCTAAAATGACACGAGGATCTCTCCCACTGTTGTCTAATCATCATATGAATTATCCTGCTATAACATTTTATAGCATAGGACTCATCTGGTCGTGTACATAGCATGGAAACATGACTTAGAAATCTCAATTTCAATGATGCTCATCATGTGTCAAAACACATGAATCTTGATCAATTATTTTCCATGTGACAAGAACTCCTTCTTGTCATTTTCATATTGACTTACTTCAATATTTCATCTATGTAATTTGGCTTCAATCATATCAGGTGCGTCAATCCATCTTTTATAGATATCGATGCCCAATATCTTCTAAGCCTTTCATCAATATGAAAATCTTAACCGTGTTAATTTAAAATACATATTTTCCAATCATCCCTATGTCATCTACATAAAGTATTGGAAATATGTCATAGCGCTCCCACTTAATTTCTTGTAACTTTACAAGCATCTTTATCGTTCATGATGGAATCAAACTATTTTGATAACTTCATTAAGGTAAAGATTTCAACTTCGTTATGCTCACTTCAACCATTGAAGTGTGCATACCTTTCTAGCAACCTTTTTGAATTTTACAAAACTCTCAGACTGTGTAAAGTACACATCCTTGATAAAACTTCCTTGAGGGGACAGTTGGTTTTGTTATTCAACTACCATATCATAATATGTAACTTTGCTAGAACTATCTGCAAAGACTAAGAATCACTACGGAAGATCAAAATCTTGTAGTAGTGAACTCTTTGAACTTCGTCGAAAACAACTTTTCGATAAGTACAACTTTCAAAGGATGTAAAATCCATGTCTTTGTCGCTATATAGACCCTTTTGCTATCGTTAGGCATCATGCCTATCGAAAGGACTACCAAGTCACATACTTGATATTCATACAAGGATACTATGGCAAATATAATGACTCATAGTCAATTTTACGAAGCCAGGGCCCATCATTTGCTTCCTTTATAAGGTCCAGGTCCTTTTGTTGTCAAAACAACTCTTTACACTTAAACAACAAGTTGTTCTAAGTATACAGTTTTTGGACTTTTCTGGAACAGTTCGCAAACTCATTTGAAGTATCTACAACATTTGTAGTGTCTTATACTTAATCAAAATAGTAAACCCCGGAACAACTTCCAGTGCTGCGCTACTCTTGACATGATAACGAAGATTCTCTAATCTTGTTGAGTTTGTACTGTGCTCCCACTCACTTGTTTCGCAAGAACTACTTTCTCAAGAAATCAACCCTTTCTGACAAACAACATTTGTCTTTTGGTTCGGTGATAGGATAAATACCCAATGTTTTATTTGGGATAACCTTATAAACATATATTTATCCTATTTTGGTTGTAAACATTTTACACATGCTATGCATACCAAAACTTAAGAAAGTGACAATTCGGGTCACTACCCAAACCATATCTTATATGTTGTCAATTTCAGCGGATCATGATGGTGCTCTTTTCAGTGGAAAAACGGTTGTCACTAATGTATAAACTACAAAATTATAATGGCATTTTTATTAATCTTACCATGTCAAACAAGGTTTGATTTTGTCTATTGAATACTCCAATCTAATGTGGGGTATTCGAGAAGTATAAGTTGTAGAACAATTATGCAACTTCTCAGATGTTTTGCTAAACTTGTAACTCAAACTTTATCCTTTATGATCCAATCATAAATACTTGATTATCTTGTTACATTGATTTTAACTTCATATTAACAACCTTTTGAACCAATTCAAAATGTCAAACTCTGTTCCCTTTAAATAGATATACTCACATATCTACTTAAATCATCGACAGAATTTTATGAAGGAAAAATTAATCCACCATACATGACTACACATAATGGACTATATACATCAATATGTATAATCTCCACTAAATTAGTCGTCCATTCTACTTTGGCCTAAGAACGGAATTCTAGTCATCTTTTGGAAGAGGTCTCACAAGCGTCAATAAAATGACTCCGGAAGTCCATCAATATGGATTTCCTTCATGTTTTCCTTTCCGATATGAACTAAAATGGTGGTGTCACAATTTAAGTGAAACTCTTCAACGTCTTGCAACGTTTAGCATTTAGTCTTATAGATGTTTACTTTACCAACATGATTTATATTAACATATCCATCAATTATGGAATATGATCATAGTTTGAACAATCTCATTTGTTCTCACAAAAGACTAGAACAAAATAACAAATTATTAAGTTCTTCAAATAAATCTTGACTGGTTGGTTCGATACGACAATAAACACAATAACACTTTGTTTATGTTCTTGTCATAATCGATTCCACATCTATTACTAGTTCCTTTTAGGCCCTTGTATTTCTTTCATTGCGTTGCTTTGTATGACAACTCATACCAACCAATGTGGTATCAAAATACCCAAAAATACTTTGTTAACTAGTAATACATCTATAACTTGTATATCAAGTATATACTCCTGAGCTGGACTTTTCCAGTTATCTTCTTTTCTGCCATATATCTATTTGTAATTCTATTTTCAATATTCCCTATCCTTTATAGAAGAATCATTCAACATCAAACAATGCTAGTCTTACTAGCTCATTTTCTTTGGCGTGTTAGTCATATACTATCACCCATTGAGTCATACTTTGAGTTTGATTGTTCTACTAATATCACCATATTAATAGAATTCTTCTAGATTCCACTCTTAGCAATCTCCAAGTAAGGTAAACGACTTTACACATACTTTTAATCCATCCCATCATAACAATTTTATGATTAAGCTACTATAGCTCGAAGGATGTAATTTAGAGGATAATTTTTAGCATCCAATTTCTTGGAATATTCAAACGCCTAGCGTCTTCAATCATTGCATATATTCAGATAATATAAGCAAACATTGTCACGCTAAATTTGCATATATTCAGATAATATAAGCAAACATTATCACGCTAAATTATACTCAGTCATGTTGCTACAAATAACTTTCTAGATATCAATATATCTTTCACTTGATTGTTTCTGAAAACAACTCTTTTCAGTTCCTAAATCACCTTGATCAACAAAACATTCTTTTGAAGATAAAGTAATACGGAAGCAACCATGACTCTGGATTCTAAGTAGGAATTATTTGCTCTCTAGATTAATCAATCATTAACCACATGGAGCTAGGTAGGAAATACCAAAAATCTACAATAGGACTTAATTTTAAATTTCACTAATACGGTACCAATCTTAAATGGTATTTACCAGATCATAACAGTTATATCTCAATTAACTATCTAAGTGTAAGGTAGTTATGTGGATGCCAATGAATACTACAAGTTGTGCAAATTCACTTTAATTTGTTGTTCATGATAAATAAGTTCAAGTTAATTCAAATTAAGCCATGAACTCCCACTCAAAAACAACATCCCTCTTAGTCGTCTTTAGTGATTACACGAACCAAATTCACTACACCAAAACCGATCATCACGTGAGATGATGTAGCTTCAAAGGCGAACATCGACATGTTCATCATATCATCCATATGACTCATGCTTTACCTTTCGGTTACGTGTTCCGAGGCCATGTCTGTACATGCTAGGCTCGCCAAGTAGAACCGTAGTATTGCGTGTGTTTCAAGGCCATGTCTGTACATGCTAGGCTTGAAAACACCCGTTGTATGCGAACGTTGAGTCTATCACACCCGATCATCACGTGGTGTCTCGAAACGACGAACTTTCTTAACGGTGCATACTTAAGGAAGAACACATTATTATCTTGATATTAAGTGAGAGGGATCATCTTATAATGCTACCATCGTTATCTAAGCAAAACAAGATGCATAAAAAGGATTAACATCACAAACATCACATGAAAGGATAACGTGATATGATATGGTCCTTCTTGCACTTGATCTCCATCATGTGCATTATGGTATGATCTCAATCATTCCACCGGCGTGGTACCAAGTACCACGGTACCCCAAACTTGATTGTCCATCAATAAGAAGACAACCATATGGATACCTTCCGGTATATCAATAATTTACAAAATAGATCATCTCATAATCAAATTTGTAATATTGACCATATCACATCACAATGCCCAGCAAAAACTAGTTAGACGCTTCTAATTTATTTTTGCATATTTTACGTGGCTTAGGGCTTTCGAGGATAGAACCGTTCATACCTACGAACATCAACCACAACGTTGATAAACACATTTTTAACAACCCTTCATAGATTAGATCTTAACTATAGTAGGAGAAACAGACACCCGCAAGCCACTTATGCAATACAAGTTGCATGTCAATTGTGGAACAAGTCTCATGTACGTGGACATGTAAGGTTAGTCCGGGCCGCTTCATCCCACTATGCCACTAAGATCATAAAATAATCAAGGAGGTAATAACATGATCATCAACGCCCACATACACCTATGTGTTCTACCCGTACAAAACATCTACGCATAGATCCGGCTCTGATACCACTGAAGGGGAACGTAGCATAGAAAACAAAATTTTTCCTACGCGAGAGATACCCGAAAGGCCAAGATCTAATCTAGGAGACGAAGTGCAACGGGCAACAAGAGGGTTAAGGAGAACACATACCCTCGAAGACTCAAAGTGGTACGAGATCAAATCTCGTTGTTGGCGTAGTCGTACTCACACCGATCCCGATAGCGAGAAGATGGCACCGCAATCCGGCGGTGCATCCGTGATCGGTCACACGTACGGTTGATGACGACCTCCGTTCCCTCGTTCCAGCGGGGCGCGGAAGTAGAGGATCCCTCGGAACTCCAGCAGCACGACGACGTGGTGGTGGTGAAGAATCCCACGGTCAGGGCTTCGCCAAGCCGGAGACCATGAAATGGAGCAGCGGGTGGAGGGAAAGGGAAGTGGCCAAGTGTGTGGAGGAGGGAGAGCTCTCACCCTCCTTTTATAGGAGAGGGGGGGAGGCAGCCCAAGGGGGGTGCGGCCAGCCCATGGGGTGCCCCCACCTCTTCCCTCATCATGTGAGTGGAAGCTCCACTCACACCCACTCATGCTCCCATAATTTCCCACTTGGAAAATCCAAAGGTTTTCTTTTAATAAATAAATAAAACCTTTTTATTTCTTTATTTCAGCATTTGTTAATTCTATTAACAAACTTTTGCATATAGCACCTCGAATCATTTGTTAATTCTATTAACAACCATTCGACGAAAAACCCCTTGAACTATTTCAATTTTCCCCGAAACAATTTCGGTGCTGTCCAAAATATTCTTCGATATTCCGTATCCTCTCAAATGCGTCATCGAACCTTAAGTGTGTCACCCTACGGTTCGCGAATAAGATAGACATGATCGAGACTCCTCTCCGATCAATAATCAACAGCGGGATCTGGAGATCCGTGATGACTCCTATATATTCAACGATGACTCTCGTGATCGTGTGAACCAACAACGCCGTGAACTATTCCCTTTGTCTCGCGATATTTTACTTGTCCGAGATTCGATCATTGGTATCAACCATACCTTGTTCAATCTCGTTACCGACAAGTAATCTTTTCTCGTTCCCGTGATATAACATCCTTGTGATCATATCACGTGCTTGCAAGCGGTTTCGATGTGATATCACCGAGAGGGCCCAGAGTATATCTCTCCGTCATTTGGATGGACAAATCCCACTCTTGATCCATGATCCTCAACTAATACTTTCCGAATACTTAACGAAACCTTTATAGTCACCCTGTTACGGTGTGACGTTTGATGCCATCAAAGCACTCTTCCTGTATCAGTGATTGACATGATCTCATGGTCTAAGGAATAAGTTACTTCGTGTGTTTGATATAACAATGTAAACTAAATGACTTGATCGCATTGCTATATTCTCTTTGGGTATATGTTCATCACATCATTCTTCTAATGACATGACCCCGTTATTAATAACATCCAATGTTCATGATCAGGAAACCTTGATCATCTATTAATCAACGAGCTAGTTAAAAGAGAGGCTTTACTAGGAACCATTGTTTGTTTATTAAGCACACATGTATCAACGTTTCCGGTTAATACAATTCTAGCATGAGAAATAAACATTCATCATAAACAAGGAATAAGATAATAACCATTTTATTATTGCCTCTCGGGCATATTCCCTTCATGTAAGACTTCATGGAAGCTTTCCAATTAGTAAAACGATGCCGATCCACCAAAGGAGGTGGACCAAGATTAGAAACATGCGGATGTTGAACATTAGGAGCATTGTTGTATGCATAGCCAAAAGAATTGCCACCACTACCATTTGATGGTGCACCATTATTTAAAGGTGAAGTTGTATCACTTCCTTCTTTAATTGGCAAGGGGTTTCCATGTTCATCTAAGATAATCTTTTCACTAGGTTGCTTAGATGGAGATGTCAATTCTTTTATTAGTCCCTCCATCTTCTTCTCGGAAGATTCAATCATAGCTTGGATTAGCTTTTGAATCCCATCCATGGTGACGGGATCATCGGCCATCCTCACCTCCTCTTTAGGCGGTAAAGCCTTTTATAAAGAGACGAGGCTCTAATACCAATTGAAGGATCGAGAGGTTAACTAGAGGGGGGGGGGTGAATAGGTTAACTACAAATTTTAACTTCTTTTTCAAGTTAACAAGGCAAAGCTCAAATATAGATTATCTAGAGTATGCAACTAGATGGACAATCCTATATGTTGAGCAATTACGACTAGCACAAGGTGAACAATATGACTAAGCTAGTAGTAACAAGTAAAGGTAAGTTGAGGAATAACCGAACACAATGACGCGGAGATTTATCCCGAAGTTCACTTCCCAATGGAAGCTAATCTCCGTTGGAGCGGTGCGGTGCCACCAAAGTGGAACACCGAGTAGGCCTCAAATGCCACACCGTATCTCCTTCGAGATCTTCCACCGATGTGGATAGACTCGAATCACTATGTTGCCGTTGAGGTTGACAACTAGAACCTTTACAAGGATGAGGCACACTCCACAAGATTGGAGGGTCCTCACCAAATCCCAAGAGCCGCCAAGACTCCGAGAAGCAAGATCCACGGGCACAAAAGCACCGGGGATATCAACAAGGCTCCGAGCTCCGATGAACTAAGAGCAACAAGATTCCTAGCTCCAATGAACTAAGAATGACAAGATCCCTATGGGATGAGTGGGTGGATTTCTAATCGGCTCGGTGGAGTTGTAGATCGGGGGTGTCTCCTTCAAATCCCAAAGTATCACGAGCTTTGGTTGGGGATTTGTGGAGATCTTGTTCTTGAGCTTGAGCTTGGTCAATCAATGGTGGTGAGAGAGAGAGTGAGTGGGATTGACAAAGAGCAAAGGTAGGTGAAGACCCCGAATATATACTCGTGTCGAAATATGGCCGTTTTAGGGGGTCTTCCCCTTTCCTGCGTCCCACCCCGGCCTGGGGGCCGGCCTGGCCGGCCTGGGAGCAGCCAGGGCCGGGCCAGAACCCACCCCGGCCTGGGGGCCGGCGTGGGCGCAGGGGGAGGCCGGCGTGGGCGCTGCCGACCCGGCCTGGGGCCGGCGTGGGACAGGGGGGAGGCCGGACCCCCACCCGGGCGCCCCGGCCTGGAGGCCGGCCTGGGGCCGGCGGGGGCGAGGGGGTGAGGCCGGACCCCCACCCGAACGCTCCAGCCTGGGGGCCGGCCTGGGGCCGGCGTGGGGCCGGCCAGGAGCTGCGCCAGCCCGGCCTGGAGCCCGGCCAGGCCGGCCTGGAGGCCGGCCACCCTGCTTCTTTCTTCCTTTTCTCCTTTCTTTTCGCCGTTTCTTTTCACTTCTTCCTTGTATTTTCCCGTAGCATTTTCTCACATATTGCTGAACTTTGTAAGACATTTACGGGACTATGTTTTCTGAGTACACTTAGCAAAGCACATTAGTCCATCTATATGTTGTAATCAAACACTCAAAACAAGATTTAGAACCTATGTTCTTTCACCTATGTACTCTAAGCACATCATGTTGTTGGTGGATGGATTCAGAACAGTCGCCTAGGACAAAAGGTCCCAGGTCCTGATTATGGCATCCTCTTCACCGTCATCAAGCTCCTTCAACATCTTTGCTGCATTCTCTATGGGTAGCCTCGACAACGTGCCTTTGTATGACTCTCTAATTTCTGAATGTACACTCTTCATAAGCAACTCAACTGGCTTTGACCCTGAGCGTATATCAAACACCTTCATGATAATTTCTCTTGTGAAAATAATCCGTTTCGCTCCATAGTGAAACTCACGAAG
The DNA here is from genome assembly GCA_028641055.1 of Alopecurus myosuroides. Lineage (NCBI taxonomy): Eukaryota > Viridiplantae > Streptophyta > Magnoliopsida > Poales > Poaceae > Alopecurus > Alopecurus myosuroides. The sequence goes on from CM054061.1 coordinate 366,511,246, forward strand.
ATCAACCACAGTGTTCATGGCGACGAAATCTATGAGCTCGTTAGGGACATTGAAAGGTGAGATGTTAAGTAGTGTGGAAAAAGCACTGTGTTACTCGATAATTTCTCTCTTCCGTGCTGTTAGATCATTTGCGCACTTGAGCAACCGCTTCGCAGCAAAACGGTCCTTGCTACATCAATACTGCCCCTGCTCAGCAAGAAACAGAACACTAAGAACAAAAAAGTGAAACAAAAGAAGCACAAAAAATGTACAACAGAAGCAAACACAATGCAGTAATAAACAAACCTCCATTGCTGCTACTTAGAGATTGCTAGAAGATATCATATGAGGCCCAGTCAGTACACAAATTGCTTGCAAAAAGCATAGATGAATTTCAGATTTAAATCTACTTGCAAATACGGTTCCAACTAAAATAAAATTTGCTACAAAACGGGGGATACGCACAGGGGGTGGATTGCAGGGGAGCACTTAAATCTGCTCAAAAAGGCTAAATCTGCTACAAAATTTGCTCCAAAATTTTCTACAACATCGCAAGGTAGGCGCGTGCAGGAGCACCTAAATCTGCTCGGAACCCCCGAGATGGAGCAAACGGGGCAAAAGGTGGGCGCGGGCAGGGGGCCGCCTCAGAGGACGATTGGGGCACGGGAGCCATCGCCGGAGTGCGCACGGACCCGTGACAGCGCCGCCTCTCGCCGCCGCACGCGGTAGCCTAACTACGTACGGTCGTCGGAGAGTAAGAGGGGGACCTCGCCGGAGAGGAAGTGGGGAGCGAGCGGAAACTCACCAGAGAACGCGCGCAACCTACGACGGCCGTCGACGGCGTCGCCTCTCGTCGCCGCCCGCGTCGCTTTTGTCGCCGCTCGCGTCGCAGCCCCCGCGCCGAGCCAGAAATGGGGTAACGCGCAGAACCCCAAACGGGAGTTGTCCTAATCCTAGCGAAAAGGGGGGGGAGGGGGGGAGGGAGCTAATCTAACCGCAGGACTCGGACGGATCGAACGGACACTGACCCGGGAGACGGAACAACGTTCCCCCGGGTGAACAGCAGCGTTTTCCTATGTTAAGGGCTTGCTCCCGTGATATTAGTACTCCCTCCGACCCGAATTAATGGGCGTGCCATTTTACAATAACCCCCCCACGATTCAAAATCGTTTTGCAATCAAGTCCTGTACACTGTCTTCCTCACGGGCGGAGCACAGTCACGGGGCAGAGCTCGCCGGACCCCTCCCGGTCCTCCTCCTGCTCGCCGCCGCAGTCGCAGCCCACGCAGGGGCGGAGCTCGCCGGACCCCTCCCGGTCCGGCGACCCGAATTAACGGGCGCAGGGTTAATTTTGCACAAAACCCCTCAATTTTCTTCCGGGAGTACGTGCTTTTCTTCCGTGTTCACGCACGCACTTGTACGTATTAAAGGGCCCATCTCCGCTTGGCCCAAAACTTCCTGCCCATCTCCGTATTTTTTTTTTCTCGCTTAGTCACCAGGACATGCACATGGGTTGGATTTTCATGAGTTGTATTAAAGGCCCCATCTCCGCTTGGCCCAAACCTCCTGCCCATCTCCGTCCCGATAGAAATTATTATTTTTGTTCTCGCACGCTTTTTTCTTCTTCCGTATATATAAATCGATCCATCCTCACAGAACATAATGGGCTGGGCCCCTTTCTTCTCTCTTTCGAATTCCTATTTTTTTTTCCTTTTCTGATCGACCACTCATTGTCTCCAAACCAAAATTAATTAGCTAGCCTTTTTCTTTTCTCATGATCGAGCACGCGCGTCCAAACAAAGCGTCCTTCATGCTACCGCACAAATGAATGGATCCGTCCATTATTTACACGTGCATGCTCACCGGGGCTGGGCCCCTTTCTTCTCTCTTTCGAATTCCTATTTCTTTTTCCTTTTCTGATCGATACGAGAAGACGCCTCGTTCACCGCCGGCTCATGCATCATTTTCTTTCGCTTTAATTTTTCTACGGTCCTTTTTCTGGTCCCACATCTCATTACTACTCAAAAGTTTTACCCAAGTTATAACAAGGAGGGATCACCAAAACAACAAGTTCGGGGAACCTCGCACTAGTGGAAACAACCCCATTCGTCCAGGGGGCCAGGGGGCACCTGTCCCGGTTGCAACAAAATTCGGGACAAATGCTATGCATTGGTCCCGGTTTGTGCGCCCGAGGCAACAGAAATCGCCTGGGGGCATTGGTCTCGGTTCGTGGGGAGACATTGGTCCCGGTTTGTGGCATGAACCGGGACCAATGCCTAGTCATAGGTCACATGGCACGCACATGGGTATTGGTCCCGGTTCATTCCACAAACCGGGACCAATGCCCCCCTTCCCCTATATATACTGCCCTACAACCCCCCTTCCATATTTTTTTTTGCTTGGAGGTGTGAGAGAGGTGGGTGTTAGTGTGTGTTATTTTACTATGCACACGAGGGGTTCGACGAAATTCCCGAGCCACACATAAGCTCACTGAAATGGTATCTTCGACCGAGGTTAACAAACTTATTTTTTTCATCTGTAATTGATACATAAAAAAGTAATATTTGCCGATGTACTGTGGTCATTTCTCTATTGAATATGTTATTGTAATGTATTTTGATAAACTTAATTATACAATGCAGATGGATAAACGGCATCGATGGATGTACGGTGACCGACGCACTTTCGAGTATATGGCAGACCTGAATGCATTTCTCGCTGTAGCTCAGGAGAACAAAGATAATGGCTTTACGTATTGCCCATGTGTTGATTGTCGGAACGTCAGGGAGCACTCTTCCTCGAGAATCCTTCACGGCCACCTACTTCGGAGAGGTTTCATGCCCAGCTATAATTGCTGGACCAAGCATGGAGAAATATGGGTTGTGATGGAAGACAATGAAGAAGAAGAAGAAGAAGATCCTTTGTTCCCTGAATACGGTGATACTGCAATGGAAGGCAATGCAGAAGAACGAGGTGATCAAGAACAGGCATCAGAAGAGCCCGATGATGATCTTGGCCGAGTTATTGCTGATGCAAGGGAAGACTGTGAAAGTGAATTGGAGAGGTTGAAGTTGGACAACATGTTACAGGATCACAAAAAGTTGTTGTACCCAAATTGCGAAGATGGTAGCACAAAACTCGGTACCACACTGGAGTTGCTGAAATGGAAGGCACAGAACGGTGTGACTGACAAGGGATTTGAGAGTTTACTTCAACTAATGAAGCCAAAGCTTCCAAAGGATAACGAATTGCCTGAGAGTACGTACGAAGCAAAAAAAAGCTCTCTGCCCTCTAGGATTAGATGTGCAGAAGATGCATGCATGCATTAATGACTGCATCCTATACCGCGGTGAGAAATACGAAAATTTGGATGAATGTCCGGTATGCACTGCACTGCGGTATAAAATCAGAGCAGATGACCCTGGTGATGTTGACGGCGAGCCCCCCATAAGAGGGTTCTTGCTAAGGTGATGTGGTATGCTCCTATAATACCACAGTTGAAACGTCTGTTCAGAAACAAAGAGCATGCTAGGTTATTGCGATGGCACAAAGAAGACCGTAAGAAAGACGGAAAGTTGAGACACCCCGCCGATGGATCGCAGTGGAGAAAGATCGAGAGAGACTTCCCGTACTTTACAGGAGAGGCGAGAAACTTATGGTTTGGTCTAAGTACAGATGGCTTTAATCCTTTTGGGGAGCAGAGGTCCAGTCATAGCACCTGGCCTGTAACTCTATGTATGTACAACCTTCCTCCTTGGTTGTGCATGAAGCGCAAGTTCATTATGATGCCAGTTCTCATCCAAGGCCCGAGGCAACCTGGCAACGACATTGATGTGTATCTAAGGCCATTAGTTGAAGAGCTCTTACAATTGTGGGGCAAACCAGGTGTACGTGTGTGGGATGAGAACGAACAAAAGCCATTTGACCTACGGGCGTTGCTTTTCTTAACCATCAATGATTGGACTGCTCTTAGTAACATTTCCGGACATACAAACAAGGGATACAATGCATGCACACACTGTTTAGATAAGACTAACAGTGTTTATTTGGATAAATGTAAAAATGTTGTATACCTGGGGCATCGATCGTAGATTTCTTCCGATCAAGCATCCCGTAAGAAAGAAAGGAAGGAAGCATTTCAGATGTGAGGCCGATAAACCGGAAGAAGCCTGACCTCCGTAGTGGTAATGATTTATTCGATATGGTCAAAGACCTTAAAGTAATCTTTGGGAAGGGTGATGGCAGCCAACCAATTCCGAACGGCCCTTATAAGCGCGTACCCATGTGGAAGAAGAAATCTATATTTTCGGAGCTACCCTATTGGAACATTCTAGAGGTCCGGTCTTCAATCGACGTGATGCACTTGATAAAGAATCTCTGCGTCAACCTGCTATGCTTCCTGGGCGTGTATGGGAAGTCAAAAGATACGCCAGAAGCACGGGAGGACCAGCAATGTATGAAAGACCCAAGCAACAAGCACACGGATACAGGGCACCATTACTTAAGCAGCTACGCTCTTACTAAAGAAGAGAAGGAAATATTTTTTGAAGTCCTTTACAGTATCAAGGTTCCGTCTGGCTTCTCGCCGAATATAAAGGGGATAACAAACATGGCAGAGAAAAAATTCCACAACCTGAAGTATCATGACTGCCACGTGATTATGACGCAGTTGCTTCCGATTGCATTGAGGGGGCTTCTACCAGAAAATGTTCGAGTACCCATTGTGAAGCTATGTGCATTCCTCAACGCAATATCTCAGAAGGTAATCGATCCAGAAATTCTGGCAAGATTACAGAGGGATGTGGTCCAGTGTCTTGATGCTTGCAAGAGAGGATTTTTGAAGGGATGCAGACCTATAATTTGCCTAGATGGTACTCACATAAAAAACAAGTATGGTGGTCAACTTCTCACAGCAGTATCAATTGATGGAAATGATGGAATATTTCCTATAGCAATGGCAGTTGTGGAGGTGGAGTGTTACTCTAGTTGGAAATGGTTTCTTACCACTTTGAAAAATGATCTAAATGTGATAAATACAGCACCTTTCACAATTATGAGTGACAAGCAAAAGGTGTGTGATCTACTTTTTCTGTGTTTTGTTCTATTTCACTAATTTCCCATCTTCTATGTATGTTCATATGTACTAATAAGTTATTTTTTGCTTTTGTAGGGCCTAATCAAAGCTGTGATGGAAGTGTGGGCAGACTCTGAGCATAGATTTTGTGTCAGACATCTGTGGAGTAATTTGAACCAACATGGTTGGAAAGTTGAAACCCTTAAAAATCATCTGTGGAGATGTGCAAGATCTACAACTGTTCCTCAATGGGAGAGCAATATGGAGAAGCTAAAGACTGACTGCCCTGCTGCACATGGATTTTTGGAGCAAATTCCACCAAACACTTGGTGCAGGGCTTTCTTTAGGGATTTTAGCAAGTGTGATCTTCCGCTCAACAATGCTTCTGAAGTATGGAACAAGTGAGTGTGTTTGATTATTTCTCTATTCAATTAGGTGTCTTTAGTTATTTGTTTTTTTTACTCATTTGTGTGTTTGATTATTTCTGTATTCAATTAGGTGTATTTAGTTATGTGTTTCTTTACTGATTTGTGTGTTTAATTATTTCTGTATTCAATTATTTGTCTTTAGTTATTTGTTTCTTTACTCATTTGTGTGTTTAATTATTTTTGTAGGATGATTCTTGGTGCTAGAGAGCTTTGTGTTCTGTTCATGTGGGAAGAGATCAGATGCATTATAATGAACAGAGTATATCAGAAGTTGAGAGAAGCAATGGAAGATTGGGTTGGCACTATATGTCCTAAGATTAGACAGAAAGTTAGGAAAAATACTGACTATGCTGCCAATTGTTTTGCCACTCCTGCACCTGTACAAGGCATGGTTGTATTTGAAGTCATTAGTGGTCAAAAAAGTTACATTGTTGAGCTCAACATGAGAGGATGCACTTGCAGAAGGTGGCAACTGACTGGACTTCCTTGTTCCCATGTCTTAGCTTGTTTGAGGCATGAGAGGATAAAACCTGACATAATGGTTGCTAGCTGCTATAAACTACAGACCTATGTGGAGGCATACAAGTGTAGCATCTATCCTGTGAGAGATAGGACTGAATGGACCAGGACTAATGGCCCAGACATTTTGCCCCCCTATTATGAGAAGAAAATTGGAAGGCCAAAGAGGAGTAGAAGAAAAAACCCTGAAGAATTGGCAGATGGCACAAAACTAAGCAAACATGGGGTCAAAATGCACTGTGGTTATTGCAGAGCCCCAAACCACACTAGAAGAAATTGTGCAAAGTATAAAGCTGGTGTTTTAAGTGAGCAAGGGGTTGAGCAGCAAGATGAGGAGCATGAGCATGTGCAGCAGCAGCAACATGAACAGCAACATGAGGAGCATGATGATGTGGAGCATGAGCAGCAGCAGCAACATGACCAGCAGCATGAGCAGCAACATCAACATGACCTGCAGCATGAGGAGAATGAGCAAGAGGAGCATCTGCAGCAGCTAGAGAAGCCAAAAAGGAAAAGAAAACCAAGTTTGAAAGTTAGAGAGCAACAAGAAGCTGAAGAACTATATGCCCATGTTAGAAAAAGAGTTAAAACAGTTGATGAGAATGGGGATATTGATGATCCCAGTATCTTAGAAGTAAGTAAATGATGCCACAGAACTATATCCCATTTAAATGCTTTTCTCTGGAATTACATGAATTAATATGAGTTTTCTTGATTTTCTATTGATTTCAGCAAATAGCCCCAAAACATCTAGTTCATGCTCATGATCCCTCTCAGATGAAGAACAGTCTTGTCTACCACTTGGCACACGATGTAAGCTAATGATAAAAAGTTACATTTTTTGTCACTGCCTATTTACTTAGCACTGTGTGTAATTGTTGACTAAAATCTTGTTCACTAGCAGGTGCCAACAAGGGCATCAACTCATCTTCAGGAAGAACTACCGGAGTCATCATTTGTTGCTAGACACCGAGAGGAAATTCCTCCACCTGGCAGAAGAACAACTGCTCTGCAAGTGTGGAGAGACACTGCAATAGGGCAAGCAGCAGCTGCCGCAGCTAGAAGAAGAGCAAAGGGAGGAAGAGGGAGACATGCTGGCAGAGGGAGAGGGAGAGGGATAGGGAGAGGCCTGGGGAAAAAGCGAGGAGCTAGATGGCTGTTATTTGGCGACAAAGGAACATCTCTGCAGCCTCTTGCTCAAGTGCCTCCAGAACCTGAAGAATACCAGTCTGCTGAGATTAACTACTCGCAGACTGCTCCTGATGATCTATCAGATTAGGATGGATGTAATCCTTTGAGTCCTTTTGTTACCTGACACTCCTGTGCTAATCCTAAGATGCTAGTTAACTGACACTATGATGATGTTGTGAGAGTCGTCTTTTGTGGTACAAATTGAACAATTCCTGTCATCCATCATTTTGTGCACCTGATGATCTATCCTATTGTGCATTTCATGTGAAATTGTACCAATTTGTCAGCTTTTACTGTCAGATGTTCTATCCTTTGCTAAACAGAGTACCAAATGGTCGCCGGAGCACCAAATGGTCGCCGGAGAAACAAAGATCATACCATTGCTAAACAGAGTTCATACATTGCCACATAACTTCCAATTTCATAGCTTACAAACCAGACACTTCACGAAACACTCGAACAATACAGAGTACTCAACAATAAACAAGTTCTTGACACAAATAGACTAACAAACTGGATACAGAGCTAACTCAATCAGGCAAACCCATTGTCACCAGGTCCTGTTCCATCGATCTTGCCACGCCAGGTCTTGAAGGTGTGGATACGGGACATGTCCTCGTCCTCGTCGGGAAGGTACTTGGCTGGCAGGTCCTCGGCAAGCAAATCACCACGGTCGATGACATCCTTCACGTGTAGGATCAGATCATAATCCATGGTGCCCTTCTTCCTCGGCGAGCCTGGAGGTGGAGGTGACTCCACGTCTTCGTCTGAATCAGCAGCAATGCGAGGAAGAATCGGCGACGGCACCGTGATGGTCAGCTTCTTCGGTACAGAGCAGGGATCACGCAGCCACGCCTTGACAGTCACGACCCAGCGACCAGTCGCCGGCAAGACCTCGATTAGCTCACCATCGAGACCAGCAATCAAAAGGTGGATGGCTTGCGGCTCCAGCGCCTCCTCTGGCAGCCCCTCGATGATCAGTGTGGTCTTGTAGTCAAAGCTCCCCACCATGCCACGAGCACAACGGCTCCAGCGACGGAAACAGATGCGCGTGTCGCCGGAAAGCATGTCCGACAACACCACAGATGTGCAGTCTTCTTCCTTCTCGAATGTGAGAAAGAAATGGAAGGGGGGACCAGTTACCTCCACCTTTACCATGGCCTGACCGACACCGCAGTCCACATCCATGGCAGCCAGCAGAGAAGCTTCCGTCACGCGTTTCGCCTCTCCTTCGACAGTGGCGAACAAGGCGCGGCCACGGTACCTCTCTTCCTGCGCCGCCATCGCCGCCGTGCGTGCTAGCACAATGCGGCCGGAGTCCGGGCGCATCGCCGTCTCCCCACGCCTCTAGATCTCCTCGATGAAGTAACTGCCGTCACGGATGCGTGGCCAAGGCAGCGTGGCACCGTCACCGGTGGTTGCTCCGCCGGCCACTGAAGATTCGCTGCCGCAGCTCGCATTCCCGCCGCGGTCACCGCTGCCCGCCATGGGATTCTCGATTGGGGAAGAGAATGAGCTAGGGATTTGGGATTGTGGACTGAACGAGACACATAATAGAACACCAGGGGGTTTTCTGCGAAAAATCTGGTCGCTCCCGTACTCGCGTGCAGCTCACTTGCGGACTAATGTTGCCACGTCTGGTTTCTCACGACGGAAGCAACGGAACGACTAACGTGCCACGGTTGCGCAACTACGTGACCAGAACTTGGTATTTTCCCAGTTGGTGACCAATACGCTCGGGCGTGCCAACTTCATAGACCGCAGAAGCCTTTAACTCTATTTGAAAACTCAAATTATTTGTATAAGCTTGTCATCGATGACATGCCAGTTACAAAGTAAGCTACCACTGCTTTATTTTCATAAATGATGAGCAACAGACTGCTTGCTAACTCACGGAACTGACGAAACTAGATTCACACCTATAGCAAGCAGAGTTAACTGACGAACAAGCCCCAAATCTCACAGAGTTAATTGAATCTGGGAACAAACTGCAATTCCGGAAATGAACTAGTCCTCCGTTGGTTCCCAGCTTGCATTAATAGAAGACAAAGTAGTTCTTACAACATCTAATAAGCAGAAACAACATGGAAAAAAGGGAAACAAATTTCCAGCTCTCGAAGGACAGGCGAGAGGATACACGGTATATAGGCTAGGGATGCAAAAGTGGGATCCCACTTCTTGTTCATTTGGAGACTTTTACAAGATTTGAACTAAAAACCACTAAATATACTATAAGTGTGATCCCACTTTTGCATCCTTAGTACAGGCAGATAGTAAAGCAGCTGAACCTCCAGATGTGATCCTTCTAAGAAACATTGTTCGCTTTTCCTTTTTGTCAATCCTAACCATCAATCTTTTCCATCATCTACATCCTTCCCTCCATTCAGCCCAAAATTCTTCTCACCGTCAGTCGCCAACCATGGAAAGCAGCGGAAGCATGCATTGTTTCTAGGTTTCAACAAAGACCAAACTTTTGACGCAATGCCTACCCTGAACAAACCACGTTGTTCAGTCAGAATAAGTTTTTGTTTCCTCCTTCGGTCGCGTGTTTCCTCTTTGTTACCTTATTCCAATGATGTAATATTTATGATGTTACTATAGGGAAGATAGACCTTATTTTTTGTCTTTCAACAAAAGCTTGGGGCAAACCCCCTTGTCTTCAAATTTAGTAAGAAAATAGAAAAAGGGGAAAACGTTCTACAGAACTTTGTATTTCCCACGAAATTTAACTCTCTGTTTGACATTTGTATCACTTGAGAGATTACTTTTGCTGAGGTCTTCAATAAAGTTTCGGATATTTAAAACTCTGTAGAATGCTGGTGGGTGATTCCTTGCAGATGTGGTTTTTCGGTCAAAGCTCGCTGTCAAGCTTTTAAATGGACGAGTCTTGGCTTTACACACAAAATTCTATGGAAAATCAAGATTCCACTTAATATCAGTTTCTTTATGTGGTTGGTTAATAGGATGAGCACATTGACAAAAGATGTTCGGCTGTGTGCATCAATCGATGCAGAGGCCGGGAAAACTTCCCATTTCTATAAAAAATGGAAGGGGTTGGAAGAAAGAGGATAAGAACTATTTATTTTGCGGGGGGTGGGGGAAGAAACTATTGATCACTTTTTCTTTTATTGCCCTTTGGCGAGATATCTGTCGAATGCGGCTTATTATGGCTTCAATTTTGTTGTCAAACCAGTCTTGGTAGAACATTTATTTGGAGGATGGATGATTTTTTTTGAAACTACAGGAATAATTGATGGATCTAGCGGGCTGTTGTGGCTCACCGCAAATGGCCACCCTCTTGCCCTCATCCTCATCCTTCACGAACATAATTGCATACGGGCAAAGGAGTTCAATCATCGTGTTGCACCACACAATTCCAATTCCATCCGTTTATTATACTCCAATTTTATCTTCTTCAACCTCACGACCACGTCGCTCATTGTCATCCTCTGGTCAGGTGATTCGCTCGAGCAGAGCAAACCCAGCTCGAGGACCTGTGCGAGGAATCCATCATCCAGGATGAAACTACAAGAAGAGGACTGGCCTCGAAGAAGTTGTTCATCGACAACATGAACAAGCTCCATGGGGAATGCCTGGTGCACCCACTGCCTAAGTGTTAGTTCTCCCCCGATAATAGAATGTGTAGGTCTTCTTCGTGTAAAGACTTCCAGTAGCATGATCCCGTAGCTGAATACGCCGCTCTTCCGTGATGCTTTTCCAAGAGGCCCATAGTCTATACAATGAATACATGGACATATATTAAAAAAACATGTATGGTAATCCTGAATTACAATGGTGGTTTAACAAGTGCTAGCTGAGTACCTGCCATGTAGCCAACTGTTCCCGGCATGCTGGTACAAATCATGGAATTGTCATCGCCTAGAAGCAGCCTTGCAATGCCAAAATCTGCCACATGCGCCGTCATGTCCTCATCAAATAACACGTTGCTCGGTTTCAAATCACAGTGCAAAATCACCTCGTAGTGATCATGGTGTAGGTACTCCATTGCCATGGACACATCAAGCATGATGCCAAGCCTCTCAAGAAAACCCAATTGCATTACGCCCCGAGACTGGTGTAGTTGTTTCTCTAGACTGCCATTTGGCATGTATTGAAGCACAAGTGCTCTGAAGTCTAGGTTGGAACAAGTGTTGAGTATCCGTATCAGGTTGCGGTGTCGCGCCATGCGAAGCACACGACACTCGGCCTCGAAGCTTCTTATGGCCTCTTCCAGCTGCATGTCAAGAACTTTTATAGCGACGACCAAACCACTAAGCTCACCCTTAAATACTTTTCCAAAGGTTCCAGATCCCAAAATGTTGTCTTCACCAAAATTGTTTGTGGCACGAAGAAGCTCACGGTAGGAGATAATATGATGGCCTACACCATCCGTTGGATCAACAAGAAATTTTTTATCCGCCTTATTCTTAAGTTTCTTTCTGGTACGTAGATATAAGAAACTAGCAATACTTCCGAAAGCTACGGTGCCAATTGGAAGTAGATATTTTAGCAAGTATACACTACTTGAATGAGATTTTTTAACACATGGCATAAATCCTAGGCGTGGATCACCACATAGTCCAGCATTTCCAATCAAAGATTGCAATGAGAGTGTTGAGAAGACACCTCCCTCTGGTATTTGGCCTTCTAGCCTATTAAATGATAGATTCAAGGTCGTTAGGCCGGTGAAGTTAGCAAGGAACACAGGAATGGTACCAGAGATTTTGTTGAAGGAGAGGTCTAATGAAGCTAAGCTAGTTAGCTTTTGAAGTGAGTCTGGCATGGGACCTCCGAACATGTTATGCGATAGATTTAGGTAGGTTAGCATCTTAAGTTGCCCAACTGATTCCGGGATGCTTCCTACCAAGAAATTAGAAGAAATGTCCATTTGGTATGTTTGTATTAACCTAGAAACATCCATCGGTAGTGCACCATCAAAAGAATTGTAGGAAATATTGAGTTCGATAATATTATCAAGGTAGAATAGACTTGCTGGTATCACTGAACTTAATTGATTATCAGACAAGTCAATTTTCTCTAGCCTACTAAGATTACCAAAGTTGCTTGGTATAGAGCCGACGAATTTGTTTCTTTGGAGGAACAGTCGTTGTAGACTGCCAAGCATGCTCATTTCTGTTGGGATGGTGCCTAAGATGTCATTGCTAGATAGATCAAGCCACATGAGGTTTTTCATCGTCGCAATAGATTTTGGGATCGGCTCCGTGAGTAGGTTGTTAGGAAGTTCTAACCATTCAAGGCCGCTTATGTTTGAAATTGTGGCTGGAAGTCCACCTATTAACTTATTGTAACCTGCAAGGAAAGTGACTAGTTGTGAAGTGAGGTTTCCCATACTGTCCGGGAGGGAACCAGTGAAAGAATTTCCCAATAATCTAATGACCTGGAGGTTTCTACAATTTGAAAGAGCCGACAAGAATTTCATGTTTCCCCCCAAATTATTATTTTGTAGACCAAGAGTCTCCAAAGCTGCGATGTTCCCAAGAGTTGGTGGTACCGTGCCGGATAAGTTATTCGCTTCCAAAACTAGGAAAGACAGGTTGGTTAAATTTCCGAGGGAAGCTGGAATTGGACCGGTAAGTTGATTGGATCCAAGATGTAGGTGTGAAAGTTTTTCCATTTGTCCTAACTCTGGCGGTATGTCTCCTGTGAGATTGCAGTGGGAGATGTCTAAAAAAGTAAGACTAGTCATATTGCTAAGAGTAGCTGGAATGGAGCCAACAAGGTTATTCGTACCCAATTACAAAGTTTCTAGGTGTGGCAGTTGGGCTAACCATAGTGGTACAACATCCGCAAATGAATTTTTATCCAACAATAATTCTTCTAGGTACAAACATGATGCAAACCCCGATGAAATTAATTTGGCCGCTAAGTTTGTTAATAGAGATATCAATGGTTTGCAACATTGGGAGGCTAAAACTGTGGTTGTTTGGAATTGTCCCAGTAAGGTTGTTGTTGCGAAATGCCATGTATTGCAACATGGACATGTTGAATACGGCTTGTGGAATGGGACCAGATAAGCTATTGTTTCCAACGTCAATGATCTTCAAGGAAGGCGATATGGTGACATTTGAGCACTCAAATCATTTTGGTACAGGTAAATCCTCTCAAGTTTCTCGAGATGATTCAACATCTCAGGAGGGATCGGGCCCGACAGGCTGTTGGTAAAGAAGTACAAGTACTTCAAGGGAGAAGTGTTGTTGAATAGATATGGTGGCAAATGGCCACTCAAGTAATTTTCTGCCATGGAAATCACCTCAAGTTCCGCTTGGCCCAAACCTCCTGCCCATCTCCGTCCCGATAGAAATTATTATTTTTGTTCTCGCACGCTTTTTTCTTCTTTCATATATATAAATCGATCCATCCTCACAGAACATAATGGGCTGGGCCCCTTTCTTCTCTCTTTCAAATTCCTTTTTTTTTTCCTTTTCTGATCGACCACTCATTGTCTCCAAACCAAAATTAATTAGCTAGCTTTTTTCTTTTCTCATGATCGAGCACGCGCGTCCAAACAAAGCGTCCTTCATGCTACCGCACAAATGAATGGATCCGTCCATTATTTACACGTGCATGCTTGTGGTTTGCTCACCGGGAGATGACTTGGCTCCAAGCCATGTGCCTCCAACCGTTGGATCGATACGAGAAGACGCCTCGTTCGCCGCAGGCTCATGCATCATTTTCTTTCGCTTTAATTTTTCTACGGTCCTTTTTCTGGTCCCACATCTCATTACTGCTCAAAAGTTTTACCCAAGTTATAACAAGGAGGGATCACCAAAACAACAAGTTCGGGGAACCCCGCACTAGTGGAAACAACCCCTTTCGTCCAGGGGGTCAGGGGGCACCTGTCCCGGTTGCAACAAAATCCGGGACAAATGCTATGCATTGGTCCCGGTTTGTACGCCCGAGGCAACAGAAATTGCCTGGAGGCATTGGTCCCGGTTCGTGGGGAGACATTGGTCCCGGTTTGTGGCATGAACCGGGACCAATGCCTAGTCATAGGTCACATGGCACGCACATGGGTATTGGTCCCGGTTCATTCCACAAACCGGGACCAATGCCCCCCTTCCCCTATATATACTGCCCTACAACCCCCCTTCCATATTTTTTTTTGCTTGGAGGTGTGAGAGAGGTGGGTGTTAGTGTGTGTTATTTTACTATGCACACGAGGGGTTCGACGAAATTCCCGAGCCACACATAAGCTCACTGAAATGGTATCTTCGACCGAGGTTAACAAACTTATTTTTTTCATCTGTAATTGATACATAAAAAAGTAATATTTGCCGATGTACTGTGGTCATTTCTCTATTGAATATGTTATTGTAATGTATTTTGATAAACTTAATTATACAATGCAGATGGATAAACGGCATCGATGGATGTACGGTGACCGACGCACTTTCGAGTATATGGCAGACCTGAATGCATTTCTCGCTGTAGCTCAGGAGAACAAAGATAATGGCTTTACGTATTGCCCATGTGTTGATTGTCGGAACGTCAGGGAGCACTCTTCCTCGAGAATCCTTCACGGCCACCTACTTCGGAGAGGTTTCATGCCCAGCTATAATTGCTGGACCAAGCATGGAGAAATATGGGTTGTGATGGAAGACAATGAAGAAGAAGAAGAAGAAGATCCTTTGTTCCCTGAATACGGTGATACTGCAATGGAAGGCAATGCAGAAGAACGAGGTGATCAAGAACAGGCATCAGAAGAGCCCGATGATGATCTTGGCCGAGTTATTGCTGATGCAAGGGAAGACTGTGAAAGTGAATTGGAGAGGTTGAAGTTGGACAACATGTTACAGGATCACAAAAAGTTGTTGTACCCAAATTGCGAAGATGGTAGCACAAAACTCGGTACCACACTGGAGTTGCTGAAATGGAAGGCACAGAACGGTGTGACTGACAAGGGATTTGAGAGTTTACTTCAACTAATGAAGCCAAAGCTTCCAAAGGATAACGAATTGCCTGAGAGTACGTACGAAGCAAAAAAAAGCTCTCTGCCCTCTAGGATTAGATGTGCAGAAGATGCATGCATGCATTAATGACTGCATCCTATACCGCGGTGAGAAATACGAAAATTTGGATGAATGTCCGGTATGCACTGCACTGCGGTATAAAATCAGAGCAGATGACCCTGGTGATGTTGACGGCGAGCCCCCCATAAGAGGGTTCTTGCTAAGGTGATGTGGTATGCTCCTATAATACCACAGTTGAAACGTCTGTTCAGAAACAAAGAGCATGCTAGGTTATTGCGATGGCACAAAGAAGACCGTAAGAAAGACGGAAAGTTGAGACACCCCGCCGATGGATCGCAGTGGAGAAAGATCGAGAGAGACTTCCCGTACTTTACAGGAGAGGCGAGAAACTTATGGTTTGGTCTAAGTACAGATGGCTTTAATCCTTTTGGGGAGCAGAGGTCCAGTCATAGCACCTGGCCTGTAACTCTATGTATGTACAACCTTCCTCCTTGGTTGTGCATGAAGCGCAAGTTCATTATGATGCCAGTTCTCATCCAAGGCCCGAGGCAACCTGGCAACGACATTGATGTGTATCTAAGGCCATTAGTTGAAGAGCTCTTACAATTGTGGGGCAAACCAGGTGTACGTGTGTGGGATGAGAACGAACAAAAGCCATTTGACCTACGGGCGTTGCTTTTCTTAACCATCAATGATTGGACTGCTCTTAGTAACATTTCCGGACATACAAACAAGGGATACAATGCATGCACACACTGTTTAGATAAGACTAACAGTGTTTATTTGGATAAATGTAAAAATGTTGTATACCTGGGGCATCGATCGTAGATTTCTTCCGATCAAGCATCCCGTAAGAAAGAAAGGAAGGAAGCATTTCAGATGTGAGGCCGATAAACCGGAAGAAGCCTGACCTCCGTAGTGGTAATGATTTATTCGATATGGTCAAAGACCTTAAAGTAATCTTTGGGAAGGGTGATGGCAGCCAACCAATTCCGAACGGCCCTTATAAGCGCGTACCCATGTGGAAGAAGAAATCTATATTTTCGGAGCTACCCTATTGGAACATTCTAGAGGTCCGGTCTTCAATCGACGTGATGCACTTGATAAAGAATCTCTGCGTCAACCTGCTATGCTTCCTGGGCGTGTATGGGAAGTCAAAAGATACGCCAGAAGCACGGGAGGACCAGCAATGTATGAAAGACCCAAGCAACAAGCACACGGATACAGGGCACCATTACTTAAGCAGCTACGCTCTTACTAAAGAAGAGAAGGAAATATTTTTTGAAGTCCTTTACAGTATCAAGGTTCCGTCTGGCTTCTCGTCGAATATAAAGGGGATAACAAACATGGCAGAGAAAAAATTCCACAACCTGAAGTATCATGACTGCCACGTGATTATGACGCAGTTGCTTCCGATTGCATTGAGGGGGCTTCTACCAGAAAATGTTCGAGTACCCATTGTGAAGCTATGTGCATTCCTCAACGCAATATCTCAGAAGGTAATCGATCCAGAAATTCTGGCAAGATTACAGAGGGATGTGGTCCAGTGTCTTGTTAGTTTTGAGTTGGTGTTCCCACCATCCTTCTTCAACATTATGACTCATCTCCTAGTTCACCTATGTGAAGAGATGCATATTCTCGGTCCGGTATTTCTACACAATATGTTCCCCTTTGAGAGGTTCATGGGAGTCTTGAAGAAATATGTTCATAACCGTGCTAGGCCAGAAGGAAGCATCTCGAAGGGGTATGGAACAGAGGAGGTCATTGGGTTCTGTGTTGACTTTATTCCTGACCTTAAGACGATTGGTGTTTCTGAATCGCGGCATGAGGAGAGACTGAGGGGAAAAGAAATGCTGGAAAAGAAAACAATGATACCCAGGGACGGGCATTCTTTCACCAAAGCACACTACACAGTTCTACAAAATTCTATGTTCGTGGCTCCGTATCTCGAGGAACACAAGAATATTGTACGCTCCACAAACCCGGGGAAGGATGACTCATGGATTAAACGCAAACACATGGAGACTTTCGGAAGTTGGTTGCAAACACATCTTATAAATGACACCACTATTGAAGATCAGCTGTACATGTTGGCCGGGTCACCATCTTCGACTATTGGGAGTTTTCAAGGGTACGAGATAAATGGGAATACATTTTACACGATCTCCCAAGATAAGAAGAGCACCAACCAAAACAGTGGTGTCCGCTTTGATACAACAAACGAGAATGGAAAAAATGACACATACTATGGTTACATAGAGGAGATATGGGAATTTGACTATGGACCTTCTTTTAAGTTCCCTTTGTTCAAGTGCAAATGGGTCAACCTGAATGGAGAAGGGGTAAAGGTAGACCCGCTTTACGGAATGACAACAGTGGATCTCAACAATATTGGTTACAATGAAGAACCATCCGTCCTAGCCAATGATGTGGCTCAGGTCTTCTATGTGAAGGACATGTCCTCCAGACCGAAAAAAAGAAAAAATAAGCAAACAAATACATCATACGATGAGCCGAAGCGTCACATAGTTCTTTCAGGGAAAAGAAACATCATGGGAATCGAGAACATGACAGACATGCCAGAAGATTATAATAAGTTTGTTGAAATTCCACCCTTCACAGTGAAAGCTGACACCATCATCCCGTTAAACAATGAAGATGCTCCATGGTTACGGCCGAAGCGATCATAAGCAAGGGACACGAACAAAAATTCAGAAGACTAGATAGGGATGTTGTTGCTGATGTGTAATAATAAACGTGGAATACATGATCATAGTTTTGTTTGACCAATAATTTGTATTGACCGGTCAAAAGCTGGCAAGCATTGAGTGATTGACAACTATGACCAGCCCGACTTCATTATTATCCCAACCAGCAGCACACTCACCCACTTTTCTGTTTCTCTCTCCTCCGTCTCGTCCATTGTCGCACCCTGATTTCTAGGGGATACTCACCGTACGAACTGGATAGCAGATGCTTGGATTATGGGGCATAACTGCTCCCACGTCCCAGCTTCCTGGTAGGCCTGCGCTTATGCGCGACAACACAAGCCCTGCTATTCCATCGTCGATGTAAACTATCCACTAGAGATCAAAGGCACTTCCGTCGACGTACTTCAAACCATACACACATGGTACGTCAACGGCGTTTAACAAGTGATATCACAACAGATCTCTACGACACAAAAGATTGAAATAAGTTGCAAATGGCTCTCATTAGAGCAGAGATAGCAAATACAATCATTCAGAGGGCACATGCCCCAACAATGCATCATTACAATACAGCGGAAGCATTCAACATGTCTGAGTACAGACAAGAACCAAATAGGCCTAAGAGGCCGGAAACGAAAAGACGGAGCCCATCCACGAAGTCTCGGATCCTGCCCGGGTCCGCTATCTACTCGTCAGCAGTCTCGTCATACTCCACGTAGCTGCCATCATGTAGATCCTCGGAAACGTCGGTCTGCGGAAACCACAGCCCCAAAGGGGTCAGTACATAAACGTACTGGCAAGCAAGACTCACAATTCACCAAAGTGTAACCCGTCAACACCAAGCACAGATGCCTTGGGTTCAACGGAAGAGAGGGGATATAAAAGATGCTGCAACTGGCTGCGCTAACCAACTACAGAGATTCTACCACTTCCGGCTAACAGAAAGGAGATAAGATCGAGGATTGTAACCAACTGAAAGATAACTTCAAACAAACCCATCCTGGATCTCGCCCCTTATCCAAAGAAGCGATCCGAGGATAACTCACACAGTTGTATTAAAGGTGAATCAAATTATTATGTCATCAACCTATTACTAGTCAAGTTATTAATCATGGAGTGTAACCTGTTTGATCATTATGTTTAAGTTGTCCTGAGTACTTGTTAGCCAGTACTTTCACCAAGTAATCCATAACCGCAGAAAACACGGCTTCTCGAGAAGATTATCCCTGCAGGGTTGCACCAATTTGGCCGTACACGCAAGAATAACCCGCCAGATGGGAAGCTAACCCACCAAGCGGGGTACTCTACACAACCAACCATTCTTCGCATCAAGCCCAAAGCACCTTGGGCGCACGGCTAATCGAGCCCAGAAGAAAATGGACCCTCATAGCACTCTAAGAACGTGTCCCCCTATATGCCGACTACGAAAGTTCCACCCTGGCCTGGGCTCGCAAAAAACATGCATGCGGCAAATGGAAAACACGAACTAAATGAGGCGATTTGGACGAGATGCGAATCAGGTCAAGTTGAGGGGGGCGCCCATACTCGCTTCCCACATGCGGTTAGTGCGCTCATCATGGATCAGTAGACAAGACCCTTTTCCTATTAGGGTCGACACTAGCAGGCCTCAAAACCTCTCATGGGCCTCCTGCCGGTGCCTTATCATCAAATTTATTATTAATAGTAACATTAGCATGATTGATTGATTAACATCGAGCCCCCAGAACATAATAGAAATAGTAACAGAAAGTAACGGGTAACAGACTCGAGCAAAACAACCTAAGCATGCTAGTAAGACACTGGCTCAAACAATGGGTATAGGTATGGAGGTGAGGCAATATCAGGTTTAAAGGATTCATGTGATAGGTTCGTAACAGAAACAACTACTACTAAGGCTAGCAGAAAAGAACAACAGAAAGTATCGGTAACCAATGTTGAAAGGAACACAGTGGTTCATGTGAGTGATAACTTGCCTGCAAAACCCAGTAGCCTGGTACTAAGCTAACTCCTTAGAAGGGGTGTCGTAAGTATCGTCGGTCTCAACGTCGTCGTGTATCCGGGAAGAAGCAAACAAACAAGGCAGAAAGATAAACAATCATTATCATGGCATTGTGCACAATCAAAGATGATGCATGTCAAGTTAATTGATGCATCCAAAGGAAATAGTTGACAAGATAGAAACAGGATTAAATGGACCCATATGCAATTGGATTGCATATGGAAAGCCCATGAATTATGGTTGAATTAATTGTTTTACAACTAATCATCATATGG
The DNA here is from genome assembly GCA_028641055.1 of Alopecurus myosuroides. Taxonomy (NCBI): domain Eukaryota; kingdom Viridiplantae; phylum Streptophyta; class Magnoliopsida; order Poales; family Poaceae; genus Alopecurus; species Alopecurus myosuroides. The sequence goes on from CM054061.1 coordinate 366,531,412, forward strand.
AAGTGAATTAGCATGATGCATGGATGAGGAAAACAGAAAAATAACAACAATAGAACCAAATGGAAATAAGGTTTAACAAGTTTAGAAATTCATTTATTAATTTGGGAAATTTTGGTTACTTAAAGGTGTCACACAAGCATTTGTTGTTTTCATCAGGTTAATTTGTTCAAAGTAGATAACAAAGTTTATATTCGAAAAGAACACCAAATATTAGGTGGATTACATGTTTCACTTGTTGAAAAAGGATTTCAAATAAATTAATTAGGAATTAAACAAGCTTAAGCAAGAATTAAATGAATTTAATTCAAACATGAACTTATTTGAATTTTTATTTGTTCAACACATTAAACCAAATTCATATTTCAAAAGTTTATACTTTTAGGGTTTGAAAACATATTTTATATGTCCCAAAGAATTTTAATTTGATCAAGTTATAAATTTAGCAATATTAAATGATTTAAACAAGGTTTAAATCATTTAACCAATTTTAATTATTCAAAACATGAAACAAATTTTATATTTGAAAAGGTGGTTTAATTTTGCATGGAAAACATATTTCATTTGTGGAAATTGGATTTAAAATGAGCAAGTTATTATTTTGGCAATTTTAAATGCAATAATTAAGAAACAGTTGTTTTCAGCAATTTAAATTATTCAAAACAGCAAACAAAATTTATATTTGGAAAGTACATGAAAAGTTGATTGAAAAACATATTTGGTTTGTGGAATTTGGAATTTTTATGAACAAGTTATGAATTTTGCAAGTTTAAGTGAATTTGACAAGTTTTCAAATTTTGCACCAATTTAAAATATTCAAAACAGTAAACAAATTTTATGTTTGGATAGATCATTTAATTTGGTATTGAAAACATATCAAAAATGTTGGATTTGGAGTTAAAATGATTTTATTATGCAATTTACAAAATTGAGGTGCAATCTGCCATTTTTTAGTGAAACAGGGACTTGGAAAAATTATTTCAGGGGTCTAGAATTAATTTCCAGGGGCCTGTTGGTGATTCTGCGAAATATCTGTGACCAAAACATTGCAAAACAAAAATGTTTTTAATTGTGCAGGGGGTGGGATTTGATCCCCCCACCTCCTGCTTGCGCTGGGGGAACCAAACCAGTGGGCTGGTGCTCTAGTTGTGTTAGGAAGGGGGGCCTCGGGGGGTAAGTGGTGTTGCTCGCGGGTATTTTTTCTGTAACTGAATTTCTCCTGCGCTAACTGAACCTGGAAGGAAAACTTCATCGCTGACAGCGATCTGCTCGCCGTGATTCATGGCCGCGGTGGCCGTGGTGGCTGGGGGGCTGCCGCGAGGGGAGATGGGAGGCGAGTAGGAGATGGGAGGAGGGAAGGAGAGAGGTGGGCCCTGCTCACCTCGATCTGTCGATGCGGAAGCAGCAGCAGGCGAGGACGGACGTGAGCAGGTCGAGGCGGACAACAGCTTGGAGGCGACATGTCGGCGATGGCGGCGGCGGCTCGAGCAGTATCCGGCGATGGAACCTTCACCGAACTTGGAGATGGAAGGGTGCCGATTCCATTCCCGCCGCCGGATGAGCCTCGCGGTGGAGGTGGTGATCGGAGCTAGGAGAGGTGGGTGCTGGTATCGGTGGTGTCGGCCAGGTTCAGAGGAAGAACAGGGAAGGTGGGGGAGACAGCAGAGGGAGGGATGGCGGCGGTGGAGGGTGGTGCTGGGGTCTAGGGTTCGAGGTGGTCTCGGTGGGGATTAAAAAGAGGGAGGAGGGAGCTAGTACGGTGAGCATCGGGTGGAGGAGGAGGTGATCGCACGGTGTCTGATGCGTTCGTACAGGAAGATGACGACATCGAGGAAGAAGACAGAGGCTGAAAGGTATCGGGCCAGGGAAAAAAGAAGGAGTGGGTTGGGCTGGGCCAGCTGGTGCTCTCTCTCCCTTCTGTTTGGTTGCTGTTTTATTTTTCTGTCCTATTATTTATTTATTTTTTGCTGATTTGGAATTGGAAGAAAAAGAGAGGGTTTTGGGAGTTAGGAAAAATTGGGAAATTTTGGGTGAGTTATTTAGCTCATCTTCAAACACTTGCCACCTTCTGTTTCAAAAATTTCAAATTAAATTGCTGTTTTGTAATTTGATTTAAATTGGATGGATTTTATCATTAAGTGAATTATTTGAAACAAAATTTAAATTGGGTTGAACTTGTAGTTTAAAATGAAAACAGAGGATTGCATTGTTTTGTTAATTTGCATAGATTCAAATTGGGTGATGTTTGGGATTGGAGTGAATTTGATTGAATTTTGTGGTTAATTGGTTATTGAAAACAATATTTGAATAGGGTGATCAAATTATTTTAATTGGAAACAAATGAGATTTTTAATTGAACTTTTGATTTGAAAAAGATTGTAACATGACAGGTATGAACAAGCATTTGAAATAATGTTTGAATTTCAATTGTTTTTGGTATTAGATGAATTCCTGTTAGAAACAAAACAACAGTTTTTGAAATCACACTTTAATGGAAACAAATAATTGTTTTATTTTTGAAATATCATTTTAGAAATTGTAACATCACAAGGATGAAACAAAAGGTTTGAGTTTTGGTTTGAAATTCAAATAGAAAACAAAGGAAAACAAATGAAAACAGTTGGAAAACAACTGAAAACAGAGGAAAACAAATGGAAAACAAACAAAACAATTGCAATCAACATGATGCCATGATGCAAAACATAAAATAACAGAGAGCAAACATTCTAAAGGCTATTTTTCAGACTTGGGATGTTACAAAACGCCCCCCCCTTGAAGGAATCGCGCCCCGAGATTCCTACTGAGAAAAGAAAAGGTCTGGAAACTTCTTGGGAAGATCCTCTTGAGCTGTGACACGTGAAACACATCGTGCACATTGGATAGACGTCAGGGAATTTGGAAACCACCGGAACATTTTCAAGTAAAGGGGAGAGATTTTGCACCAAGGGTGTATAGCTGAATGGAACTTGATTCATTTGGAGAATAGATTATCTGGCTAGAATGGTGGAACAGAGTTATTGATATCAATGCAACACCAAGAATAACATCAATGTCAGAATCATCAACATGAGAGTAACGAGGAATATGTGGCCTCCCATTAGAATTGGATTGTTCTTACTTATCTTGGAAGTCAACATTTGAGATCCTGGGGAGTGAACGGTGATTTGATTGCTTAGTGGAACCAGAATTGGGTTGTATGTTGTGGAAAAGATTGTTGACACAAAGGAATGTGATTCTCCGGTATGAAATAACACTTTAGTTGGACAAGAGTTTACGAGGAAGTTTTGATTAGACGCCGGTAGAAGATTTGAAGTGGAAAACAACAACAAGATTTCAACGGACGAAATGGAAATGTTTAGGAGGACATGATAACGAAGCAACACCGGGAAAACGAGGTCAAAACACTCCTGAGGTACTACGGAAAACCCATCCGGGCTTCTAAAGGATAAATATCTACTGCTTAAGGAATAGAGGATCTGCTTCCGGGGCTTACACGCCTCCGTTCTCAATCGTGAGTAGGCAACATGATAAATCATGTCACAACCACCTCCATTCCTATGGTCTAGTAGATATAACCATCCTAGAGAAACCAGAATTCGTGAAAACCTAACTTGAAAGTTTAGATGAGAAGGGAAAAACAACGTTGCACTTCCTTACCAGAAAAGGGAGGGTGGGTGGGGAAAAGAAGAAAAAGAACAGAATTCCTACTCTCACGCTTCATTTTTCCTATATAGCTACAAAATAGTTTCTAGACTCAACTGCGACCAGTAAAAAGGGATCCTACAGGCAGACAGGCTCTGATACCATTTGTCGCACCCTGATTTCTAGGGGATACTCACCGTACGAACTGGATAGCAGATGCTTGGATTATGGGGCATAACTGCTCCCACGTCCCAGCTTCCTGGTAGGCCTGCGCTTATGCGCGACAACACAAGCACTGCTATTCCATCGTCGATGTAAACTATCCACTAGAGATCAAAGGCACTTCCGTCGACGTACTTCAAACCATACACACATGGTACGTCAACGGCGTTTAACAAGTGATATCACAACAGATCTCTACGACACAAAAGATTGAAATAAGTTGCAAATGGCTCTCATTAGAGCAGAGATAGCAAATACAATCATTCAGAGGGCACATGCCCCAACAATGCATCATTACAATACAGCGGAAGCATTCAACATGTCTGAGTACAGACAAGAACCAAATAGGCCTAAGAGGCCGGAAACGAAAAGACGGAGCCCATCCACGAAGTCTCGGATCCTGCCCGGGTCCGCTATCTACTCGTCAGCAGTCTCGTCATACTCCACGTAGCTGCCATCATGTAGATCCTCGGAAACGTCGGTCTGCGGAAACCACAGCCCCAAAGGGGTCAGTACATAAACGTACTGGCAAGCAAGACTCACAATTCACCAAAGTGTAACCCGTCAACACCAATCACAGATGCCTTGGGTTCAACGGAAGAGAGGGGATATAAAAGATGCTGCAACTGGCTGCGCTAACCAACTACAGAGATTCTACCACTTCCGGCAAACAGAAAGGAGATAAGATCGAGGATTGTAACCAACTGAAAGATAACTTCAAACAAACCCATCCTGGATCTCGCCCCTTATCCAAAGAAGCGATCCGAGGATAACTCACACAGTTGTATTAAAGGTGAATCAAATTATTATGTCATCAACCTATTACTAGTCAAGTTATTAATCATGGGGTGTAACCTGTTTGATCATTATGTTTAAGTTGTCCTGAGTACTTGTTAGCCAGTACTTTCACCAAGTAATCCATAACCGCGGAAAACACGGCTTCTCAAGAAGATTATCCCTGCAGGGTTGCACCAATTTGGCCGTACACGCAAGAATAACCCGCCAGATGGGAAGCTAACCCACCAAGCGGGGTACTCTACACAACCAACCATTCTTCGCATCAAGCCCAAAGCACCTTGGGCGCACGGCTAATCGAGCCCAGAAGAAAATGGACCCTCATAGCACTCTAAGAACGTGTCCCCCTATATGCCGACTACGAAAGTTCCACCCTGGCCTGGGCTCGCAAAAAACATGCATGCGGCAAATGGAAAACACGAACTAAATGAGGCGATTTGGACGAGATGCGAATCAGGTCAAGTTGAGGGGGGCGCCCATACTCGCTTCCCACATGCGGTTAGTGCGCTCATCATGGATCAGTAGACAAGACCCTTTTCCTATTAGGGTCGACACTAGCAGGCCTAAAAACCTCTCATGGGCCTCCTGCCGGTGCCTTATCATCAAATTTATTATTAATAGTAACATTAGCATGATTGATTGATTAACATCGAGCCCCCAGAACATAATAGAAATAGTAACAGAAAGTAACGGGTAACAGACTCGAGCAAAACAACCTAAGCATGCTAGTAAGACACTGGCTCAAACAATGGGTATAGGTATGGAGGTGAGGCAATATCAGGTTTAAAGGATTCATGTGATAGGTTCGTAACAGAAACAACTACTACTAAGGCTAGCAGAAAAGAACAACGGAAAGTATCGGTAACCAATGTTGAAAGGAACACAGTGGTTCATGTGAGTGATAACTTGCCTGCAAAACCCAGTAGCCTGGTACTGAGCTAACTCCTTAGAAGGGGTGTCGTAAGTATCGTCGGTCTCAACGTCGTCGTGTATCCGGGAAGAAGCAAACAAACAAGGCAGAAAGATAAACAATCATTATCATGGCATTGTGCACAATCAAAGATGATGCATGTCAAGTTAATTGATGCATCCAAAGGAAATAGTTGACAAGATAGAAACAGGATTAAATGGACCCATATGCAATTGGATTGCATATGGAAAGCCCATGAATTATGGTTGAATTAATTGTTTTACAACTAATCATCATATGGAAGTGAATTAGCATGATGCATGGATGAGGAAAACAGAAAAATAACAACAATAGAACCAAATGGAAATAAGGTTTAACAAGTTTAGAAATTCATTTATTAATTTGGGAAATTTTGGTTACTTAAAGGTGTCACACAAGCATTTGTTGTTTTCATCAGGTTAATTTGTTCAAAGTAGATAACAAAGTTTATATTCGAAAAGAACACCAAATTTTAGGTGGATTACATGTTTCACTTGTTGAAAAAGGATTTCAAATAAATTAATTAGGAATTAAACAAGCTTAAGCAAGAATTAAATGAATTTAATTCAAACATGAACTTATTTGAATTTTTATTTGTTCTACACATTAAACCAAATTCATATTTGAAAAGTTTATACTTTTAGGGTTTGAAAACATATTTTATATGTCCCAAAGAATTTTAATTTGATCAAGTTATAAATTTAGCAATATTAAATGATTTAAACAAGGTTTAAATCATTTAACCAATTTTAATTATTCAAAACATGAAACAAATTTTATATTTGAAAAGGTGGTTTAATTTTGCATGGAAAACATATTTCATTTGTGGAAATTGGATTTAAAATGAGCAAGTTATTATTTTGGCAATTTTAAATGCAATAATTAAGAAACAGTTGTTTTCAGCAATTTAAATTATTCAAAACAGCAAACAAAATTTATATTTGGAAAGTACATGAAAAGTTGATTGAAAAACATATTTGGTTTGTGGAAGTTGGAATTTTTATGAACAAGTTATGAATTTTGCAAGTTTAAGTGAATTTGACAAGTTTTCAAATTTTGCACCAATTTAAAATATTCAAAACAGTAAACAAATTTTATGTTTGGATAGATCATTTAATTTGGTATTGAAAACATATCAAAAATGTTGGATTTGGAGTTAAAATGATTTTATTATGCAATTTACAAAATTGAGGTGCAATCTGCCATTTTTTAGTGAAACAGGGACTTGGAAAAATTATTTCAGGGGTCTAGAATTAATTTCCAGGGGCCTGTTGGTGATTCTGCGAAATATCTGTGACCAAAACATTGCAAAACAAAAATGTTTTTAATTGTGCAGGGGGTGGGATTTGATCCCCCCACCTCCTGCTTGCGCTGGGGGAACCAAACCAGTGGGCTGGTGCTCTAGTTGTGTTAGGAAGGGGGGCCTCGGGGGGTAAGTGGTGTTGCTCGCAGGTATTTTTTCTGTAACTGAATTTCTCCTGCGCTAACTGAACCTGGAAGGAAAACTTCATCGCTGACAGCGATCTGCTCGCCGTGATTCAAGGCCGCGGTGGCCGTGGTGGCTGGGGGGCTGCCGCGAGGGGAGATGGGAGGCGAGTAGGAGATGGGAGGAGGGAAGGAGAGAGGTTGGCCCTGCTCACCTCGATCTGTCGATGCGGAAGCAGCAACAGGCGAGGACGGATGTGAGCAGGTCGAGGCGGACAGCAGCTTGGAGGCGACATGTCGGCGATGGCGGCGGCGGCTCGAGCAGTATCCGGCGATGGAACCTTCACCGAACTTGGAGATGGAAGGGTGCCGATTCCATTCCCGCCGCCGGATGAGCCTCGCGGTGGAGGTGGTGATCGGAGCTAGGAGAGGTGGGTGCTGGTATCGGTGGTGTCGGCCAGGTTCAGAGGAAGAACAGGGAAGGTGGGGGAGACAGCAGAGGGAGGGATGGCGGCGGTGGAGGGTGGTGCTGGGGTCTAGGGTTCGAGGTGGTCTCGGTGGGGATTAAAAAGAGGGAGGAGGGAGCTAGTACGGCGAGCATCGGGTGGAGGAGGAGGTGATCGCACGGTGTCTGATGCGTTCGTACAGGAAGATGACGACATCGAGGAAGAAGACAGAGGCTGAAAGGTATCGGGCCAGGGAAAAAAGAAGGAGTGGGTTGGGCTGGGCCAGCTGGTGCTCTCTCTCCCTTCTGTTTGGTTGCTGTTTTATTTTTCTGTCCTATTATTTATTTATTTTTTGCTGATTTGGAATTGGAAGAAAAAGAGAGGGTTTTGGGAGTTAGGAAAAATTGGGAAATTTTGGGTGAGTTATTTAGCTCATCTTCAAACACTTGCCACCTTCTGTTTCAAAAAGTTCAAATTAAATTGCTGTTTTGTAATTTGATTTAAATTGGATGGATTTTATCATTAAGTGAATTATTTGAAACAAAATTTAAATTGGGTTGAACTTGTAGTTTAAAATGAAAACAGAGGATTGCATTGTTTTGTTAATTTGCATAGATTCAAATTGGGTGATGTTTGGGATTGGAGTGAATTTGATTGAATTTTGTGGTTAATTGGTTATTGAAAACAATATTTGAATAGGGTAATCAAATGATTTTAATTGGAAACAAATGAGATTTTTAATTGAACTTTTGATTTGAAAAAGATTGTAACATGACAGGTATGAACAAGCATTTGAAATAATGTTTGAATTTCAATTGTTTTTGGTATTAGATGAATTCCTGTTAGAAACAAAACAACAGTTTTTGAAATCACACTTTAATGGAAACAAATAATTGTTTTATTTTTGAAATATCATTTTAGAAATTGTAACATCACAAGGATGAAACAAAAGGTTTGAGTTTTGGTTTGAAATTCAAATAGAAAACAAAGGAAAACAAATGAAAACAGTTAGAAAACAACTGAAAACAGAGGAAAACAAATGGAAAACAAACAAAACAATTGCAATCAACATGATGCCATGATGCAAAACATAAAATAACAGAGAGCAAACATTCTAAAGGCTATTTTTCAGACTTGGGATGTTACATCCATTGAGATGTGCGCTGCACACAGGGCCGCTGTAACCAGCCCTGTGTGTAGCCGCGCATCCGGAAGGAGCGCCACGACCGACATATATTTCCCCTTTATCCCCAACCTCCCGCTTGAAAACAGAGCATACGTCCTGCCGTGCATTTGGTATGCATATATGCACTCAGTAGCCACGACAGAGCTGTAGGCTGGCGATGCTGATTGTTGTGTTCTATATCCCCCCTTTAAGGTCTGATACATCATTCAGTCCATGGTTGCGGCGAAATCCGAACAAAGTGACACAGAAGAAAAAGAAGACGCAAACCGAAAAACTCTAGAAACTGATTTGTGGTTTTGTACGTAAACACTCTACGGCCAGTGAGCCAAGGAGTCTGTTAATTATGTTGCTATTAATGTAATTGTTACTAATTTTAAAACAATATAAGATATTTATTTTCAAATTATATGCAAATAGTAAAATAGTTAATAGTTTGAATAGTTAGAATAATTATTTAGTTAAATAAAAAATAGATTTGAATTATTTATGCAAATTAAAGCACTTTTCATGTTGAAATTTTTGTTAAATTCGAAAGTATATAGAAGTTATTCATGTGCATATTCAAACAATTTTCAAATTTTGGCGCTAAAACATTTGGGCGCGCAGGGTAGCACCAAATTTTGAAATACGTCTGGTCCCGGCCCGTGCCACCAACCGGGACCAAAGGGGGTACCTCTAGTCCCGGTTGGTTGCATGGGCCGGGACTAGAGTGTAACACCCGGGGTTTTTCCCAAATAGAAAGTTGCTTGTTGTTTTCTTTTGCATCACATAGCATCATGCATCATATGCCTTGCACTTGTTTTCAAACCAATTAAAACTTTCAAACCAACTTAAGAAAATTCAAACAATGCACTCTTGTTTCACACTCAACTTGTTGTCAATAAAAATTGATTTGGATTTTTTTTTGCTTGGTTAATTCAAAAAAAACCATCCTTTATGAAACCCTATTCGAAATTCAAATAGCAAATTAAAATCAAATTGACATTTCAAATTTCGGAAATTAATGTTACCATACTTTGCACTTGCTGTTTTGTAAATCAATAGAAATTAATTCATAAAGAATAGAACCCTAACACTTTATTCTTTTCCTCTCTCTCTCATTCTTTCCTACAAAAAAAATGTAAACAGGAAAAAATAAAAATAAAACAACACCCAAAGGGGGAGGCAACCAGGCCCAATATCCAGCCCACCTACCTTTCCCCACCAAGGCCCAACCTACCCTTCTTCTTCGTACGGAAGGGGGCAGGAAGGGGATTTCGAGCTCCCCCCATGTGCACGCACCTGCTCCCTCTCCCTCCCCCCTTATCTATCCCCCTCCAACCCTAACCCTAGGCCACCTCTCCTCTCCATCTCCTCCATCCGCCGCCATCACCTCCCTCCCTCCTCTGCTTGTTTTTCTTTTCTCTGAACCTTCTGAAGCTTGAAGGTGCCTCCATGGCCGGAAGGGGGAGGAGGTGTAGTCGGCGCTGTGGTCATCTCCTGGCCCCGTTTCCTGCGGGAATGGAAACGGGGCGTCACCCTCGTCGTCCCCGTCTGCTTGGCCGGCGCGGAGGTCCACCGAGTCGCCGCCGCCAAGCACCGAATCGCCGCCGTCGACCGCCCCTTCCTCTGTCGCTGCGCCACCGTGCTGCTCCTCGACAGGCCCGTGGTGAGCCTCTCCCCTCTCCCCTCTCTCCCCTCTCTCTCTCCCCTTTCTCCCCTCTCTCCCCTCTGCCCCGCGGCCGTACCACCCATCACCGCCAGCCGCATCGATCTCCGGTCGCCGTCCGTCTCTGTTTCCCGATCGTGTGCAGGTAACTGCATCGGGTTTCAGTTGGTTCAGTTTCGCCAAGCCCGCACTGCTACCTCAAAAGCCCACGCCTCTGTATCTTTCAACAACCAAGCGACTAGCCCACTGGTAGCACTCCCTTGCACGCACCCAGCAGGTCCAGGGTTCGATTCCCCTTAGGCGCAAAAGCCACCCCCTTTTCTCAGCCTTTTCTTTTTTCTCTCGAATTCCAGAAAACAGATCTGATGCATTAATTGTAAAATCAATAACAAATTGAATTTTGATCCAATTTCAACGATTCAAATTGCTATGGATTCATAATTTTGTGCTCTTTCTGTTAATGTCAAAGTTGTAACATGTTTCTGTAATAATGTTTGCACTAAATAATTAATTACTGAAAATGCAATTAAAAGTTGAAACTTTGGAATTTCAGAACTTTAGTTATGTTCATCCAATTTGAGAAAACTTGGGCTCTACAAATTTGTCTTAACAAACTCTACACATTGGTATTTTATTTGGTCACGATTGAATTAATTTTGAACATGTTTCCTTCTGTTTACTAAAAAGGGCAGAATAAGAATGCTTATGAAAAATTGCTTAATAAATTCAATAATAACCCAAAAATTATGTTTAATAGCTCAAAATGTTCAGTGAAACATTTGCTACATGTTTTCAACCTTTTCAATACAATTTGTTTACTGTTTTTCCTAATTAAAAGTGGTGCAATAATTCAATGCTTTAATTAAACCCTTTTTAAATTGCAAAATTCATAACTTGGGCAATTCAAATCTAATTCAAATCTAATTCAAATCTAATTCCAACATGTAAAATTCATAACTTGGGCAATTCATGAACTTTGCAAATATCAACTTTGTTTTCTGTTTTGAATAATTTAAATTGCTGAAAACAACTGTTTCTTAATTAATGCATTTAAAATTGTCAAATTGATAACTTGCTCATCTAAAATCCAAATTCAACAAATGAAATATGTATTCCATCTAAAATTGTGTGTTCTTTCCAAATATAAATTTTGTTATCTATTTTGAACAATTAAAATGGGTGAAAACAACAAATGCTTGTGTAACTCATTTAACAAGCCAAATTTCATAATTTAATAAATAAAATTCTAAACTTGGTAAACACCTTTTCAAATTGAAGCTATTGTTGTTTTCTCATTGTTTTCCTCTTCCATGCATCATTCTAATCAACTTTCACATGATGGTTATTTGTAGATCATTTAATTCAACATTAATTAATGGGCTTTTTCATATGCAATCCAAATTGCATATGGGCCCATTTAAATATGTTTACCATGTCAACTAGTTTATTTTGATGCACCCCTTTAACTTGTCATGCATATAAAATAGGATCATGCTGGATCTTTTGCCGTAGTAGTAATTGTTGCATCCGGTGTTTGTTCGAGTTCGTTGCTTCTTCCCGGATAGGACGTTGAGATGATGTGAGCAACGACAAGTTCTTAGGATGTACCTCTACTTGCTGGATTCCAGGCAAGTATACTCACTTGCTGCCAAATGGCTGCCTTTCATCACTTGTTACCGATTCTTTCCGTTGTTCTTATGCTAGCCTTATGATTCGATGCTTGTGTCTCGATCCTATCATATGTTTACCTTGCAGCCATGATATAGCCTTCCTTCCACTTCCTATTAACTGTTGTTTGTTTACCCTGTTGGCCCTTGTGTCGTAGTTGCATGCTTAGTGTTGTTTGCGCTCAAGTCTTGTTGTCCGTCTGATCACCTGTTTAGTTTGATAGTTGGGTTTCAATTCCATCAACAACATGTTAATGTTTTGGGTAATAATAATTTGATGATAAGGCACCGGCAGGAGGCCCGACGTGGTTTTGAGGCCTGCTAGTGTCGACCCTAATTAGGAAAAGGGTCTTGTCCATTGATCCATGATGAGCGCACTAACCGCATGTGGGAAGCGAGTATGGGCGCCCCCCGCAATTCTGATTCGATTCGCATCTCGTCCAAATCGCCACACTTAGTTCGGGCTTTCCATTTGATGCATGCATATGCAGGTGCGAACCCTTGGCGCCAGGGTCGAACTTTTGTAGTCGGCATTTAGGGCGGCGTGGTCTTAGAGTGCTATGAGGGTTCCCCTTTTCTTCGTGGGGGCTCGATTAGCCGCGCACGCACATCACGTGGTTCTTTGGGCTTGATGCGAAGAAGAGTTGGGTTGTGTTGAGTACCTCGCTTGGTGGGTTGATCCCCCGTCTGGCGGGTTATTCTTACGTGTACGGCCAAATTGGTGCATCCCTGCAGGGTTAAATCTTCTCGAGAAGCCGTGTTGTCCGCGGTTATGGATGACTTGGTGAAAGTGCTGGCTAACAAGTACTCAGACAACTTACACTTAACGATGATAACTTGACTAGTAATATAGACTACCTCCACCATAAAAATGAATGTCACCTTAATCAATAGTGTGAGTTTTCCTTGGGTTGCTTCCTTAGTAGGGGGTAACATTGGATGGGTATTGTTTGGTGAGTAGTTGTAGTTGGTTCTGATACGCTATCTTATCCCCTTTCTTTTAGCCGGATGTTGTAGCGAGTCTCTGTAGTTAGGTAGTGCAGCCCGCTGCCGCTTCTTTACAATAATCCCCTTCCTTTCCGTTGTACCCAAAGTATTTGTAACTTGTGATGATTGGTTACGCTGGTATTTTGTGAGTATGGGTTATCCACTTGCCAGTACTTAACCGTACTGACCCACGAATCCTTTTCGTGGCTGCATATTCCACATTGCAGTCAACAGGTTTGAAGTCTGACGACGTTAGCTTGGGAATCCCTCCGGCTTGGCCTGGGCAGGGATTGGACGCCATCGGTTATCTTCAGGACTCTTAGTCCAATTTGTATCTTGTCCGTAGTCGGACGCTATGTTGTTTCTTCCGCTGTTATTTGGATGTTTGTATTGTATCAGTTGTATCCTTGGCTCGTTTGAGTCTTCTTGTATATATCTTTTCTGTTGTTGTTGCGGAATATTCGTGAACTGTTGTAATGTTATCACAAGTGGCAACCTGGAATCGGTTATTATGTGGATTTTGGCGGGAATGCTGAAATCTGCATAGTGCCCGATCTCGGGGCGTCACATAGAGGCCCATTAGTATAAATATCCAGGCTCTCTCTCCAGGCCGAGCAACCACCCAGGACTGACCGGACTAGCCTAGGCGAAGCCCTGCCGGCGGCGGGGATGGATAGAAAGATCTCGCCGGCGTCTGCTCCAGCCGTTTATTGCATTAGATTGGCCATAGATTGGCCGGGGACGAGTTGGGACGGGAACGAATGCATTCATAAAAGGCCCAAAGGCCGGTGCTTACATTGGGACGGCGGCGCGGCCACAAGCGGCCGGCCGTTTCTTGATGCCGGCCCTATTGGCCGTCCTTACATGCATGGGGGCGGTGGCGCGGCCACAGGCGGCCGGCCGTTTATTGCTGGGGAGCGCCCTCCAGTGGCAGCTACGGAGGCATCGGGGGCGCGCCCTCCGGCGGTGGCGGCAGCTCCTCCGGCGACCACTCGCCGCTGGTCCAGGCCCAGCGCATGCCGTATTCGAGTCTAGGGGCAGCGGCTGTGGAGGGGGCTGGTCCGTCGACGCCTCCCTCTCGGCGTTCATCACCTGCCACCACGACGCCGGCGGTGGAGGGGGCGGCATCGTGGCCGTGTCGGCGTCGGCAGCCGCGGCAGCGGCCGCGCAGGCGAGGACCTCCTCCCAGCGCTTGATCTCGTCCTCGGCGAGGGAGCGGCGGGAGGCCTCGTAGGCGGCCTGCATCTCGGAGTCCTCCTCGTCATCGACGATGTTCTCCTCGAACTACAGCTCCGGTTCGCTGCCGGGCGGCGGCGCTGGGTAAGTGTCGGCGTTGGCCTCCGGATTCGGGGGCGTAGCGAAGTAGGAGCGGCGACGCTGGTCATGCTCCTGCTGGAACCACACGTCGCAGTTTGGCGAGTCCAGCGCGTAGGCGGGGTACCTGAGGAGGTGGGCCGACAGGAACGCGCGTCGGCGAGCTACCTCCTCGGCCCGAGCGTCGTTGGTCGGGACCGCCGGTACCGAGATCTGCTGCGGGTTAAGGTGCCAGCCGTCCGGGAGGTGGACGTCCGGCCAGAAGACCGGCGTGGCGTTCTGCCAGTGCCAAGTGGGCTCCTCCTTCCGGACGTACCGGTGGAGCCGCTTGCCTGGCGCGGCGCGAGGCGGCGGGTGGCGCGCGGCCGGAGGTGGTGCTGGGAAGCGCGGGTTGGCCCCGATCCGCATGTCGGCCGGACCGAAGCCAAATGCCTCCCGCAGTGGTGGGGGAGTGGGGACGCCGCCACTATGGCCTCTCTGTCCGGCGCCCCTGGAGGACCCGGCCTCGTGCTCGTTCTTGGCCTTCTTGAACCAGCGGCGGGGCGACATGGCTAGGGTTAGGGTTTGTGCTGAGGGAGTGAGTGTGCCGGTGTACGGGCGGCGAGGTCCCTTTAAAAAGGACCGGGCGGGGATGGCGCGCCAACCGGCGGTGAGAACATGGCGGCGGTTCGCAGGTGGTGTTGAATGCGCGGTTGAAGCCGAGGCGGCCACTGAGTCGCTGGCCGGTGGGCCCTTTTTGACCATCGTGGCCGCGGTTAGGGGATTAATCAAAGACGTGGGGACGTGGGGAAGGCGAGACGGCCACTGGGTCGCTGGCCAGTGGGCCCTTTGACCGCGCGCGGCCGCGGTTAGGGGATTAATAAAAGACGTGGGGACGTGGGGGAAGGCGAGGCAGCCACTAGGTCCCTGGCCAGTGGCCCCCTTTGACCACGCGTGGCTGCGATTGGGGAAGGGGAGCCCGGTTGGGGATTACCAGGCAGGCAGCCGCTGTGTCGCTGCCTGTCGCTATCCCTTTTCTGACTATTTTATTAAAAAAATTGGATGTAATTGATGCACTTGACTAGGTTAGCTAATTTAGATATTCATCACTTCACTTAGTTAATAAACTGATACAATTTTTTTATTTTTTACGTAGATGTAAATTTGCACGTTTTAGAACCAGTTATATACTAGTAATATTGCACAGGCGATGCGCGTCTTAACTAACAGAGCGATTAGTTGAGCAATAGTTAGAGAAAAATGGGATGGTATGTGATTTTGATACTTAACCATAGATATAGACATGTTTTTGCGTGAAAACATATCATCACAACATCTCCGTCAAATTATCGTTTTTTGTATTATATGACCTGGCCACTTTTTTTTAATATATTTTTTGTGTTTTCTATAAAATTGGACCCCTCTTATGTTTTGTTCACCCTCCGCCAATGGCTACAGGAATGGCGCTGAAACAAACACAACAACTAGAACAAAGACAGGAACCACCTTGTGTGGATACTACGTCTGCGAGTTCATTCCTCAGACGGGAACCACCTTCATGTACGTCAGTCGTCAAATTTTCTTATTACCATCTATTCAATTACTTAGTTTCATTAATATATATTGACCACTCTTCTTTATATTAGATCGAACGGCTCCGGGACGGTCTTCTACCAAGGGACCGCATACGAGCAATTCAGGAGGAAATTGCGGGCTAAATTTTATTTTGTAATTCCATCGGTCATGTAATATGCTCGATATATTTAACTTCTGTAATGTAAGTGTTCCTTATTTTTCTATATGTATGTAGTACTTATTCACTCGTGGGATCCTGGAGGTCCGGGGAGGGGCCACCGAGGCTCCTATCTTGTCGTGGGATCCAGGAGGTCCGGGGAAGGGCCACCGGGCTCCTCTCTTCTCCTGGGATCTGGGAGGTCCGGGGAGGGGCCAAGTTTGAAAGTTAGAGAGCAACAAGAAGCTGAAGAACTATATGCCCATGTTAGAAAAAGAGTTAAACTAGTTGATGAGAATGGGGATATTGATGATCCCAGTATCTTAGAAGTAAGTAAATGATGCCACAGAACTATATCCCATTTAAATGCTTTTCTCTGGAATTACATGAATTAATATGAGTTTTCTTGATTTTCTATTGATTTCAGCAAATAGCCCCAAAACATCTAGTTCATGCTCATGATCCCTCTCAGATGAAGAACAGTCTTGTCTACCACTTGGCACACGATGTAAGCTAATGATAAAAAGTTACATTTTTTGTCACTGCCTATTTACTTAGCACTGTGTGTAATTGTTGACTAAAATCTTGTTCACTAGCAGGTGCCAACAAGGGCATCAACTCATCTTCAGGAAGAACTACCGGAGTCATCATTTGTTGCTAGACACCGAGAGGAAATTCCTCCACCTGGCAGAAGAACAACTGCTCTGCAAGTGTGGAGAGACACTGCAATAGGGCAAGCAGCAGCTGCCGCAGCTAGAAGAAGAGCAAAGGGAGGAAGAGGGAGACATGCTGGCAGAGGGAGAGGGAGAGGGATAGGGAGAGGCCTGGGGAAAAAGCGAGGAGCTAGATGGCTGTTATTTGGCGACAAAGGAACATCTCTGCAGCCTCTTGCTCAAGTGCCTCCAGAACCTGAAGAATACCAGTCTGCTGAGATTAACTACTCGCAGACTGCTCCTGATGATCTATCAGATTAGGATGGATGTAATCCTTTGAGTCCTTTTGTTACCTGACACTCCTGTGCTAATCCTAAGATGCTAGTTAACTGACACTATGATGATGTTGTCAGAGTCGTCTTTTGTGGTACAAATTGAACAATTCCTGTCATCCATCATTTTGTGCACCTGATGATCTATCCTATTGTGCATTTCATGTGAAATTGTACCAATTTGTCAGCTTTTACTGTCAGATGTTCTATCCTTTGCTAAACAGAGTACCAAATGGTCGCCGGAGCACCAAATGGTCGCCGGAGAAACAAAGATCATACCATTGCTAAACAGAGTTCATACATTGCCACATAACTTCCAATTTCATAGCTTACAAACCAGACACTTCACGAAACACTCGAACAATACAGAGTACTCAACAATAAACAAGTTCTTGACACAAATAGACTAACAAACTGGATACAGAGCTAACTCAATCAGGCAAACCCATTGTCACCAGGTCCTGTTCCATCGATCTTGCCACGCCAGGTCTTGAAGGTGTGGATACGGGACATGTCCTCGTCCTCGTCGGGAAGGTACTTGGCTGGCAGGTCCTCGGCAAGCAAATCACCACGGTCGATGACATCCTTCACGTGTAGGATCAGATCATAATCCATGGTGCCCTTCTTCCTCGGCGAGCCTGGAGGTGGAGGTGACTCCACGTCTTCGTCTGAATCAGCAGCAATGCGAGGAAGAATCGGCGACGGCACCGTGATGGTCAGCTTCTTCGGTACAGAGCAGGGATCACGCAGCCACGCCTTGACAGTCACGACCCAGCGACCAGTCGCCGGCAAGACCTCGATTAGCTCACCATCGAGACCAGCAATCAAAAGGTGGATGGCTTGCGGCTCCAGCGCCTCCTCTGGCAGCCCCTCGATGATCAGTGTGGTCTTGTAGTCAAAGCTCCCCACCATGCCACGAGCACAACGGCTCCAGCGACGGAAACAGATGCGCGTGTCGCCGGAAAGCATGTCCGACAACACCACAGATGTGCAGTCTTCTTCCTTCTCGAATGTGAGAAAGAAATGGAAGGGGGGACCAGTTACCTCCACCTTTACCATGGCCTGACCGACACCGCAGTCCACCTCCATGGCAGCCAGCAGAGAAGCTTCCGTCACGCGTTTCGCCTCTCCTTCGACAGTGGCGAACAAGGCGCGGCCACGGTACCTCTCTTCCTGCGCCGCCATCGCCGCCGTGCGTGCTAGCACAATGCGGCCGGAGTCCGGGCGCATCGCCGTCTCCCCACGCCTCTAGATCTCCTCGATGAAGTAACTGCCGTCACGGATGCGTGGCCAAGGCAGCGTGGCACCGTCACCGGTGGTTGCTCCGCCGGCCACTGAAGATTCGCTGCCGCAGCTCGCATTCCCGCCGCGGTCACCGCTGCCCGCCATGGGATTCTCGATTGGGGAAGAGAATGAGCTAGGGATTTGGGATTGTGGACTGAACGAGACACATAATAGAACACCAGGGGGTTTTCTGCGAAAAATCTGGTCGCTCCCGTACTCGCGTGCAGCTCACTTGCGGACTAATGTTGCCACGTCAGGTTTCTCACGACGGAAGCAACGGAACGACTAACGTGCCACGGTTGCGCAACTACGTGACCAGAACTTGGTATTTTCCCAGTTGGTGACCAATACGCTCGGGCGTGCCAACTTCATAGACCGCAGAAGCCTTTAACTCTATTTGAAAACTCAAATTATTTGTATAAGCTTGTCATCGATGACATGCCAGTTACAAAGTAAGCTACCACTGCTTTATTTTCATAAATGATGAGCAACAGACTGCTTGCTAACTCACGGAACTGACGAAACTAGATTCACACCTATAGCAAGCAGAGTTAACTGACGAACAAGCCCCAAATCTCACAGAGTTAATTGAATCTGGGAACAAACTGCAATTCCGGAAATGAACTAGTCCTCCGTTGGTTCCCAGCTTGCATTAATAGAAGACAAAGTAGTTCTTACAACATCTAATAAGCAGAAACAACATGGAAAAAAGGGAAACAAATTTCCAGCTCTCGAAGGACAGGCGAGAGGATACACGGTATATAGGCTAGGGATGCAAAAGTGGGATCCCACTTCTTGTTCATTTGGAGACTTTTACAAGATTTGAACTAAAAACCACTAAATATACTATAAGTGTGATCCCACTTTTGCATCCTTAGTACAGGCAGATAGTAAAGCAGCTGAACCTCCAGATGTGATCCTTCTAAGAAACATTGTTCGCTTTTCCTTTTTGTCAATCCTAACCATCAATCTTTTCCATCATCTACATCCTTCCCTCCATTCAGCCCAAAATTCTTCTCACCGTCAGTCGCCAACCATGGAAAGCAGCGGAAGCATGCATTGTTTCTAGGTTTCAACAAAGACCAAACTTTTGACGCAATGCCTACCCTGAACAAACCACGTTGTTCAGTCAGAATAAGTTTTTGTTTCCTCCTTCGGTCGCGTGTTTCCTCTTTGTTACCTTATTCCAATGATGTAATATTTATGATGTTACTATAGGGAAGATAGACCTTATTTTTTGTCTTTCAACAAAAGCTTGGGGCAAACCCCCTTGTCTTCAAATTTAGTAAGAAAATAGAAAAAGGGGAAAACGTTCTACAGAACTTTGTATTTCCCACGAAATTTAACTCTCTGTTTGACATTTGTATCACTTGAGAGATTACTTTTGCTGAGGTCTTCAATAAAGTTTCGGATATTTAAAACTCTGTAGAATGCTGGTGGGTGATTCCTTGCAGATGTGGTTTTTCGGTCAAAGCTCGCTGTCAAGCTTTTAAATGGACGAGTCTTGGCTTTACACACAAAATTCTATGGAAAATCAAGATTCCACTTAATATCAGTTTCTTTATGTGGTTGGTTAATAGGATGAGCACATTGACAAAAGATGTTCGGCTGTGTGCATCAATCGATGCAGAGGCCGGGAAAACTTCCCATTTCTATAAAAAATGGAAGGGGTTGGAAGAAAGAGGATAAGAACTATTTATTTTGCGGGGGGTGGGGGAAGAAACTATTGATCACTTTTTCTTTTATTGCCCTTTGGCGAGATATCTGTCGAATGCGGCTTATTATGGCTTCAATTTTGTTGTCAAACCAGTCTTGGTAGAACATTTATTTGGAGGATGGATGATTTTTTTTGAAACTACAGGAATAATTGATGGATCTAGCGGGCTGTTGTGGCTCACCGCAAATGGCCACCCTCTTGCCCTCATCCTCATCCTTCACGAACATAATTGCATACGGGCAAAGGAGTTCAATCATCGTGTTGCACCACACAATTCCAATTCCATCCGTTTATTATACTCCAATTTTATCTTCTTCAACCTCACGACCACGTCGCTCATTGTCATCCTCTGGTCAGGTGATTCGCTCGAGCAGAGCAAACCCAGCTCGAGGACCTGTGCGAGGAATCCATCATCCAGGATGAAACTACAAGAAGAGGACTGGCCTCGAAGAAGTTGTTCATCGACAACATGAACAAGCTCCATGGGGAATGCCTGGTGCACCCACTGCCTAAGTGTTAGTTCTCCCCCGATAATAGAATGTGTAGGTCTTCTTCGTGTAAAGACTTCCAGTAGCATGATCCCGTAGCTGAATACGCCGCTCTTCCGTGATGCTTTTCCAAGAGGCCCATAGTCTATACAATGAATACATGGACATATATTAAAAAAACATGTATGGTAATCCTGAATTACAATGGTGGTTTAACAAGTGCTAGCTGAGTACCTGCCATGTAGCCAACTGTTCCCGGCATGCTGGTACAAATCATGGAATTGTCATCGCCTAGAAGCAGCCTTGCAATGCCAAAATCTGCCACATGCGCCGTCATGTCCTCATCAAATAACACGTTGCTCGGTTTCAAATCACAGTGCAAAATCACCTCGTAGTGATCATGGTGTAGGTACTCCATTGCCATGGACACATCAAGCATGATGCCAAGCCTCTCAAGAAAACCCAATTGCATTACGCCCCGAGACTGGTGTAGTTGTTTCTCTAGACTGCCATTTGGCATGTATTGAAGCACAAGTGCTCTGAAGTCTAGGTTGGAACAAGTGTTGAGTATCCGTATCAGGTTGCGGTGTCGCGCCATGCGAAGCACACGACACTCGGCCTCGAAGCTTCTTATGGCCTCTTCCAGCTGCATGTCAAGAACTTTTATAGCGACGACCAAACCACTAAGCTCACCCTTAAATACTTTTCCAAAGGTTCCAGATCCCAAAATGTTGTCTTCACCAAAATTGTTTGTGGCACGAAGAAGCTCACGGTAGGAGATAATATGATGGCCTACACCATCCGTTGGATCAACAAGAAATTTTTTATCCGCCTTATTCTTAAGTTTCTTTCTGGTACGTAGATATAAGAAACTAGCAATACTTCCGAAAGCTACGGTGCCAATTGGAAGTAGATATTTTAGCAAGTATACACTACTTGAATGAGATTTTTTAACACATGGCATAAATCCTAGGCGTGGATCACCACATAGTCCAGCATTTCCAATCAAAGATTGCAATGAGAGTGTTGAGAAGACACCTCCCTCTGGTATTTGGCCTTCTAGCCTATTAAATGATAGATTCAAGGTCGTTAGGCCGGTGAAGTTAGCAAGGAACACAGGAATGGTACCAGAGATTTTGTTGAAGGAGAGGTCTAATGAAGCTAAGCTAGTTAGCTTTTGAAGTGAGTCTGGCATGGGACCTCCGAACATGTTATGCGATAGATTTAGGTAGGTTAGCATCTTAAGTTGCCCAACTGATTCCGGGATGCTTCCTACCAAGAAATTAGAAGAAATGTCCATTTGGTATGTTTGTATTAACCTAGAAACATCCATCGGTAGTGCACCATCAAAAGAATTGTAGGAAATATTGAGTTCGATAATATTATCAAGGTAGAATAGACTTGCTGGTATCACTGAACTTAATTGATTATCAGACAAGTCAATTTTCTCTAGCCTACTAAGATTACCAAAGTTGCTTGGTATAGAGCCGACGAATTTGTTTCTTTGGAGGAACAGTCGTTGTAGACTGCCAAGCATGCTCATTTCTGTTGGGATGGTGCCTAAGATGTCATTGCTAGATAGATCAAGCCACATGAGGTTTTTCATCGTTGCAATAGATTTTGGGATCGGCTCCGTGAGTAGGTTGTTAGGAAGTTCTAACCATTCAAGGCCGCTTATGTTTGAAATTGTGGCTGGAAGTCCACCTATTAACTTATTGTAACCTGCAAGGAAAGTGACTAGTTGTGAAGTGAGGTTTCCCATACTGTCCGGGAGGGAACCAGTGAAAGAATTTCCCAATAATCTAATGACCTGGAGGTTTCTACAATTTGAAAGAGCCGACAAGAATTTCATGTTTCCCCCCAAATTATTATTTTGTAGACCAAGAGTCTCCAAAGCTGCGATGTTCCCAAGAGTTGGTGGTACCGTGCCGGATAAGTTATTCGCTTCCAAAACTAGGAAAGACAGGTTGGTTAAATTTCCGAGGGAAGCTGGAATTGGACCGGTAAGTTGATTGGATCCAAGATGTAGGTGTGAAAGTTTTTCCATTTGTCCTAACTCTGGCGGTATGTCTCCTGTGAGATTGCAGTGGGAGATGTCTAAAAAAGTAAGACTAGTCATATTGCTAAGAGTAGCTGGAATGGAGCCAACAAGGTTATTCGTACCCAATTACAAAGTTTCTAGGTGTGGCAGTTGGGCTAACCATAGTGGTACAACATCCGCAAATGAATTTTTATCCAACAATAATTCTTCTAGGTACAAACATGATGCAAACCCCGATGAAATTAATTTGGCCGCTAAGTTTGTTAATAGAGATATCAATGGTTTGCAACATTGGGAGGCTAAAACTGTGGTTGTTTGGAATTGTCCCAGTAAGGTTGTTGTTGCGAAATGCCATGTATTGCAACCTGGACATGTTGAATACGGCTTGTGGAATGGGACCAGATAAGCTATTGTTTCCAACGTCAATGATCTTCAAGGAAGGCGATATGGTGACATTTGAGCACTCAAATCATTTTGGTACAGGTAAATCCTCTCAAGTTTCTCGAGATGATTCAACATCTCAGGAGGGATCGGGCCCGACAGGCTGTTGGTAAAGAAGTACAAGTACTTCAAGGGAGAAGTGTTGTTGAATAGATATGGTGGCAAATGGCCACTCAAGTAATTTTCTGCCATGGAAATCACCTCAAGTTCCGCTTGGCCCAAACCTCCTGCCCATCTCCGTCCCGATAGAAATTATTATTTTTGTTCTCGCACGCTTTTTTCTTCTTTCATATATATAAATCGATCCATCCTCACAGAACATAATGGGCTGGGCCCCTTTCTTCTCTCTTTCAAATTCCTTTTTTTTTTCCTTTTCTGATCGACCACTCATTGTCTCCAAACCAAAATTAATTAGCTAGCTTTTTTCTTTTCTCATGATCGAGCACGCGCGTCCAAACAAAGCGTCCTTCATGCTACCGCACAAATGAATGGATCCGTCCATTATTTACACGTGCATGCTTGTGGTTTGCTCACCGGGAGATGACTTGGCTCCAAGCCATGTGCCTCCAACCGTTGGATCGATACGAGAAGACGCCTCGTTCGCCGCAGGCTCATGCATCATTTTCTTTCGCTTTAATTTTTCTACGGTCCTTTTTCTGGTCCCACATCTCATTACTGCTCAAAAGTTTTACCCAAGTTATAACAAGGAGGGATCACCAAAACAACAAGTTCGGGGAACCCCGCACTAGTGGAAACAACCCCTTTCGTCCAGGGGGTCAGTGGGCACCTGTCCCGGTTGCAACAAAATCCGGGACAAATGCTATGCATTGGTCCCGGTTTGTACGCCCGAGGCAACAGAAATTGCCTGGAGGCATTGGTCCCGGTTCGTGGGGAGACATTGGTCCCGGTTTGTGGCATGAACCGGGACCAATGCCTAGTCATAGGCCACATGGCACGCACATGGGTATTGGTCCCGGTTCATTCCACAAACCGGGACCAATGCCCCCCTTCCCCTATATATACTGCCCTACAACCCCCCTTCCATATTTTTTTTTGCTTGGAGGTGTGAGAGAGGTGGGTGTTAGTGTGTGTTATTTTACTATGCACACGAGGGGTTCGACGAAATTCCCGAGCCACACATAAGCTCACTGAAATGGTATCTTCGACCGAGGTTAACAAACTTATTTTTTTCATCTGTAATTGATACATAAAAAAGTAATATTTGCCGATGTACTGTGGTCATTTCTCTATTGAATATGTTATTGTAATGTATTTTGATAAACTTAATTATACAATGCAGATGGATAAACGGCATCGATGGATGTACGGTGACCGACGCACTTTCGAGTATATGGCAGACCTGAATGCATTTCTCGCTGTAGCTCAGGAGAACAAAGATAATGGCTTTACGTATTGCCCATGTGTTGATTGTCGGAACGTCAGGGAGCACTCTTCCTCGAGAATCCTTCACGGCCACCTACTTCGGAGAGGTTTCATGCCCAGCTATAATTGCTGGACCAAGCATGGAGAAATATGGGTTGTGATGGAAGACAATGAAGAAGAAGAAGAAGAAGATCCTTTGTTCCCTGAATACGGTGATACTGCAATGGAAGGCAATGCAGAAGAACGAGGTGATCAAGAACAGGCATCAGAAGAGCCCGATGATGATCTTGGCCGAGTTATTGCTGATGCAAGGGAAGACTGTGAAAGTGAATTGGAGAGGTTGAAGTTGGACAACATGTTACAGGATCACAAAAAGTTGTTGTACCCAAATTGCGAAGATGGTAGCACAAAACTCGGTACCACACTGGAGTTGCTGAAATGGAAGGCACAGAACGGTGTGACTGACAAGGGATTTGAGAGTTTACTTCAACTAATGAAGCCAAAGCTTCCAAAGGATAACGAATTGCCTGAGAGTACGTACGAAGCAAAAAAAAGCTCTCTGCCCTCTAGGATTAGATGTGCAGAAGATGCATGCATGCATTAATGACTGCATCCTATACCGCGGTGAGAAATACGAAAATTTGGATGAATGTCCGGTATGCACTGCACTGCGGTATAAAATCAGAGCAGATGACCCTGGTGATGTTGACGGCGAGCCCCCCATAAGAGGGTTCTTGCTAAGGTGATGTGGTATGCTCCTATAATACCACAGTTGAAACGTCTGTTCAGAAACAAAGAGCATGCTAGGTTATTGCGATGGCACAAAGAAGACCGTAAGAAAGACGGAAAGTTGAGACACCCCGCCGATGGATCGCAGTGGAGAAAGATCGAGAGAGACTTCCCGTACTTTACAGGAGAGGCGAGAAACTTATGGTTTGGTCTAAGTACAGATGGCTTTAATCCTTTTGGGGAGCAGAGGTCCAGTCATAGCACCTGGCCTGTAACTCTATGTATGTACAACCTTCCTCCTTGGTTGTGCATGAAGCGCAAGTTCATTATGATGCCAGTTCTCATCCAAGGCCCGAGGCAACCTGGCAACGACATTGATGTGTATCTAAGGCCATTAGTTGAAGAGCTCTTACAATTGTGGGGCAAACCAGGTGTACGTGTGTGGGATGAGAACGAACAAAAGCCATTTGACCTACGGGCGTTGCTTTTCTTAACCATCAATGATTGGACTGCTCTTAGTAACATTTCCGGACATACAAACAAGGGATACAATGCATGCACACACTGTTTAGATAAGACTAACAGTGTTTATTTGGATAAATGTAAAAATGTTGTATACATGGGGCATCGATCGTAGATTTCTTCCGATCAAGCATCCCGTAAGAAAGAAAGGAAGGAAGCATTTCAGATGTGAGGCCGATAAACCGGAAGAAGCCTGACCTCCGTAGTGGTAATGATTTATTCGATATGGTCAAAGACCTTAAAGTAATCTTTGGGAAGGGTGATGGCAGCCAACCAATTCCGAACGGCCCTTATAAGCGCGTACCCATGTGGAAGAAGAAATCTATATTTTCGGAGCTACCCTATTGGAACATTCTAGAGGTCCGGTCTTCAATCGACGTGATGCACTTGATAAAGAATCTCTGCGTCAACCTGCTATGCTTCCTGGGCGTGTATGGGAAGTCAAAAGATACGCCAGAAGCACGGGAGGACCAGCAATGTATGAAAGACCCAAGCAACAAGCACACGGATACAGGGCACCATTACTTAAGCAGCTACGCTCTTACTAAAGAAGAGAAGGAAATATTTTTTGAAGTCCTTTACAGTATCAAGGTTCCGTCTGGCTTCTCGCCGAATATAAAGGGGATAACAAACATGGCAGAGAAAAAATTCCACAACCTGAAGTATCATGACTGCCACGTGATTATGACGCAGTTGCTTCCGATTGCATTGAGGGGGCTTCTACCAGAAAATGTTCGAGTACCCATTGTGAAGCTATGTGCATTCCTCAACGCAATATCTCAGAAGGTAATCGATCCAGAAATTCTGGCAAGATTACAGAGGGATGTGGTCCAGTGTCTTGTTAGTTTTGAGTTGGTGTTCCCACCATCCTTCTTCAACATTATGACTCATCTCCTAGTTCACCTATGTGAAGAGATGCATATTCTCGGTCCGGTATTTCTACACAATATGTTCCCCTTTGAGAGGTTCATGGGAGTCTTGAAGAAATATGTTCATAACCGTGCTAGGCCAGAAGGAAGCATCTCGAAGGGGTATGGAACAGAGGAGGTCATTGGGTTCTGTGTTGACTTTATTCCTGACCTTAAGACGATTGGTGTTTCTGAATCGCGGCATGAGGAGAGACTGAGGGGAAAAGAAATGCTGGAAAAGAAAACAATGATACCCAGGGACGGGCATTCTTTCACCAAAGCACACTACACAGTTCTACAAAATTCTATGTTCGTGGCTCCGTATCTCGAGGAACACAAGAATATTGTACGCTCCACAAACCCGGGGAAGGATGACTCATGGATTAAACGCAAACACATGGAGACTTTCGGAAGTTGGTTGCAAACACATCTTATAAATGACACCACTATTGAAGATCAGCTGTACATGTTGGCCGGGTCACCATCTTCGACTATTGGGAGTTTTCAAGGGTACGAGATAAATGGGAATACATTTTACACGATCTCCCAAGATAAGAAGAGCACCAACCAAAACAGTGGTGTCCGCTTTGATACAACAAACGAGAATGGAAAAAATGACACATACTATGGTTACATAGAGGAGATATGGGAATTTGACTATGGACCTTCTTTTAAGTTCCCTTTGTTCAAGTGCAAATGGGTCAACCTGAATGGAGAAGGGGTAAAGGTAGACCCGCTTTACGGAATGACAACAGTGGATCTCAACAATATTGGTTACAATGAAGAACCATCCGTCCTAGCCAATGATGTGGCTCAGGTCTTCTATGTGAAGGACATGTCCTCCAGACCGAAAAAAAGAAAAAATAAGCAAACAAATACATCATACGATGAGCCGAAGCGTCACATAGTTCTTTCAGGGAAAAGAAACATCATGGGAATCGAGAACATGACAGACATGCCAGAAGATTATAATAAGTTTGTTGAAATTCCACCCTTCACAGTGAAAGCTGACACCATCATCCCGTTAAACAATGAAGATGCTCCATGGTTACGGCCGAAGCGATCATAAGCAAGGGACACGAACAAAAATTCAGAAGACTAGATAGGGATGTTGTTGCTGATGTGTAATAATAAACGTGGAATACATGATCATAGTTTTGTTTGACCAATAATTTGTATTGACCGGTCAAAAGCTGGCAAGCATTGAGTGATTGACAACTATGACCAGCCCGACTTCATTATTATCCCAACCAGCAGCACACTCACCCACTTTTCTGTTTCTCTCTCCTCCGTCTCGTCCATTGTCGCACCCTGATTTCTAGGGGATACTCACCGTACGAACTGGATAGCAGATGCTTGGATTATGGGGCATAACTGCTCCCACGTCCCAGCTTCCTGGTAGGCCTGCGCTTATGCGCGACAACACAAGCCCTGCTATTCCATCGTCGATGTAAACTATCCACTAGAGATCAAAGGCACTTCCGTCGACGTACTTCAAACCATACACACATGGTACGTCAACGGCGTTTAACAAGTGATATCACAACAGATCTCTACGACACAAAAGATTGAAATAAGTTGCAAATGGCTCTCATTAGAGCAGAGATAGCAAATACAATCATTCAGAGGGCACATGCCCCAACAATGCATCATTACAATACAGCGGAAGCATTCAACATGTCTGAGTACAGACAAGAACCAAATAGGCCTAAGAGGCCGGAAACGAAAAGACGGAGCCCATCCACGAAGTCTCGGATCCTGCCCGGGTCCGCTATCTACTCGTCAGCAGTCTCGTCATACTCCACGTAGCTGCCATCATGTAGATCCTCGGAAACGTCGGTCTGCGGAAACCACAGCCCCAAAGGGGTCAGTACATAAACGTACTGGCAAGCAAGACTCACAATTCACCAAAGTGTAACCCGTCAACACCAAGCACAGATGCCTTGGGTTCAACGGAAGAGAGGGGATATAAAAGATGCTGCAACTGGCTGCGCTAACCAACTACAGAGATTCTACCACTTCCGGCTAACAGAAAGGAGATAAGATCGAGGATTGTAACCAACTGAAAGATAACTTCAAACAAACCCATCCTGGATCTCGCCCCTTATCCAAAGAAGCGATCCGAGGATAACTCACACAGTTGTATTAAAGGTGAATCAAATTATTATGTCATCAACCTATTACTAGTCAAGTTATTAATCATGGAGTGTAACCTGTTTGATCATTATGTTTAAGTTGTCCTGAGTACTTGTTAGCCAGTACTTTCACCAAGTAATCCATAACCGCAGAAAACACGGCTTCTCGAGAAGATTATCCCTGCAGGGTTGCACCAATTTGGCCGTACACGCAAGAATAACCCGCCAGATGGGAAGCTAACCCACCAAGCGGGGTACTCTACACAACCAACCATTCTTCGCATCAAGCCCAAAGCACCTTGGGCGCACGGCTAATCGAGCCCAGAAGAAAATGGACCCTCATAGCACTCTAAGAACGTGTCCCCCTATATGCCGACTACGAAAGTTCCACCCTGGCCTGGGCTCGCAAAAAACATGCATGCGGCAAATGGAAAACACGAACTAAATGAGGCGATTTGGACGAGATGCGAATCAGGTCAAGTTGAGGGGGGCGCCCATACTCGCTTCCCACATGCGGTTAGTGCGCTCATCATGGATCAGTAGACAAGACCCTTTTCCTATTAGGGTCGACACTAGCAGGCCTCAAAACCTCTCATGGGCCTCCTGCCGGTGCCTTATCATCAAATTTATTATTAATAGTAACATTAGCATGATTGATTGATTAACATCGAGCCCCCAGAACATAATAGAAATAGTAACAGAAAGTAACGGGTAACAGACTCGAGCAAAACAACCTAAGCATGCTAGTAAGACACTGGCTCAAACAATGGGTATAGGTATGGAGGTGAGGCAATATCAGGTTTAAAGGATTCATGTGATAGGTTCGTAACAGAAACAACTACTACTAAGGCTAGCAGAAAAGAACAACGGAAAGTATCGGTAACCAATGTTGAAAGGAACACAGTGGTTCATGTGAGTGATAACTTGCCTGCAAAACCCAGTAGCCTGGTACTAAGCTAACTCCTTAGAAGGGGTGTCGTAAGTATCGTCGGTCTCAACGTCGTCGTGTATCCGGGAAGAAGCAAACAAACAAGGCAGAAAGATAAACAATCATTATCATGGCATTGTGCACAATCAAAGATGATGCATGTCAAGTTAATTGATGCATCCAAAGGAAATAGTTGACAAGATAGAAACAGGATTAAATGGACCCATATGCAATTGGATTGCATATGGAAAGCCCATGAATTATGGTTGAATTAATTGTTTTACAACTAATCATCATATGGAAGTGAATTAGCATGATGCATGGATGAGGAAAACAGAAAAATAACAACAATAGAACCAAATGGAAATAAGGTTTAACAAGTTTAGAAATTCATTTATTAATTTGGGAAATTTTGGTTACTTAAAGGTGTCACACAAGCATTTGTTGTTTTCATCAGGTTAATTTGTTCAAAGTAGATAACAAAGTTTATATTCGAAAAGAACACCAAATATTAGGTGGATTACATGTTTCACTTGTTGAAAAAGGATTTCAAATAAATTAATTAGGAATTAAACAAGCTTAAGCAAGAATTAAATGAATTTAATTCAAACATGAACTTATTTGAATTTTTATTTGTTCAACACATTAAACCAAATTCATATTTCAAAAGTTTATACTTTTAGGGTTTGAAAACATATTTTATATGTCCCAAAGAATTTTAATTTGATCAAGTTATAAATTTAGCAATATTAAATGATTTAAACAAGGTTTAAATCATTTAACCAATTTTAATTATTCAAAACATGAAACAAATTTTATATTTGAAAAGGTGGTTTAATTTTGCATGGAAAACATATTTCATTTGTGGAAATTGGATTTAAAATGAGCAAGTTATTATTTTGGCAATTTTAAATGCAATAATTAAGAAACAGTTGTTTTCAGCAATTTAAATTATTCAAAACAGCAAACAAAATTTATATTTGGAAAGTACATGAAAAGTTGATTGAAAAACATATTTGGTTTGTGGAATTTGGAATTTTTATGAACAAGTTATGAATTTTGCAAGTTTAAGTGAATTTGACAAGTTTTCAAATTTTGCACCAATTTAAAATATTCAAAACAGTAAACAAATTTTATGTTTGGATAGATCATTTAATTTGGTATTGAAAACATATCAAAAATGTTGGATTTGGAGTTAAAATGATTTTATTATGCAATTTACAAAATTGAGGTGCAATCTGCCATTTTTTAGTGAAACAGGGACTTGGAAAAATTATTTCAGGGGTCTAGAATTAATTTCCAGGGGCCTGTTGGTGATTCTGCGAAATATCTGTGACCAAAACATTGCAAAACAAAAATGTTTTTAATTGTGCAGGGGGTGGGATTTGATCCCCCCACCTCCTGCTTGCGCTGGGGGAACCAAACCAGTGGGCTGGTGCTCTAGTTGTGTTAGGAAGGGGGGCCTCGGGGGGTAAGTGGTGTTGCTCGCGGGTATTTTTTCTGTAACTGAATTTCTCCTGCGCTAACTGAACCTGGAAGGAAAACTTCATCGCTGACAGCGATCTGCTCGCCGTGATTCATGGCCGCGGTGGCCGTGGTGGCTGGGGGGCTGCCGCGAGGGGAGATGGGAGGCGAGTAGGAGATGGGAGGAGGGAAGGAGAGAGGTGGGCCCTGCTCACCTCGATCTGTCGATGCGGAAGCAGCAGCAGGCGAGGACGGACGTGAGCAGGTCGAGGCGGACAGCAGCTTGGAGGCGACATGTCGGCGATGGCGGCGGCGGCTCGAGCAGTATCCGGCGATGGAACCTTCACCGAACTTGGAGATGGAAGGGTGCCGATTCCATTCCCGCCGCCGGATGAGCCTCGCGGTGGAGGTGGTGATCGGAGCTAGGAGAGGTGGGTGCTGGTATCGGTGGTGTCGGCCAGGTTCAGAGGAAGAACAGGGAAGGTGGGGGAGACAGCAGAGGGAGGGATGGCGGCGGTGGAGGGTGGTGCTGGGGTCTAGGGTTCGAGGTGGTCTCGGTGGGGATTAAAAAGAGGGAGGAGGCAGCTAGTACGGTGAGCATCGGGTGGAGGAGGAGGTGATCGCACGGTGTCTGATGCGTTCGTACAGGAAGATGACGACATCGAGGAAGAAGACAGAGGCTGAAAGGTATCGGGCCAGGGAAAAAAGAAGGAGTGGGTTGGGCTGGGCCAGCTGGTGCTCTCTCTCCCTTCTGTTTGGTTGCTGTTTTATTTTTCTGTCCTATTATTTATTTATTTTTTGCTGATTTGGAATTGGAAGAAAAAGAGAGGGTTTTGGGAGTTAGGAAAAATTGGGAAATTTTGGGTGAGTTATTTAGCTCATCTTCAAACACTTGCCACCTTCTGTTTCAAAAATTTCAAATTAAATTGCTGTTTTGTAATTTGATTTAAATTGGATGGATTTTATCATTAAGTGAATTATTTGAAACAAAATTTAAATTGGGTTGAACTTGTAGTTTAAAATGAAAACAGAGGATTGCATTGTTTTGTTAATTTGCATAGATTCAAATTGGGTGATGTTTGGGATTGGAGTGAATTTGATTGAATTTTGTGGTTAATTGGTTATTGAAAACAATATTTGAATAGGGTGATCAAATTATTTTAATTGGAAACAAATGAGATTTTTAATTGAACTTTTGATTTGAAAAAGATTGTAACATGACAGGTATGAACAAGCATTTGAAATAATGTTTGAATTTCAATTGTTTTTGGTATTAGATGAATTCCTGTTAGAAACAAAACAACAGTTTTTGAAATCACACTTTAATGGAAACAAATAATTGTTTTATTTTTGAAATATCATTTTAGAAATTGTAACATCACAAGGATGAAACAAAAGGTTTGAGTTTTGGTTTGAAATTCAAATAGAAAACAAAGGAAAACAAATGAAAACAGTTGGAAAACAACTGAAAACAGAGGAAAACAAATGGAAAACAAACAAAACAATTGCAATCAACATGATGCCATGATGCAAAACATAAAATAACAGAGAGCAAACATTCTAAAGGCTATTTTTCAGACTTGGGATGTTACAAAACGCCCCCCCTTGAAGGAATCGCGCCCCGAGATTCCTACTGAGAAAAGAAAAGGTCTGGAAACTTCTTGGGAAGATCCTCTTGAGCTGTGACACGTGAAACACATCGTGCACATTGGATAGACGTCAGGGAATTTGGAAACCACCGGAACATTTTCAAGTAAAGGGGAGAGATTTTGCACCAAGGGTGTATAGCTGAATGGAACTTGATTCATTTGGAGAATAGATTATCTGGCTAGAATGGTGGAACAGAGTTATTGATATCAATGCAACACCAAGAATAACATCAATGTCAGAATCATCAACATGAGAGTAACGAGGAATATGTGGCCTCCCATTAGAATTGGATTGTTCTTACTTATCTTGGAAGTCAACATTTGAGATCCTGGGGAGTGAACGGTGATTTGATTGCTTAGTGGAACCAGAATTGGGTTGTATGTTGTGGAAAAGATTGTTGACACAAAGGAATGTGATTCTCCGGTATGAAATAACACTTTAGTTGGACAAGAGTTTACGAGGAAGTTTTGATTAGACGCCGGTAGAAGATTTGAAGTGGAAAACAACAACAAGATTTCAACGGACGAAATGGAAATGTTTAGGAGGACATGATAACGAAGCAACACCGGGAAAACGAGGTCAAAACACTCCTGAGGTACTACGGAAAACCCATCCGGGCTTCTAAAGGATAAATATCTACTGCTTAAGGAATAGAGGATCTGCTTCCGGGGCTTACACGCCTCCGTTCTCAATCGTGAGTAGGCAACATGATAAATCATGTCACAACCACCTCCATTCCTATGGTCTAGTAGATATAACCATCCTAGAGAAACCAGAATTCGTGAAAACCTAACTTGAAAGTTTAGATGAGAAGGGAAAAACAACGTTGCACTTCCTTACCAGAAAAGGGAGGGTGGGTGGGGAAAAGAAGAAAAAGAACAGAATTCCTACTCTCACGCTTCATTTTTCCTATATAGCTACAAAATAGTTTCTAGACTCAACTGCGACCAGTAAAAAGGGATCCTACAGGCAGACAGGCTCTGATACCATTTGTCGCACCCTGATTTCTAGGGGATACTCACCGTACGAACTGGATAGCAGATGCTTGGATTATGGGGCATAACTGCTCCCACGTCCCAGCTTCCTGGTAGGCCTGCGCTTATGCGCGACAACACAAGCACTGCTATTCCATCGTCGATGTAAACTATCCACTAGAGATCAAAGGCACTTCCGTCGACGTACTTCAAACCATACACACATGGTACGTCAACGGCGTTTAACAAGTGATATCACAACAGATCTCTACGACACAAAAGATTGAAATAAGTTGCAAATGGCTCTCATTAGAGCAGAGATAGCAAATACAATCATTCAGAGGGCACATGACCCAACAATGCATCATTACAATACAGCGGAAGCATTCAACATGTCTGAGTACAGACAAGAACCAAATAGGCCTAAGAGGCCGGAAACGAAAAGACGGAGCCCATCCACGAAGTCTCGGATCCTGCCCGGGTCCGCTATCTACTCGTCAGCAGTCTCGTCATACTCCACGTAGCTGCCATCATGTAGATCCTCGGAAACGTCGGTCTGCGGAAACCACAGCCCCAAAGGGGTCAGTACATAAACGTACTGGCAAGCAAGACTCACAATTCACCAAAGTGTAACCCGTCAACACCAAGCACAGATGCCTTGGGTTCAACGGAAGAGAGGGGATATAAAAGATGCTGCAACTGGCTGCGCTAACCAACTACAGAGATTCTACCACTTCCGGCTAACAGAAAGGAGATAAGATCGAGGATTGTAACCAACTGAAAGATAACTTCAAACAAACCCATCCTGGATCTCGCCCCTTATCCAAAGAAGCGATCCGAGGATAACTCACACAGTTGTATTAAAGGTGAATCAAATTATTATGTCATCAACCTATTACTAGTCAAGTTATTAATCATGGGGTGTAACCTGTTTGATCATTATGTTTAAGTTGTCCTGAGTACTTGTTAGCCAGTACTTTCACCAAGTAATCCATAACCGCGGAAAACACGGCTTCTCAAGAAAATTATCCCTGCAGGGTTGCACCAATTTGGCCGTACACGCAAGAATAACCCGCCAGATGGGAAGCTAACCCACCAAGCGGGGTACTCTACACAACCAACCATTCTTCGCATCAAGCCCAAAGCACCTTGGGCGCACGGCTAATCGAGCCCAGAAGAAAATGGACCCTCATAGCACTCTAAGAACGTGTCCCCCTATATGCCGACTACGAAAGTTCCACCCTGGCCTGGGCTCGCAAAAAACATGCATGCGGCAAATGGAAAACACGAACTAAATGAGGCGATTTGGACGAGATGCGAATCAGGTCAAGTTGAGGGGGGCGCCCATACTCGCTTCCCACATGCGGTTAGTGCGCTCATCATGGATCAGTAGACAAGACCCTTTTCCTATTAGGGTCGACACTAGCAGGCCTCAAAACCTCTCATGGGCCTCCTGCCGGTGCCTTATCATCAAATTTATTATTAATAGTAACATTAGCATGATTGATTGATTAACATCGAGCCCCCAGAACATAATAGAAATAGTAACAGAAAGTAACGGGTAACAGACTCGAGCAAAACAACCTAAGCATGCTAGTAAGACACTGGCTCAAACAATGGGTATAGGTATGGAGGTGAGGCAATATCAGGTTTAAAGGATTCATGTGATAGGTTCGTAACAGAAACAACTACTACTAAGGCTAGCAGAAAAGAACAACGGAAAGTATCGGTAACCAATGTTGAAAGGAACACAGTGGTTCATGTGAGTGATAACTTGCCTGCAAAACCCAGTAGCCTGGTACTGAGCTAACTCCTTAGAAGGGGTGTCGTAAGTATCGTCGGTCTCAACGTCGTCGTGTATCCGGGAAGAAGCAAACAAACAAGGCAGAAAGATAAACAATCATTATCATGGCATTGTGCACAATCAAAGATGATGCATGTCAAGTTAATTGATGCATCCAAAGGAAATAGTTGACAAGATAGAAACAGGATTAAATGGACCCATATGCAATTGGATTGCATATGGAAAGCCCATGAATTATGGTTGAATTAATTGTTTTACAACTAATCATCATATGGAAGTGAATTAGCATGATGCATGGATGAGGAAAACAGAAAAATAACAACAATAGAACCAAATGGAAATAAGGTTTAACAAGTTTAGAAATTCATTTATTAATTTGGGAAATTTTGGTTACTTAAAGGTGTCACACAAGCATTTGTTGTTTTCATCAGGTTAATTTGTTCAAAGTAGATAACAAAGTTTATATTCGAAAAGAACACCAAATTTTAGGTGGATTACATGTTTCACTTGTTGAAAAAGGATTTCAAATAAATTAATTAGGAATTAAACAAGCTTAAGCAAGAATTAAATGAATTTAATTCAAACATGAACTTATTTGAATTTTTATTTGTTCTACACATTAAACCAAATTCATATTTCAAAAGTTTATACTTTTAGGG
Organism: Alopecurus myosuroides; assembly: GCA_028641055.1. NCBI lineage: Eukaryota > Viridiplantae > Streptophyta > Magnoliopsida > Poales > Poaceae > Alopecurus > Alopecurus myosuroides. The sequence goes on from CM054061.1 coordinate 366,567,513, forward strand.
TTTGAAAACATATTTTATATGTCCCAAAGAATTTTAATTTGATCAAGTTATAAATTTAGCAATATTAAATGATTTAAACAAGGTTTAAATCATTTAAACAATTTTAATTATTCAAAACATGAAACAAATTTTATATTTGAAAAGGTGGTTTAATTTTGCATGGAAAACATATTTCATTTGTGGAAATTGGATTTAAAATGAGCAAGTTATTATTTTGGCAATTTTAAATGCAATAATTAAGAAACAGTTGTTTTCAGCAATTTAAATTATTCAAAACAGCAAACAAAATTTATATTTGGAAAGTACATGAAAAGTTGATTGAAAAACATATTTGGTTTGTGGAAGTTGGAATTTTTATGAACAAGTTATGAATTTTGCAAGTTTAAGTGAATTTGACAAGTTTTCAAATTTTGCACCAATTTAAAATATTCAAAACAGTAAACAAATTTTATGTTTGGATAGATCATTTAATTTGGTATTGAAAACATATCAAAAATGTTGGATTTGGAGTTAAAATGATTTTATTATGCAATTTACAAAATTGAGGTGCAATCTGCCATTTTTTAGTGAAACAGGGACTTGGAAAAATTATTTCAGGGGTCTAGAATTAATTTCCAGGGGCCTGTTGGTGATTCTGCGAAATATCTGTGACCAAAACATTGCAAAACAAAAATGTTTTTAATTGTGCAGGGGGTGGGATTTGATCCCCCCACCTCCTGCTTGCGCTGGGGGAACCAAACCAGTGGGCTGGTGCTCTAGTTGTGTTAGGAAGGGGGGCCTCGGGGGGTAAGTGGTGTTGCTCGCAGGTATTTTTTCTGTAACTGAATTTCTCCTGCGCTAACTGAACCTGGAAGGAAAACTTCATCGCTGACAGCGATCTGCTCGCCGTGATTCAAGGCCGCGGTGGCCGTGGTGGCTGGGGGGCTGCCGCGAGGGGAGATGGGAGGCGAGTAGGAGATGGGAGGAGGGAAGGAGAGAGGTGGGCCCTGCTCACCTCGATCTGTCGATGCGGAAGCAGCAACAGGCGAGGACGGATGTGAGCAGGTCGAGGCGGACAGCAGCTTGGAGGCGACATGTCGGCGATGGCGGCGGCGGCTCGAGCAGTATCCGGCGATGGAACCTTCACCGAACTTGGAGATGGAAGGGTGCCGATTCCATTCCCGCCGCCGGATGAGCCTCGCGGTGGAGGTGGTGATCGGAGCTAGGAGAGGTGGGTGCTGGTATCGGTGGTGTCGGCCAGGTTCAGAGGAAGAACAGGGAAGGTGGGGGAGACAGCAGAGGGAGGGATGGCGGCGGTGGAGGGTGGTGCTGGGGTCTAGGGTTCGAGGTGGTCTCGGTGGGGATTAAAAAGAGGGAGGAGGGAGCTAGTACGGCGAGCATCGGGTGGAGGAGGAGGTGATCGCACGGTGTCTGATGCGTTCGTACAGGAAGATGACGACATCGAGGAAGAAGACAGAGGCTGAAAGGTATCGGGCCAGGGAAAAAAGAAGGAGTGGGTTGGGCTGGGCCAGCGGGTGCTCTCTCTCCCTTCTGTTTGGTTGCTGTTTTATTTTTCTGTCCTATTATTTATTTATTTTTTGCTGATTTGGAATTGGAAGAAAAAGAGAGGGTTTTGGGAGTTAGGAAAAATTGGGAAATTTTGGGTGAGTTATTTAGCTCATCTTCAAACACTTGCCACCTTCTGTTTCAAAAAGTTCAAATTAAATTGCTGTTTTGTAATTTGATTTAAATTGGATGGATTTTATCATTAAGTGAATTATTTGAAACAAAATTTAAATTGGGTTGAACTTGTAGTTTAAAATGAAAACAGAGGATTGCATTGTTTTGTTAATTTGCATAGATTCAAATTGGGTGATGTTTGGGATTGGAGTGAATTTGATTGAATTTTGTGGTTAATTGGTTATTGAAAACAATATTTGAATAGGGTAATCAAATGATTTTAATTGGAAACAAATGAGATTTTTAATTGAACTTTTGATTTGAAAAAGATTGTAACATGACAGGTATGAACAAGCATTTGAAATAATGTTTGAATTTCAATTGTTTTTGGTATTAGATGAATTCCTGTTAGAAACAAAACAACAGTTTTTGAAATCACACTTTAATGGAAACAAATAATTGTTTTATTTTTGAAATATCATTTTAGAAATTGTAACATCACAAGGATGAAACAAAAGGTTTGAGTTTTGGTTTGAAATTCAAATAGAAAACAAAGGAAAACAAATGAAAACAGTTAGAAAACAACTGAAAACAGAGGAAAACAAATGGAAAACAAACAAAACAATTGCAATCAACATGATGCCATGATGCAAAACATAAAATAACAGAGAGCAAACATTCTAAAGGCTATTTTTCAGACTTGGGATGTTACATCCATTGAGATGTGCGCTGCACACAGGGCCGCTGTAACCAGCCCTGTGTGTAGCCGCGCATCCGGAAGGAGCGCCACGACCGACATATATTTCCCCTTTATCCCCAACCTCCCGCTTGAAAACAGAGCATACGTCCTGCCGTGCATTTGGTATGCATATATGCACTCAGTAGCCACGACAGAGCTGTAGGCTGGCGATGCTGATTGTTGTGTTCTATATCCCCCCTTTAAGGTCTGATACATCATTCAGTCCATGGTTGCGGCGAAATCCGAACAAAGTGACACAGAAGAAAAAGAAGACGCAAACCGAAAAACTCTAGAAACTGATTTGTGGTTTTGTACGTAAACACTCTACGGCCAGTGAGCCAAGGAGTCTGTTAATTATGTTGCTATTAATGTAATTGTTACTAATTTTAAAACAATATAAGATATTTATTTTCAAATTATATGCAAATAGTAAAATAGTTAATAGTTTGAATAGTTAGAATAATTATTTAGTTAAATAAAAAATAGATTTGAATTATTTATGCAAATTAAAGCACTTTTCATGTTGAAATTTTTGTTAAATTCGAAAGTATATAGAAGTTATTCATGTGCATATTCAAACAATTTTCAAATTTTGGCGCTAAAACATTTGGGCGCGCAGGGTAGCACCAAATTTTGAAATACGTCTGGTCCCGGCCCGTGCCACCAACCGGGACCAAAGGGGGTACCTCTAGTCCCGGTTGGTTGCATGGGCCGGGACTAGAGTGTAACACCCGGGGTTTTTCCCAAATAGAAAGTTGCTTGTTGTTTTCTTTTGCATCACATAGCATCATGCATCATATGCCTTGCACTTGTTTTCAAACCAATTAAAACTTTCAAACCAACTTAAGAAAATTCAAACAATGCACTCTTGTTTCACACTCAACTTGTTGTCAATAAAAATTGATTTGGATTTTTTTTTGCTTGGTTAATTCAAAAAAAACCATCCTTTATGAAACCCTATTCGAAATTCAAATAGCAAATTAAAATCAAATTGACATTTCAAATTTCGGAAATTAATGTTACCATACTTTGCACTTGCTGTTTTGTAAATCAATAGAAATTAATTCATAAAGAATAGAACCCTAACACTTTATTCTTTTCCTCTCTCTCTCATTCTTTCCTACAAAAAAAATGTAAACAGGAAAAAATAAAAATAAAACAACACCCAAAGGGGGAGGCAACCAGGCCCAATATCCAGCCCACCTACCTTTCCCCACCAAGGCCCAACCTACCCTTCTTCTTCGTACGGAAGGGGGCAGGAAGGGGATTTCGAGCTCCCCCCATGTGCACGCACCTGCTCCCTCTCCCTCCCCCCTTATCTATCCCCCTCCAACCCTAACCCTAGGCCACCTCTCCTCTCCATCTCCTCCATCCGCCGCCATCACCTCCCTCCCTCCTCTGCTTGTTTTTCTTTTCTCTGAACCTTCTGAAGCTTGAAGGTGCCTCCATGGCCGGAAGGGGGAGGAGGTGTAGTCGGCGCTGTGGTCATCTCCTGGCCCCGTTTCCTGCGGGAATGGAAACGGGGCGTCACCCTCGTCGTCCCCGTCTGCTTGGCCGGCGCGGAGGTCCACCGAGTCGCCGCCGCCAAGCACCGAATCGCCGCCGTCGACCGCCCCTTCCTCTGTCGCTGCGCCACCGTGCTGCTCCTCGACAGGCCCGTGGTGAGCCTCTCCCCTCTCCCCTCTCTCCCCTCTCTCTCTCCCCTTTCTCCCCTCTCTCCCCTCTGCCCCGCGGCCGTACCACCCATCACCGCCAGCCGCATCGATCTCCGGTCGCCGTCCGTCTCTGTTTCCCGATCGTGTGCAGGTAACTGCATCGGGTTTCAGTTGGTTCAGTTTCGCCAAGCCCGCACTGCTACCTCAAAAGCCCACGCCTCTGTATCTTTCAACAACCAAGCGACTAGCCCACTGGTAGCACTCCCTTGCACGCACCCAGCAGGTCCAGGGTTCGATTCCCCTTAGGCGCAAAAGCCACCCCCTTTTCTCAGCCTTTTCTTTTTTCTCTCGAATTCCAGAAAACAGATCTGATGCATTAATTGTAAAATCAATAACAAATTGAATTTTGATCCAATTTCAACGATTCAAATTGCTATGGATTCATAATTTTGTGCTCTTTCTGTTAATGTCAAAGTTGTAACATGTTTCTGTAATAATGTTTGCACTAAATAATTAATTACTGAAAATGCAATTAAAAGTTGAAACTTTGGAATTTCAGAACTTTAGTTATGTTCATCCAATTTGAGAAAACTTGGGCTCTACAAATTTGTCTTAACAAACTCTACACATTGGTATTTTATTTGGTCACGATTGAATTAATTTTGAACATGTTTCCTTCTGTTTACTAAAAAGGGCAGAATAAGAATGCTTATGAAAAATTGCTTAATAAATTCAATAATAACCCAAAAATTATGTTTAATAGCTCAAAATGTTCAGTGAAACATTTGCTACATGTTTTCAACCTTTTCAATACAATTTGTTTACTGTTTTTCCTAATTAAAAGTGGTGCAATAATTCAATGCTTTAATTAAACCCTTTTTAAATTGCAAAATTCATAACTTGGGCAATTCAAATCTAATTCAAATCTAATTCAAATCTAATTCCAACATGTAAAATTCATAACTTGGGCAATTCATGAACTTTGCAAATATCAACTTTGTTTTCTGTTTTGAATAATTTAAATTGCTGAAAACAACTGTTTCTTAATTAATGCATTTAAAATTGTCAAATTGATAACTTGCTCATCTAAAATCCAAATTCAACAAATGAAATATGTATTCCATCTAAAATTGTGTGTTCTTTCCAAATATAAATTTTGTTATCTATTTTGAACAATTAAAATGGGTGAAAACAACAAATGCTTGTGTAACTCATTTAACAAGCCAAATTTCATAATTTAATAAATAAAATTCTAAACTTGGTAAACACCTTTTCAAATTGAAGCTATTGTTGTTTTCTCATTGTTTTCCTCTTCCATGCATCATTCTAATCAACTTTCACATGATGGTTATTTGTAGATCATTTAATTCAACATTAATTAATGGGCTTTTTCATATGCAATCCAAATTGCATATGGGCCCATTTAAATATGTTTACCATGTCAACTAGTTTATTTTGATGCACCCCTTTAACTTGTCATGCATATAAAATAGGATCATGCTGGATCTTTTGCCGTAGTAGTAATTGTTGCATCCGGTGTTTGTTCGAGTTCGTTGCTTCTTCCCGGATAGGACGTTGAGATGATGTGAGCAACGACAAGTTCTTAGGATGTACCTCTACTTGCTGGATTCCAAGCAAGTATACTCACTTGCTGCCAAATGGCTGCCTTTCATCACTTGTTACCGATTCTTTCCGTTGTTCTTATGCTAGCCTTATGATTCGATGCTTGTGTCTCGATCCTATCATATGTTTACCTTGCAGCCATGATATAGCCTTCCTTCCACTTCCTATTAACTGTTGTTTGTTTACCCTGTTGGCCCTTGTGTCGTAGTTGCATGCTTAGTGTTGTTTGCGCTCAAGTCTTGTTGTCCGTCTGATCACCTGTTTAGTTTGATAGTTGGGTTTCAATTCCATCAACAACATGTTAATGTTTTGGGTAATAATAATTTGATGATAAGGCACCGGCAGGAGGCCCGGCGTGGTTTTGAGGCCTGCTAGTGTCGACCCTAATTAGGAAAAGGGTCTTGTCCATTGATCCATGATGAGCGCACTAACCGCATGTGGGAAGCGAGTATGGGCGCCCCCCGCAATTCTGATTCGATTCGCATCTCGTCCAAATCGCCACACTTAGTTCGGGCTTTCCATTTGATGCATGCATATGCAGGTGCGAACCCTTGGCGCCAGGGTCGAACTTTTGTAGTCGGCATTTAGGGCGGCGTGGTCTTAGAGTGCTATGAGGGTTCCCCTTTTCTTCGTGGGGGCTCGATTAGCCGCGCACGCACAGCACGTGGTTCTTTGGGCTTGATGCGAAGAAGAGTTGGGTTGTGTTGAGTACCTCGCTTGGTGGGTTGATCCCCCGTCTGGCGGGTTATTCTTACGTGTACGGCCAAATTGGTGCATCCCTGCAGGGTTAAATCTTCTCGAGAAGCCGTGTTGTCCGCGGTTATGGATGACTTGGTGAAAGTGCTGGCTAACAAGTACTCAGACAACTTACACTTAACGATGATAACTTGACTAGTAATATAGACTACCTCCACCATAAAAATGAATGTCACCTTAATCAATAGTGTGAGTTTTCCTTGGGTTGCTTCCTTAGTAGGGGGTAACATTGGATGGGTATTGTTTGGTGAGTAGTTGTAGTTGGTTCTGATACGCTATCTTATCCCCTTTCTTTTAGCCGGATGTTGTAGCGAGTCTCTGTAGTTAGGTAGTGCAGCCCGCTGCCGCTTCTTTACAATAATCCCCTTCCTTTCCGTTGTACCCAAAGTATTTGTAACTTGTGATGATTGGTTACGCTGGTATTTTGTGAGTATGGGTTATCCACTTGCCAGTACTTAACCGTACTGACCCACGAATCCTTTTCGTGGCTGCATATTCCACATTGCAGTCAACAGGTTTGAAGTCTGACGACGTTAGCTTGGGAATCCCTCCGGCTTGGCCTGGGCAGGGATTGGACGCCATCGGTTATCTTCAGGACTCTTAGTCCAATTTGTATCTTGTCCGTAGTCGGACGCTATGTTGTTTCTTCCGCTGTTATTTGGATGTTTGTATTGTATCAGTTGTATCCTTGGCTCGTTTGAGTCTTCTTGTATATATCTTTTCTGTTGTTGTTGCGGAATATTCGTGAACTGTTGTAATGTTATCACAAGTGGCAACCTGGAATCGGTTATTATGTGGATTTTGGCGGGAATGCTGAAATCTGCATAGTGCCCGATCTCGGGGCGTCACATAGAGGCCCATTAGTATAAATATCCAGGCTCTCTCTCCAGGCCGAGCAACCACCCAGGACTGACCGGACTAGCCTAGGCGAAGCCCTGCCGGCGGCGGGGATGGATAGAAAGATCTCGACGGCGTCTGCTCCAGCCGTTTATTGCATTAGATTGGCCATAGATTGGCCGGGGACGAGTTGGGACGGGAACGAATGCATTCATAAAAGGCCCAAAGGCCGGTGCTTACATTGGGACGGCGGCGCGGCCACAAGCGGCCGGCCGTTTCTTGATGCCGGCCCTATTGGCCGTCCTTACATGCATGGGGGCGGTGGCGCGGCCACAGGCGGCCGGCCGTTTATTGCTGGGGAGCGCCCTCCAGTGGCAGCTACGGAGGCATCGGGGGCGCGCCCTCCGGCGGTGGCGGCAGCTCCTCCGGCGACCACTCGCCGCTGGTCCAGGCCCAGCGCATGCCGTATTCGAGTCTAGGGGCAGCGGCTGTGGAGGGGGCTGGTCCGTCGACGCCTCCCTCTCGGCGTTCATCACCTGCCACCACGACGCCGGCGGTGGAGGGGGCGGCATCGTGGCCGTGTCGGCGTCGGCAGCCGCGGCAGCGGCCGCGCAGGCGAGGACCTCCTCCCAGCGCTTGATCTCGTCCTCGGCGAGGGAGCGGCGGGAGGCCTCGTAGGCGGCCTGCATCTCGGAGTCCTCCTCGTCATCGACGATGTTCTCCTCGAACTACAGCTCCGGTTCGCTGCCGGGCGGCGGCGCTGGGTAAGTGTCGGCGTTGGCCTCCGGATTCGGGGGCGTAGCGAAGTAGGAGCGGCGACGCTGGTCATGCTCCTGCTGGAACCACACGTCGCAGTTTGGCGAGTCCAGCGCGTAGGCGGGGTACCTGAGGAGGTGGGCCGACAGGAACGCGCGTCGGCGAGCTACCTCCTCGGCCCGAGCGTCGTTGGTCGGGACCGCCGGTACCGAGATCTGCTGCGGGTTAAGGTGCCAGCCGTCCGGGAGGTGGACGTCCGGCCAGAAGACCGGCGTGGCGTTCTGCCAGTGCCAAGTGGGCTCCTCCTTCCGGACGTACCGGTGGAGCCGCTTGCCTGGCGCGGCGCGAGGCGGCGGGTGGCGCGCGGCCGGAGGTGGTGCTGGGAAGCGCGGGTTGGCCCCGATCCGCATGTCGGCCGGACCGAAGCCAAATGCCTCCCGCAGTGGTGGGGGAGTGGGGACGCCGCCACTATGGCCTCTCTGTCCGGCGCCCCTGGAGGACCCGGCCTCGTGCTCGTTCTTGGCCTTCTTGAACCAGCGGCGGGGCGACATGGCTAGGGTTAGGGTTTGTGCTGAGGGAGTGAGTGTGCCGGTGTACGGGCGGCGAGGTCCCTTTAAAAAGGACCGGGCGGGGATGGCGCGCCAACCGGCGGTGAGAACATGGCGGCGGTTCGCAGGTGGTGTTGAATGCGCGGTTGAAGCCGAGGCGGCCACTGAGTCGCTGGCCGGTGGGCCCTTTTTGACCATCGTGGCCGCGGTTAGGGGATTAATCAAAGACGTGGGGACGTGGGGAAGGCGAGACGGCCACTGGGTCGCTGGCCAGTGGGCCCTTTGACCGCGCGCGGCCGCGGTTAGGGGATTAATAAAAGACGTGGGGACGTGGGGGAAGGCGAGGCAGCCACTAGGTCCCTGGCCAGTGGCCCCCTTTGACCACGCGTGGCTGCGATTGGGGAAGGGGAGCCCGGTTGGGGATTACCAGGCAGGCAGCCGCTGTGTCGCTGCCTGTCGCTATCCCTTTTCTGACTATTTTATTAAAAAAATTGGATGTAATTGATGCACTTGACTAGGTTAGCTAATTTAGATATTCATCACTTCACTTAGTTAATAAACTGATACAATTTTTTTATTTTTTACGTAGATGTAAATTTGCACGTTTTAGAACCAGTTATATACTAGTAATATTGCACAGGCGATGCGCGTCTTAACTAACAGAGCGATTAGTTGAGCAATAGTTAGAGAAAAATGGGATGGTATGTGATTTTGATACTTAACCATAGATATAGACATGTTTTTGCGTGAAAACATATCATCACAACATCTCCGTCAAATTATCGTTTTTTGTATTATATGACCTGGCCACTTTTTTTTTATATATTTTTTGTGTTTTCTATAAAATTGGACCCCTCTTATGTTTTGTTCACCCTCCGCCAATGGCTACAGGAATGGCGCTGAAACAAACACAACAACTAGAACAAAGACAGGAACCACCTTGTGTGGATACTACGTCTGCGAGTTCATTCCTCAGACGGGAACCACCTTCATGTACGTCAGTCGTCAAATTTTCTTATTACCATCTATTCAATTACTTAGTTTCATTAATATATATTGACCACTCTTCTTTATATTAGATCGAACGGCTCCGGGACGGTCTTCTACCAAGGGACCGCATACGAGCAATTCAGGAGGAAATTGCGGGCTAAATTTTATTTTGTAATTCCATCGGTCATGTAATATGCTCGATATATTTAACTTCTGTAATGTAAGTGTTCCTTATTTTTCTATATGTATGTAGTACTTATTCACTCGTGGGATCCTGGAGGTCCGGGGAGGGGCCACCGAGGCTCCTATCTTGTCGTGGGATCCAGGAGGTCCGGGGAAGGGCCACCGGGCTCCTCTCTTCTCCTGGGATCTGGGAGGTCCGGGGAGGGGCCAACAAGGCTCCTTATCAGTGTATGGTGCACTACTAGAGATTTGCTTATAGCAGCATATCCTACCACAGGCGAACACACAAATCGATGCGTCTGGGCTACATAGCGCAGGCGAACTGGTGCACTGTGCGCCTGGGGTAAGTCTGTTACCCCAGGCGAACCAAATCCAGAAGCGCCTGGGGTAAAGTGCGGCAGGGCCACCACCACCGCCCCCTGGCACTCTTCCTTTACCCCAGGCGAATAACATACCTGTTCGCCTGCGGTATAACACATACCCCAGGCGAATTTGTACAGAAGCGCCTGGGGTAAGGCCTCGCTCCGCTAACCCCCCACCCGCACACTTTCTTTCTCGCTCCACGCAGAACAGATTGAACCACCGCACCCTCATCTCGATCCCCAAACCGCACGCCGCCGTCGTCTCCAAATCACACGCCGCCGTCGAGGAGGCGCAGTTGGAGGGCGCCGTCGAGGAGTATCAGTTGGAGGGAGCTATCGAGGAGGAGCAGTTCGAGGTCGCCCACGTGGAGGACGAGCGCAGTTCGAGGTCTCCCACGTCGAGGAGGATCAGAGCAGTTCGAGGTCGCGCCCACACCGTCGTTGTTCAGGTCCGCCCCCCTCCCCCCTCTTCCTTGTGCTCCTCCTCGTCCCTAGATCTTGAACACCGGATTGGTCTGGGGAGTACTAGCTAGGGCTTCAGTGAAGGCGCCACCGGATTGGGTGGCCGCGTACAAGAAGAGCCTACCGCGTACTAGCTAGGGCTTCAATGCGATCTGCCAATAGGGAACCACATCAATGTCCTAGGATAGCATTAGTACTTCAATTAAATCCATACTGCACGCATGGGGAGAAACACAACCACATTCTTTCCTATGATTAACCCTTACTATCGAAGGCCGAAAATTAGCTGGGTGGTTTGGATAACACTAGCAGCAATTTGGTGAATTGGGAGCAAGCACCGTCGGAGCAATTTTTGTTTTAGCTTAGCGAGAAGATGATAAATGTTTGAATTCATGCTCAATCAGTTCATCCGTATGTAGAATTATTTGGAAAGGAACGCGATAGGAGAATTTTCATGGTGGGTTTTTTCCATGCATCTACTACTAGTTAGAGACGAGGTGGAGCAACGGGAGAGAACTTGTGGTGCACCAGCTATGTGCAGAAACTTGACTCTTCTTACATGTTGCAAATTAGAAGAAAGAAAGTACTGAATATTCATTATATTTTGCCCATCGAGAACCTCAATTGTCCGTTTTGATTTGGCAGATGATCTGTTAATTTAAGAAATCCTCAGAACTTCTGTTTGAAATGCCAGTTATACTTACCTGCCACATAGGTACAGCTGATGATCCAAAGTCATTTCTCTCTCTTTTTTTCCCTTAACCGGGACGTTTTTCCTTGTTGAGGCTAGAGAATGTGAGATGAACCACTAATCATTTGAAAAAAAATCCACTGACTGCACATACTGCCCATACTGATTACTGAAATGAGCTTGCTTCACACACTATTTTTGCCCTGCTCTCATATATCGATCAACATGTGAAACAAATATATGTATGGGACTCCTACCTTAGACCATGCCATGTCGGAGTTTAAGAGTAGTAGGCAAAACACACCCACAATGCCAAGTTAAGCATTTCAACAGCAGGAATAGTAGTTTCGAATATGAAAAATTGACTTGCTACCGGTGCATATGTCTTCTGAAAGTGTTTGTTCCTGCAATTATCTGCATGCTAAAAATCATTTTGGGAGGAGTTCATCGTCTGACCTTCACAAGATCATCGACAGCAGAACAATTTGAGTGCTGTGTAGGTAGGAGAGAAGTAACATTTGTGTATTGCGCATATACCCCGCAAACAACCTAAAATAGAACAACACACACTACTACAGTACTGAGTACAGGTACATTTAACAAAAGCCACTTACATCACGACTGAGTTTAGGGTACTTAAGAAGGTCCAAAGATATCAAGGGAGTCACAACACAGTTGTGCATCAAGTGTGGCAGAAGGTCCAAAGATACAACCCTAAACCCTGTATCAAGTGTGGCAAGTTGTGCATAAGTTACACAACACGATAAAGATAAATTCGACACAGTACATATCAATTTTATTTTTCAAGAATCACCATCATATATCAATTAAAACCACATGTCATCAGAGAATAGCCTATCCTTCCAGAAGAAGCTCCCTGGCAGGAGGCTTATCTTTTTCTTAATGGAGGTAGGAGGAGACTTTGCCAGATCATGTAATTTGCTAGGTAATATTGTTGCAAATTGATACAGGCTAATTCCCTCTATGCTTAACAACATCAACAATTCTAGTCGTAATCTCCTCCTAAGTGCAACGGAACGAGCTACTGGACGCAAGCATGTGGCAAGGTTCCTAGCTAATTGGGTCAACAAGTCAATTTCATAAAGTTGAAGTGATGGCCTAAATGAAATAACTTGTAATGATCCAGAAATGTTAGAGTGCTCATTTTTATTTTAAAACACACTTTTATACGACCAAAACATTTAGGAAGTATAGACTTTTCCAGTGATGGCCTACTGTTGTTTAATCTATATGTGTTTTAAGTGATGGCCTACTGTTGTTTAAACGCAAGAGGGCATGGATATTTTACTGCATGCTGCTGCTGCTTGTTTAAATGTTTAAATGTTTAAATGTGTTTAAATGTTACCTGCTGCTGATGCTACCTGATGCTACCTGCTGCTGCTGCTTGTTTAAATGTTTAAATGTGTTCAATTGTGCTGCTGCTGCAAGAAGTCAGAATAGGAATCACCATGATCCATGGTGATCAGAATGGTGTGTCATCCAGACTAGATCTCCGGCAAAATTTGTACTAGTACGTAGTATTGAGGCTGAAGCCATCTGACACAGTAATTTCCTACCACTGGTTTCAGGCAACAAACCGACTATATTATCGAAATCTTTAATTCGTCAATTATCTGAAGTGTATGTAGAATTTCTAGGACTGAATTTGATCGTTGTCTTCTTCAGAGTTTGGTTATTGTGTTAGATATGGTCAAACAAAGAAAGTACTTATGTGTAGAAATGGTCAAACATGTGCTTGCATAGCTGGGCATACTTTTGTACTGCATAATATCTGTTGACGTTATATCTGTTGTTTTACTTTCATTTTCCATTCTTAATTTAATAGAACATGGCTTGCAAAGTATGTCGGTCCCTATGTGCCCAAGGACAATTCACCGGGTCTTCTTTTATGCTTCAGCTGAACGACGGTCACCTTGATTCTTTGGTAATTAACCAACGATTCTTTTATGTTAACTTGCAACTTGTGTTCTTTCGTTTTACTATCCAGCTTAGATTGGTATGTTTCTTAACAAAATATTCTTTAATATTTCTTTCTTAGATTGTACCATGCAATATTCGGGAAGAGTTCAACGAGTTAGTAGGAAATGTCGTGGATTTCGATGTTCACCGGACCATTTACGTGATTCGAGTGAAGAAAGAAAGAAAGAAGACCTATTTCTACGGGGAACAATTGGTGTCTATCATCGCCACCTATAATTTAAGCGGAGGTGATCTCATTCACTTCTCTATGGCAGGACCGCAACCTCGTATCGTACTTCTGTATATGGGCGAGATTGCGAGCGAGGATAGCGAGAGTATACAGGTGGATGGCGGGAGTGAGGAGGAAATTGGGAACAATGAGGATTATATGGACGAGGAGGACCCATGGAAACATGTGGTGGTTGCTTAAAGAGCCAATCTCAGCGAGCTTGAGAAGGACCGTGTCCTTCAGAAACTACCCCAGATAGATAGCTACATCGGGGTCCCTTTCGTGCATCACATCACCAACACTAATATCTCCAATGGACATGTCATGGTATGTTTCTTAACACTTTCTTATTCCTATAGTTGCTTATGTTATAATGTGGCCGGTATGTGACACTGTGCTTTTATTCTTTCTTGGAATTGTGTGTTCTAGAAAATACCTATGGCGGTAGCGGACAGTGCTGGCATGGAGCATAAAGGTACCATTGGAGTACGCCGTGGAGAATCAGGAAATGTCACGGCAGTTCCGTTCACCAGGGATAATGCTGATGGTCGCGTCATCCTCAACTCTCAAGCATGGAGGCAGTTCTATTCCCCAAGAGTTGGTATGGAGGCTGGCCGAGCTATTCTGATCACCATGAGGAATAGTGACATCCCCAACTTGGACATGATGATGGTCATCAACTACCTCAGCCCGCTAGATAGATGACGAGTTTGTTGAAATTAGAAAAAAATCATTTCCATCTGACTAACTCCTGCATTTAGTAGTATGGTTGTTTTCGAGACTATTGTTCGAGACTATGTAATATTTGTTGAACTATGTGGTGATGATCGAGACTATTGTTCGAGACTATGTGTTGATGACCGAGAATATTTCTGTTATGAAACTTTATTCTGTCATTTTGCTGTCATTTTCATACTTATTTCTGTCAATTTGCTGTGATTCTGTTATTTTCGTTTTTTTTATTTTTTGACACAGCAAAACCATACCCCGGGCGAATAGGAAATGATACCCCAGGCGAATTTGTACCCCAGCCACACAGTGCCTGTTCGCCTCAGGTAAAAGGCTTACCCCAGGCGCACAGGGCCAGTTCGCCTAGGGTATGTCAAGTTACCCCCAGGCGCATTTTGAGGTTCGCCTGCGGTAAGTCATTACCGCTGGCGATGTGGTCCCAGGCGAACTGAAATTCGCCTGCGGTAGCCTAATTTGGTGCGCCTGCGGTAGACTTTTCCCTAGTAGTGGTGACAGGGGTATCGTAAAATGGAATTGGTCGCAAAACAGAAAATAAAAAGGAAAATAATAAAGCGAGAAAAAACTCTGCCGCGGCAGAGAAAATGGCCAAACTGCTGCCGCGGCAGAGGAGGCATTCATCCCGGTTCGTGTTAAGAACCGGGACTAATTCCCCTGGCCAGGTTCGCCACGTGGTCGACCCCATTTGTCCCGGGTCCTGGCACAACCGGGACCAATGGGGGATGGGCATTTGTCCCGGCTGGCCCATCCCGGTTGCAGAACCGGGACAAATGGGCTTTACCAACCGGGACTAGTGCCCCTATTTCCACTAGTGCCGACTTCTCTAGGGCTTTCCGATGGCATCTTAATTATCCGCCTCGATCCACGACTGCATGCAATACTTACGGCTCTCCCAAAACGCCATCTTGACACCGGACACGATTGGTCGGGATGGTACACGCGGCGGGTACGACACTACTGAAATTTGGGCGGGAGAATGCCAGAGCGGCGATCTGGCTGCGAAAAGATGAAAAACCGAGGTGAAGCTCCCAAATGCTCGACCATGCGCCGTACCCTCTCCGACACTGGAGTGTAATCAGTGGACAGTGGTTCAATGAATATCAGCAGGCCCGTCGATGGACACGTGCGAACTGGGCCCCAAATCCTAGGTCCAGCTGCTAATCAAGTAGACAAATGTCAGACCCAAGTTGCAAATCCCTGTTGCCCGACTAGTATTGGACGTCGTCGTGCAATCAAACTCATGGTGTGTCTTTCTACCGTCCTCATCTTTGCTGTCTTGTTTACATATGTGTTTGTTCTTGCCGTTGGAGTGGATGGGGTGCATCGTTTTCCCCTTTCCTGTGGTGGAAATCTAAGATGCGTACAGAGTATGCCCAGATTACACTCCGTTCCAAGTTCCATGTTCATGTCAATGTCTAGACCCAATAATTAACATTTCTGTTAAGGTTGTAGTAAGACCATGCAAGTAGTATATATAAGGTATCTGCTTTTTTTTTTTGCCAAAGTCCACGACCCTAAATTAACGCATTGTTCTTTGAATACTGGAGTCTGTTCCGCTAGCCAGAGCACATGATCCTGCTTGTGGCATCCATGTGTTTCATCGGTCCATCGTTCTCACTCGACCCGACGGTTGAGCCTCGACTCTCGATCCATGAAGGCCAAAGCCATCACGGCGATCACCAATTCGTCATCAATTATACTTTGCACAAATAATAATATTGGTACTTGATTTTTGCAAATTTTAGGGCCCCTTTTGTATTTCGCACTAGGCCCCGAATTTCTGGAGACGGCCCTGAATATCAGGACATGGGGTAACCCTAGCATGCCGACGCGGTGCCTAGGATTTTTATTGTGCGATAGTAGTGATCCCGTGACCCGAATCATGCGGTTGTAATCGCTGTTACTGTAGCCACATTTGGGCATGTACTAGAAATGCGCGCTGTGGGAGATGCACACTAGAGAATGCATTTATCACCGTCCACGGGCACCGAATAAGGTCCTCGATGACACCCGGCAAGGGGGAGGCATATGGAGCGATGTGTCCCACGCTACCATGTAGTCCATGTAATGACGACATGCCGCACATGGCATGATTGGCCATCCATCAAACGAGTGGGGTGCGGCGGCACGTGGAACGGGAGAGGTGTATGAGCATCTAGATGACCAAAAAAAGATGTACAAGGATTGAAACAGTGACACAGATGTAGGTGAGTCAAACGACAGACTTGTGTAGGCGGGTATAAACGTCCGAGAGAGATGTATGTGGGGCGGACAACGAGAGCGGTATACATGGTTCTAGCCGCCCGAGGGAGGTGTATTTGGGTCTAGACGGCAGAGAGACGTGTACTTGTTATAGGGTGTATAATAGAGATATATGTGAGTCGAGAATACCAAGAGAGTTGTATATGTGTACAGATTGTTGAGGGAGTTGTATACCCGACCAAATGTCCGTTAGATGCGTTTGAGGGACCGAATAGGATTCGGAGCATGATGACTCATAAGGTGTAGGGGAGTTCGTATGACAACGCGAGCTGTATTTTATTAGAGAGTAGCTAGGGAGGTTTACACGACTTTAAAAAGGTTTACGAGTGACCATATGACCCATAGGGGTGTGCATGTCGAGTCGGTTGACCGAGAATGGTTAAGTGGAGTCAGAAGATCGAGTAAGGCTTATATGGTTCGTACGTGCGACGACCTAGAAAGGTGTATAGGGTTCAAATGAACCATGGAAGTTTAGAAGTCCTACAGATGTGTATAGGTTTCAAATGAGCGAGGAAAGTTCAAACTACCAAGAGAGGTGTATGCGGGACAAGATGACCAACAAAAGTGCATGTGAACCTATTATTTCATGTGTCTACTAATTACCTTTTGGATACCATGATATGTCTGAGGGTGGCGGGGGTACTCCGTTCTTAATGTTGGTGGTGGTTGGCTCACGTGGGACAGCAATGAGAGAAATCATGTCGACACCACGATCCAGGGCCACCACCCCAGTATCCTCTTCACCTCCGCCACGTGGAATAATATGTGTGTGAATTACCTCGAATGGTTCTATAGCGATGGCTCTATGAGTTTGGACGTGCTTTCCCGCGAAACTCCGCATTGTAGGCTCCACGTCAACTAGCCACTCTCAATCCTTTAAAAGTGGTTATCTCATGCGTCTTTTCTCGTTGTTTGTGTTGGAATAGGTAACAGTAACCTGTAAAAATTACGGCAGGCCAAGTTTTTAGAAGACTTGTGTTGGTGCAGTCGAAGTTGGAGTTTATCACTAAAAGTATCAAATAATTGTACATGGTATGGACCATTTTTAGTTTAGGAAGTGATACCTCAAAGTTGTTTACGAGTTCTAACCAAGCAGACCACCCTTATATGCACATATTAGTACCTTCTGCATATTTGAATCATTCTCGACCATTTGCAACGCGGTTCCACACGAAACCCCATTCTGTGGCCGTCGTGTCGTCTAACCCATAGCAAATCTATGGAAGTGGTTATTGAATGTGCCTTTTTTTATGATAAATATTAGGAACATGAAAAACCTAAAAGGAGACAAATCCCTTAAAAGATTTGCGCCGATAATATTGAAGTGGGAGTTTATCCGTACACGTTTTGAATCTTCTTTTGAGATATCCTCAATTGCATGTCGATGCACTTTATATGAACTAAGTAGATGTCGAACCTACGGGCTCATGATAAAATTTTCCGGACCCATCGGAGGCAGTCTCAGCACGTGAAACAGAAAGACACGATCAAGTCAAGCTAAAACTTGCCGGAATTTTTCCCTTCGAAAATTCTTGTTCCTTCATCGGGGACAATGAATAGGTTATGGCCATTCATCCCACCCGATGTCTTGCCGCTCGGTCGATGCACTGGCTACGATTTCATGTGATGTGTGTCGCTATTTTATGCACTTGATAATGTCTTTCGAAGCAGGTCAAAGGGGTAGACGAGAAGGCCATCAGGGTTTCGCCTAAAAGAAATGCCGCAACATCGGAATCCCACAAAAATTTGAAATGGGTTATAATATATGCACACTAGTGTGTTTAAACATGGAATTAGCCAATAGCCAACTCCGAAGCGTGACCCGCTTTAGGAAAATCACGTACCCCGCACGAAGATTCCTTGTTTATAGAGAAAAAGTCTCATTTTGACGCCACCATAGTGTATCTTGCAAGAACTTGGGTTCAAATTTGGTTTTCCATATCCTTATGTACTATTCCAACACAAATAAGGGCAAGAGCCCACTTATCAATGATATTTAAACGATATTCAAAGGTGTAGATGACATCGGGATCACATATTAAGACTTGTCCAAAAATGGCAAGCTGGAGCATTTGAATCCCATGAAAACTTGCATTGGTTACTAATATGTGTACATATGTGTGGTCGGACATGTAATAAGAGTTGGGAAGTGTCGTATACCATCCACACTTTCATTGGACCTATTATGGTTATATAAGGGTGGAGTTCTTGATTAAGAGCCAAAGGACGACTGCCAAAAGACACATTGATCACAAACAAGATTGACCCACAAAAGATTCCGCAGTTATAGGGTAAACTGTAACTTCAACGCCACCGACCGAGATCATGTAATAACATGAACTTATTTTTTGTTTTCTATGTTCCTATGACCTATCGTAACGCAATCAAATAGGGAATACGCATGTGCTTACCACTGTCAAAAGATTGCTAGGGGTAACACGACCTGGAGGTTGTGTGCTTGATTTAGAGTCGGTACATAGCTCAAAGGTAGGTCGGGTTTAGGGTTTCGCCCGACCTGGGGAAATACCACCAAATAACGTGGTGGGACATTAAGGAGATCCTGAAGTTATAGAAATAATTTATGGGGAACTACAGAAATTCAAAAGTTATTATTCAGAAAATGACAAAAAAAAAAATCAGGATTTGTTGCCAAAATTTTAGGCTAAATTAGTGGGACAATTAGTGAGATTTATTAGTACCTAAATTATTTCTTACCTAAAAGGTCCACCCTTTCCTTTTTAAATCAACGGTTGGGTTTCAATTCATACTACTCACCTTCACCGGCCAGTAGTAAAAGGTACCGTAGAAGATGCCAAAATTAGTTGCTTATGTGGTATTGTTGGAAAATGAGTATCTTTTGCGTAAGTTTAATACCTGATCCCGTCAAAGGTAAAGCATGCACAATTCTGAATGCTTAATTTTTCTACTTTTCAATGCATAAGTTTTTTTTTTACTAGGAAAGATTTCTCAAGGTTCTCCAACCTATCATCTATTTGTTGTCCTCGGCAAAGCACAGGGTATAAATTTGACTGTGCTACACACAAAAATTTAAAATTATTGCACACAAAAAATGCAAGTCATTTGATACATGCTGGTGCTTTCAGGTTATATTAAATAATGTATTTGCTTTATACGACATATAGCGTGTTACGATAATGTTAGTACATGAATAAATATCAAGTTTCAACATCATGTCCTATAAAATTCCTGTGGCAACGCGCGGGAAATCATCTAGTATATATTAATAAAGGAAGCACGTACAGAAACTCTTAATCATCACGGCAGCGCGACATGCACTGCAAGGACCTGTAAAGTCTGCCCTGAGTGTGACTGCGCTCAAATATCTCCACGGCAAATTATCTTCCATAATTTTGTATGCAACCACCATGCACGAGTCTTCTAATAATACAACATTTTAGTCCAAGTCAGGCAGCCTAACTTGGACTCGTTCCAACTTGGACTTGTTCCACTCTTGAGCACAAGCAAATTAAAGAACAAACTTTAGCTCTATTAATTTCTGGACGCTACGCGCGAGACACTTACTCCCTCCGTTCAACAATAGATGACTTGCATTTGTCTATATATGGATTTATCTAGACACTAAAATATGTCTAGATACATCTATATTTAGATATGTGGAAGTCATCTATTGTTGAACGGAGGGAGTACACTGTAGACTGGGTAATTTAAGTCAGCCAATCGTATGAGGATGGAGGAGTGCTCCATTGTTATCCCGTATCGTTTACACTCAAACCGAACGAAAATTGCCGCCACTGATTTCCCTCCATTTTCACCAGATCGAGCGCGGACGTCGCAGAAGAAAGGAAGTTTTGCTCGACCGGGAAGGAGGGAGACAAGGAAAATCAAAACTGCCCAATGCACACTAGTGGAAACAACCCATTTCGTCCAGGGGGCCAGGGGGCATCTGTCCCGGTTGCACAAAAATCCGGGACAAATGCTATGCATTGGTCCCAGTTTGTGTGCCCGAGGCAGCAGAAACCACCTCGGGGCATCTGTCCCGGTTCGTGGGGACGCATTGGTGAAAATGGAGGGAAATCAGTGGCGCACGAACCGGGACCAATGCCTAGTCACATGCCACGTGGCACGCGCATGGGCTTTGGTCCCGGTTCATTCCACGAACCGGGACCAATGCCCTCTTCCCCTACATATACTGCCTCACAGCCCCTTTCCTCTTTTTTTTTGGCTTGGGGGAGTGAGAGAGGTAGGTGTTAGCTAGTGTGTGTTGTTCCTCGTGGCGCGGGAGTCCTGCCGCGTGGCGCGGGAGTTGTGACGCGTGGCCACGAATGCGCGGTATAAACTGCCGCGCCTCGAGCGTCTTCTCCTCTCCACGCACCGTCGCGCCGCCACCATGCCTCCGAGGAGGAACAACACCACCGGCTTCCGCGGCGTCCGAGCACGGCAGAACGGAATGTTCACCGCGCATATCCGCTGCGGGGACGACCACATCCCCCTCGGCTCCTTTGCGACGGCGGCGGAGGCCGCCCGCGCCTGGGATGCGGCGGCCTGGCGCCTCAACCGCCCGCGGTCGCTGATGAACTTCAACGACTGCCACACCCTCTGGGAAGCGGAGGCAAGGGCACCGACGCCGCAGATCGTCACTGCCGCCGACCACCGCCACCTCAGGCATCGTGCGTTTCAGGGTCTAGTCGACGCCAGGGACGACCGCGTGGTCCGCGAGTATTACCGGAGCAATCCGGGGGAGGAGAGCGCATACGAGAAGTTTTGGCAGACCCGCGCGGCTGAGCGGGCGGAGCGGCGCCTCGAACGCCACCTCGCGTTAGATGCTGCTCGGGAGGCGAGGACGAAGGCGCTGCAAGAGCTCCGTCGGGCCGACCACGCCGGCGAAGTCTGGGCCTCCGACGATCCGAGGTGGGGGCCTATCTCGGACATACCATCATGCACCTCCGACGACGAGGAGGAGGTCACCGACGAGGACGACCAGAAGGAGGTCACCGACGATTTCCCCGACGACGACGAGGAGTAGTGTTCGTCTGTTTTCTGTTTTTAATAAAAGAATTTGTTGTATTCCGGGAAACTGCGGCGCGCTAGCGCGTCTGTTTTCTGTTTTTCGTGTGATTGTTCATGATTGGTGGGATTCAGACGACATAAAGAAACACACCCCTCATCCAACGACTCATGTTAAGGAGGGGGCATGCATTTCGATAGATAAACAAGGCACAATACACATAATGGCAAGATTGGATCTAAATCTAAACGGAGGGCATAGATCTAAATCAACAAGGCAGTACATAATGGCAAGAGTGCATCGATCTACTGGTCATACTCCTGCCTAGGCCTATAGTACTCCGACTCGTAGTCATCGTAGTCGCCACCGTCGTCGTCACTATCGTCGGACGGTGCTCTGGACTCTCTCGGAGGATCACGACTCCAGGACTGGGCGTGAGGGCAGCGCAGGCGAGGGTTATCGCCAGCCCTGATGTAGTTCATGACGCTCTGAAGAGTCCGTCCGCCGCCCCACCACAGCCGACGAACGGCCTCGTTGAAGTTCGAAGGAGGCGGGTCGTTCTCCTCGTACCTGGCGAGCGCACTCTCACGCCGATTACTGAAAAAGGCGTCCCAAGTAGGGCGGTAGTCAGGATTCCAACTGGGATTCCTCCGCTGCTCCGGCGTGAGCTCGTGGTAGTAGTGGTTCGTGATGGTCACCCGACGAGCCACACCTTGAGGAAGAGGAGGGACCGGCACTCCTCCGGCGCTCAGAATCCAACCGGCGGGAACGCTGTAGCCGGGCGGGCACTGGTAGAAAATAGGCCTTTAGTCCCGGTTCGCAAAGGCCATTAATCCCGGCCGTGCAACCGGGACTAAATATGCGCGATTAAGGCCGCCCCCTTTAGTCGCGCCTCTTACGATCCGCAACTAAAGCCCCGTCACGTGGGCAGCTGGCGTGCGCCGGAGGCGGGAGGACCTTTAGTCCCGGTTTTTGACACGAACCGGGACTACAGGCTATTTCGTTATTTCTTTAATTCATTTGGGTTTCTAATTATTTTTCACTCCAATTTTTCACTTTTTTTTTTTTAGAATTTTTATTATTTGCGTAGTGTCTAACTACAATTATCTCTAGTCAAATTACTTAGCGTCTGTTTTCTGTCCTCCCACTACTCTAGCACTAGCACGCTTAACTTCCGAGTTCCAACCCGTCCCGCATCCAAGTGTTTCGCACGCATGTATGTGATACTAGTATCATATCAATCCTATTAACATGTTGGTGGATACCACATTTCTTTATTGTCTGAATTTAAATAAATCTTTTAATAAACAAAAGTAATGATGTAATTAATAATTTTGAATAAATAAATAAACATTAAATTTTTAATTTGTATTATTTCTAAAAAATATTCAGAAAAATAAAACTAATTCATTTTAAAATCTTAAAAATACAAATAATATATCAAAATATTAAGAAAAATAAAACTAATTCATTTTAAAATCTTAAAAATACAAATAATATATATCAAAATATTCAGAAAAATAAAACTAATTCATTTTAAAATCTTAAAAATACAAATAATATATCAAAAAATTCAGAAAAATAAAACTAATTCATTTTCCTCTTTCCTAAATGCAAAATAAAATCTGATAAAATTCGTGAACCAAACCATATGAAATCTAAACCATATAAAATTTGCAGATCCAAGTTTGGACTATTATTTTGGACACAAGAACTGTTTTGGCAATGACTATCTGTGAGAATGATTTGAATCTAACTTTTAAAATACATAACCAAAATGGACAAACTAAAATGTTCTGGATAGATATTGAAAAGATCTATCCATAGCACTTAGCCTCACATCAAGGTCAGCAACCAAATGAAAATATCATACTTTTTAATAAAAGACCAGTAGGCTCTTCTATGATTTTCAGAATGAGGTAAAAATGAATTTTGAAGTAAATCCAACTGGATGAGTTTGGTATTGACTAGATCTATGTTTTCTTGGCTTAGATTAATTTTTGGAGCTCTAGATTTATTTTTGGTGAACAGATATAGAAACAATAGTTTTTCTGTTTTGTTTTCTTGATGTGTTTTTGTTTGTTTTGAAATGTGTGTTTGATCTTATCTTGTTTCCTAGCTTGTATAGAGTGTTAGGACTTGATATTAGGTTGTTTGCTTGCAGAACATCTACCTTAGAAAATGTGTGCATGATTGAAAACCCAAATAAAAATGGAACTAGCATTTGTTACTTTCTAGTTTTATTATTTTGGAATTGTGTGTGAGCTAGATCTTTGTGTGATTGCTTTAGTAAATTTTGTGCTATGTTTAACCCGTGATTTTATTTGAGCCATTACATAACATAGCGGTACATATATCCATTACATAATATAGAAATAATATAGCTAGGAATTAATATAGAAATAATATAGGAATTAATAGAAAGACATATATCTATTACATAATATATCCATTACATATATCGAACGCAACATAGCGGTACATAGATGCGGTACACAAACAACATCTACTCGAGCTCCGAAGAGTAGCTGCGGAACAACTCGAAGGCAACGTATGCATCTATTGCTGGATACTCGAGATTGATCCGGTCAAGCGGGTTCTTCCCCCAATACATGTGATTCCTCGAGGGGAAACAACTCTTCATGGTTTTGTAGTCGTGGTGGATGAAGGCAGTTGCCATATGAGCCATCCCGGTCTTGTGCCCGTACAGCTCATCAAACTGGATAAGGTCCTGAAGATCAATGTAGTGATCTTCAGGTATCTCAATACCCAACGTGCGCATCAACTTCTGCCGGTCATTTGTGATGTCGACGCTACAGAAGTCGTAACCCTTGTTGACAAGAAAATCAACAAGTTCTGGAGATTGCTTTGAACTACCGCAACAACAAAAATGGAACACATGTTAGATTTTGTTGCAACACGTGTATTCTTCCAATGCAACAACAAATCGAAAATGCAATAACTATCCTACAAGAGATTGTACGTGTGCGTACCTTGCCCATTGGAAGACCCAAACGGTCTCCTTGTAGGCAATCTGGATGACGGCCACATCCTTCTGATTGGCCGTATACTCTAGATCAAACCCGAAGAACTTATGGTGTTCATCGGCTTCATAGAGATTGACCAAACGGTTAAGAGCTTCGGGGAGCCTCTCACATCTATTGGTATAGGCCACGTGGAGATTCTTGCCGCATGGCGTGGGCACACGGAGAACCTTCCAAACGGGAGAATCCATGGGTGCTTGGTGGAGGAAGAAGAGAGGAAGAAGAACAGAGAGCCCACACACTGTAGCAATGGCCTTCTGCCTCTCGTTCGCGAAATAAAACCGCGCGGGAGGCGAGCAGTTTGGAACTTTAGTCGCGGGTGGCCAGGCCAATCGGGACTAAAGACAGGGAGGCGAGCAGTTCCGACCTTTAGTCGCGGGTGGCCAGGCCAACCGGGACTAAATCCCTCCGTGCGCTACCCCAATCGCCACTCAAGACTTTCAGTCGCGGGTCGCCTCCCGAACCGCGACTAAAGACCCTTTAGTCACGGTTCGTACATTTTGGGGGACTGAAGGGGGCGTATGGAAGGCCTTTTTTCTACCAGTGGAGCATGGTAGTTCGAGGTGGAAAGTGCCTCCGCCTGGATGAAGGTTAGAGTGGGTACGGTAGAAGCCATTAGAGAGTGGTGAGTTTATATGTGTTTATGCCAATGGTGTGGCAATGCATACATATATATAGTAAGAAGAAAACAGATCTCTTTAGTCCCGGTCTGTTTTACCAAAAGGGACGAAATGGTTCGGGTTTCGTTGGGAAACGGATCGTCCCTTTAGACCCGGCCTGTTTTACCAACCGGGACGAAATGGTTAGGGTTTCGTTTGGACCAATCAGAAAGAATCACACGGATCGTGTGTTTCTTTCAAGCGCTTGTGAGTCGTTGGATCAGGGGTGTGTTTCTTTCGAGCTGTTGCGAGCCGTTCGATCAGGGCTATGGTGTGTTTCTTTCGAGCGGTTGTGAGCCGTTGGATCAAAACCCTAGCACAACACTTTGTGACCCAGAGGACCCTATATATAGCCCACCTTACACCGGTCAGTTCATCGACCAAATACAAAAGATCCGGATTCGCCAGTATACGTCCTGCCGTGCATTTGGTATGCATATATGCACTCAGTAGCCATGACATGGCTGTATGCTGGCGATACCGATTGTTGTGTTCTACATCCCCCTTTAAGGTTTGATACATCATTCAGTTCATCGACCAAATACAAATCATCCGGATTCGCCATCATACGTCTTGCCGTGCATTTGGTATGCATATATGCACTCAGTAGCCACGGTCGGGATGTATGATGGCGATACCGATTGTTTTGTTCTACATCCCCTTTTTAAGGTTTGATACATCATTC
The DNA here is from genome assembly GCA_028641055.1 of Alopecurus myosuroides. Taxonomy (NCBI): domain Eukaryota; kingdom Viridiplantae; phylum Streptophyta; class Magnoliopsida; order Poales; family Poaceae; genus Alopecurus; species Alopecurus myosuroides. The sequence goes on from CM054061.1 coordinate 366,593,367, forward strand.
AGTTCATCGACCGAATACAAATCATCCGGATTCTCCATCATACGTCCGACCGTTCTGTTGATATGCATATATATATATGCACTCTATAGCCACGGTCGGGGAGTATGATGGCGATACCGATTGTTTTGTTCTACATCCCCCTTGAAGGTTTGACAAAAGGTTTGATATATCATTCAGTTCATCGACCGAATACAAATCACCCGGATTCGCCATCATACGTACGACCGTTCTTTTGATATGCATGTATGCACTCAATAGCCACGGTCGGGCTGTATGATGGCGATACCGATTGTTTTGTTCTACATCCCTACTACAAATAAGGCACCCGGATGCCTTGTATGCGACGAAATTATGTAAATGCATGGAGTTATTATAAAACACAAAGAAAAACAATATAAAACATAAAGGAAAACAATAGAAAACATAATAAAACAATAGAACACATAAAGGATAATAATATAAAACAAAATAAAATAAGAGAAAACAATAGAAACATGAAAGAAAACGAAATAGAACACAAAGAAAACAATAGAAAACAAAAAATAATAAAAAATAGGGCATTCGTTCCTTTTTTGCAAAAAATTAGGCAGGGAAAAAAATTTAGGCATCCGTCCTAGTCAGGGAAAAAATTAGGCATCCGTCCCGATTGGTAGAACCAGACCGGGACGAAAGGGCTTTCCTCCCGGTTGTTCCTACCAACCGGGACGAAAGAGTCTTCCGTCCTGGTTGTTGCTACCAACCGGGACGGATGCCCGTTCCTAAATACGCGTGTCCCTTCCCTCCCCAAATTCATAACCGCGCGCAGGGGACGAACCGACGCCGCCAGGCTGCCAAAATCCTCCGTCCCCGCCGCCCTCGATTCCGCTACTAGCCCGCGCGCCGCCACTCTCTGTCGTAGCGGTGCGCCGCCCGCGCCGCCACTAGACCGTGCGCCACTACTACCCGTCGCCGCACCTTCTCCGTCGCGCCGCCCGCGCCGCCGCTCCGTTGTGCCACCACTAGCCCCCGCGCGCCGCCCCTCGATCCCGTCACGCGCGCCGACCTCGATCCCATTGCGCGCGCCGCCCTCGATCCCGTCCACTAGCCCACCCCGCGCGGCGCCTCCACTACTGCCCGCGCGCCGCCACTGTCCGTGCCGGCCGCCGCCCTCCGTAGCGCGCCCGAGAGGAGGTAAGGCCTGGCTCCATCGTGCCTTAAATAGTGGGCTTTTTTTTGTTTATTTTCTTTTTTTACTTACCGTTTTTGTTTTTACTTTTTTATTAGTGTTAGAAATGTTAGAATCATTAGTTATGAATTATTACAAATGTTAAGAATTTTACATTTGTTAGAATTGACTTAGAAATTTTAGTGTTAGAAAAATTTACTTAGAAAATTAGACTTAGGTATTTCACTTAATATTTTTTAGAAAATTTCACTAAGTTAGTGTGTTAGAAAATTTCACTTAGTTCGGGCTTGTTTTTAGTTCATATCTCTTTTGGACCCGCCGGGCGATGTCCGGGACTGGGCCCCGTCGGGCTGGCACTGGGAGCTCCTTAGTACCGAGGCACGCGGCTTGGTGAGAAATCCGGGTGATGTGGTCGACCCGAATAGACAGTATAGCAGCAGTTGGTTAATTATTCGTAGTGTTCCTTACCACGTGAGCTATGACCATGTGAGGGTTCCTTATCTATGGATGCGTAGCACCGGTCGAAGTTAGTTAGTTTGAAAGATGTCATGAGACTATGTATAAGTGATATTATTCGATCGTGATGTATTAGGGTTAAATAAAATAAACCCGAGCTATATGTAACTCTTGGTGTGTATTATCATACGTTTAAATATTTCATGAATATGTTGCTCTTTTTGTGTATTATTTATAAGCAATTTTGATGAAATGGATCTGGAACATATAGTTACTCTTTTTGTGTATTTTCAGAATATATAGTATGGAGCCAAGAGACGAAGATGCAGAAAACTTGCTCGATCATCCGCGGGGCCGACCGAGAGACCGAGGTGAGCCAGTGGATGAACAACTCCGGTGAGGGAGATCCGGAGCTCACCCGGGAGACGTCTCTGCTGAGGGAGAATTTGACGGCTCTGGTGAGGAAGAAGCCGACGACTCCGGTGAGGGAGCAGCCGACGGCTCTGGTGGAGCCGTACAAATTACAAACACCGGCTCCGAGGTGCATATATAGATATGTTAATTAATGAAGCATCCGTTGTCTATATACATGTATTAACAATCTTTATATTTTTAGCCATCCGGTTTAAGCATATCAACCGGAAAAAAATACTAAACGAGGCGCAACAAAGAAGCTGGAAGACAAAGAAAGATATAGGATCGACACGATCACAGCAGACGGCGCACCCGAGCTTCCCGCTGATGTTGCCCAAAAATTTGTGAAGCAATACGGAGTGCTAGTTAGGGATCACATCCCGTTCACTGTTCATGAGTGGAATCAGCCAAAAGATCCGTGGAGGCAAGGAATTTCATATGTCAGCAAAATAGCCAAAGATCATCTTTTCTCGAAGATCTTGTCTAATTTCAACTTACCCTTGATGGAGGTGGATTGGAATGAGGCGGATGTGAATGAGGCCGATATTGCTAAAATGAAAATTGAGTTACGAGAAAAGGTCAAGGCGTGGACCCTGAAAAAGATGGCCGAGCAATTCAAAAACTGGAAGAAAAGATTGAACCTCGACTATGTTAAGAAGGGCAAGACTCTAGATTTCACTCAAGGGTATGAGAAAATAAAACCCTTATGGGCAGATTTTGTGAAGTACAAGCTGTCAGAGAATGAACAGGAAATGACAAAAACAAATGAGAAAAACGCCGCCAAAAAGGTATATCACCATGTTATGGGGCAAACTGGCTACAAGGGTTCCAGTCCCAAGTGGGAGAAATGGGAGAACGACCTGATTTAGCTGGGGATCACTCCCGAGCCTTTCTTGTGGGTCGAGCGGACAAGGTCATGGTTCTACGGGCATGGGGGCACGTTGGACGCCGAAGGAAATGCAATCTATAACCTAAGGCATAAAGAGAATCCTCTACCCATAGAAAGTCTGAGAACTGCAATAAAGGACGTTAAAGAGAGGAAGTTCGTGCCAGATAGAGAGAACGACAAGCTCACACGCGCCCTCGGGAATAAGGAACACGTAGGGCGTACACGAGACATAAAAGGCAATCCTCTGTGGAATACTGGGTTCGACGACACCAAAAAGAGATACCCCGATAGAAGCCGTCCACGGAAAAAGGACGTGGAGGCAGCTGAAGCAGAGATTCAGGCAAACTGGAGTCGTCAACTTGAAGATCAGATAAAGCTGACGCAGGATGTAGCGAAGAAGCAGCATGACCAAATTAACACACTTAGCCATCAGATAGTGTCTACCGGCGTACCACACATGGTAGAAGGTGAAGTCGAGGCTACCGGCGCCGCACATTCTCATCGGAAAAGCAGCGTTGCGTCCACGCAGCTACCGGGTGATGATGCACCGCCGATGATTCACCCGGTGGATGATATCACGGAGATGACAACCTATGAGCTCCACGTGAAGGTCGTCAATATAACCATCAAGGCGGCGGCCGGCTATGTCTTACCAATTGGCAACGAACCAACTCACCATAGTCTTCCGGTTTCACGGGGCTACGCTGTTGTTGGGGTCGATGAAGTTGTCAACGGATTCGAGCGGGTAAATCTTGATTTCCCTTAAGGTGAAGACGAAGAGTTGACTGAACTCGGGGAAGCCGAGAAATTAACCGTTCTATGGCTAAAGGAATGCATTGTGCTCCCAAATCAGACGGCAAGGCCATCGAATCCTCGCAATTCTGCAGCGGAACAGTCTCCATCGCGGTCGTTTTCGCCATGCATGCCGTCTCCAGCGCGGTCGCCTACGCCGTGCACGTCTCCACCGCGGTCGCCTACGCTGTTGCGTCAGCCTTCTCCACCGCGGTCGCCTACGCCGCCGCGTCAGCCTTCTCCGCCCACTAAGTTTCTGCGGAAAAGTAATAGATCACCCAAACGTCAACGGTCACCCCTCCCGAAGGTACCAAAGGAGGTACCCAAGTTACCTTACGACTATACTCCTGAGAAAAACCAGAAAATCGCAAGGGACGAATACGAGGTGTGGAAATTGAAGCGGAAGGAGAAGAAAAAGGCAGATTTCCCCGAGACCGAAGAAGATATAGAACGAGCATGGAAAATGGTGAAGACTCTTCATCAACCCGAGCCGAGTCTGACATCTGACTATCACCGCTCTATTCTGAAGTCACACCAGGAAATGGTGCGGTCGACGAAAAGTAGTAGCGCAAGCGGGAAAAGTGGGAAATCAGTTGCCCAGCTCGGAGAGCAGAAAAAACAATCCATGTCCCCGCTCAAAGTGATTTGCAATACCCAGGTGGGGCCGAGCACTAATATTGCTAACGAGCAAATTGATCCGGAGTTTATAACACTGTACGCAGACAGGGCAGATGCTGCGGGTTTGTCCATTGCTGAGTATATGCAAACACTAGACTACTTCCCCAAAGCCGAATGTGCGTACAAATAGCAGTACGGGAAGCCTCTCGTCGAACCCGAGGAGATAAAGGATCTACCAACGAAAATGCGAAGAGTGCATAGTTGGTATATGGAAGCCGCTGAGAAATCTGAGGACTGGATATGTCTCCGCGTTAAGGACGAGCACTACGGGTATGGAGATGGATTGGTTATGATTCAATTTAAAGAATTGTTTCAGTTATTCCAGCAGCAGGCCCTCGACAAATATGTCGTTAGTGCCTATTGTCTGTAAGTACTTATTTCTCTAGCTCACCTCGTTCATTGCATATTCATATATATATATATATATATATATATATATATATATATAGTACACTCATATATTATAATTGTAGAATGACGATTCTCGAATGCAAAAGAGGTGGAATCTATGATATTGGGTTCATTGATCCACATTTGGTTAATGCAAAGACTCTTGAGCTATCTGCCAAGGATAGAGAAAATAATATTCTGAGAGCAATAATGTTTCACCAACACCGACGGGAAATACTATTTCCTTACAACTTCGGGTTAGTGTTACTGTGTTGTACACATTATGTTTTCCTTACTCGATGTTCACTGTATAATTGATGAGTTCTGCGTGCGCAGCTTCCACTATATTCTGCTAATCTTCCAAGTTGACAAAGGAAAAGTACTGGTAATGGACCCAAAACGTAAACCCCTAGCGATGTGGGCGGACATGCAGGAAATGATCCAGCAGTAATTTTAATCTTTATTAATTTCAGTCTTTATATATGGCACTATATCGACTACTTTGTTTCGTTTTCGGATATCAAGTAATTACTAACTCTTTTTTTTATTTTTTTTCTCGGGTAGCGTTTGGAAGAGGTTCACAAAAAAGTCTCCCGGTGAATGGAAATCAAAACTTACATTTGATGTTGTGCAAGTAAGTACTATCTAGATCCGCGTGCATCTCCTTTATTCTAGTGTCGATACCATTATCATGGCTGGTTGATTATTATTTTGATTGAAACCATTTCTCGTAAAGTGCTTGCAACAAGGAGACGGAAATCACTTGTGTGGATACTACGTTTGCGAGTTCATTCGTCAGACGACATGTCCCAAGGGCAGAAATTTACAGCAGCTACATGTACGTTAGTCGTCAATTCTTCTTATTACCATCTATTTTAGTTACTTACTTTCATTAATTTATATTCACCACTCTTCTCTATATTAGATCGAACGGCTCTGGGACGGTCTTCTACCAAGGGACCGCATACGAGCAATTCAGGAGGAAATTGCTGGCTTCTTAGATGCAGAGGTCCTAAATGTAAATGGAGAGAGTACCATAGCCCCAGTTGGAACTGAATTTGATTTTGTAATTCATTCCATCGGTCATGTAATATGCTCGATATACTTTATTTCTGTAATATAAGTGTTCCATCTTTTGCTATATATGTATTACGTATTCACTCGTGGGATCCGGGAGCTCCGGGGAGGGGCCACCGAGGCTCCTCTCTTCTCGTGGGATTCGGGAGGTCCGGGGAAGGGCCACCGGGCTAATCTCTTCTCCTGGGATCCGGGGAGGGGCCACCGGGAGGTCTGGGAAACATAAAAAGGAAAATAATAAACATAAAACATAAAAAAACTGCTGATTCATGTAAAATGCATAGATGAATTTTGCATATTTTCACATGGTTTTATATTACATATTGCATCATATAAGGGTATAATTCAATGTTTTATAGTATTTTGGGGTTAAATTACAAAGTCCGCCAACTTTTATGGAATTAAGCCTGCCTGTCAGAAACCCCGTTTTCTATATTTTTGACGTTTCAGGGGGCAAACTTCCGCGAAATCACCTGAAAATCTGCGGGGGTCATTTTCTTGGAAGGAGAAGACTTGCGGGCGAAGAATACACGAGAATTGGGCAAGGAGGCCCAAAAGAGGACCCTCCATGCGGCCAGATTCCTTGGCCGCGTGAGAGGCCCCCTTTTGGCCCGTGTGGCCCCAATTCCTTCCATCTTCGACTTACCGACTCCGTCTTGACCTAAAACCGACTATAAAAAGGGTCCCCCGTACCCTTACGGAGGGGAGCGCCGCCGAAACACCGAAACACCGAAACAGAGACCTGGAGTACCAGATTGGAGGGGAAAAACTCCGGCGGGGCGCCGCCGGTGTGATCTCCTACCCCTCCAACGTCATCTCCATCGACATCTCCATGAAGAGGGAGTATTCCACCCCAGGGCTATGGGTTTGTGGAAGTAGCACTTGTATCTCTCTCTCTCTCTATGTGCTTCACTAATTAGATCCGTATGAGGTGCCTCACATGATTACGGGCACCGTTGTAATTCCTATGTGGTGGATCTTTTCTATGGGTTATTGAATCTGAGATGGCAATTGTTTCTCTTGAGTTATTTGAGTAGATGTATCTTATGTACCCCTTTCTTATTTGCTAGCTTTGATCAATCTAGTTCTTGAGAGCGTGTGTGGGGTGATGGGTGCATTAGTTGGAGTAACGGGGGGTGGCTAGTGCTGTGAAAGTGACAGAAGTTCAGCGATCCACTTAGTTTTTGTTAAACCTTTCTTAGTTACCTCACTAGGGATAAAAAGGAGTACCTTGTTACCGGGGATTTGAAGTGACACTAATAGATCTCCATGACTAGATCTAGCAAGTTCTTACTTCAACTTCATGTCACATTGCTTAAAGCTATACTCTGGTTTTTTCTTAATTATCGAGGTGTTATAATTTATTTCGCATCTTGGTGGAGTATAAGAGGGATCAATATGACCGTAGAGATCTCTATGCTAGGACGTGATGCCCATATGAAAGTACTCAATGTTAAACATGTTATTGTAATCTCACATGTAATTCTTTATGTCCACCGTCTACCACTTTATTTGAGAGAATGCAAGTGTGAAACCATGAACCCCGGTCCTATTTTAATTATAAGATAACACTCTAGTTATTTTGCTGCAATTTACTTTACTTGCACTTTACTTTACTTGTATCTCCAATTCGAATTTACATTATCTCCATCACCACTTGCATCACAAAAATACAAAAACAATCCATTGCATATTTATTTTCTCATTTGCATTTAGTAGTAGATTTAATTATTGCACATTTACTTTCAGTTTTGCATTGCAATTTAGAACTCTCACACCTTGTGCTTGACAACCACTTGGTGAGGTTGAGGGCACAAAATTCTCTACTTGTTTGCAGGATCTTGGAGGAAGCTTGGAAGACAACTGCTGAAATACTGGCTCCCCAAGAGTTCGATATAAACCCTCGAGTCACCCTCGTGGGGAAGAAGGCTTGCCACTAGCTACACACTCTGCACTTGAAGTCTCAACCTAGCCATCAACTGCCGCGGCCGAAGGGGCATGCATCCCGGTTCGTGTTCAGAACCAGGACTAATAGCCCTGGCCAGGTTCGCCACGTGGTACGCCCTATTTATCCTGGGTCCTGGCACAACCGGGACCAATGGGGGAGGGGCATTCGTCCCAGCTGGCCCATCCCGGTTGCACAACCGGGACAAATGGGCCTTACCAACCGGGACTAGTGCCCCTGTTTCCACTAGTGGCATGCGACGTAAAACTAGCGTCAGCAATTTCTATCGCTCGCGCTGTTTCCATTCGGGTTTTTTTTGCTCCTCCAAAGCGACGGTTCGCATGGCCGAAATAATGGGATTTTAAGATTAATCGAAACAGTGGCGTGATTGGTGGATACGGCAGATGAGGCCTCGATGAAACAGACCGCTAACCTCATGCCTTGGTTGCAATGTAAAGTATTAGGGGACCTCTAAACCCGGATGGGGGGAGTACGAAATTAAACCTGCATGTAAGGGTTCAACCTGCATCTAAAGAAAAAACTATCGCATACGGTTTCCTTTTATGAAACATCCGTGTGCATTGTTTATAAGTTTAACATACATTTTCGGCCAAAAAGTCGTGTGCATTTCTGTTGCTATGCTTATCACCAAACTTGAGCTCCATTTTTGGAATGTTATCAAGCCTGCATGCAGAGATAATGATGCATCCGTTGTCTTTCTTTATCACCCCCGCTTTTGGATGAACAGCAGGGTTTTACCTATTTAGCGTTTGTGCAACATACGGTATGTTGTGTTACTTCCGTTTGCCATTCAAATGTTTTATGTCAGGGATATATTAATTATTGGTATATATAGTGCAATTTCGGGGTGAGGTACTTGTACCAATTTTTGTTAGTATTTCCTAGTGTGTAAATATCATGCTTTATAATTTTAGGAATATATGTAGTATATGGAGATACGTGATGAATGCACTGTCATTTTCTATGAGATGAACTGGACTACTCTGGCTCTTGGGCAACCTAAAGGTGGGCTGAGACGGAGCGCTCGCCATCTCGTTGCTGCGGATGGGGCTTCATCGACGACCGATGACGCGATGTTTAAGGCCATGCGGCGCAAGGCGGCATTGTACTCGGCCACACCACAGGGTATGGGTCCTAATCCTAGATCATTTCTTTCTTTTTCAGATACCAAATTATCCTCTAGTCTAGGTGTAGTTGGTGTTTCATTAGGGAAGAATGACAAGGAGATCACGTTGTCCACTGATGTGTTGAAGCATATGGAATTTGATCGTTTAACGATCAATCCGAGTGCTTCTCCCATGGTGGACATACCCCACATGGATGATGATTCAGCGTATGCCTCTTCGGATGGACAGCTTTTATCACATCTAGTGGGGGAAGCGAGTGAGGTGGGATTGGATGAGGACGGGCTTGGATCTTTATTTGATCTATATGCTTCCGGTTGGAAATCCAAAACCGCTCAACATAAGAGGAAAAACTCACCGCGAAACATCGCGAGACCGCCTAAAAATCCAATTGTTTCCCGATGAATGGCTTATTCACTAATAGCAGAGGTCTTGGAGACTTGGCTAAACATTTGAATATTGCACAATACGTCAGGGATTACGATCTGGAGTTTCTGGCTATCTCCAAAACAGGGAGGAGAGATTTCTAAGTGAGTGTTCTGAACCGCCTTTCAGGTGGTATCGACTTTACTTGGAACTCTATCCCTCCTCGTGGTAGATCAGGCGGCATTTTACTAGGTGTTAAAACTGACTACTTTGATGTGTTAGCAAGGTCGGATGATGATTTTCATATTAAATTACACCTCCGTAACCGTGCCGACAATTTCGTATGGAGTTTGGTCGCTGTGTATGGTGCTGCACAGGAAGAGTTTAAAGAGGCTTTTCTGCGTGAGTTGGTTAACTTGGATAATAATAATCCACATCCAATTTTAATTGGTGGAGATTTTAATCTGCTAAGGTTTCCACATGAGAAAAGCCGGGGACGGTTTGATGGTCATTGGCCTTTCTTGTTCAACACTGTCATTGATAGCTTGGACTTAAGAGAGGTTTACATGTCCGGACGACAGTTCACCCGGGCAAATAGTCTGCCGGAGCCTACATACGAAAATCTAGATCGCGTATTAATGAGTACCGATTGGGAAGATAAGTTCCCATTGGTAACGGTACATGCTCTAGAACGTATTGAGTCTCTATCGGATCATGCTCCCCTTCTTCTTTCAACTGGCACATCAAGACCAAAAGGCCAGACACAGTTCAAATTTGAATTGGGTTGGTTTTTGCGAGATGGTTTTGATGAACTAGTAAAGAAAGTCTGGCATAAACCGGTCTTAGGTGATAACCCAATACGGAGATGGAATAATAAAATGCGCAATTTGCGTAAATATCTCCGTGGATGGGCGAGACACACGACCGGGATGCTAAAGAAGGAGAAAGAGCATCTTTGTTCCATTATTGATGAGTTGGACCGACTCGCTGAAACTAGGTTGCTAACTCCGCAAGAGGTTGAACTTAAAAGTCAATCCAATGCGAAAGTAGCGCAAATGTTGCGAGAAGAGGAACTCAAATTGTATCAAAGATCGAAAGCTCAATTCATTCTCGAAGGAGATTCGAACACTCGGTATTTCCATAAGGTTGCCAATGGCAGACATAGGAAAAACGGATTCAATGTCTCCAATAGGATGAAGGTCTCATTGAGGGACAAGAGTTTCTCAAGGCCTATATCACAAAGTTCTATAAAGATCTGTTTGGGGCTCCTAAAGTAGGTAATATTACCATGGATGAGAGCCGCACAGATGATATTCCCCAAGTTTCAATGGAAGAAAACGCTTTTCTTAATGCTCCCTTCTCTAAAGAGGAGATAAAGAAGGCGATATTCCAAATGGAACATAATAAGACACCTGGCCGAGATGGTTGTCCGGCGGAGTTCTATCAGCATTTTTGGGAAATCATTAAACATGATCTCATAGAAATGTTTGATAGCTTACAGAGTGGACATCTGGAGTTATACCGTCTTAATTTTGGGGAAATTGTTTTGTTACCTAAGGTTTTGAACGCAGAAAGGATACAACAGTACCGACCAATCTGTCTTCTTAACGTTAGTTTCAAAATCTTTACAAATGTTGCAACTATTAGGCTAAATTCAGTGGCAGACCATGTGGTAAAACGTACACAGACTGCTTTATTGCAGGGTAGGAATATCCTAGATGGGGTCGTGACTTTACACGAAACCGTACATGAGTTGCACACGAAAAATCTTAATGGGGTAATTCTTAAAATAGACTTTGAAAAGACCTATGATAAAGTGAATTGGGAGTTTCTACAACAGACTCTGCGAATGAAAGGATTTTCGGAGGAGTGGTGTACTCTAGTTCGCAGCTTCGTAGTTGGAGGTAGTGTGGCTATCAAAGTCAATGATGATGTTGGCCGATACTTCCAAACTAAGAAAGGCTTGAGACAAGGTGATCCGCTATCGGCCGTATTATTTAATATTATGGCAGATATGTTAGCAATCATGATCGATCGAGCCAAAGAAAATGGCCTCATTGAGGGAATAATTCCACATCTAGTCGATGGGGGATTATCGATCCTTCAATATGCAGATGATACAATTCTATTTATGGAACACGATTTGGATAAAGCGACGAATCTGAAACTAATCCTTTCAGCATTCGAGCGATTTTCCGGATTAAAAATTAATTTCCATAAAAGTGAATTGTTCTGCTTTGGCGAGGCCCAAGATGCAGTTGCACAATATACCGAGTTATTCGGATGCGAGCAAGACCAGTTTCCTATTATGTATTTGGGAATACCAATACATTATAGGAGATTGACTAATGCAGAATGGGGTCAAGTCGAAGAGCGCCTGCAGAAAAGGCTAGCTAGTTGGAAAGAAAAATTGTTGTCACTTGGTGGACGATTGGTACTCATTAATTCATTCCTCACTAATATGGTACTGTATATGATATCATTCTTCCAGTTACCCGAAGGAGTCTTAAAAAAATTGGATTATTTTCGATCAAGATTCTTTTGGCAGGGTGACAACGAGAAAAAGAAATATCGATTGGCCAGATGGGATGTAGTTTGTTGTCGCACCCGGACTTCTAGAGGATACTCGCAGTTCCGTTGAACAGTAGTGGATTGGATTACGGGGCTTACCGGCACCCGCATCTCTTACGAGTAGGCCAACACACGTATGTGTGACAACCAACCCCTATCTGTTCATCGTCTACGTAACAATCCCACAGAAATCAGGATACTACCATTGACGTACTTCATACCATACACACATGATACGTCAACGGCGTTTAACAGAATGATAGCACAACATATCTCTAAGACACAAAAGATGGAAATAAGTGCGAATGGCTCTCACTAGAGCAGAGATAGAAAATACAATCATCCAGAGGACACATGTCCCAACATATCATCATTACATCACAGCGGAAGCATTCAACAGGTCTGAGTACAGACAAAATCCAAATAGGCTTAAGAAGCCGGAAACGAAAAAACGGAGCCCATCCACGAAGTCTCGGATCCTGCCCGGGTCCGCTATCTACTCGTCAGCAGCCTCGTCGTACTCCACGTAGTAGCCACCATGGGGATCCTCGGAATCGTAGTCTGCGGAAACCACAGCCCCAAAGGGGTCAGTACATAAACGTACTGGCAAGCAAGACTCACAGTTCACCAAAATGTAACCCGTCAACACCAAGCACAGATGCTGTGGGTTCAACGGAAGGAAGGGGAATACAAAAGATGCGGCAGCTGGCTGCACTAACCAACTACAGAACATACTACAACCTCCGGCTATCAGAAAAAGGAGATAAGATAGCGTATCGTAACCAACTATAACTAACCACCAAACAAACCCATCCTGGATCTCGCCCCTTATCCAAAGAAGCAATCCGAGGATAACTCACACAGTTGGATTAATGATGGTTCAGGTTATTGTGTCAATAAACTTATTACTAGTCAAGTTATTACAGTTAGGTGTAAGTTGTCTGAGTACTTGTTAGCCAGTACTTTCACCAAGTCGTCACATAACCGCGGACAACACGACTTCTCGAGAAGATTCATCCCTGCTGGGTGTGCTCCAGTACCCGTACACACTCAAGCCACCAACTAAAACTCAGGTTGGCTTGACACGACTCGAACCATCTCTACAGTCTGTCCTAGGAGCCGCGGAGCTATAAGGTCCCAGCCACGCAGCCGAATACTCAGTGCAAGTGTGCAAAACTCCCGCAGGACGCAACACCCCGGCAATACAGGCCTCGCCCTCTATGTGTGCGTCATCATCAATAACCATGGGAGCGACCCATTTATGCGTATGAGCCAAATGGAACACCCGAACTAAGTGTGGCTCTTCGGACAAACTGCGGATCAGATCGAAGCCGAGGGGGGTTCCATACCACCACCCGGATGCGGTGAGCACGCTCATCATGGATCAGTAGACAAGACCCTTTTCCTAATTAGGGTCGACACTAGCAGGCCTCAAAACCACGCCGGGCCTCCTGCCGGTGCCTTAACATCAAATTATTATTATCACCCAAGCATTAACAGGTTGTTGTTTAAACATCGAACCCATAGAACATAATAGAATATGATAACAGAAAGTAACTGACAGCAGACTCGAGCAAAACAACCCTAAGCCCGCTAGTAAGACACAGGCTCAAACAACGGGGTTATAGGAGTGGAGGTGAGGCAATATCAGGGTTAAGGGATTCATGTGATAGGTTCGTAACAGAAGCAACTACTCATATGGCTAGCAGAATAGACAACGGAAAGTATCGGTATCCAATGTTGAAAGGAACACGATGGTTCATGTGAGTGAATACTTGCCTGCAAACTCAGTAGCCTGGTACTGAGCTAAAAACCTCAGAAGGGGTGTCGTAGGTATCGTCTGTCTCAACGTCGTCGTCTATTCGAGAAGAAGCAAACAAACAACGCAAGGAGACAAACAATCAATAACATGGCATAGTGCACAAACATGGGATGATGCATGACAATTTAATTGATGCATCAAAATAAACTAGTTGACATGGTAACACAATTTAAATGGACCCACATGCAAGTTTGAGTTGCATATGAAAAGCCCATGCATTTAGGTTGAAATAATTGTTTTGCAACTAATCAACAGGTGAAAGTGGAATATCATGATGCATGGATGAGGAAAACAGAAAAATAACAACAATAGAATCAATTGGAAATAAGGTTTAACAATTTAGAAATTTATTTATTAAATTAGGGAATTTTGGTTCCTTAAAGGGATTACACCAATAGTTGTTGTTTTCACCAATTTAAATTGTGCACAATAATTAACAAAATTCATATTTGAAAAGAATACAAAATTTTAGTTGGATTACATGTTTCAAATATTGAAAAAGGAGTTAGGATGAATTTATTATGATTGAAACAATATTAAACAAGTTTTAAATGAATTTAAAACAAGCATGAATTTTATTTGAATTTTATTTGTTCAAAACATAAATTCAAATTCATATTTGAAAAGTTTATACTTTTCTAGGTTGAAAACATATTTTGCATGTTCAAAAATAATTTAATTTGAGCAAGTTATGATTTTAGCAATTTTAAATGAATTAAACAAGGTTTAAATTATTTAGGCAATTTTAATTATTCAAATCATGAAACAAAATTTATATTTGAATTGGTGGTTCAAAATGGTATGGAAAACATATTTTATTTGCATGATTTGGATTAATAATGAATTAGTTATGGATTTTAGCAAATTGCAATTGAATTATTTGAAATCAAATTTGAATTGCATTTTGAAAATTCAAAACAGAAAACAAATGCTATAGATAGATAGACAATTTAATTTAGAGCAGTGCACATATTTTATTTTTATTAATTGGAGTTATGAAATAGAAGTTATTCATTTTTAAATTTAGGGGCCAAACTGTAATAAAAACTGGACTTAAAATAAAAGAAAAAGGGCAGAAAAGTAACTGCACCACGCAGTGAGCAGACCCAGCCACTGACAGTGGGGCCAGGGCCTGCGTGGCGCCTAGGTGGAGTGGCTAGGGGGTGATGTGGCCTCAAGGCTCACTGACGAGCGGGTCCCGCGGGGGTGCGCGCAGAAGGAAAAAAGGGGAGGCGAAATTCGCCTCCCGTGGGATTCGAACCCGCGTGGGTTGCGAGCGCGCAAGGACGCACTGCCAGTTGGGCTGGATGCATTTGCTTGTCAGGTAAGGGAGAGAGAGGGGGTTAAGCTGCAGTTTTGCGGAAGTATTTTAACTGAACCTTTCTGCATCTCGCTGCAGGTCCGGACGGACAGCGAGCGAGGGCGGACGGCGATGGTGTTCTCGGTCGTTCGCCGCGGCTGCTCGTGCGGTGAGCTGCCGTGTGCGGCTGCGGCCGGTGTGCGAGCTCTTGCGAGGCGGAGAGGGAAGGAGGCGAGGCGCTGAGAGGAGGGGAAGGGAAGGAGGTGACTGCTCACCTCGACTGACGAACGGAGGGATCGGTGCAGGGAGCTGCTCGCGGCCGGCGGCGAAAACGTTGATGGCGGCGGAGCTCCGGGGGGTCTCCGGGGAAACGGAGGCCACGGCGAGGGAGAGGGCGGCGGCCCCTTTCCGTTCCCGGCCCAAGCGCGGCCGGGCGGGCACCGTGGCGGCGGCGCTCGCCGGAGGGAGGCGGCGGTGATGGTGGTTCCGGTGGGGTACAGAGAAGGGAGGCCGGAGGGAGAGAAGAAAGGAGAGTGGCGGCGCTCGAGGGGAAAAATGAGGAGGAGGGATTAGGGCGACGAGGGGGAGCTCGAGGCAGGGATATATGGATGAGGGGGGGAGCTCGATCACTGTTCCCTGCTTGAGCATGTCGACGTGGGCACCCCCGATGGGGTGCCGTACGGAGGTTGAAGAAAAGGTGGGGGGTACGGGCCCTGGGGCACTTGGGCTGGCCCCAAAGTGGGCTGGATGCCCCTTTGCCCCCCCTCACCTTTTCTCTTTATTCTTTTATGCTTATTTTTTTTCAGATTTGGGAAAAGAGAAAACAAATGGTTCTAGGGTTAGCAAAAAATTTTGGGACAAATTTTTAATGATTTATTTTTGTAACAACACCTTGAAAATAAACTTTTGTTTTCCAATTATTTAATTGATGTTATTGTTTGGAAATTAAGTGATTTGAGCAATTTTGGTATCAAAAGAAATAATTGAAAGTTAAGCCAATTTAAGTTTTTGATTCCAATTTTTGTAGAACAAATTATTGTTTGTTTGGTAGTTTTTATTTGGCACATAGTAACATAACAAGTATGACAATAATTTGAATTTTTTGTTTGGAATTCAAATAGAAAACAGATGGAAACAATGAGATCAAATGCAAAACAATGCAAACAAAAAATCAAATGAATATTTTGACATGATGCAAAACAAAAATAAAACAAGAAACAAATATCTAGGGGGAGATTTTCATACTTGGGATGTTACATTTGTCGTCCACGAGATCAGGGGGGCTCGGTATTCATGACCTCCAAGTTAAGAATTCAGCCTTACTTGGTAAATGGATTTTTAAACTACTTACCGAAGATGACGTATGGCAGACCATCCTGAAACCTAAATACATAGGTTCAAAAGCAATATCATAGGTTATGTAGAAACCAGGTGATTCACACTTTTGGGTTGGACTTATGACGAACAAAAATAATTTTTTTCGCTATGGGGCATTTAAGATTAAGGATGGATCGCAGATACGGTTCTAGGAGGACAAGTGGTTAGGTAATACCACACTCAAAGAACAGTATCCAGCCTTGTACACGATTGCGCGACATAAGGATGATACGCTGGCTATGGTCATGCAAACATCACCTCCTAATGTTACGTTCAGGCGAGATTTACTCGGGCCTAGACTTGCGTCTTGGCAAAACCTGGTTGGGAGATTAACTACGGTTACTCTTACACCAGGCACTGATGAATTTCGCTGGAAGATCACTAAGAATGGAATGTTCTCGGTGGATTCCATGTACAGGGCTATGATCCAATCGGATCTGCCAGTCGATATCTTAAAAAATGTATGGCGTATGAAAGTACCGCTAAAGATTAAGATCTTCGCGTGGTACCTTCGTAAGTGGGTCATACTCACAAAGGATAATCTTGTCAAACGTAATTGGCATGGGAGTTCTAAGTGTGTTTCTTGTTGTCATGATGAGAAAATTAAACACTTATTCCTTGATTGCACATTTGCGCGGTCTATCTGGTCCGCTATCCAAATGGTTTCGAATCTATATCAACCCACTTCTGTTGCGAATATATTCGGCAATTGGTTAAATGGGGTTGATAAACGATTTAAGACTATCATTAGGGTAGGAGCGCTTGCCGTTATTTGTTCGCTCTGGCTATGTAGAAATGACAAGATTTTCAATGATAAAAACTTTTCTCGTATGCATGTTCTATTCAGGAGCACATGTATTCTCCGTTCGTGGTCCACATTACAGCGAGGGGAGTTACGAGGGCTTTTTACGGAGGCATGTGCACGACTGGAACAGATGGCGAGGGATATTTTTATCCCACATGGATGGCTGCTTGATATACGGATTGCGGCTCCATAGCATCGACAGTCTACAACGGATGTTTTTGTAGTATTGTCGCTCTGTTTATTTTCAGTTTCGGATTTCGGCTGTGTGCATCTTACGATGCAGAGGCCGGGTGTAATGCTTGAACTTTTTTGAGTAATAAAGCCCTTTATCAAAAAAAAAAAAAACTGAGAGTGGTATGCATGTCAGTGTCTCAAATGTATCTTTTGGATCCTTGTTAAATGAGTGAAATGTGGCGTATTTTTGGCTGCAGTCTTATCATGAATAGTTAAATTCGTTGATAGCGGTAGTACATGAATTTTCTAGAGAATGTAATAAATCTTAATCACTGTTTTTATGAAGAGTTTCCTTTTGAACATCCCAATCCTGATTTCTTCCAACTTTGCCCATCCCCAGAATCCATCATGCTTGAAAGAGTCCCACCTCTCTCATAACTATTCGTCTTTCACATCAACTATATAAGTCCTGGGCAATACCTAGCTGTGTAGTCTTTTTTCCTTTTTTGTATTTTAAATAAATTTAAATGCAAAGAGATTTGCCGTGAGCTTCTATTGAAAGGTACAATGTAAGGGCGGTCTTCCTTTATTATCAATATTACATCACTGAAGTGAGTAAAACATATTGACTTGTCATACAGAGCAAACAAGCCTTTACCAAAAAATAAAAATAAAACAGAGCGAACAAGCCTGGTCAGAGAGGAAACAAAAGCTTATTGAAACTACATGCCTAATCAACGGAGCTAACTGGTTGTTGAGGTTCACTAGTAATAGTTGTCCTGTCAACTTCATCCTCCACAAACATATTTGACATTGGAAAAGGCGTTCAATTGCCGTGCTCCGCCACAAAGTTCCGCTTCCATCCTTTTGGTGTACTCCACTTTGATCTTCTTCAACCACACGACCACGTCGCTCATTTTTATCCTCTGTTCCGGTGAGTCGCTGGAGCAAAGCAAACCCAGCTCAAATACCGGCACGAGGAATCCTTCATCTAGGCTGCAGCTAGAAGAAGAGGTATATAATTGAAGTAGCTGGTCATCGACGACATGAACAAGATCCTCGGGAAATGCACGGTGTACCCACTGCCTGAGGGTTAGTTCTCCCCCGAACATAGCATCCGTGGGTCTTTTGCATGTAAAGACTTCAAGGAGCATGATCCCGTAGCTAAATATGTCACTCTCTCGTGATGCTTTTCCAAGAGACCCATACTCTATGCAAAAACATGTGCTAGATGAGTACCTGGTATGGCTAACTATAATTATGTGATGGTTTAACATGTAGTATATGAGTACCTGGTGCCATGTAGCCTACTGTTCCAGGCATGCTCGCACAAAACATGGAGTTGTCATCACCTAGAAGCAACCTAGCAATGCCGAAGTCTGCCACATGCGCAGTCATGTCTTCATCGAACAAAACATTGCTCGGTTTCAAGTCACAGTGTAAAATCAACTCGTATTGATCATTGTGTAGATACTCCATTGCCATCGACACATCGAGCATGATCCCAAGCCTCTCGAGGAACCCCAGCTGCATTTTTCTGTGAGGTTGGTGTAGTAGCTTCTCTAGACTGCCATTTGGCATGTATTGCAGCACAAGGGCTCTAAAGTCTTGGGTGGAACATGCGTTAATTATCCGTATCAGGTTTCGGTGTCTCACCATGCGAAGCACGCGGCACTCGGCATCGAAGCTTCTCATTGCCTGCTCCAGCCGCATATCAAGAACTTTTATCGCCACCACCAAACCCTTCAGCTCGCCCTTGAATACTTTTGCAAAGCTTCCAGATCCCAAAATATTCTCTTCGCTGAAATTATTTGTGGCGCGAACGATCTCTCGGTACGATACCATTTGATGGCATATGCTATCGGTTGAATCCAAAGATTTTTTTATGTTCGCCTCATTCTTAAAGTCTTTTCTAGTCCATAAGTATAGGAAAATAGCAATACCGGCAAAAACTACGGTCACAATTGGGAGTAGAAATCTTAGTAAGTGTCTACTACTTGAATGAGATTTTTTAACACATGGAGAAGTTTCTAGGAAGGGACCGCCACATAGTCCAACATTCCCGATCAATGATTGCCACGAGAGGTTTGAGAAAACACCTCCCTCTGGTATTTGACCTTCCAGCATGTTGAATGAAAGGTTCAAGGTAGTCATGTCGGTAAAGTTTGCAAGGAAGAAAGGAATGGTACTAGAGAGGTTGTTGAAGGAAAGGTCTAAGGAAGCTAAGCTAGTTAGCTTTTGAAGTGGGTCTGGCATGGGGCCTCTGAACGAATTGTGCGATAGATTTAGGTCAGTTAGCATCTTAAGTTGTCCAATTGATTGTGGGATGCTTCCTATCAAGAAATTAGAAGAAATGTCCATGTTGTATGTTTGTGTTAGCCCAGAAATGTCCGCTGGTAGTGCGCCGTCAAATGAGTTGTAAGAAAGATCTAGTGTGAGAAGCTTATGAAGCTGGAATAGACTTGCAGGTATAATTGAACCTAATTGATTATTGGACAAGTCGATTTTCTCTAACCTACTAAGATTACCTAAGCTGCTTGGTATAGAGCCAAAGAATTTGTTTCCTTGGAGAAATAGTCGTTGTAGACTCCCAAGCATGCCCATTTCTATTGGGATAGTTCCAAAAATGTTGTTGCCGGAGAGATCAAGCCACGTGAGATTTTTCATCGTGGCTATGGATTTTGGAATCGGCTCGGTGAGTAGGTTGTTACTAAAATCTAACGATTGAAGGCTGCTTATGTTTGAAATTACTGCTTGAATTCCACCTGTTAACTTGTTGTAACCCGCGGAGAAGGTGCCTAATCCTGAAGTGAGGTTTCCCATATAGTCAGGGAGGGAGCCCGTGAAAGAATTCTGCTCTATGTTAATGGTTCTGCAATTGGAAAGAGTTGACATGAAGTTCATGTTTCCTTCTAAATTATTATTTTGAAAGAAAAGTCTTTCCAAATTAGGTGTGTTGTTGAATAGATAGGGTGGTACTTGGCCACTCAAGTCATTACCATACATCCAAATTTCTGTAAGGTTGTGCAGTTGTAGTAACATCTCGGGAGGGATCTGGCCCGAGAGACGATTGGTGTCAATTAATATGTACCTTAAGGAATGTGTGTTGTTGAATAGATATGGTGGTATTTGGCCACTCAATTCATTTTCGAACAGAGAAATGAACCAAATTTTTGACATACGGGTGAAAAAGTCATGAGGAATTTGGCCGGTGAGGTTGTTAGAAGATAGACTAAGGAGTTCAAGGCTTGAGAGGTTACCTAGTGTGGTAGGAATGTCATTGGATAGGTAATTTCCTTTAAGACGAAGATACTTAAGCCGACCTAGCCTGCCAAGTTCGGGTGGGATGGGACCTGTGAGGTTGGCGTAGGTAATGTTAAGAACTGAGAGGAAAGAGAGGTTACCGAGGTGGGGAACCAAAGACCCAAAGAGTGGCGTGTCCGGCAACGATAGGGCCGTAACGCGCGGCCGACGACGGCTGCATGAGACGCCGACCCAGTGACAGAAAGAGGTGCCAGTCCAGTTGTGGGTGAGGACGCCAAGAGGATCGACGAGCTGGGCTTTAAAAGACAGCAGCGCGGCGAGGTCTGTCTCGCTGCCCGTCGCTGGATTTGAAGAAGGGGAAGCAGAGTTGGCCGGGAGGAGGAGGACCAGTAGGATGATGGGAAGATGGGCAGACGATGACGCAGGTGCTGCCATGGCTCGAGTTAGCTTTTTATCTTGTGAGGATACTTGGGGAGTTCTCAATTTATATGGGTTTTCTGGAAAATGTCAACCTGCTTTGCAATCCTAGTGAGCCTTACGGTCTCCACACGGCAGCTCTAGTGCCACAATTCCGGTTGAGTGCGTCTGACTCATGATCAACGTAAATATGTCCACACCACCAAGGAAGACTTACTGATGTCTTCCTCATGATCATAACGTAACTATGAATTCAACTGCCTGAGCTGGAGGTCCACGCCGCCAAGGAAGACTTGACTGATGACTCAAAACATGTGGTCCGAAACATCAATATTAATTCAACGTGTCCATCTGTCCAATTAAACATTTCTTCCAGAACTCCTATCTCCTAAGTATGATTATAATATTAGCACGTAACCAAGGGTTGGAGATATTTGCACCCTGCAGTATCAAGATATATATATTGAATTTTGTTGACCAGCAGTTTCAAGATTGTGTGTAGTACAGCTTGCACTTTAACATTTATAAAATTATTCCCAGTTTGGTCTGATCAATTGTTCCTAGTTTTTGTAAGAATTAAGGAAAATGAAGGAAAATGTATGTGTTAAATTGGGGTCTAATTTTAAAACCTGGATGATGTATATTCCTTGCTGTTCCTAGTTGTATTATTTGCACCTTACGGGCCGAAGTAGTACATGTACAGTCAGTTTTTTATTCTAAATAAGATATATATGTGGGAATAAGGAGATCGCAATAATGACAGTCTAGCTACCCTAGTAGGCAATGGAGACCAAATAAATAAATAAATCCAAAATCGTATATTTCAATATGCAAGATTAGTAAAACTAGAACAATACCCCGTGCGTTGCAGCGGGTATCTCTTTAAGAATTCTAATAAAAAGGTTGAAACTTGAATTTTTCTATAGAAATATGCAAGACTTAGTTGAAATGTAAATATGTGTATTTTATAGTTTAAAGGTCATTATGTCTCAAGGATGTATGTACTTGATTGATATAGATAAGTTGAAATCAATGAGTTGAATAAGCGGATGATCTGGATAGTTTGCATGAAGATTGCCGCATAATGTTCTTAGAAACATTTTAGCGGTTGATTACATATAGAAGATAACATAATCTTGAATAACTATTGTATGATTATCATCACTGAAAATAATTGGATTTTTTTTAACTTGGTTGATGAAACTAATTTCGGTGTTGTACATATGATTTTATTGTGTAATTACGTAGGGGAATGTTGTGATCTAGTGGAACAGAGAAAAAGAATGGTGTGGAAAATTTGATGGCTAAAAGATAATAGGATGATGTGTATGCTTACAGAGATATACAATAAATAATTAAAATGAGTGAATGATGTGGATAATTGATTGGCTAAAAAAAGAAATGATGTAAACATGTTAAGATAGACTAATATTAATTGTATTTAGTGGGCTTTTCCTTCTCACTAAGTATAATTAGATACATAGATACAATTTCATCTCTTTTAGTTTCTTTGTGTGTGATACACACGTCAGCAGAATCTTGCGATGGAGCACGCATAGGCACATCACACTGTGAGCACTGCAACCAACGCGCTCTGAATCGAATCTCGATTCCTCTTACTTGCCGGAGAAGGGAGCCCGACAGTGGATGGTTTATATAGTGGCGGCGGCACTACAGGCAGGAGCAGCGGCGCCGGATTCGATGAAGGCGGAAGCGGTGGTATGGAGAGAAAGAAGGGGTGGACAGGTGTGAGAAGCTGACGTGTGGGGTCAGGTTGTCAAGATTGACATGGACCCAAACCTCTCCCAAATATTGGGGGAAACTGAGGATCTTCTCTCGAAATTTCTTTCTAAAGTTTTCTGAGATTTTTTTTATTTCAAAAAAAATCCATTCCTTTTTTGGTTAAAAATCCATATGCATCCCAACATTTAATTGTTATATTTCTCTTAAATTGGCCCCGATAATTTTTATATCTAAGAGAGTAGAGTATTATTTTGTACTTTCACTATTTCTAACTACCCAAACTGTGTACTATCATAATATAGGCGTGCCTTTTTTATGTGAAGTACGTGCCATAATAATTCTATTTCACCACGACATGCAGAAGAATGGATGTTGCATGATCACATATTCTATCCTTAACATGGGAGCACAACAAAGAGCATCCTCTCTCGACACAGACTTTCGCCACGCTTTATAAATAAAACCACAACGCCCCAACTTGATGCAAAGTGATGGGATTACCCTTTTACAAAACATATCAAAAGATAAACAGAGAAAACACCAGAAAGTCAAACTTGCCACCGATAACAACGGGACTAAGACTACAGCTATCGGAACATCACGACAAAGACTTCAAGAAGGAAATGATGCCTACCGCCGCCATTGTCGAGACCGAAGGTATAGGTTTTCACCCGGAGTCCTGACGCGGCAAAGTAGCCATAACAGCGCCCCAAAGAGGGTTACGACACCCGCAGGCATCGCCGGCGCCAGCGCCGGAGCGCTGGGCTTTTGAAATACTTGGACATCAAGTGTTGTCTTCATGGTGGTTGTGATGTTGCTGTAAGGACAGGAACTCTGTAGAAGGATTTTTTTTTAAAGTTTCTTTTTCCGTGTGCATAAGTCGTGGCATTAGGGTATTGCGTTGTTGTAGAGATTGATTGTAATTGGTATCTTCACGATATTATTATATATATAATCTTTATAAAAAAAAAGTAAACTGGCGATTTTAATGCTAGCCATGCCAAGCAGCATTGAACACTGATAAGGATTTTGTGGACAACATGCGTTTTTGATTGGCTGGATGGCCCCATTTAAACTTACCAGAGCATTTCATACACTTATGCACAACATGGCCTTAGACTGCTCACAATGGGAGTAACATATGTGGTAACATAAGTTCCACGTAGGCAAATAAGATGATGTGGCACTCATTTAATGAGGAGATAGGTGCTAGTGCTATCATAGGTAGATACCGTAACATAACTGATTCCAAGACAAGATGTGTCTATAGCCTAATAAATATACTAGTATGATACTATAAATATGTTACTACCCATTGGTGGAGTAGTAACATATACTAGTATCATATGCATGATACTAGTGTATGATACTCCCCATTATGACTAGTCTTATGCAACCTCCAACATTTCAGGCAAGAAAGGATTGTTAGTGTCCCTTTCATGGCCTTATGTGCACAGCATGCATGACCGTTAGTTCCCATGTAGCTTTCTAGCTAGTTGTACTTGTATTCGCCTTGGCATCTGACATGACATACTTCCTCTGTTCCACAATATATCTTACTAAAAGGGCAATATATCTTGATAAAAGGGCTTATGTCGTCTAACAGAGAGTAAAATAGAAGCACATACAAAGCACAGCGATATGGAGGACAAGTTACATGTAGCTCGGTTCTCGAAAAAAATAATCCGACAATTTTCGGTTTAAGAAAAATCGAAAAAAACTGTAGGCGTAGATAATGTTGAGTTCTACCACGGTGAAAAATTTAAATCAAATATTCTTTACATATTAGCCTGAAAAAAAGACAAATGCGTAAATCTGGATCAGGAAAAGTGCCGGGTTCCAAAATTTTGAAATCTCGCCAGGTTTATCTTTTTAGGGTAAAAAAATAATACGAATTTTAACTTAAAATTTCACACAGTGGTAGATCTCAACTGTAGCCCCCCCAACCGGGACGGATGCCCCCCCAACGAGCGCCTTCCACGTACCCGGCGAAAAAAATTGAGGCATCCGTCCTGGTTCGTAGAAACAACCGGGACGGAAGACCCTTTCGTCCCGGTTGTTCCTACGAACCGGGACGGATGCCTCTGCCTATATATACTCGTCTCCTTTCTCCCCAAATTCATAACCGCGCGCAGGAGAATGAACATGACGCCGCCAGGCGGCTCCACTTCCCCGCGCCACACGCCCGTCGTCGCACGCCCGTCGTCGTCCTGCTCCGTCGCGCCGCCCGCGCCGCCCTCCATCGCGCCGCCCCCCCGCACCGCCCTCTGTCAACTAGTTTATTTCTATGCATCAATTAAATGGTCATGCATCATCCCATGTTTGTGCATTATGCCATGTTATTGATTGTTTATCTTTCTGCATTGTTTGTTTGTTTCTTCCCGGATAAACGACGACGTTGAGACCGACGATACTTACGACACCCCTTCTAAGGAGTTAGCTCAGTACCAGGCTACTGGGTTTTGCAGGCAAGTTATCACTCACATGAACCATCGTGTTCCTTTCAACATTGGTTACCGATACTTTCCGTTGTCTATTCTGCTATCCCTATGATTAGTTGCTTCTGTTACGAACCTATCACATGTATCCTTTAACCCTGATATTGCCTCACCTCCATACCTATAACCTTTTGTTTGAGCCCGTGTCTTACTAGCATGCTTAGGTTGTTTTGCTCGAGTCTGTTACCCGTTACTTCCTGTTACTATTTCTATTACGTTCTGGGGGCTCGATGTTTAATCAATCAATCATGCCAATGTTATTATTAAATAATAATTTGATGATAAGGCACCGGCAGGAGGCCCAGGGTGGTTTTGAGGCCTGCTAGTGTCGACCCTAATAGGAAAAGGGTCTTGTCTACTGATCCATGACGAGCGCACTAACCGCATGTGGGAAGCGAGTATGGGCGCCCCCCTCAATTTGATTCGATTCGCATCTCGCCACACGTAGTTCGGGCTTTCCATTTGCTTCATGCATGATCTTGCGAGCCCAGGCCAGGGTGGAACTTTTGTAGTCGGCATTTAGGGCGGCGTGGTCTTCTAGTGCTATGAGGGTCCCCTTTTCTTCGTGGGGCTCGATTAGCCACGCACGCACAACACGTGGTGCTTTGGGCTTGATGCGAAGAAGAGTTGAGTTGTGTTGAGTACCTCGCTTGGTGGGTTTGATTCCCGTCTGGCGGGTTATTCTTACGTGTACGGCCAAATTGGTGCACCCCTGCAGGGATAAATCTTCTCGAGAAGCTGTGTTTTCCGCGGTTATGGATTACTTGGTGAAAGTACTGGCTAACAAGTACTCAGGACAACTTAAACCTACTGATTAACAATCTTACACCCAATGATTAACAACTTGACTAGTAATAGGCTTATTGACACAATAATATGAACCATCATTAATTCAACTGCGTGAGTTATCCTCGGATTGCTTCTTTGGATAAGGGGCGGGATCCAGGATGGGTTTGTTTGAAGTTATCTTTCAGTTGGTTACAATACTCGATCTTATCTCCTTTCTGATAGCCGGAAGTTGTAGTATGTTTCTGTAGTTGGTTAGAGCAGCCAGTTGCAGCATCTTTCATATACCCCTTTCTTCCGTTGAACCCAAAGCATCCGTGCTTGGTGTTGACGGGTTACACTTTGGTGAAATGTGAGTCTTGCTTGCCAGTACGTCTATGTACTGACCCCTTTGGGGCTGTGGTTTCCGCAGACCTACGTTCCCGAGGATCTACATGGTGGCTACTACGTGGAGTATGACGAGGCTGCTGACGAGTAGATAGCGGACCCGGGCAGGATCCGAGACTTCGTGGATGGGCTCCGCCTTTTCGTTTCCGGCCTCTTAGGCCTATTTGGATCTTGTCTGTACTCAGACATTTTGAATGCTTCCGCTGTGATGTAATGATGTATTGTTGGGGCATGTGCCCTCTGAATGATTGTATTTGCTATTCTCTAACCTAGTGAGGGCCAGTTGCAACTTATTTCAATCTTTTGTGTCGTAGAGATCTGTTGTGATATCACTTGTTCCAATGCCGTTGACGTACCATGTGTGTATGTTTTGAAGTACGTCAATGGAAGTATCTGGATTTCTATGGGATAGTTTACGTCGACGCTGAACAGATAGGGGTTGGTTGTCACACATACGTGTGTTGGCCTACTCGTAAGAGGACGCGGGTGCCGGTAAGCCCCGTAATTCAATCTACTACTGTTCAACGGAACGGCGAGTATCCTTTAGAAGTCCGGGTGCGACAACTTTAAAAAGGTTTACGGGTGACCATATGACCCATAGGGGTGCATGTCGAGTCGGTTGACCGAGAATGGTTAAGTCGAGTCAGAAGATCGAGTGAGGCTTATATGGTTCGTACGTGCGACGACCTAGAAAGGTGTATAGGGTTCAAATGAACCATGGAAGTTTAGAAGTCCTACAGATGTGTATAGGTTTCAAATGAGCGAGGAAAGTTCAAACTACCAAGAGAGGTGTATGCGGTACAAGATGACCAATAAAAGTGCATGTGAACCTATTATTTCATGTGTCTACTAATTACCTTTTGGATATCATGAGATCTCTGAGGGTGGCGGGGGTATTCCGTTCTTAATGTTGGTGGTGGTTGGCTCACGTGGGACAGCAATGAGAGAAATCATGTCGACACCACGATCCAGGGCCACCACCCCAGTATCCTCTTCACCTCCGCCACGTGGAATAATATGTGTGTGAATTACCTCGAATGGTTCTTAGCGATGGCTCTATGAGTTTGGACGTGCTTTCCCGCGAAACTCCGCATTGTAGGCTCCACGTCAACTAGCCACTCTCAATCCTTTAAAAGTGGTTATCTCATGCATCTTTTCTCGTTGTTTGTGTTGGAATAGGTAACAGTAACCTGTAAAAATTACGGCAGGCCAAGTTTTTAGAAGACTTGTGTTGGTGCAGTCGAAGTTGGAGTTTATCACTAAAAGTATCAAATAATTGTACATGCTATGGACCATTTTTAGTTTAGGAAGTGATACCTCAAAGTTGTTTACGAGTTCTAACCAAGCAGACCACCCTTATATGCACATATTAGTACCTTCTGCATATTTGAATCATTCTCGACCATTTGCAACGTGGTTCCACACGAAACCTCATTCTGTGGGCGTCGTGTCGTCTAACCCATAGCAAATCTATGGAAGTGGTTATTGAATGTGCCTTTTTTATGATAAATATTAGGAACATGAAAAACCTAAAAGGAGACAAATCCCTTAAAAGATTTGCGCCAATAACATTGAAGTGGGACTTTATCCGTACACGTTTTGAATCTTCTTTTGAGATATCCTTAATTGCATGTCGATGCACTTTATTTGAACTAAGTAGATGTCGAACCTACAGGCTCATGATAAAATTTTCCGGACCCATCGGAGGCCGTCTCGGCACGTGAAACAGAAAAACACGATCAAGTCAAGCTAAAACTTGCCGGAATTTTTCCCTTCGAAAATTCTTGTTCCTTCATTGGGGACGATGAATAGGTTATAGCCATTCATCCCACCCGATGTCTTGCCGCTCGGTCGATGCACTGGCTACGATTTCATGTGACGTGTGTCGCTATTTTATGCACTTGATAATGTCTTTCGAAGCAGGTCAAAGGGGTAGACGAGAAGGCCATCAGGGTTTCGCCTAAAAGAAATGCCGCAACATCGGAATCCCACAAAAACTTGAAATGGGTTATAATATATGCACACTAGTGTGTTTAAACATGGAATTAGCCAATAGCCAACTCCGAAGCGTGACCCGCTTTAGGAAAATCACTTACCCCGCACGAAGATTCCTTGTTTATAGAGAAAAAGTCTCATTTTGACGCCACCATAGTGTATCTTGCAAGAACTTGGGTTCAAATTTGGTTTTCCATATCCTTATGTACTATCCCAACACAAATAAGAGCAAGAGCCCACTTATCAATGATATTTAAACGATATTCAAAGGTGTAGATGACATCGGGATCACATATTAAGACTTGTCCAAAAACGGCAAGCTGGAGCATTAGAATCCCATGAAAACTTGCATTGGCTACTAATATGTGTACATATGTGTGGTCGGACATGTAATAAGAGTTGGGAAGTCTCGTATACCATCCACACTTTCATTGGACCTATTATGGTTATATAAGGGTGGAGTTCTTGATTAAGAGCCAAAGGACAACTGCCAAAAGACACATTGATTACAAACAAGATTGACCCACAAAAGATTCCGCAGTTATAGGGTAAACTATAACTTCAACGCCACCGACCGAGATCATGTAATAACATGAACTTATTTTTTGTTTTCTATGTTCCTATGACCTATCCTAACGCAATCAAATAGGGAATACGCATGTGCTTACCACTTTCAAAAGATTGCTAGGGGTAACACGACCTGGAGGTTGTGTGCTTGATTTAGAGTCGGTACATAGCTCAAAGGTAGGCCGGGTTTAGGGTTTCGCCCGACCTGGGGAAATACCACCAAATAACGTGGTGGGACATTAAGGAGATCCTGAAGTTATATAAATAATTTATAGGGAACTACAGAAATTCAAAAATTTTATTCAGAAAAATGACAAAAAAAAATCAGGATTTGTTGCCAAAATTTTAGGCTAAATTAGTGGGACAATTAGTGAGATTTATTCTTCCCTAAATTATTTCTTACCTAAAAGGTCCACCCTTTCCTTTTTAAATAAACGGTTGGGTTTCAATTCATACTACTCACCTTCACCGGCCAGTAGTAAAAGGTACTATAGAAGACGCCAAAATTAGTTGCTTATGTGGTATTGTTGGAAAATGAGTATCTTTTGCGTAAGTTTAATACCTGATCCCGTCAAAGGTAAAGCATGCACAATTCTGAATGCTTAATTTTTCTACTTTTCAATGCATAAGTTTTTTTTACTAGGAAAGATTTCTCAAGGTTCTCCACCCTATCATCTATTTGTTGTCCTCGGCAAAGCACAGGGTATAAATTTGACTGTGCTACACACAACAATTTAAAACTATTGCACACAAAAAATGCAAGTCATTTGATACATGCTGGTGCTTTCAGGTTACATTAAATAATGTATTTGATTCATACGACATATAGCGTGTTACGATTATGTTAGTACATGAATAAATATCAAGTTTCAATATCATGTCCTATAAAATTCCTGTGGCAACGTGCGGGGAATCATCTAGTATATATTAATAAAGGAAGCACGTACAGAAACTCTTAATCATCACGGCAGCGCGACATGCACTGCAGGACCTGTAAAGTCTGAGTGTGACTGCGCTCAAATATCTCCACGGCAAATTATCTTCCATTTTGGTATGCAACCACCATGCACGAATCTTCTAATAATACAACATTTTAGTCCAAGTCAGGCAGCCTAACTTGGACTCGTTCCAACTTGGACTTGTTCCACGCTTGAGCGGCAAAATGGACACAGTTGACCATGGATCAAAAGTATTTCATAAACTGAACCCTCGGTAAAAGTATTTCACGAACTAACCATTTTGTGTAGCGCCCAACAGCTAGGCGCTACACTCTACATTGTAGCGCCTCGGCGTAAGGCGCAACATACCCAAATGTGTAGCGACTAGTGGTTAGGCGCTACACAATAAAGTTTATTGGACGCGGTGCTCTACTATGGACACAAGTCTTGTGTGTCTTAGATGGTCTTAGCAATATTTGGTGAAGCCTAGGTCATGGGTTCAAATCCCTGTACTCCATTTTTTTTGTTTTTTTTTGTTTCTATTTAAAATAAATTTCTGTGCGAGGAGATTCGAACCGTAGACTTTTTGTTTGCTGAAAGAAATCAAAACCACCAGACTAGCTCTATGTTAGTACGTATAAATGCACGTTCATATATTTGTCTAAATACAGTTGATTTTGATTTCTGTGCTATGATCAGTGGTAGGATGGTAACATGAACGTGCATTTGTCGCCATTTTATTTCCATCAATTATTCATATAAAAAAATATTTAGAATTAAAATATTATCCAGAAAATTCATATAAGATATGAGAAAAAAAACAACGACATTGGTCAAATATAGAAACGTGCATTTATATGCGTTAATTAACATATAGTTGGTCTGGTGGTTTTGATTTCTTTCAGCAAACAACAAGTCTAAGGTTCAAATACCTCGTGCACAAATTTATTTTTTAATATAAACAATAAAAAACGAAAAAGTGTAGGATATGATTTTTTCAGCAAACAACAAGCCTAAGTTTCAAATCCCTCGTGCACGAATTTATATTTTAATAGAAACAACAAAAACGAAAAAGTGTACTATGTGGGAGTTGAACCCATGACCCAGGCTTCACCGAATAGCAGTCTGACCAACTGAGACACACAAGACTTGTGTCCATAGTAGAGCACCGCGTCTAATAA
This sequence comes from Alopecurus myosuroides, assembly GCA_028641055.1. Lineage (NCBI taxonomy): Eukaryota > Viridiplantae > Streptophyta > Magnoliopsida > Poales > Poaceae > Alopecurus > Alopecurus myosuroides. Next base: position 366,624,509 of record CM054061.1, read on the forward strand.
ACTTTATTGTGTAGCGCCTAAGCACTAGGCGCTACACATTTGGGTATGTAGCGCCTTACGCCAAGGCGCTACAATGTAGAGTGTAGCGCCTAGCTGTTGGACGCTACACAAAATGGTTAGTTCGTGAAATATTTTTACCGAGGGTTCAGTTTATGAAATACTTTTGATCCATGGTCAATTGTGTTCATTTTGCCGTGAGCACAAGCAAATTAAAGAACAAACTTTAGCTCTATTAATTTCTGGACGCTACGCGCGAGACACTATTACACTGTAGACCGGGTAATTTAAGTCAGCCAATCGTATGAGGATGGAGGAGTGCTCCATTGTTATCCCCTATCGTTTACACTCAAACCGAACGAAAATTGCCGCCACTGATTTCCCTCCATTTTCACCAGATCGAGCGCGGGCGTCGCAGAAAAAAGGAAGTTTTGCTCGACGGGGAAGGAGGGAGACAAGGAAAATCAAAACTGCCCAATGCATGCGACGTAAAACTAGCGTCAGCAATTTCTATCGCTCGCGCTGTTTCCGTTCGGGTTTTTTTTTGCTCCTCCAAAGCGACGGTTTGCATGGCCGAAATAATGAGATTTTAAGATTAATCGAAACGGTGGCGTGATTGGTGGATACGGCAGATGAGGCCTCGATGAAACAGACCGCTAACCTCATGCCTTGGTCGCAATGCAAAGTATTAGGGGACCTCTAAACCCGGACGGGGGGAGTACGAAATTAAACCCGCATGTAAGGGTTCAACCTGCATCTAAAGACAAAACTATCGCATACGGTTTCCTTTTATGAAACATCCGTGTGCATTATTTATAAGTTTAACATACATTTCCGGCCAAAAAGTCGTGTGCATTTCTGTTGCTATGCTCGTCACCAAACTTTAGCTCCATTTTTGGAATATTATCAAGCCTGCATGTAGGGATAATGATGCATCCGCTGTCTTTCTTTATCGCCCCCGCTTTTGGATGAACAGTAGTGTTTTATCTATTTAGCATTTGTGCAACATACGGTATGTTGTGTTACTTCCGTTTGCCATTCAAATGTTTTATGTCAGGGATATATTAATTATTGGTATATATAGTGCAATTTCGGGGTGAGGTACTTGTACCAATTTTTGTTAGTATTTCCTAGTGTGTAAATATCATGCTTTATAATTTTATGAATATATATAGTATATGGAGATACGTGATGAATTCACTGTCATTTTCTATGAGATGGACTGGACTACTCAAGTGAGAGTGGTATGCATGTCAGTGTCTCACATGTATCTTTTGGATCCCTTGTTAAATGAGTGAAATGTGGCGTATTTTTGGCTGCAGTCTTATCATGAATAGTTAAATTCGTTGATAGCGGTAGTACATGAATTTTCTAGAGAATGTAATAAATCTTAATAACTGTTTTTATGAAGAGTTTCCTTTTGAACATCCCAATCCTGATTTCTTCCAACTTTGCCCATCCCCAGAATCCATCATGCTTGAAAGAGTCCCACCTCTCTCATAACTATTTGTCTTTCACATCAACTATATAAGTCCTGGGCAATACCTAGCTGTGTAGTTTTTTTCTTCCTTTTTTGTATTTTAAATAAATTTAAATGCAAAGAGATTTGCCGTGAGCTTCTATTGAAAGGTAAAATGTAAGGGCGGTCTTCCTTTAATATCAATATTACATTACTGAAAGTGAGTAAAACATATTAACTTGTCATACAGAGCCAACAAGCCTTTATCAAAAAATAAAAATAAAACAGAGCGAACAAGCCTGGTCAGAGAGGAAACAAAAGCTTATTGAAACTACATGCCTAATCAACGGAGCTAACTGGTTGTTGAGGTTCACTAGTAATAGTTGTCCTGTCAACTTCATCCTCCACAAACATATTTGACATTGGAAAAGGCGTTCAATTGCCGTGCTCCGCCACAAAGTTCCGCTTCCATCCTTTTGGTGTACTCCACTTTGATCTTCTTCAACCACACGACCACGTCGCTCATTGTTATCCTCTGTTCCGGTGAGTCGCTGGAGCAAAGCAAACCCAGCTCAAATACCGGCACGAGGAATCCTTCATCTAGGCTGCAGCTAGAAGAAGAGGTATAGAATTGAAGTAGCTGGTCATCGACGACATGAACAAGATCCTCGGGAAATGCACGGTGTACCCACTGCCTGAGGGTTAGTTCTCCCCCGAACATAGCATCCGTGGGTCTTTTGCATGTAAAGACTTCAAGGAGCATGATCCCGTAGCTAAATATGTCACTCTCTCGTGATGCTTTTCCAAGAGACCCATACTCTATGAAAAAACATGTGCTAGATGAGTACCTGGTATGGCTAACTATAATTATGTGATGGTTTAACATGTAGTATATGAGTACCTGGTGCCATGTAGCCTACTGTTCCAGGCATGCTCGCACAAAACATGGAGTTGTCATCACCTAGAAGCAACCTAGCAATGCCGAAGTCTGCCACATGCGCAGTCATGTCTTCATCGAACAAAACATTGCTCGGTTTCAAGTCACAGTGTAAAATCAACTCGTATTGATCATTGTGTAGATACTCCATTGCCATCGACACATCGAGCATGATCCCAAGCCTCTCGAGGAACCCCAGCTGCATTTTTCTGTGAGGTTGGTGTAGTAGCTTCTCTAGACTGCCATTTGGCATGTATTGCAGCACAAGGGCTCTAAAGTCTTGGGTGGAACATGCGTTAATTATCCGTATCAGGTTTCGGTGTCTCACCATGCGAAGCACGCGGCACTCGGCATCGAAGCTTCTCATTGCCTGCTCCATCCGCATATCAAGAACTTTTATCGCCACCACCAAACCCTTCAGCTCGCCCTTGAATACTTTTGCAAAGCTTCCAGATCCCAAAATATTCTCTTCACTGAAATTATTTGTGGCGCGAACGATCTCTCGGTACGATACCATTTGATGGCGTATGCTATCGCTTGAATCCAAAGATTTTTTTATGTTCGCCTCATTCTTAAAGTCTTTTCTAGTCCATAAGTATAGGAAAATAGCAATACCGGCAAAAACTACGGTCACAATTGGGAGTAGAAATCTTAGTAAGTGTCTACTACTTGAATGAGATTTTTTAACACATGGAGAAGTTTCTAGGAAGGGACCGCCACATAGTCCAACATTCCCGATCAATGATTGCCACGAGAGGTTTGAGAAAACACCTCCCTCTGGTATTTGACCTTCCAGCATGTTGAATGAAAGGTTCAAGGTAGTCATGTCGGTAAAGTTTGCAAGGAACAAAGGAATGGTACTAGAGAGGTTGTTGAAGGAAAGGTCTAAGGAAGCTAAGCTAGTTAGCTTTTGAAGTGGGTCTGGCATGGGGCCTCTGAACGAATTGTGCGATAGATTTAGGTCAGTTAGCATCTTAAGTTGTCCAATTGATTGTGGGATGCTTCCTATCAAGAAATTAGAAGAAATGTCCATGTTGTATGTTTGTGTTAGCCCAGAAATGTCCGCTGGTAGTGCGCCGTCAAATGAGTTGTAAGAAAGATCTAGTGTGAGAAGCTTATGAAGCTGGAATAGACTTGCAGGTATAATTGAACCTAATTGATTATTGGACAAGTCGATTTTCTCTAACCTACTAAGATTACCTAAGCTGCTTGGTATAGAGCCAAAGAATTTGTTTCCTTGGAGAAATAGTCGTTGTAGACTCCCAAGCATGCCCATTTCTATTGGGATAGTTCCAAAAATGTTGTTGCCGGAGAGATCAAGCCACGTGAGATTTTTCATCGTGGCTATGGATTTTGGAATCGGCTCGGTGAGTAGGTTGTTACTAAAATCTAACGATTGAAGGCTGCTTATGTTTGAAATTACTGCTTGAATTCCACCTGTTAACTTGTTGTAACCCGCGGAGAAGGTGACTAATCCTGAAGTGAGGTTTCCCATATAGTCAGGGAGGGAGCCCGTGAAAGAATTCTGCTCTATGTTAATGGTTCTGCAATTGGAAAGAGTTGACATGAAGTTCATGTTTCCTTCTAAATTATTATTTTGAAAGAAAAGTCTTTCCAAATTAGGTGTGTTGTTGAATAGATAGGGTGGTACTTGGCCACTCAAGTCATTACCATACATCCAAATTTCTGTAAGGTTGTGCAGTTGTAGTAACATCTCGGGAGGGATCTGGCCCGAGAGACGATTGGTGTCAATTAATATGTACCTTAAGGAATGTGTGTTGTTGAATAGATATGGTGGTATTTGGCCACTCAATTCATTTTCGAACAGAGAAATGAACCAAATTTTTGACATACGGGTGAAAAAGTCATGAGGAATTTGGCCGGTGAGGTTGTTAGAAGATAGACTAAGGAGTTCAAGGCTTGAGAGGTTACCTAGTGTGGTAGGAATGTCATTGGATAGGTAATTTCCTTTAAGACGAAGATACTTAAGCCGACCTAGCCTGCCAAGTTCGGGTGGGATGGGACCTGTGAGGTTGGCGTAGGTAATGTTAAGAACTGAGAGGAAAGAGAGGTTACCGAGGTGGGGAACCAAAGACCCAAAGAGTGGCGTGTCCGGCAACGATAGGGCCGTAACGCGCGGCCGACGACGGCTGCATGAGACGCCGACCCAGTGACAGAAAGAGGTGCCAGTCCAGTTGTGGGTGAGGACGCCAAGAGGATCGACGAGCTGGGCTTTAAAAGACAGCAGCGCGGCGAGGTCTGTCTCGCTGCCCGTCGCTGGATTTGAAGAAGGGGAAGCAGAGTTGGCCGGGAGGAGGAGGACCAGTAGGATGATGGGAAGATGGGCAGACGATGACGCAGGTGCTGCCATGGCTCGAGTTAGCTTTTTATCTTGTGAGGATACTTGGGGAGTTCTCAATTTATATGGGTTTTCTGGAAAATGTCAACCTGCTTTGCAATCCTAGTGAGCCTTACGGTCTCCACACGGCAGCTCTAGTGCCACAATTCCGGTTGAGTGCGTCTGACTCATGATCAACGTAAATATGTCCACACCACCAAGGAAGACTTACTGATGTCTTCCTCATGATCATAACGTAACTATGAATTCAACTGCCTGAGCTGGAGGTCCACGCCGCCAAGGAAGACTTGACTGATGACTCAAAACATGTGGTCCGAAACATCAATATTAATTCAACGTGTCCATCTGTCCAATTAAACATTTCTTCCAGAACTCCTATCTCCTAAGTATGATTATAATATTAGCACGTAACCAAGGGTTGGAGATATTTGCACCCTGCAGTATCAAGATATATATATATTGAATTTTGTTGACCAGCAGTTTCAAGATTGTGTGTAGTACAGCTTGCACTTTAACATTTATAAAATTATTCCCAGTTTGGTCTGATCAATTGTTCCTAGTTTTTGTAAGAATTAAGGAAAATGAAGGAAAATGTATGTGTTAAATTGGGGTCTAATTTTAAAACCTGGATGATGTATATTCCTTGCTGTTCCTAGTTGTATTATTTGCACCTTACGGGCCGAAGTAGTACATGTACAGTCAGTTTTTTATTCTAAATAAGATATATATGTGGGAATAAGGAGATCGCAATAATGACAGTCTAGCTACCCTAGTAGGCAATGGAGACCAAATAAATAAATAAATCCAAAATCGTATATTTCAATATGCAAGATTAGTAAAACTAGAACAATACCCCGTGCGTTGCAGCGGGTATCTCTTTAAGAATTCTAATAAAAAGGTTGAAACTTGAATTTTTCTATAGAAATATGCAAGACTTAGTTGAAATGTAAATATGTGTATTTTATAGTTTAAAGGTCATTATGTCTCAAGGATGTATGTACTTGATTGATATAGATAAGTTGAAATCAATGAGTTGAATAAGCGGATGATCTGGATAGTTTGCATGAAGATTGCCGCATAATGTTCTTAGAAACATTTTAGCGGTTGATTACATATAGAAGATAACATAATCTTGAATAACTATTGTATGATTATCATCACTGAAAATAATTGGATTTTTTTTAACTTGGTTGATGAAACTAATTTCGGTGTTGTACATATGATTTTATTGTGTAATTACGTAGGGGAATGTTGTGATCTAGTGGAACAGAGAAAAAGAATGGTGTGGAAAATTTGATGGCTAAAAGATAATAGGATGATGTGTATGCTTACAGAGATATACAATAAATAATTAAAATGAGTGAATGATGTGGATAATTGATTGGCTAAAAAAAGAAATGATGTAAACATGTTAAGATAGACTAATCTTAATTGTATTTAGTGGGCTTTTCCTTCTCACTAAGTATAATTAGATACATAGATACAATTTCATCTCTTTTAGTTTCTTTGTGTGTGATACACACGTCAGCAGAATCTTGCGATGGAGCACGCATAGGGACATCACACTGTGAGCACTGCAACCAACGCGCTCTGAATCGAATCTCGATTCCTCTTACTGCCGGTGAAGGGAGCCCGACAGTGGATGGTTTATATAGTGGCGGCGGCACTACAGGCAGGAGCAGCGGCGCCGGATTCGATGAAGGCGGAAGCGGTGGTATGGAGAGAAAGAAGGGGTGGACAGGTGTGAGAAGCTGACGTGTGGGGTCAGGTTGTCAAGATTGACATGGACCCAAACCTCTCCCAAATATTGGGGGAAACTGAGGATCTTCTCTCGAAATTTCTTTCTAAAGTTTTCTGAGATTTTTTTTATTTCAAAAAAAATCCATTCCTTTTTTGGTTAAAAATCCATATGCATCCCAACATTTAATTGTTATATTTCTCTTAAATTGGCCCCGATAATTTTTATATCTAAGAGAGTAGAGTATTATTTTGTACTTTCACTATTTCTAACTACCCAAACTGTGTACTATCATAATATAGGCGTGCCTTTTTTATGTGAAGTACGTGCCATAATAATTCTATTTCACCACGACATGCAGAAGAATGGATGTTGCATGATCACATATTCTATCCTTAACATGGGAGCACAACAAAGAGCATCCTCTCTCGACACAGACTTTCGCCACGCTTTATAAATAAAACCACAACGCCCCAACCGATGCAAAGTGATGGGATTACCCTTTTACAAAACATATCAAAAGATAAACAGAGAAAACACCAGAAAGTCAAACTTGCCACCGATAACAACGGGACTAAGCCTACAGCTATCGGAACATCACGACAAAGACTTCAAGAAGGAAATGATGCCTACCGCCGCCATTGTCGAGACCGAAGGTATAGGTTTTCACCCGGAGTCCTGACGCGGCAAAGTAGCCATAACAGCGCCCCAAAGAGGGTTACGACACCCGCAGGCATCGCCGGCGCCAGCGCCGGAGCGCTGGGCTTTTGAAATACTTGGACATCAAGTGTTGTCTTCATGGTGGTTGTGATGTTGCTGTAAGGACAGGAACTCTGTAGAAGGATTTTTTTTTAAAGTTTCTTTTTCCGTGTGCATAAGTCGTGGCATTAGGGTATTGCGTTGTTGTAGAGATTGATTGTAATTGGTATCTTCACGATATTATTATATATATAATCTTTATAAAAAAAAAGTAAACTGGCGATTTTAATGCTAGCCATGCCAAGCAGCATTGAACACTGATAAGGATTTTGTGGACAACATGCGTTTTTGATTGGCTGGATGGCCCCATTTAAACTTACCAGAGCATTTCATACACTTATGCACAACATGGCCTTAGACTGCTCACAATGGGAGTAACATATGTGGTAACATAAGTTCCACGTAGGCAAATAAGATGATGTGGCACTCATTTAATGAGGAGATAGGTGCTAGTGCTATCATAGGTAGATACCGTAACATAACTGATTCCAAGACAAGATGTGTCTATAGCCTAATAAATATACTAGTATGATACTATAAATATGTTACTACCCATTGGTGGAGTAGTAACATATACTAGTATCATATGCATGATACTAGTGTATGATACTCCCCATTATGACTAGTCTTATGCAACCTCCAACATTTCAGGCAAGAAAGGATTGTTAGTGTCCCTTTCATGGCCTTATGTGCACAGCATGCATGACCGTTAGTTCCCATGTAGCTTTCTAGCTAGTTGTACTTGTATTCGCCTTGGCATCTGACATGACATACTTCCTCTGTTCCACAATATATCTTACTAAAAGGGCAATATATCTTGATAAAAGGGCTTATGTCGTCTAACAGAGAGTAAAATAGAAGCACATACAAAGCACAGCGATATGGAGGACAAGTTACATGTAGCTCGGTTCTCGAAAAAAATAATCCGACAATTTTCGGTTTAAGAAAAATCGAAAAAAACTGTAGGCGTAGATAATGTTGAGTTCTACCACGGTGAAAAATTTAAATCAAATATTCTTTACATATTAGCCTTAAAAAAAGACAAATGCGTAAATCTGGATCAGGAAATGTGCCGGGTTCCAAAATTTTGAAATCTCGCCAGGTTTATCTTTTTAGGGTAAAAAAATAATACGAATTTTAACTTAAAATTTCACACAGTGGTAGATCTCAACTGTAGCCCCCCCAACCGGGACGGATGCCCCCCCCAACGAGCGCCTTCCACGTACCCGGCGAAAAAAATTGAGGCATCCGTCCTGGTTCGTAGAAACAACCGGGACGGAAGACCCTTTCGTCCCGGTTGTTCCTACGAACCGGGACGGATGCCTCTGCCTATATATACTCGTCTCCTTTCTCCCCAAATTCATAACCGCGCGCAGGAGAATGAACATGACGCCGCCAGGCGGCTCCACTTCCCCGCGCCACACGCCCGTCGTCGCACGCCCGTCGTCGTCCTTCTCCGTCGCGCCGCCCGCGCCGCCCTCCATCGCGCCGCCCCCCCGCACCGCCCTATGTCGTCGCGGCACCCTCCATCACGCCGCTAGTGCCCGCGTCGGCCGCCCACCGTCGCGCGCCCGAGAGGAGGTAAGGCACTACCTCCTTCGCGCCCGAGAGGGCTTTTTTTTCTTTTTCTTTTCTTTTTTACTTACTGTTTTTGTTTTTACTTTTTTATTAGTGTGTTAGAAATGTTAGAATCATTAGTTAGAATGGTTAGAATTGTTAGAATGGACTTAGAAATGTTAGAATCATTAGTTAGAATTTTAGATTTGTTAGAATTAACTTAGAAATTTTAGTGTTAGAAAATTAGACTTAGAAAAATTTTAGTGTTAGAAAAATTTACTTAGAAAAATTTATTTAGGTATTTCACTTAAGAATTTTTAAAAAATTTCACTAAGTTAGTGTTAGAAAATTTCACAAAGTTAGAAATTTTTCACTAAGTTAGAAAATTATTTCACTAAGTTAGTATTAGAAAATTTCACTAAGTTAGTGTTAGAAAATTTCACAAAGTTAGAATAATTTCACTACGTTAGAAAATTTCATTAAGTTAGAAATTTTTCACTAAGTTAGAAAATTTAACTAAGTTAGAAAATTTCACTAAGTTAGTGTTTGAAAATTTCACAAAGTTAGAATAATTTCACTAAGTTAGAAAATTTCATTAAGTTGGAAAATTTTCACTAAGTTAGAAAATTTAACTAAGTTAGAAAATTTCACTAAGTTAGTATTAGAAAATTTCACTAAGTTAGTGTTAGAAAATTTCACAAATTTAGAATAATTTCACTAAGTAAGAAAATTTCCCTAAGTTAGAAAATTTCACTAAGTTAGTGTGTTAGAAAATTTCACTAATTTAGTGTTAGAAAATTTCACAAAGTTAGAATAATTTCACTAAGTTAGAAAATTTCACTAAGAATTTTTTTACTTTTGTGTTAGAAATTTGGACCTGTTATTGCATTTTTACTTGTGATGTTCGTTCGATCTTTTGAACAAATGCCGATGATTGAAAGAGTTTGTTCATACTAAGTTAGTGTTAGAAAATTTCACAAACTTAGAAATTTTTTACTAAGTTAGAAAATTATTTCACTAAGTTAGTATTAGAAAATTTCACTAAGTTAGTGTTAGAAAATTTCACAAAGTTAGAATAATTTCACTAAGTTAGAAAATTTCATGAAGTTAGAAAATTTTCACTAAGTTAGAAAATTTCACTAAGTTAGTATTAGAAAATTTCACTAAGTTAGTGTTAGAAAATTTCACAAAGTTAGAATAATTTCACTAAGTTAGAAAATTTCACTAAGTTAGAAAATTTTCACTAAGTCAGAAAATTTCACTAAGTTAGTGTGTTAGAAAATTTCACTAAGTTAGCGTTAGAAAATTTCACAAAGTTCGAATAATTTCACTAAGTTAGAAAATTTCACTAAGTTAGAATTTTTTTACTTTTGTGTTAGAAATTTCGAGCTGTTATTGCATTTTTACTTGTGATGTTCGCTCGATCTTTTGAACAAATGCCGATGATTGAAAGAGTTGGTTCACACTCAGATGGCCTTGGTGGTTCGATGCGCCTTGTGATTTTCACAAAGTTAGCATCTTGTGCATCCCACTTGGCGCGCCGGTCCACCAAAGGTTTCTTGTATCTGTCCACCCTAAATATGAGGCACACAGACCGATGACCATCTTGTTCTTGTTAAGAGGTACTTCGTGCGGTGGTGCTCCAGGGAAAGGAACGAATGCGAGGGTTTCTGGATTTCTTTACAACTAAATAATGTCCCATATGTAATATGGTTCGTGAGATCCGGATGAAGCTGAACCCTTTAGTGCACATGCGTAATGGTGACATTCCTCAGAAATCCCTTCCGGGGTTATGAAGAATGTCGCCGTTATGTATGTGCACAAAAGGGTCCAACCTTGTCGGATCTCACTATTACAAATATGGTTTTGTTTAGTTTCAAAGATTTCCGGAAACCCTTCTTTCCCCCGCATCGCCAGCACGTGTACTTACCTCGTAACAAGCACAAAATGTGAAGGTCCAACTACACATCAAGGCCCGATGACCATCTTGTTCCTGTTAAGAGGTACTATAGGCGGTGGTGATCCGGGGAAAGGAGAAAGATGAGGGTTTCTGGGTTTTTTGGAACTAAATAACGTCACATATGTAATATCGTGAGATCCGAACGAAGTTAAACCCTTTTGTGCACATACGTAATGGTTACATTCCTCAGAAATTCTTTCCGGGGTTATGAAGAATGTCCCCATTATGTACGTGCACAAAAGGGTCTAAACTTGTTCGGATCTCACGATATTACATATATGATTTTGTTTAGTTTCAAAGATTTCCAAAAATCCTTTTCTTCATCCTTCTCCGCATCGCCATCGCGTGTACTTACCTCGTAACAAGCACAAACTGTGAAGGCCCGATGACCATCTAGGCCCGATGACCATCTTGTTCCTGTTAAGAGGTACTACAGGCGGTGGTGATCCGGGGAAAGGAGGAAGATGGGGGTTTCTGGATTTCTTTGGAACTAAATAACGTCACATATGTAATATCGTGAGATCCGAACGAAGTTAAACCCTTTTGTGCACATACGTAATGGTTACATTCCTCAGAAATCCCTTCTGGGGTTATGAAGAATGTCCCCATTATGTACGTGCACAAAAGGGTGTAACCTTGTTCGGATCTCACGATATTACATATATGATTTTGTTTAGTTTCAAAGATTTCCAAAAATCCTTGTCTTCATCCTTCTCCGGATCGCCATCGCGTGTACTTACGTCGTAACAAGCACAAAATGTGAAGGCCCGATGACCATCTAGGCCCGATGACCATCTTGTTCCTGTTAAGAGGTACTACAGGCGGTGATGATCCGGGGAAAGGAGGAAGATGGGGGTTTCTGGATTTCTTTGGAACTAAATAACGTCACATATGTAATATCGTGAGATCCGAACGAAGTTAAACCCTTTTGTCGACATACGTAATGGTGACATTCCTCACAAATCCCTTTCGGGGTTATGAAGAATGTCCCCATTAGATATGTGGACAAAAGGGTCTAACCTTGTTCGGATCTCACGATATTACAATATGATTTTGTTTAGTTTCAAAGATTTTCAAAAATCCTTGTCTTCATCTTCTCCAGATCGTCATCGCGTGTACTTACCTTGTAACAAGCACAAAATGTGAAGGTCTAGACAGGAGTATGACTAGCAGAACGGATCCAGTCTTTCCTAATAAACTTGCGACTCGAACGGGGCATAACATCATTCCAGATTATCCTGTCGTGTGTGAAAACCTTGTAGATCACTTCCTCTTGAAGAAGAAGAGGAAGTGATCTGCAATGTTTTTACACATCACATGGATAATCTTGGATGCTACATCTGTTATGTCCCGTTCGAGTCGCAACTTTATTCGGCAAGACTCGATCTGATCTGCTAGTCTAACTTTGTTCGGATCTCACTAACACTTACGTCTTTGATTTTCTTTCGTTTCTCAGAAACCCTTATCTTCATGCTTTGTGTTTAACTTTCATCTTATTTATGTCATATTTCTCCATTTATTATTTTTTACTAAGTTAGAAACACTAAGGTATTTTACTTAATTACAGAATATTTACTTAGTCCGGGCCTGTTTTTAGTTCATGTCTCTGTTGGACCCGCCGGGCGATGTCCGGGACTGGGCCCCGCCGGGCTGGCACTGGGAGCTCCTTAGTACCGGGGCACGCGGCTTGGTGAGAAATCCGGGTGACGTAGTCGACCCGGATATTCTTTGGTGGCCATCGCGTGGGCCACACTCGGTGCGGAGAGAGCCGGCCCCTGAGGAGGTGGTACAACAACGTATCAGGGAGGAGGACGAGCACGTCCGTCGCTACATGTACTTTCTCGATAGGCAGTATAGCAGCAGTTGGTCGATTATTCGGAGGGTTCCTTACCACGTGAGCTATTCCCCTGTGAGGGTTCCTTATGTATGGATGCGTAGCACCCGCGACTCAGCACCCCGCGGCTTAGGACCCGGTCGGAGTTAATTAGTTTGAGAGATGTTTTGATGAATATGTATAAGTGATGATAATATTACATTGTTATGTATTAGGGTTAAATAAAATGAACCCGAGCTATGTAACTCTTGGTGTGTATTATCATACGTTTAAATAGTTCATGAATATGTTGCTCTTTTTGTGTATTATCTATAAGCAATTTTGATGAAATTAATGGATCATTAGTTATTATCTATAAGCAATTTTGATGAAATGGATCTGGAACATATAGTTACTCTTTTTTGTGTATTTTCAGAATATATAGTATGGAGCCAAGAGACGAAGATGCGGAAAACTTGCTCGAGTGTTTAATCCGTGGGACCGAGGGAGAGACCGATGTGAGCCAGTGGATAAACGACTCCGGTGAGGGAGATCCGGAGCTAACCCGATGAGACGTCTCTGCTGAGGGAGAAGCCGACGGCTCCGATAAGGTTGCAGCCGACGGCTCCGGTGGAGCCGTACAAATTACAAACACCGGCTCCGATGTGCATATAGATATGATAATTAATGAAGCATCCGTTGTCTATATACATGTATTAACATTCTTTATATTTTTAGCCATTCGGTTCAAACATATCAACCGGAAAAAGGACGAAACGAGGCGCAACAAAAATGTTGAAAGATACAGAAAGATATAGGATCGAAATGATCAGAGCAGACGGCGCACCCGAGATTCCCGCTGATGTTGCCCAAAAATTTGTGAAGCAATGCGGAGTGCTAGTTAGGGATCACATCCCGATCACTGTTCATGAGTTGAATGAGCCAAAAGATCCGCGGAGATAAGGAATTTCATTTGTGAGCAAAAAAGCCAAAGACAATCTTTTCAAAAAGATCATGTGTAATTCGACCTTACCCTTGCCAGAGGTGGACGAGAATGAGGCGGATGAGAATGAGGAGATAGATGGTGAAGCTGATGTTACTAAAAAGAAACTTGAGTTACTGTAAAAGGTCAAGGCGTGGACTCTGAAAAACATGGCCAAGCAATTCAAAAACTGGAAGAAAACATTGAACCTTGACTTTGTTAAGAAGGGCAAGACTCCAGATAGGGGGACACGGTCTTAGAGTGCTATGAGGGTCCCTTTTCTTCGGGGCTCGATTAGCCGTGCGCCCAAGGTTCTTTGGGCTTGATGCGAAGAAGAGTTGAGTTGTGTTGAGTGCCCCGCTTGGTGGAAGGGCCTTTCCATCTGGCGGGTTATTCATGCGTGTACGGCCAAATTGGTGCAACCCTGCAGGGATAATCTTCTCGAGAAGCCGTGTTTTCCTTGGTTATGGATTACTTGGTGAAAGTACTGGCTAACAAGTACTCAGGACAACTTAAACCTAATGATTAACAACCTTACACCCAATGATTAACAACTTGACTAGTAATAGGCTTATTGACACAATAATCTGAACCATCATGAATCCAACTGTGTGAGTTATCCTCGGATTGCTTCTTTGGATAAGGGGCGAGAAACAGGATGGGTTTGTTTGGAGTTAGTTGATAGGTTGGTTACGATACACGATCTTATCTCCTTTCTGATAGCCGGAAGTTGTAGTATGTTCTGTAGTTGGTTAGAGCAGCCAGTTGCAGCATCTTTTATATTTCCCTTCCTTCCGTTGAACCCAAAGCATCTGCGCTTGGTGTTGACGGGTTACACTTTGGTGAACTGTGAGTCTTGCTTGCCAGTACGTTTATGTACTGACCCCTTTGGGGCTGTGGTTTACGCAGACTACGATTCCGAGGATCTACATGGTGGCTACTACGTGGAGTTTGACGAGACTGCTGACGAGTAGATAGCGGACCCGGGCAGGATCCGAGACTTCGTGGATGGGCTCCGTCTTTTCGTTTCCGGCCTCTTAGGCCTATTTGGTTCTTGTCTGTACTCAGACATGTTGAATGCTTCCGCTGTGATGTAATGATGTATTGTTGGGGCATGTGCCCTCTGAATGATTGTATTTGCTATCTCTGCTCTAATGAGAGCCATTTGCAACTTATTTCAATCTTTTGTGTCGTAGAGATCTGTTGTGATATCAGTTGTTCAACGCCGTTGACGTACCATGTGTGTATGTTTTGAAGTACGTCAACGGAAGTGTCCTGATTTCTATGGGATAGTTTACGTCGACGCTGAACAGATAGGCAGACTTTGTGAAGTACAAGATGTTAGAGAATGCACAGGAAAGGACAAAAACAAATGAGAAAAACGCCGCCAAAAAGGTATATCACCATGTTATGGGGCAAACTGGCTACAAGGGTTCCATGCCCAAGTGGGAGAAATGGGAGAACGACCTGCTTGAGAAGGGGATCACTCCCGAGCCGTTCTTGTGGGTTGAGCGGACAAGGTCATGGTTCTACGGGCATGGGGGCACGTTGGGCGCCGAAGGAAATGCAATCTATAACATAAGGCATAAAGAGGGGAAGTTTGTGCCAGATAGAGAGAACGACGAGCTCACACGCGCCCTCGGGAATAAGGAACATGTAGGGCGTACACGAGGCAGAGAAGGAAATCCTCCGTGGAGTATTGGGTTTGACGACAGCAAAAAGAAATACCCGATAGAAGCCGTCAACGGAAAAAGGACGCAGAGGCAGCTGAAGCAGAGAGTCAGGCAAACTGGAGGCGTCAACTTGAAGAACAGATAAAGCGGACGCAGGATGTAGCAATGCAGCAGCAGGAGCAAATTAACACACTTAGCCAGCAGCTAGTGTCTACCGGCGTACCACACATGGTAGAAGGTGAAGTCGATGCTACCGGCGCCGCACATTCTCATCGGAGAAGCAGCGTTGCGTCCACGCAGCTCCCGGGTGATGATGCACCGCCGATGATGCACCCGATGGATGATATCACGGAGATGACAACCTGTGAGCTCCACGTGAAGGTCGTCAATATAACCATCAAGACGGCGGTCGGCTATGTCTTACCAATTGGCAACGAACCAACTCACTTTAGTCTTCCGGTTCCACGGGGCTACGCTATTGTTGGGGTCGATGAAGTTGTCAACGGATTCGAGCGGGTGAAGCTTGAATTCCCTAAAGGTGAAGACGGAGAGGTGACTGAACTCGGAGAAGCCAAGAAGTTGACCGTTCTATGGATAAAGGAATGCATTGTGCTTCCAAATCAGACGGCAGGGCCATCGACTCCTCACCATTCTCCAGCGCAACAGTCTCCAGCGCGGTCGTCTCAGCCATGCATGCCGTCTCCAGCGCGGTCGCCTACGCCGTGCACGTCTCCAGCGCGGTCGCCTACGCCGTCGCGTCAGCCTTCTCCGCCCACTAAGTTTCTGCCGAAACGTAAAAGATCACCCAAACGTCAACGGTCACCCCTCCCGAAGGTACCAAAGAAGTTACCCAAGTTACCTTACGACTATACTCCTTAGCAAAACCAGGAAATCGCAAGGGACGGATACGAGGCGTGGAAGGCGAAGCGGAAGGAGAAGAAAAAGGCAGATTTCCCCGAGACCGAAGAAGATATAGAACGAGCGTGGAAAATGGTGAAGACTCTTCATCAACCGGAGCCGAGTCTGTCATCTGACTATGACCGCTCTATTCTGAAGTCACACCAGGAAATGGTGCGGTCGACGAAGAGTAGTAGCGCATGCGGGAAAAGGGGGAAATCAGTTGCCCAGCTCGGAGAGCAGAAAAACAATCCATCTCCCCGCTCTATGTGTTATAGTAAACTAGTTCATGCCATTCTATGTGTTACAGTAAACTTCAAGTCACATTTAACTGATCACATATATTATATTATGTTCTTAGTGGTTCATACTGGACCTGGTGTGCTGAGCATGGCTAATGCTGGGCCAAACACGAACGGCAGCCAATTCTTCATCTACACTGTCACTGTAATTGTCTACTTCCTCTAATTTTTCAATGCTGCTGTTGTTTTGTCAATTTTGAACACTATACATGTTTACTGATTCCAATCTGGTGCCTGCTGCTACACCGGTTGCAGACACCGTGGCTGGACGGGAGGCACGTTGTCTTTGGCCAGGTTCTCGAAGGCATGGACAGAGGCGACCGTCCCAAGAAGAAGGTTGTCATCAGCGAGTGCGGGGAGCTTCCAGTGGTCTGAGTGTTAGATGGCTATCTATTTTCTTCCATCTCCGCCTCTAGATTTCGCTCTGAACTTCTGAGGCCTTATCGGAGTAGTTAGAGATTATGCTGAGTTTTCTAATCTGAGGCGTGCGGCATGCCTCTACTGTTTGACCGGAATAAAAACGTGCTTGTTTTCCCTAACCCATTGAGGGTGGGAATAACTTTTGTAGCTCTGTTCATGACAGATAATGAATATGCCATCTGCGCTTTCTTGTGGATTGATGAATGCTTGTTATCCTGCAAACTGAACTGTAATTTCCAACTTATGTTGCTACGACATCAAAATAAAATCCATCAAACGTTTCTAAAAACCTGCTAGAATTAACGCCCACTATGGTTTTGTGTACATTAAACCAAAGTACATTTATGCAAGTTTTTATCTCGAGTGCCACACCACTATTGTATTCTCTATTTTGAATAACCACTAACCCAGGAGGAACTATTCATGATCTAAAGTTCTGGCACACTGCAGGCCAGTTAAAAACATAATGCCTATAATTAGCCATTTGTATTTTCAATTGATACACAGTGTAAGAGATAATCCCTAGCATTTTCCCTAAAAATACATATAGTGGCAATGTTAATTAGTTGGCCACATGTGGAAGTACATAGATTGATGATACAAAACTAGTCTAAAAATGTGTGTGTGATAAAATTATTGAGTAGGCGTGTGGTCTACAAGAACACAAGATTTAAGCATAATTTGTCAATGTTTAGAATATTTGATCCTGGAATTTTTTTTTCAAAAAAAAAGTTAGTGAAAGATAGAGTTCGAGTGTTAACAAGGAGGGAGAGTAATGGAAATTTGTTCAAACGTTTATGCACGGTCCATCTTGTGCCATCATTGTTTCGGCATCGCGAAATTTTTTCTTTTCACAATAACTTAATTATTTTAATTATGGTTCCTCAAGATGTCGCTTTTTCTTATGTCTCTCTAAATGGTATATCAATTTTAATGTAGCAGAAAATCAATTATATTCGATAGCAAATTATTTTTAGTTTCTATAAGATATCACGTATTTGATGCATGGTAAGACGACTTCACAGAAAATCTCTAAATGATATAACAATTTATTGAAGAATATTTTTTTCACTATGGTGTGAGACTAATTAATTAATTAGATCTCACACCTTATTTAAATGTTAAGAAAAATCCAAAGGAAGAATATTATTAATTAATTAGATCTCACACCTTATAAAATATCGTTAATTAATTAGATCTCATACCTTATTTAAATATTTATAATTAATTAGATCTAATACCTTATTAATTAATTAGATCTCACAACTTATTACATTTTCAATACAGAGGGATTACACCTTATATATTGTCATCCTCACGAGCCACAACCAAACCAAAACTCACCCGTAAGAAAAACATGGCTACCACCACCTCCACGCTCACGGCCACCACCACCGTTAGCAACAAGCTGCGTATCCTACTCATTCCAGTTTTCGCAACCAGCCACATCCAACCCTTCACGGAGCTTGCAATTTGCCTCGCAGGAGCTAATGAAGCCGTAGAAGCAACAGTTGCGGTCACGCCGTCGAATATCTCTATCGTTCAGTCCTTGCTGGACCGCGGGCACAATACATCAGCCGTTAAGATAGCCACCTATCCATTCCCAACCGTTGACGGCCTCCCAAAGGGCATGGAGAACTTCGGGAACGCCGCCACCCCGGGTGAATCGTCACGTATGATGGCCGCGTCGATAAGCGAGGCCCTGACGCGCCCTGCCCAGGAGACCCTCATCCGGGCACAGTCTCCGGACGCGATCATCACAGACATAACATTCTTCTGGAACAGTGGCATAGCCGACGAGCTCGACGTGCCATGTGTTGCATTTAGTGTCATTGGCGCCTTCTCGATGCTTTCCATTCGTCATCTCGTGGAAAACATGGGCACCAACGACGACGACGATGGCGTTGTTGTGGTCCCCCGGTTTCCTATCCCTCGCATACAGATTCCGAGGAAGGAGCTTCCCGGCTTCTTTAGGAGAAATGATTGCTCATTTGGTAACAAGTTTGTTTCACTTCAGGCTGACTGCTTTGGATATGCCATAAACACATCACTTGAGCTAGAGCAACAATACTACGAGATGTACACGCGTGAAGGCCACGTGAAGCGTGCATACTTTCTAGGGCCTTTGGCTCTGCTATCATCATCACCAACCACAACAGGCACCGACTCAGAGTGCGACATCATGGGCTGGCTGGATTCAAAGCCAACCCGTTCCGTGGTGTACTTATCCTCTGGCAGCATGGCGCACATCAAGGATTCTCAGCTGGACGAGCTTGCTCTTGGGCTGGAGATCTCTGGGACGTCCTTCTTGTGGGTGGTGAGGGGAATGAAGGAGTGGAGTCCACCAAAGGGGTGGGAGGAGCGTGTTGGAGATAGGGGGTTCATCATTAGAACTTGGGCTCCACAGACGGCTATACTAGGCACCAGGCGGTGGGTGCGTTTGTGACACAATGTGGGTGGAACTCCGTCCTAGAGACCGTGGCGGCAGGCGTGCCGGTGCTCACATGGCCCTACTCTTATGAGCAGTTCATCACGGTGTGGCTGATTTTTCACCATTTGAATGCCCTAAACGAGAGATAACAGTTCTTGTAGGCGGCAAAAGCAGGGACATGATTCTGCCGGGAGTTCCTGTACGAGTGCAGGACAGTCCACTCCCAGACGACGACTATGAACTGGTGGTTGCTTTGCTCTTTGTTTGTGCGGGACACTGGTCCTACGGCCGGCTTTTGCTGGCCGAGACGAATCCCGTACTATGTGTTCCCGCCGTCGACCATCACGCCGGTCTGTGACGCCAACGCCGGCGTCCACGACGATGTCGATGTGTCCACCGATAAGACTGTCTTCACTCTTCACCGTGGTCCAACTACCTTGGTGCAAGCTTCACTCGTCGTTCACGTTGGTGCGTGCTTCTGTGTTGCGCGAGCGGCCGCTGGCCAAGCAAGCCGTGGCATAATCAATGGCTAAAAAAAAAGTAACGGTGAACTCTATCATTTTTAATCAACGGCTAAAATAAATTGTGTAATAATCAATGTCTAATGGAAAACATAGTTTGTTTTCACACAATACTTGAATTGAGCCGCATAAGCTATAGTTTCAACTTTTTATGAACACAAACAATCTATGGTTTTGTTTTGTTTTCCAATATTTATATGAACGTAGAAGCAAATATTGCGTCATTCTAAAAGAAAAGTCCATCTACAGATGTAGTCAATTTACGGGTGTCCTCACACAAAATATCCTAGTGAGGTATTTTCTTAGAAGAACTAAAAACATAATACTGTCATTAATTTGCCTTTACTTAAAACCAATTACCGAAAGGGAAAATATCACATATTTTATTCCTCTAAAAACCCGAAACAAAACTTGGCTTAAATTTGGTATGATCTTAACTTGGCTTAAACTTGGCTTAAACAAAACATAATACTTGTCTCCAAACATTTTGCCTGCCAAGCCGTAAGTAAAATCATGTACTTATGCATAAGTTCTGTGTTCTAAGACAAAGTAAAAGAAGGAGCAGTTTTAAATGCCCTGGGTAGATTCTTAGCTAAAATACCTGGAACACAAAATAGAATGACCCTAGCCCAATAACTCGCTCGGCCATGTAACTTATGGTCTGCCATTCACAACAATTGAATGCTAGCATCATAAGCTGTAGAAACCAAGTCAAATTAGCAATAATCAAAGAAAATTAAGATACGTCTACTTTCTTCCTTTGGCCATATCTGCATCCGATAGTCGTGACAATAATATGACCACTTTATGGTCCATTCCCACTAATGATTTTTGCCTCTACTTCTTGCAAAAAAATGTGTGAATTAGATCAAGTGTAAAATTCAAGCAAATCTGGCCTAACATTGTAAACAGAAAGACCATAGGAGATAGATCATACCTTCTCATCTTTTATTCTCATATTTATCATTTCAGACGGCAATGTATCCACAGTGAGAGTACTTCCACCACCATCTCTCGGCCCAGATGTCGGTGCCACACCAAGTGAGGCCATTGGTATCTGACTTGGAATCACAACACTAAAACCAAAAGAAGCACAAGTTAGGAACTTGAGTTGCTATTACAAATATGTCAGTGGAAAGTATACAAATCAGAGGTCTGTATATCTGACATGAACATCAATAGACTTCCAACCTCCAAGAGTGATGACCGACAAGTATAGGGGGTGTATCGTAGTACTTTCGACAAATAAGAGTGTCGAACCCAACGAGGAGCAGAAGGTGTTGACAAGCAGTTTCGATGAAGAAATGACTGTAAATACTGAAAGATAGATTTGTTGCGGTTTTTGATATTGCAGATAAATAAAGTGCGAGTAGATAAAATGCAGTAATAATAATTGCAGCAAGTGACCCAATCATTTCTTCAGCAAAGGAAAAACCGGTGGGTTTACTTATGATTAACGTACGTTCTCGAGGACAAACGGGAGGTTTCTGTCAAGTGTGCTTTTGTTCAATCCAGCTAAAAAATCTTAGGTGTTTTGAATATGTGTTGTGTGGGAAAACCTATGCTAATGTACCGTCCCATCCAAGACTAACACATACTTGTGATTATACCCCTTGCAAGCATCCGCAACTACAAGAAAGTAATTAAGAAATAAATCTAACCACAGGTTTAAACTCCGGGATCCTACGCTCCCTCGTGTAATGGTTTCCAAATGGGGGTTTAGCTTTCTGTCACTCCGACAACCCCATAATTAGTAGCCAAATACACGATGCATTCCCCTAGGCCCATAAATGGTGAAGTATCATGTAGTCGACGTTCACATGACACCACTAGGAGAATAACACCACAACTTAAATATCAAACATTAAATATTACTCAACATTACTCCACTACTAACAACTTGACTTTTCCCATGTCCTCAAGAACAACATGAACTACTCACAAGAAATCATATGGATCATGATCAGATGTGATATAATGGAAGATAACAATCTGGTCATAAAGTGCAAACGCCGATAAATCTCACAAGCTCAACTACTAACAAGTAATCCACACCGGGAGAGAGATCTAATGTAAAACAACGATAGAGACCCCTAATTGTTACAGCAGGATGACGGTGGATGATGAGGGTGATGGTGCTGGTGTTGATGACGATGATGATGATGCCCGGAGTGATGACGGTGACGGTGACGATGGCGGTGATTTCCCCTCTCCGGAGAGGAATTTCCTCGGCAGATTTTTCCCTGTCAGAGAGATTTTCTTTCTCGGGTGTTTTCCGCCCTGAGGCGGCGGCGGAATAAGTCTTCGACGATGGTATGAGACTTAGGGTTCCCTCGGGGCCAAGTACGCCAAAAATATCCACCAGGGGTGGGCCAGGGTGGCCACACCAGCTGGTGGCGCGGCCGGGGGAGGGGGAGGGCGCCACCTCATGGTGTGGGCCCCTGGTGGCCCCCCTTTGGCTCCCCTAATAGCTGGACTCCTTCTCTGAACTTCTAAGACACCCCGTGTCGCACCCGGACTTCTAGAGGATACTCGCTGTTCCGTTGAACAGTAGTAGATTGGATTACGGGGCTTACCGGCACCCGCGTCCTCTTACGAGTAGGCCAACACACGTATGTGTGACAACCAACCCCTATCTGTTCAGCGTCGACGTAAACTATCCCATAGAAATCAGGACACTTCCGTTGACGTACTTCAAAACATACACACATGGTACGTCAACGGCGTTGAACAACTGATATCACAACAGATCTCTACGACACAAAAGATTGAAATAAGTTGCAAATGGCTCTCATTAGAGCAGAGATAGCAAATACAATCATTCAGAGGGCACATGCCCCAACAATACATCATTACATCACAGCGGAAGCATTCAACATGTCTGAGTACAGACAAGAACCAAATAGGCCTAAGAGGCCGGAAACGAAAAGACGGAGCCCATCCACGAAGTCTCGGATCCTGCCCGGGTCCGCTATCTACTCGTCAGCAGTCTCGTCAAACTCCACGTAGTAGCCACCATGTAGATCCTCGGAATCGTAGTCTGCGTAAACCACAGCCCCAAAGGGGTCAGTACATAAACGTACTGGCAAGCAAGACTCACAGTTCACCAAAGTGTAACCCGTCAACACCAAGCGCAGATGCTTTGGGTTCAACGGAAGGAAGGGAAATATAAAAGATGCTGCAACTGGCTGCTCTAACCAACTACAGAACATACTACAACTTCCGGCTATCAGAAAGGAGATAAGATCGTGTATCGTAACCAACCTATCAACTAACTCCAAACAAACCCATCCTGTTTCTCGCCCCTTATCCAAAGAAGCAATCCGAGGATAACTCACACAGTTGGATTCATGATGGTTCAGATTATTGTGTCAATAAGCCTATTACTAGTCAAGTTGTTAATCATTGGGTGTAAGGTTGTTAATCATTAGGTTTAAGTTGTCCTGAGTACTTGTTAGCCAGTACTTTCACCAAGTAATCCATAACCAAGGAAAACACGGCTTCTCGAGAAGATTATCCCTGCAGGGTTGCACCAATTTGGCCGTACACGCATGAATAACCCGCCAGATGGAAAGGCCCTTCCACCAAGCGGGGCACTCAACACAACTCAACTCTTCTTCGCATCAAGCCCAAAGAACCTTGGGCGCACGGCTAATCGAGCCCCGAAGAAAAGGGACCCTCATAGCACTCTAAGACCGTGTCCCCCTATATGCCGACTACGAAAGTTCCACCCGGGATCCAAGGGCTCGCAAGATCATGCATGCAGCAAATGGAAAACCCGAACTAAATGAGGCGATTTGGACGAGATGCGAATCGAGTCAAGTTGCGGGGGGCGCCCATACTCGCTTCCCACATGCGGTTAGTGCGCTCATCATGGATCAGTAGACAAGACCCTTTTCCTATTAGGGTCGACACTAGCAGGCCTCAAAACCACAAGGGCCTCCTGCCGGTGCCTTATCATCAAATTATTATTTAACAATAACATTAGCATGATTGATTGATTAAACATCGAGCCCCCAGAACATAATAGAAATAGTAACAGAAAGTAACGGGTAACAGACTCGAGCAAAACAACCTAAGCATGCTAGTAAGACACTGGCTCAAACAATGGGTTGTAGGAAGGGAGATGAGGCATAACCAGGTTTAAAGGATTCATGTGATAGGTTCGTAACAGAAACAACTACTACTAAGGATAGCAGAAAAGAACAACGGAAAGTATCGGTAACCAATGTTGAAAGGAACACAGTGGTTCATGTGAGTGATAACTTGCCTACAAACCCAGTAGCCTGGTACTGAGCTAACTCCTTAGAAGGGGTGTCGTAAGTATCGTCGGTCTCAACATCGTCGTGTATCCGAGAAGAAGCAAACAAACAATGCAGAAAGATAAACAATCAATCACATGGCATAGTGCACAAACATGGGATGATGCATGGCAATTTAATTGATGCATCAAAATAAACTAGTTGACAAAATAATAACATGATTAAATGGACCCACATGCAATTTGGGATTGCATATGGAAAGCCCATGAATTATGGTTGAATTAATTGTTTTACAGCTAATCATCATATGAAAGTGGGTTAGCATGATGCATGGATGAGTAAAACAGCAAGATAACAACAATAGAAACAAATAGAAATAAGGTTTAACAAGTTTGGAATTTCAGTTATTAAGTTAGGAAATTTTGGTTACTTAAAGGTGTCACACAAGCATTTGTTGTTTTCATCAAGTTAAATTGTTCAAAACAGATAACAAAATTTATATCTGAAAAGAAAACAAGATTTTAGTTGGAATACATGTTTCACTTGTTGAAAAAGGATTTCAAATAAATTACTTATGAATTAAGCAAGTTTAAGCAAGAATTAAATGAATTTAATTCAAACATGAACTTATTTGAATTTTTAATTTTCCAAAGCATTAAACCAAATTCATATTTCAAAAGTTTATACTTTTATGGTTGGAAAACATATTTTATATGTCCCAAAAGAATTTTAGTTGATTAAGTTATGAATTTAACAATATTAAATTAATTAAACAAGATTTGAATCATTTAACCAATTTTTATTATTCAAAACAGGAAACAAATTTTATATTTGGAAAGGTGGTTTAATTGTGCATGGAAAACATATTTCATTTGTGGAAATTGGATTTAAAATGAGCAAGTTATTATTTTGGCAATTTTAAATGCATTAATTAAGAAACAGTTGTTTTCAGTAATTTAAATTATTCAAAACAGCAAACAAAATTTATATTTGGAAAGTACATGAAAATTTGATTGGAAAACATATTTAGTTTGTGCAATTTGGAATTTTTATGAACAAGTTATGAATTTTGCAAGTTTAAGTGAATTTGACAAGTTTTCAAATTTTGCACCAATTTAAAATGTTCAAAACAGTTAACAAATTTTATATTTGGATAGAACATTTAATTTGGGACAGAAAACATATTTAAAAAGTGAAAATTGGAGTTAAAATGAAATAGTTATGCAATTTACAATTTTAGGGTGCAATCTGCCATTTTAATTCATCTAGGGACTTAGGAAATATTTTTACAGGGGTCTAGATTAATTACCAGGGGCCTATTGGTGATTACTGACAAGTTCTGTAACCAAAACATTGCAAAAAATAAAAGTTTGTTTTATTTGGGAGAGGGGGGACTCGATCCCCTCACCTCCTAACTGCACCAAAGGGACCTAACCAGTGGGATGTTTCTCTGTGTGTTGCTAGGATGGGAGCAGCGAGGAGGATAAGGTTCAGACAACCACTCTGAACCAAACGAAAAATAACAGCAAAAAGGTGGGGTGCGGGACTCGAACCCGCGACCTGTGGGTTCGCACGCTGTGGTCACTGCCACTGCGGCTCGGCTGGATTTCGTGACTGTACATGGGTACGTCGAAGGATAAGGTTTTGTCAGCGCAGGTAACTGAATTTAACTGAACTTGGTGCAGGTTCTGTTACTGAGATCGACAGAGGAAAACAGACGACCGCCGTCTCGTGTCCGTTGCGCGCGGTGGTCGGATGGGCGTGGGGGTGCGGTGTGCCTGGGAGGAGGAGGGAGGAGCGGTGCGGGGATGAGTGCCTAGGGCGTGTGCGGGAAGGCGGACAGAGCGAGAGGGCGATCACCTGCAGCAGTTCGTCGTCGTTCAGAAGACGAGCGGAACCGGAGGGAACTCCGGCGACGGCGCGGCAACTCCGGTGCGTCCCAACACGCGTCGAGGAGGCGAAAGGCGAGGGTGAACCACCGCGGTTCCATTCCCGCGGTGGGTTTGGCTCGAGGATGGCCGGCGACGGGATGGTGGCGGTGATTCTCACGGCGGTTGGGTGGACAAGTTTCAGAGACAAAGGCGTTCAGGTGGGGGAAGGAAGGGAGAAGTGGCGGCGCTAGGGTTCTAGGCTAGGCAGAGGGTAGGCGGGTGGTTGTTTTATGGGGATCGGGGCTTGGTACGGCAGCGCATCCGGGAGGGGGCGGAAGGATCGCACGGTGGTGCGCCATGTCGTACAGAGGTGACATCATCGCGAGGAAGGTGACAGCGATGGAGGGAGTGGGACAGAAAGGAAAAAGGGCCTGGGGGAAAAGATATTGGGCTGCTAGGGGGGAAAATGGGCTGGCTGCTGTGCTCTCCTTTCTTTTTATTATATTTGCTTTTTCTGTTTTTTTTTTGTAGCAAGTTAGAAAAGGAAGGAAACATGAGATTTTGGTTAGCAAAGATGTCATAAAAATTTAGTTAAGCTAGTTGGGTTAAAAGAAAACATTAGCCAAGTTTTGTTTTCAGAAAATTTTAAATTAGCTTGATGTTTGTTTGAAATTCAAATTGGATGTATTTTAATTAAGTGATCATTTAATACAACAAACTTTGAATAGGGGAACCCCTATGATTGAAATTGATTAAAATTTAGTTGATTGGCTTGTTAAGGTTTATAAGTTCAAAAGTGTTCTTGTTTGATGTATTTGATTTGAAATTGAAGGTGATTTAATTAATTGAGTGAATTAATGGTTTGACTAAAACCAACAATTTAATGAGTGATCAACATGGAATAAAATGGAACAATTTAATGAGTGATCAACCCCGGATCTCCCCCTTCTTCTTCTAATCTTCTGAAATATGGTATCTCGACGGTGCTTTTTCCATCAGATTTCTGGTCCCGATGTTTATTCTCCAAAAATTATGAAACATACAAAATAAGATAAAATAACATAAGAGATGCATCATAACATGAAATATATCGATGAATAACAGAAAATTATGATATAAATAGTGATGCAAAATGGACATATCAAGGAGTACAAACTAACCATCAGTAGAAGGGACGCAAGGATATCTTATTGCAAAACAAAATCACTTGAGTGAATGGTTGCATGATGATTCACACATACTTAGAGTGTAATTCCTGAATCAGAATACTACATGCAGAATGGATAGACAGAAATAGAGATACCACCGAGTAGAAATAATTAAGAATGAATTAACATAATAATATGGCAACACTATAACATGAATGTACGTATCCAACAAATAAATTGCGCATTTTTGCTAAAATTATGCAGACGCGGACAAAAAATATGTTGGGATAAATGGTGGATAATAACAATAAAATATGCTGGATCACTACTACTTTGAAAAGGTTGCTTGACAAAAAGGAGAAAAAGAATCGCGGTTATAGAGCAGAGAATCCGAATGAGCACAAAGTGTCCATCAACAACTTCTGAATATACACACATCTTGCGCATCGACTATCGGTGTAATCTAATCTTGACGCAGTGACTTTGCAAAAAAGACTCGCTCTTGCCACCCTTGGCTGCAGAAGCTTTGTTAAGCAAAATTATAATTATTCCCAGGTTGGATTCCGGAGTGTAATCAGTGGACCGTGGTTCAATGAATATCAGCAGGCCCGTCGATGGCCACGTGCGAACTGGGCCCCCATATCTTAGGTCTAGCTGCTAATCAAGTAGACAAATGTCAGACCCAAGTTGCAAATCCCTGTTGCCCAACTAGTATTGGACGTCGTCGTGCAATCAAACTCATGGTGTGTCTTTCTACCGTCCTCATGTTTGCTGTCTTGTTTACATATGTGTTTGTTCTTGCCGTTGGAGTGGATGGGGTGCATCGTTTTCCCCTTTCCTGTGGTGGAAATCTAAGATGCGTATAGAGTGTGTCCAGATTACACTCCGTTCCAAGTTCCATGTTCATGTCAATGTCTAGACCCAATAATTAACATTTCTGTTAAGGTTGTAGTAAGACCATGCAAGTAGTATATATAAGGTATCTGCTTTTTTTTTTTGCCAAAGTCCACGACCCTAAATTAACGCATTGTTCTTTGAATACTGGAGTCTGTTCCGCTAGCCCGAGCAACTGATCCTGCTTTTTTTTTGAAAAGGGAAACCCAGCCTCTGCATCATCAGGTTGATGCATACGGCTTTTATTAAACAATCATCATCCAAGTTTTAGTTTACAAGCAAGGACCACTCTCATAGAAACTCAATAGCCCTAGAGAGGAAATCAGAGATACAAAAAAACGTAACATGATGTCTATCGGCCTAACCCCATCAACATGGGACTATCCATTACATATCCGTTTACTACGCAACCAGCCACCCTTGCTGAAGATAGCCTGAACGACCGCCATCATCCGAGTGCATCCACCATCCAAACAAACACGCTGGTCCTCTGGCAGCAGATGAGACCATTGATGCATCCAATAGTTGGCTTGATGAATAACCTGCAAAAAATTCCCAACTTTCTCATTGTTAAAAATAATCCCATTTCTGTGATTCCATACAGTCCACAATAAAGCACATACTCCAATACCTATAAGTGCTTTTGAACCATTATCAACTCCACATAACCAATTACCAAACAAATTTGGAACATTAGCAGGAGGTGAGATACTAAAAGTAAAATGCACAAGCCTTTAAATCTTTTTAACAAACTCACATGATATAAAAAGATGAGTAACCGTTTCTTCATCTCCACAGAACACACACTTTTTACAACCATCCCACTTTCGCCTAGCTAGATTATCTTTAGTCAGCAATTCTTTCCTAGATAAAACCATCCCACTTTTTACAACCATCCCACTTTTTACATGATCCTGCTTGTGGCATCGATGTGTTTCATCGGTCCTTCATTCTCACTCGACCCGATGGTTGAGCCTCGACTCTCGATCCATGAAGGCCAAAGCCATCACGGCGATCACCAATTCGTCATCAATTATACTTTGCACAAATAATAATATTGGTACTTGATTTTTGCAAATTTTAGTGCCCCTTTTGTATTTCGCACTGGGCCCCGAATTTCTGGAGACGGCCCTGAATATCAGGACATGCGGTAACCCTAGCATGCCGACGCGATGCCTAGGATTTTTATTGTGCGATAGTAGTGATCCCGTGACCCGAATCATGCGGTTGTAATCGCCGTTACTGTAGCCACATTTGGGCATGAACTAGAAATGCGCGCTGTGGGAGATGCACACTAGAGGATGCATTTATCACCGTCCACGGGCACCGAATAAGGTCCTCGATGACACGCGGCAAGGGGGAGGCATATGGAGCGATGTGTCCCACGCTACCATGTAGTCCATGTAATGACGACATGCCACACATGGCATGATTGGCCATCCATCAAACGAGTGGGGTGCGGCGGCACATGGAACGGGAGAGGTGTACGAGCACACTAGATGACCAAAAAAAGATGTACACGGACTGAAACAGTGACACAGATGTAGGTGAGTCAAACGACAGACTTGTGTAGGCGGGTATAAACGTCCGAGAGAGATGTATGTGGGGCGGACAACGAGAGCGGTGTACATGGTTCTAGCCGCCCGAGGGAGGTGTATTTGGGTCTAGACGACCGAGAGACGTGTACTTGTTATAGGGTGTATAATAGAGATATATGTGAGTCGAGAATACCAAGAGAGTTGTATATGGGTACAGATTGTTGAGGGAGTTGCATACCCGACCAAATGTCCGTTAGATGCGTTTGAGGGACCGAACAGGATTCGGAGCATGATGACTCATAAGGTGTAGGGGAGTTCGTATGACAATGCGAGCTGTATTTTATTAGAGAGTAGCTAGGGAGGTTTACACGACTTTTGTAACATCCCAAGTCTGAAAAATAGCCATTAGAATGTTTGCTATCTGTTATTTTATGTTTTGCATCATGGCATCATGTTGATTGCATTTGTTTTGTTTGTTTTCCATTTGTTATTCTCTGTTTTGCTTTGTTTTCCAACTGTTTTCATTTGTTTTCTATTTGAATTTCAAACCAAAATTCAAACCTTTTGTTTCATCCTTGTGATGTTACAATTTCCAAAATCATAGTTCAAATCAAAACAACCAATTGTTTCCATTAAAGTGTGATCTCAAAAACTGTTGTTTTGTTTCTATAAAAATGCATCCAATAATCAAACCCTTTTCAAATTCAATTTGTTTTCCATTTGAAACTCCAAACCAACATCCAAATAATTGTTCATACTTGTTATGTTACAAATTTCCAAATAAAAGTTTCAACTAAAACAACTAGTTGTTTCTATTTAAATAGAACCATTAACTTGTTATTTCTATTTAATAACTCATTTGAATCAATTCACATTCAAATTCAAATCACCTTGCCCAAAACAGCAACCATGTGGACCTTATAAAAATTGCAACACAATTATTAATCATTT
Source organism: Alopecurus myosuroides (assembly GCA_028641055.1). Classification (NCBI taxonomy): domain Eukaryota; kingdom Viridiplantae; phylum Streptophyta; class Magnoliopsida; order Poales; family Poaceae; genus Alopecurus; species Alopecurus myosuroides. The sequence goes on from CM054061.1 coordinate 366,654,978, forward strand.
GTTTCCAAATAAAATCATTTGTTCACCCTATTTAAATTATTGTTTTTAATAAGTCACTTAATCCAAAAATCATTCAAGTTTGAACTAAATTGCAAACAGTTTTATTTTGAACTTTTATGGAAAACAAAATTTGCCAAGTGGGTACTAACACAATAACTAGCTCACACAAAATTTTCCTAAATTTTTACTAAACCAAAACTCACCTATTTCTTCCTTTACCTTTTCTGCAAAAAAAAAATAGAACAAAGAAAAAATAAGCAAGCAGCAGAAGGGGAGAGAGGCCCAGCCCAAACTCCCCCCTGGCCCGATAACCCTTTGCTCTGTTTCTTCCTCGTATTGGATTCCATCCGTGCTCCCACGTCGACATGGAGCAGCAGCAGACGGTGATCACCATCCCCTCCCTCCTATAACTCCACCCCTCTGCCCTAGGGTTCCCTAACCCTAGCTACTCCCTCTTCCTTCCTCTTCCCCGCCTCCACTCTCTCTTTTCTCCCTCTCTTCTTTCTCTGCATCCCTTCTCTGTACTGAACCAACCTGAACCGAAAATTCCTACTTTTTTGCTCCGGTGATCGCCGGCCGGCTAGGGCCTCTCCGGCCGCGGTGGGGGCGGGAATGGAGCTGCCCCACCGCGGGCTTCCTCTCCATCACCTCGGCGTGGACGGGGATGGCCGGAGCCGCCGCCGCCGTCCGCCCCAAGGCGCCCTCGCCTCCTCTATCCGGCCACGACCTGCACCCGATCCGCCACCCTCTGCCGCTCGAAGGTGAGCTCTCCCCCTCCCGCTCGCTCTCCTGCTCTCCCTTCCCTCCTTCTACCCACCGCACCACGGCCACACGAGCGCCCGGCAGCCATGGCCAGCGACCTCCGATCTGCCCTCGATGGCTAACTGAACCAGGTTTAGTACGTGCAGACTCATGTTCAGAGAAACATCCCGCAGCCACAGCACATACTGCCCGATCTGCTTTTACTAACACAAAACAGCGCACAGCACAGTTGGTTGGTTCCCTGTGCGCGCAGCAAGAGGTGAGGGGATCGAATCCCCCCTCCCTCAATTAACCAACTTTTTATTTTACATATGTTTTGGTCACAGAACTTCCTGGTAATCACCAATAGGCCCCTGGTAATTAATCTAGACCCCTGCAAAATTATTTCTAAGTCCCTAGCAGCTAAAAAATGGCAGATTGCACCCCAAATTTGTAAAATGCATAAAAAATTCATCCCAACTCCAATTTTAACTTTTTAAATATGTTTTCTGTCCCAAATTGAATGTTCTATCCAAATATAAAGTTTGTTTACTGTTTTGAATATTTAAAATTGGTGAAACATTTGAAAACTTGTCAAATTCACTTAAATTTGCAAAATTCATAACTTGTTCATAAAAATTCCAAATTCAACAAACCAAATATGTTTTGCCAATCAAATTTTCATGTACTTTCCAAATATAAATTTTGTTTGCTGTTTTGAATAATTTAAATTGCTGAAAACAACTGTTTCTTAATTAATGCATTTAAAATTGCCAAAATAATAACTTGCTCATTTTAAATCCAATTTCAACAAATGAAATATGTTTTCCATGCAAAATTAAACCCTCTTTCCAAATATAAAATTTGTTTCATGTTTTGAATAATTAAAATTGGTTAAATGATTTAAACCTTGTTTAAATCATTTAATATTGTTAAATTTATAACTTGATCAAAACAAATTCTTTTGGGATATATAAAATATGTTTTCAAACCATAAAAGCATAACATTTTCAAATATGAATCTCACTTAATGTTTTGAACAAATAAAAATTCAAATAAGTTCATGTTTGAATTACATTCATTTAATTCTTGCTTACACTTGTTTAATTCATAAATAATTTATTTGAAATCCTTTTTCAACAAGTGAAACATGCAATCCACCTAAAATTGTGTGTTCTTATCAAATATGAACTTTGTTATCTATTTTGAACAATTTAAATTGGTGAAAACAACAAATGCTTGTGTGACACCTTTAAGTAACCAAAATTTCCTAACTTAATAACTGAAATTCCAAACTTGTTAAACCTTATTTCCATTTGATTCTATTGTTGTTATTTTGCTGTTTTCCTCATCCATGCATCATGCTAATCCACTTTCACATGTTGCTTAGTTGTAAAACAATTAATTCAACCATAATTCATGGGCCTTCCATATGCAATCCAATTGCATGTGGGTCCATTTAATCATGTTGTTATCTTGTCAACTAGTTTATTTCTATGCATCAATTAAATGGTCATGCATCATCCCATGTTTGTGCATTATGCCATGTTATTGATTGTTTATCTTTCTGCATTGTTTGTTTGCTTCTTCCCGGATAAACGACGACGTTGAGACCGACGATACTTACGACACCCCTTCTAAGGAGTTAGCTCAGTACCAGGCTACTGGGTTTTGCAGGCAAGTTATCACTCACATGAACCATCGTGTTCCTTTCAACATTGGTTACCGATACTTTCCGTTGTCTATTCTGCTATCCCTATGATTAGTTGCTTCTGTTACGAACCTATCACATGTATCCTTTAAACCTGATATTGCCTCACCTCCATACCTATAACCTTTTGTTTGAGCCCGTGTCTTACTAGCATGCTTAGGTTGTTTTGCTCGAGTCTGTTACCCGTTACTTCCTGTTACTATTTCTATTATGTTCTAGGGGCTCGATGTTTAATCAATCATGCCAATGTTATTATTAAATAATAATTTGATGATAAGGCACCGGCAGGAGGCCCAGGGTGGTTTTGAGGCCTGCTAGTGTCGACCCTAATAGGAAAAGGGTCTTGTCTACTGATCCATGATGAGCGCACTAACCGCATGTGGGAAGCGAGTATGGGCGCCCCCCTCAATTTGATTCGGTTCGCATCTCGTCCAAATCGCCACACGTAGTTCGGGCTTTCCATTTGCTGCATGCATGATCTTGCGAGCCCAGGCCAGGGTGGAACTTTTGTAGTCGGCATTTAGGGCGGCGTGGTCTTCCAGTGCTATGAGATTTAAACCACCTTCATGTACGTCAGTCAGACGACCTGTCCCAAGGGTAGAGATTTAAACCACCTTCATGTACGTTAGTCGTCAATTTTTCTTATTACCATCTATTTTAGTTACTTAGTTTCATTAATATATATTGAGCACTCTTCTTTATATTAGATCGAACGGCTCCGGGACGGTCTTCTACCAAGGGACCGCATACGAGCAATTCAGGAGGAAATTGCGGGCTTCTTAGATGCAGAGATCCTAAACGTAAATGAAGAGTACTATAGCGCCGGTTGGAACTGAATTTGATTTTGTAATTCATTCCATCGGTCATCTAATATTGTTGATATACTTAGCTTCTGTAATATAAGTGTTCCTTCTTTTGCTATATATATGCACTAATTAGTCACTCGTGGGATCCGGAGGTCCGGGGAGGGGCCACCGAGGCTCCTCTCTTCTCGTGGGATCCAGGAGGTGTCCGGGGAGGGGCAACCGGTGCTCCTCTCTTCTCGTGGGATCCAGGAGGTGTCCGGGGAGGGGCCACCGGGGCTCCTCTCTTTTCGTGGGATCCGGGATGTCCGGGGAAGCGCCACCGGGCTCCTCTCTTCTTCTGGGATCCGGGGAGGGTCCACCGAGGCCTCCTCTCTTCTCATGGGATCCAGGAGGTCCGGGGAGGGGAGGTCCGGGGTTCGCAAAACATAAAAAGGAAAATAATAAACACAAAAAATAAAACTCTGCCGCGGCAGAAGGGCCATTCATCCCGGTTCGTGGTAAGAACCGGGACGAATAGCCCTGCCAGAATGGCGTCTCCCCTGCCACGTGGGCCATCCCTAACCATCCCGGGTGCTGGTACAACCGGGACGAATGGCTATGGGTCATTTGTCTCGGCTGGCCCATCCCGGTTGCACAACCTGGACAAATGGGGTTTACCAACCGGGATGGTTGGCCCGTTTTCCACTAGTGGGTGGATGGATATCAAAATTTGCTCCTCCCAAGCCAATTGTCTTATTTGATTTTATCAAGCAATCACCTACGTGGCATCTATCCGGAAGAAACAAACAGATATACAGCTCACGCAAAGTACAAAACCATGCATGGTGGGATCCTCCATGTGCTAGTGCTAGCTACCAACACAACACGAGATGTATTTTTGTGGCGTGTAGTGTTGCCTTAAAATGCATCTAACAAACTCATGGACGTGCGCATTCTGTTCTTCTTCTTTATGAACTGTGGAGACGTACAATTTATTAAGCCAGATTAATGATGAATTAGCAGCGGATGCCACATATATTAAGCAGCTGGGAAAAGTTATAAGTAGCAGCAATGGGCCACTCTTTGGAAGGAGGATTGTCGTGACAGATCGTGTCTCCAGCTGACATAGTTGGCATGGCAGCTTCAACTCGGACCCGACATAGTCAAGGCTATGCTCCAGTGCTGTCTGAACCTCATCAAACCCCTTTGCTGGATAGTACTTTTTACTGGTCGCATGCAGGCAGTAGTATGAATTGATACTAGGCTGGAGGATGGGCTGCAGCTGATCCATGATATGGCATCATCTCCAGCACAGTAAATTCCAGGACCGCTGTTCATGGTCTGAATCTGGAGGGCAAGCACAAGCTAGCCAACTATGTACTCCAGTCAAAATGGCATCTGCGGAGGCAACGGTCCTTCTTATAGACGATTTCCTGTTGTACAAATTATATATAAGTGACTCGCCTTGGCATTGTGTGTTTGAACCTGCCATGCCATGTCTTGTTCTGTCAAGTTTACCGATCAAGAATAATATAGTTGCAAACGTCTTGTTGGTGTAGAATTCGGAAGCAGTGAAACTTCTATTTCCAATAAGATACGGACATTATGTTCATCTATAGTCTATTTCAATAAAATCGCAACATTTGAGTGTAAGAAGTCACATTTCCAATTAATTTGAGATCTAGACTTCCGGCATGACAACCCACTATGTGTCAGGCATACATATATTTCAAATAGAGGTAGAGGCTCTGAATCAGTACCAAGTAGCTTTATATGGCAATACATATATTTCGCTATATACTTATCTTGCATATGACGACTACATATAATTGTAAGTTACGACTGCACATATGGCCATGACTACGCTAACAGCTGCAACTGAAAATCTGATAAAATTCTGTCCATTGAAGTGGTCGAAGAATCGTCATGGGGCCAAGACATGATGGAAGTGTATCCACTGCCGCCCGGCATCAGTTAGCTGAAAAATGTAAGAAAAAGAATCAGGACAAGAGAGGCTACAGATGACTTGTATAGGAAGATAGTTAGCTGAAAACAATATATACATGCAAGCATGCTTGAGATTTCTGACAATATGTTTAGATATAAAATGTTGAAGATTACGTAATCCGTTATTTGAATCCACTATACCTTGTAGCATGATCATGTCTGATATAGTCGCTGTCGGAATGATCTGAAACTTATGAACCGGCCTGTTTACCCGCCTACTCAACAGCTGACGCCCATTGGGGGAGAACAAGACATGCCATGCATTTGGCCTCAGTGTGTGATGCTACTCTTCGGTAATGCACGGCCAAGACGCAGTAATGCTTCTCCAATCATGCACTTGAATCATTGAAGAGAGGACATACCTCACTGCAAGCCACAAAGGACCTCTGCATATCGGTCACCGAGGACGCGTCTTGGAGACCTCCCATCCCGCGGCCGACGCGGCGTCCCTCTAGCTCTGGCCACCTGACGAGCTCGGCCCGCCCGTCCGGCGAGGCCGCATCACGCGCCAGGAACGTCTCGCGGCCTTTTCCTCCTCCATAACCCCACCTCAACGGCGGCAACAGCAGCAATAACATGTTGCGGTATGTCGCCGGTAGCTGCATACCGGCGTGATGGCCGATGACAGCATATCGAGGGGTTGTCGCCAGATCAGCAGCAGCTCGGTGGGGTGCGGCGACCACGGAGATGAGCTCCACAAGGCTTGCGCTTCCTTGGAATGGCCACCGGAGAGGCGGGGCCGCGTCGAACTGATGCGGTACAAAGGAGTGGAGGTCGTACACAGCACCTTCCATGGCGGCGGCCTGTCACCGGGGAAAGCCAGGAGCGGCGGTATGCTTGATACCGCGGGCGAGCCGTATCGAGCCGAGGCGGCCGGAGCGCAGCTCTTGCGTGGAGAAAGGCGTCCACATATGGAACGTGCAGGTGGCCGGGGAGGGCATAGCGGCCTCCTTCAATCCTTCTTCACGCCGGCGACGAAGATGGAATAAGATGACAACGACGGCGGGTCTGACTCACAATCATTTGGGGGTACCACAGAACTCCTCGCAGCAAATATCGTCCGCACGCGCGCGTGAAAGCCAGTCAATGTGCCCACTCGCCGCTTGCAAATCAGGCTCGTGTTTGCCCAATGCGTGTGGGTCTAGTTGACGACCCAGTATGTGGTTGTTGCCCCCTCCCCTCTCATTCAGAAGCAATACTACATTGAATTTCTAGGTAACACGAGAGCAGACTCATCTGCCCTCTACATAAAAACGCATAAAATGTAGTTTATTACAGATCTCTGCAATGTTTAATCCAACCCGTCCCTGGATCGCCACGTAGGGTTCCAGGTTAATTTCTAATGCTGCATAAGTGAAAAGTTGGGGAAAACAATATGAATGGTCTCAAATATTTGAATAATTATGACAGTATTAGGTAAAATCCACACTCACACAAAATATTCTCTTTATTCTCCATATAACCTGTTGTCTCCATCCCTATTCAATTTTAAGGGTGTCGATAAATCTTTTCCCCTGACGGAAATATCTAAAGAAATTATCATAGTAATCATTGGCATTCACATGCCTATATCTTGCCGTTCTCTTTTCATTTAGTAAACCTGGTGCTGGCTCAAGCACCGTTTCCTCATCCACCCCATAGAATATAACCACCGAGAATCTTTCCTTGGCCACATTAGTAAGGACCCTATGTGTTGGGCTCTTGAAGATGCCATTACTCATTATCTGCGTCAAAACATGTATGATAGAGATTCAAGGTCTATGATATCCGTTCATGTTTGAGGATTCAAGAGAGTAAAATATTATGTCTTTGCATGTGCTTACCTCCAGGCACTCGGCAATGTTGATCAACAACGTGTAAGGCTCACAAATTATATCGTACCATTTTCCATCTCGTAGAACTTGCAAACCACCGACGTACCCCTCCACGAAAATGATAGAAATTGCACCAGCATCACAGTGAGGCTTGAAGCCCAAAACAAGGTCGGGCCTTGGACAGGGTGGGTAGTAGCCTAACCTAGCTAATGCCCTGGCCTTGGTTGTGATTCTGTTGACGAAGTAATCCTCGCCGAGCTCTAGAAGATTGGCCATGGCTCTCAAGATCACATCTCTTACTGCCTTGGTTTTCGATGCATACTCAGTCAGCACATCTCTGTAGGAAGAATCTGTGTAAATATGATTTTGGAACATGTGCACTTTAAAGAAGGAAAATGTATGAGCCATATAATAGTATGAACTTTCTAATTGTGAACGCGAGCCCCTCTATTTAACCGGGCCAAGTCAAACATTATGAATATGACCATGCAGAAAAAATCATCACACTAAAAACATTAATTTGGTTATTTTAATTAAATATGCACTTGAAATATTTGATTTAAAAATTCCTATTTGAATAATTTTGTTGGCGAAAACATGACATTGGCCAGAAGTGGCCTCGGTGAGTAATTATTCCACATTTTTAGTTGTTTTATCACTCCATTATTTACAACATGCGTACATCTTTACCTCCTTATTTTAGTATCATCTTTTTATGCATGAATCATATCATATCGCAAGTAGTCCATATTTTTCCTGATTTATATCTGGATGTTATTGATTATTTTAATTTGTTTTGCTTTCCGGTGACTAGAAATGAGTGATTTAATAAATTTCCCTATAAATATGTATGAGGAACTTGCCTCAGAGATTTAGGGTGGTTAGGCCAAAGGTGGAGGCTCCGCGCTTCCTCTGGCTCTACTTGCAGAGATAGACGGTGTGACCAGTCGACGGCCTGGCCATCAGATTTCAGCAGCTCACTCCTGTACCCTTCCACCCGGAAGCGCTCGCCATCCATTAGGTTGGTGTACTTCTCCTTCTCTTCGGCTGGCTTCCGGAAGAATTCTCTCGAGGCATTCATCATCGCATCCATGAGAGATGTCTCAAGTCCATGGTTGGTAACCTAGGACGAATTAGACATGTTGTAGTAAAAAGATTAAGAGTAAAATGTAGCAAGGACTATTAAAAAAAGGTTGCAAGTGTAAACTAAAGTGTTATAAAAAGGACATAGCTCCGTCATGTAGTTTGGTAGCAATAAACCAACACGAATTCTAACTAGCTAGCAAGTGGTTGTAAAAATTAATACTCTACGTGTAAACCACGTATTTGCAAAGAAAAGACATGAGTGCACTACTGGTACTATATATGAAGTTCACTGTACTTTTTTTTATTTTGAAAGAAAGGTCACCTTGAAGAAGCCCCATGTCTCCAGCACCGACCGGAGTTTCACAGCCTCTTTGCCATCTGTGTTAGGTCCAGTCAGACGGCCAAGGTCGATGACGGGGATCGGTGCAACCGCAGCGCCGGCCGACGGGCGGTCCTGAGGCGGCATGACAAACTGGGTAGGTACATCGCCAACGACATTCTCCATTGCCACTTCCATGTTGCCGGCCCTGTGGTTTGCTTACTAAACTGCAGGTTAGCTATGATTATGTATCAATCTGTAGAGGGGAGAAGCTGTCGAGTTGCATATGAGAGAGCATTAGAATCATTTAGCGGTAGGCACCATCAGCAGGCGTGACGCGATCAAGTGCCGCGTCCCCCGCGTCGTCCCCCGCGTGGGCGACACGGGCGGATCTCGCCGCCGCCGCCAACCACCGCTCCGCCTCCCTCTCCCTTCCCTCCCGTCGCCGCCGGTGACTGCCGCGGGGCTAGGCCCGTGGTGCTACGGTGGTGGCGGGGGGACCTCTCCCTCGCGAAGATCGGGGCTGGCGCGGGTCGCCTCGGTGTTCGCCGGAGCGGCCGCGGCACTAGCTGCGACGGCGTCCGCTGGTCTCCGGCGGCGGCTGCGTGCGGTGGGCGTCGAGGGGTCGCCGGCAGGAGATGGTGGTCGGGCTGGGACGGGCCGGCCGCAGCGGTTCCGGACGGATCTGATCGGGATCCGGTGGGAAGATTCCTCCACCAGATCGGCGGCGCGGGATGGCTCGGAGGCTTCCTCTTGGGCAGATCGGCGACTTGGAGTTGTGGTCTAGGCCGCTGGGCTGCAACCCCCGGTCGTGTGGCGGCGCGGTTTCGATCCAAGCAAGGTGCGGATGGAGGTGGTTTCGACCGCCCCGAGTACCTTCGTGGCGGATCTGGAGAGGTTTGGTGGTCAGGCGAAAGCTGAGCTCCAGTTGGGGCCGATGGCGACGATGCCCGTGGGCGTCGTTACCTTCATGAAGGCGTCATCGCGATCGCCAGCCTCCCGACCTGGTGCTCCGAGGGAAACCTCAGATCTGGGACTCCCGGATCGGACGATAGCGGCGCTTCTGTGTCGTTCAGCCTCTGGGGGCATCGTTCTGGAGTACGATCTGGTTCGAGGGTCTGGAGGTGGAGCGGTGTTTCTTCAACTGCATCGACAACGGCGAGTCTTGGCGGCGTGGTGCCACGGGGTCTTGGCGATGGATGCGGGAAGTTGGACATGCGCGGGAAGGTGGAGCTGTTTGGCGCCATGGTGGCGTTGATAGCAGACCTGACATAGGGGCTGCATTGTTCTCTCCAGAAGATGGGTTCGCGGATATCGGCGGCAACGGCTTCCGAGGTTGGCGGCAGCGGTTCCGAGTGTGCATATCGGTGTATACTGCGGGCCAGCTGAACCGGATTTGTGCTCCCAGTTCGCTATCGGGCGAATTGATGGAAGCAACCGGTCTAGATGATGCGCGTTGGTGTGTTAGTTCGGGGTATCGGCCCCGATTATGACTACCCCCTTCATCAAGAGTTTTCTAGGTGTGACGATTCTCGTCAGATAGGTGGCTTTTGGTTGATCCATGTATTTCCTTGTATGGTTTCGTGGTCCGTTTTTTTTTTCATCAATAAAGTACCGGCTGTGTGCATCATTTTGATGCAGAGGCTAGGGGCAGAACCTCCATTTCTAAAAAAAAAATATGAGAGAGCATTGGGAAACTTAAAGCCAAGCAGCGTCTGTTTGAGCCACTAAAATCTCCACACCTTATCAGCGATCTGTTGCGCCCTGACGGGTCCTCAGAAGGCAAGTACTGTTTAGAAGAGTAAGCATGTAGCTATCGCTTGCACAACAGATGGATGAATAGTGCTTGCCTAACCATGTAGCTATCGCTTGCACAACGGATGGATGAATAGTGCTTGCCTAACCATGTAGCTATTTCTTGCTTATTTCTGTTAGAATAGCGATGTTTCGTAGTTTAATTTGTAGTTTCCAAATACTAGTCGCTAGCTGCTTGTGAATGCATGCTCGTATGCACCAAGCATAAAAAAAGTGATGAAGCAGATTATTTTCTTTTTTTTTTTGCAAGCGCGTCGTGGCGCGTGATGCCCGACGGAGTCGGCTGTGATGAGTGTTTGAACTCTTTTACGGTGATTAGGACGGAACCACGAGTTCCGTCCGGTTCCGTCGAGTGCGTTTTTTTCGGACCGTTTATTAATTTTAGCATGATTTTTCGTAACCGTCGATTAAAACTAGATGAAGTCTTTTTTTTTTTAACACGTGTTGGTACCGATCTGAGTTAGGCTTTTTTTTCTTTTGACACGTGTTGGTACCGATCTGGATTAAAACTAGATGATAGATGTACAATTTGCTATCTTGAGCAGCCAACGCTAGAGGGCGTTTTTTTAGAGCCAACGGGGCAGACATAAAAAACGTGAGCAGTGCAGCCGCCACTGTTCTTCACTGTAGCGGATCGTGATTCGTGAGCGCCGTCGCCGTGCACCGTCCTTCATGGCAAGTCAAGATGACGTCTATATTTACCGTTCTCAATTTCTCTCATCGCTTGGAAATGTACTACGAGTATCATCGTCCGTTGCTGGCTCTGCCCCGGTAACCTGTAGAGCGTGTCGTCGCTGCACTCCCAGTCATCAAGTACTGCCATTAGTCGGCATTGTCACGGCGGCGGCCGAGTGCGCCGTGCGCCTGAGCAAGTTGGTGCCCCGGGAATGACTCGAGATGTTCCCGGCCACGCCGTGCACATTATGTGCATGCACACATGGCTCCACCATGATTTTGGAAATACTGAGCAGCCAAACGAGGAAAAATTAGTCAGAACTGCAGCCGCCGTGACATTCAACTGATCCGTAGCTAGCTAGCTAGCTAGCATGGTACGCAATTTTGGTACGCAATTTTCTATTTAAGTTCCCGTCAACTGATTCGTAAGAGGGAATCTTCTGACCACTAATGCTCTGATCGATCCATTCAACTGATCCGTTGCTAGCTAGGTAGCATGGTACGCAATTTTGTACATTGTACAGTGTAACACAATTAAGGCGTAAAATTTTGGTACGCCAATTTTATACAGTGTAACACAATTTTGGTACCGTCCCCACGTATTTTTTTGGTACCGTTCCCACGCTATTGGTACCGTCCCCACAAGTCTTTTGGTTCCGTCCCCACGCTTTTGGTACCGTCAGGTTCCGTCAGTCCGGTTCCGTCTATTTTACCACCGTTTGATCGAGCCGGATGGACGGTTTATAAAAATGCCAACCACCCTAAAACACATAATATTCCAGAGGCAGAGATAGACTCAGTTTAAACCTAATATGACTTGCCTTGTATGCCAATCCTCTACCCCTTTGTACCTCAATATATACCCCATATGAGGGCCAAGCAATAAAAAGAAAATTAGGGATTCTACAATTTCCACATGGTATCAAAGCACCTCTCTACTGCACCGAGCTAAATTCCATCAAGCCGGACAATACCAATCTAAACCAACAAACATCAGCTATATGACTACGCCACGCCATCGTCGAGCACATCTATATCTACGAGAAGCACCATCACAAAGTTGGACAAAATTGAATATATCTAATACTAAATTATGTCTAGATACATCCATTTTTGTCCATCTTTGTGACACTTAATTTGAGACGGAGGGAGTACTACAAGTTGTCTTCGGTTGGCGGTTGGGACCAGTGCTCTCAATAGCCCGGTATTCATAAGGGGGTATTGCGGCTTACCGCCGGCGCGTCAGCATGTGTGTACGCTTGGGGTATTGTGGCTTACAGCCGGCGCGACAGGATGTGTGCGATGGGTGTATTGTGGCTTACCTCCGGCGCGTCAGCATGTGTGCGCTGGTAGTAGGAATTAAAGAAACAAAAAAAAATTAAAATGGAATTTCTAGCCGGCAGTAAAAAATTCTTGTTACTCTCTCTAGACTTCATGTTTCATTACTCCTTAAGAAACATCAGACAACAAACATGTTACAAATCGTAGGCGCATAGTCGATCTACCGAGGCCAAGCAATCACAGCAAAACACGACACCGAGATTTGGTAACGCAGTTCGGCGAACTCGCCTACATCTGCGGGGCATGACTACGGGCGCACCTCCCCATTGATACCGCTGCACCGGCCGCCTTGGTCGCCGGCACAAACCGCCGGCTTCCCTTGCGCGCCTGCTGCTATCAAGTCGTCATCGACGACAAGCCCGCCGAGGCAATACAGACGCACCAGATCTCAACGCCACGCCGGTCCGGCCGCCCCTGCCACGGGCGCCGGACCGTCCCCTCGTGATCTTGTGTCTAGCCTACTAGCTTTCGTCGTGTCTATTTGGGCTACTCCCGGTGCCTTTATATATTAGGCCAGGTTACACGTGTCCGACTCAAACACCTAACCTTCCGTTAATTATAATATTCGACACATATTCCAACAAACTCCACCTTGGCGAATATGTCCTTCGCCGTCTTGAAGCCGTCATGTACGAACCTCTGTATACCTGGACTTGAACCATTAATCATGAGCTCCGTTGCTACTCCATTGACTCCATATGACTCCACCTGCAACCGTACTTCCTTCCTTGTTTCACCACAGTCAATACTCCCACGAAAATTAAGTTCTTCCGCACTCTTGTCTTGTGCTCCCAAATCTCCGGAGTATCCGTCCACCGCCATCACACAACGATCATAAAGTCACCATATCGACAACGCCGTTGCATCGTCACCTTGGTGGCCTCGTCCTTGATCAATGTGAAAGTGAACAACTCACATATTAGGTGTCACAAATAAGAGTTACCTGAACTCATCATTCTCGCTATTGTTGACTGCATCTCTGAAACCTTGAAGAAATTTCGCCGTTGCCTTAAGTCATCTCCAGTCAAATTCACAACTGTCTCATCACCGCTTTCGCAGATTCTCCATGGCCGACTCATGTCCATCACTTGATGTCAATCCCGATAGACCCAGTCACCAACTCGAACCTGGTACTCGCCAACACTGCTTCAGAACCCCTGCACACATGTCAAACCTCATGTCCGACCGTCCGTGCCTCGTCCCGTCGCCGTGTCCCGTGCTTACCGCACGCCTCGCCGCTATTACCGCGTCGAGCATCCACAATCTTGGCCAAGATCTTCAGGGTCGCGTACCCACACCATCTCAGACCCCACTGCAGATACCACCAGTCATACCCGACCGGTGCCGAGTTCCACGTATCCCTCCGAACCCTGAGCTCCAGTCCGAATCACGTGCTTCTCGCCTTCCCGCTGACTAGGCTTCGGCTCTCCGCGCTTACGCCGTAGCCCCTCCATCAGCCGAGTGGAATCGTCAGACTCCAGCTCCACCTTCAACATGACTCCATGGTAGATGATCAGTCCACCCCGCGCCACGTCGACCTCAAGATATCATGTGTACACCATCTTGAATCAACCCCGCGCCGCCGCATGTCGAAGCGCGCACCCCCTCAGGCATGCGCCACGTGTTTCCACGCCACAGAATCCGGACACCATCAGCCGTCACGCTCCTACGTCGTCATCGCCGATCTTCACCGTATTCTGTCCCGTCAGACTGTCCAGTCCGACCCAGCCGAAACGTATCCGACTGCGACCATGCTCCACCTTGCGCCTAGTACACCCGCCAAATTGCCGTGCACTATCCGGCACCCGTATATGCATGATCCTCCACCACGCCGCACTTTAGGCTACTCGGAACCTTATGTGCACGTAGTCCAAGCCGCATCAGTCCACCTTGATAACCATGGCATTATGCTGCCAATCCGGTCGATCTTGTCGTGAACTTACGACTCCACGCCTTGTATCTTCCGCATCCATCCCGTACATATGTGTACCGAATAAAGAAAAACAATAATAATCTATGGTGCCTTCCATGTGCCCGGAGCAAAAAGATTGCAAGACTTAAATAAGCCAAGCACCATCCCCACCTCACGTGCACTCCAAGCTCCTAAATTAATCACGTCCTTTTCTTTACTCTTGATAGGAACTGCCTTGTACATGACGTCTTGTCTTTTTCTTTACCAAAATCTGGCATCTGCCCAGCATACTGATCGATCAAACACTGGATGCACCCATACACATCGCCCCTGGCCCGGTAGTGCTGCTGCCATCTGCATGGAAAGCGCAACAACCATAGGCAAACACGCCAGCTTTGCCTGGGACTCCTGCGCCTGGTCCGTCACGCGCCTTTACGTGACCGCGTTCCAGGTCGGATTGATTGGACCTGCCTCGCGCGTTACACCGTCGCCTTTTGATCCGAACAGATCTCGCCGAGAACCACGATGCTCTCCGATTGCCACGCACCGATCTCCGACTGCTTCCACGGTACGGCAAACCATACGTTCATCGTAACCATCCGCGGCCGGTCTTCGTCGTCATCCTCTAGATCAATCGTCGCCTCTAAACCTTGCTCTGATACCACTTGTTACAAATCGTAGGCGCATAGTCGATCTACCGAGGCCAAGCAATCACAGCAAAACACGACACCGAGATTTGGTAACGCAGTTCGGCGAACTCGCCTACATCTGCGGGGCATGACTACGGGCGCACCTCCCCATTGATACCGCTGCACCGGCCGCCTTGGTCGCCGGCACAAACCGCCGGCTTCCCTTGCGCGCCTGCTGCTATCAAGTCGTCATCGACGACAAGCCCGCCGAGGCAATACAGACGCACCAGATCTCAACGCCACGCCGGTCCCGGCCGCCCCTGCCACGGGCGCCGGACCGTCCCCTCGTGATCTTGTGTCTAGCCTACTAGCTTTCGTCGTGTCTATTTGGGCTACTCCCGGTGCCTTTATATATTAGGCCAGGTTACACGTGTCCGACTCAAACACCTAACCTTCCGTTAATTACAATATTCGACACATATTCCAACAAAACAGATGGCTACATTCTTGTTACTCTCTCTAGACCACCACAACAACTGGCAATAGAGCTACAACACCACTAGCACCCAGGCCATGCTATCACATATCTGACCGGAACCATAGATCCAGTGGGTAAACCAGTAGCTCACCAGAAATATCGTAGCCAAGGTGGAGCAGCATCGCCACCACAGCTGCGGCACTGTGACAACACAAAGGGTGGAAGCTAAGGTTAAAGAAAAATAATATATTCTAATTCCTAGTCTTTAACTTTTTCATTTTACCTGAAATACAAACATACAAGGAAAAGGAAAATGGTCAGATTAGTCAAAGAAGTGCAATGATCGACAATATACACAAAAATTCCGCCAACACAAGCTCCTCCTTATGCACGCAAGTTAGCTTTGGGTTGACATGTGCAAAACAGAAACTCAAATAGCCAAGAACTAAAGATTTTTTTTTTCAGAAGTACAAGATGAACACGTAACAACATTATTACTAGTGCAAGATAACTCAAATTGACAAACTGGCATAAAGCAAGACCCTTCATAGGCCTAGAAATATGAAATTTTTTGTGGATAAAAAGTATGGCATTGCAAATTCTTGTCGAGGATAAAAAGTACAGCACTCTCTGCACCCCAATCAGCAGAATGTCTAAGCTACCGAAACCTGATTAAATAAATGAAGGTCCCCAAAAATAAATTGGGGCAACAACTCGGAACAATTTTTTCATGAAAATGGCATATAAGTGCGTATCTATCCAATTTATGAGTTGCTACATTTTCCCATGACCTAATTGAAACCTACACATACTTACAACAACATGACGAGTGCTGAATGTAATAAATTTAAACAACTAAACTATTTAATGGAAATAAATCAATTCTAACTACACGGTCATGATGCAAACATCATTTATTTGCAAATACAAACCATACATTATTTTTTACAGTGCAGAACAAATGAATTCAAAGGATCCAATACATCACCTAATTTTTTTTGACTAAGACAGGAAATTTTGGGTAAGACAAAAAAATTGGCTAAGGCAGCAAAAGGCTTGGATGTAGCTTAGCAACATAAATTTGAGAATATTTATGATAGCTAAATAAATTAGCAGCGAAGGCATAGCTAAAAGTGGACTGTTTAGAATAAGAAACCTCCATAAGTTAAGCATTGGTGGATAATCGTTGGATATCGGATATTAGGAGAGTTTGGACTCTGGAGATGGCTGTGCGTGCACCTTTGGATAGCAATCCAAGAAGTTCCAAGAGACTTGCTAAGACAGGATGAGTTCGTGTGGCCAGTGGCGGCGTCGGGTCGATATTCGGCAAGTTCCACGTACACAACACTGATGCAGGTGCAGACTAGATTTCCTCTAGCCAAGGGAATCTGGAAGTGTTGGGCGCCGGCAAAGTGCAGAATCTTTATGTGTCTTGCAATCCAGTATAGAATTTGGACTTAGGATAGGAAAGCGAGGCATGGACTGCGGGACCAACCGGAGGCGTGTAAGATGTGTCTGCAGGAGATTGAGACAACTGACCACATCCTTGTGCAATATGTGTATACCAGACAAGTATGGTGGAGATGTGCCAGTCGTATGAGAGTTTAGATAATCTCCCTACAGTGACAGATGATCTCGAAAACCGGTGGCTGACAGTCCGAGCGAGGTTTAGAGATAAGCAGAGGAAATCAGTAGATTCATTGGTGCACTGATTTCCTGGATCATCTAGAAGCAACGCAATGCAAGGGTGTTCGGTAACACAAGCCAAATCTGTGACGAAGAGGCCCTTGATGCTAGGGTGATCGATGAACTGAATCACTGGATTGAGGCAGTAGCAGGAGCTGGAGCCATTCTTCGTGAGTAGTCGTCTAGGAGGGGGGTGGTATGAGTGCGACAGCTATGTTGCATGTAACGTTTTCTGTCGTTATTCTCTGTAATTAAAACCGCGCCTTCTATAAAAATCAGGTATGTGATTGCATACCCTAAAAAAAATCCATAAGTTTGTTCTACTGGCTATCACAAATCCATCTTATTGACAAGCACCTCCACTTCCAGGATGAAAAATACTCATCACCGTTAGATTTCTCACTCAACAATTTGATCAAAGTGAAACATTCGATTTCTAAATAGAATGGTTCGCAGATTTCAGCCTACTTATTTCAACCCAGCATGCTATATTTTGCATATTTTCCACAAATCGGTAAATGTGCATTATCTTGCCAGCTTAGGGTGTAGTGTGCAGTGACTAGGCGCCTAGCAGATTTACTGAACGAACTCACTCTTACCTAAATAATGTGTGGATCACATTTGAATATAATGTGTGTATTGCATCTGCCACATTAATTGACTGATCTAGCACATGGTTTGTAACCGACGAACTGCACCTGTAGTCATGACGTCTTGTACACATCTGGTACTGAACAAACTGAAACTACTAGCATGGTATATGCTGCTCAACGAACCACACTTGGACCTAGCTTGAAGCCCGCGCTCCCATCCGGCTCGACCAATGTTCAACACAAAAACTTGATGCTTAAAAATAATCGTTGTATGTAAGAGGAGAGAAGAGAAAAATAACGACAACTTTAATGCTCGTTGGTCTTTTATTTTTAATGCTATAATTGATAGCTTAGATTTAAAAGAGCTTCAATTATCTGGGAGACAATATACTTGGGTCATCTCGGGTGATAATCCAACGTATGAGAAATTGGATCATTTCTTGCAAGTGTTGAATGGGAACAAAAATATCCTTTGGTGACGGTGCATGCGTTGACTCGATCGGGGTCTGACCATACACCGTTAATCCTGGACTCTGGGATTCAAGCTCACATTGGTAATAAGAGAAATTTTTCCTTTGAACTCTCGTGGTTGCGTCATGAGGGCTTCTTTGATTTAGTGCGTCGCGAATGGATGTCGATCCAGAGCGGGAGCACTCTCGTGGAGAGGCGGCAAAATAAGATTAGGCATTTGAGACAAGTTCTGCGTGGGTGGGCTAAGAATCTTAGTGGTGAATATAAGATTCTTAAAGAGAAACTGGTACTACTCATAGACCAACTTGACATTAAAGCAGAATGCTCTCCTTTGAGTGGGGCTGACTGGGCAGCCAAAAAAGAGGCAGAGGAATCTTTAGTAAAGTTAAAGCGGGACGAAGAGTCTAAGTGGGCTCAGAGGGAAAAAGTAAAATGCACACAAGAGGGTGGGAGTAACACGAAATACTTTCATATGATTGCAAATGGAAAGTATAGGAAAAAAAGAATTTTTCAGCTAGAATAAGATGATGGTACAGTGGTAGGAGAGGAGAACTTGCGGGTTTTCATCTCTGAATATTATAAAAAATTATTTGGGGCACCGGCACCGCATTTTGTTACGCTAAATGAAAACAGGAAGGATGATATGCCGCAAATTTCTGATGAATAGAATATTATTCTTACACCACCGTTCTCGGAAAAGGAGGTGTTAGAAGCAATTTCTCAAATGGAAGATAATAAAGCTCCAGGACCAGACGGGTTTCATGCTGAGTTTTATCAATGATACTGGGATGTTATTAAAGGGGATTTTATGGCCATGTTTTCTTAGTTAAATGATGGGGATCTACCTCTTTTTAGGATTAATTTTGGGATCATTACGCTGCTGACCAAAAAGGAAGATGCCATCCGTATTAAGCAATATAGACCGATTTGCCTTCCTAATGTCATTTTTAAGATTTTCACTAAAGTGGGAACTAATCGGGTCACATCTATTGCGAGTAGAGTGATTCGACGAACTCAATCAGCATTTCTACTCGGTAGAAATATTCTGGAAGGGGTTGTGGTTTTGCACGAAACAATTCATGAACTAAAAAGGAAACGTATGGATGGAGTTCTCTTTAAAATCGATTTTTAGAAAGCTTATGATAAGGTTAATTGGTCTTTTCTGCAGCAAGTGCTTAGGATGAAAGGTTTCTCGACCAAATGGTGTAATTGGATCACACGCTTTGTTCACGGTGGTAGTGTTGGTATTAAAGTGAATGACGACATTGGTCATTATTTCCAGACGTTAAAGGGTTTAAGGCAGGCAGACCCACTCTCCCCTATCTTTTTTAATCTGGTGGCAGATTTGTTGGCTATCCTTATTGATAGCGCAAAAGAGGATTTGCAAGTTGGAGGATTGATACCACACCTTATCGAAGGAGGAGTATCAATTCTCCAGTATGCGGACGACACAATTTTATTCCTAGAACATGATTTACAAAAGGCCTTGAATATGAAACTCATTCTTGCGATGTCTGGGCAACTTTTGGGTCTTAAGATAAATTTTCATAAAAGTGAGATTTATTGCTTTGGAAAGGATATGGATAAACAAGATGACTACCGTCATATCTTTGGTTGTGAGGTAGGAAGTTTACCATTTAAATATCTTGGAATACAAATTCATCATAGGAAGCTG
Organism: Alopecurus myosuroides; assembly: GCA_028641055.1. NCBI lineage: Eukaryota > Viridiplantae > Streptophyta > Magnoliopsida > Poales > Poaceae > Alopecurus > Alopecurus myosuroides. The sequence continues at coordinate 366,674,716 of CM054061.1, forward strand.
TTAAATAAAGAGTGGAAACCTGTAGAGGATCGGTTTGATAGGAAATTGAGTTCCTGAGCGGGTAAATTATTATCATATGGGGACCGCCTCATTTTAATAAACTCCGTTCTCACTAGTTTACCGATGTTCCTATTATCCTTTTTTGAAATTTCTATTGGGGATAGGAAAAGATTAGATTATTACCGATCGAGGTTTTTCTGGCAAAGTGATGTCAAGAAGAGAAAATACCGTTTAGCAAAGTGGAACATTGTGTGTCGTCCGAAAGAGCAAGGGGGGTTGGGTGTTGAGGTTTTGCAATTAAAAAATAAGTGCTTATTAAGTAAATGGCTATCTAAAATGAACGAGACTGTGGTCTAGCAAGACTTACTTGTTAACAAATACCCGAGGGATAAAACGTTATCTCAATTAGAGGCTAAACCTTGGGATTCTCATTTTTGGAAAGGGCTTATGAGGGTTAAAAAAGATTTCTTCTCATATGGACGGTTTTCCCTAGGTAATGGACATCAGGTTCGTTTTTGGGAGGACACATGGTTTGACCTGCTATATTTTGTTCTGTTGGTAGGACCCCCCTCCCCCCAGTAGCGCCGACGCGCACGTTACAGCCCGCTAGAGGTAAGTCTGGTACCACCGGCGCATACGTGCCCAGCGCGCCGGGAACAACTCCGAGTGGTGGGCAGGTCTTGGTCACGCTTTAACGCTGGCTCGGTGACTAATGTGTGCGCCGGGGGTATTATTCTAGGGCTGGCGCGTACAACTGCATGTGCGCCGGCGGTCAGCCTTTATTGGGAGCGTCGGCGCTATAATATCTTCTATAAGAGATTTCCTAGTAGTAATGTTACGCCACTGATAACCGTTACCCGTGACGCACCAATTTGGTACGCCACAGGTAGTTACTTGTGCCCCATCACTGTGGTGCCACGGATAGTTGACACATTCGTGTCGCATCACTGTGGGCCACACGTAACAGGGGCGCATAAGGGTGGGGGAAGCACGGGTCAGAACCCATCCAAGATAACTAAATACATCATGACACTGATTATCTTCAGCATTACAGCTACACTCCGTTCTTGGTTACCGATGCATCATGTGGAGCACAGGGACCTGTTTACGGAGGTGTGTATCAGAATTAAGGATACGGAGAGAGACTTTTTATCCTAGCATGGATGGCAGCATAATTTACGGATCGCCCCTCCGCCACTTAAGACGTTTTTTACATTTACTTCTGATTTGTAATTCGTCTTCTTTGCAACTTTGTTTTACATTCGATGTGTGTGTCTTAGATATGCAGAGGCTAGAAAAGAACTATAGAAAGCATCAGAATTATGTTCGGTAAAACGATTAAATGGGGTGCTCGTGATTTGTGGTAACCAAAATTAGATGTGAGGTTTAAAAAATTATTGTTGTGAGGGTTGGGTTTGGATATGTTTGGTTACTTAATTCATGCTACTCTGTGTACCGTAAGAAAAGAACTACGCTCTTTCAGGACACAATTACTCACCGGTTAATACTCACCGGTTATGGCATGATATATTGGTGACATTGAACGTGGAAACATAGTTTGATCATGAATGCACATGGGTTGATATTTCGATGTGCTTGCTAAGATGAGAGACTTTCACATATATTATTTAATAAAAATAAACCCGTTGCAACGCACGGGAATTATTGCTAGTATTTATTTATTACTAACCACCTAGTACAACACCTTCTCCCAGACCCACAGATATATGATGATGACGTACGTACAACCGGCGTTTACAAGATACTATATTGATGAGAAAACAACACACATATACATAACGGCGGATTAGAGCGAGCGAGGTGTAGCTCTAATCCTTCCGTCGAGCCTATTCTCCACGTCTACGTTCGCAACCTGATGTATAACACGTGGCTTCATAATAGCATGTTTCTCCACAATATTCCCAACCCTTGACTCACATTCCCCACTCGAACAATCTAATGAGTTCCGCATTCATACCCTTGGGTGCGCGAGCAGCCATGGCCGCCAGAGATACAAAAAGAAGCTGCATAATCATCATTGCGGCCACCGATCGATCGTCTATTGCTGGCTGCTCTCTCAGTAGGTAGTAAGTAGGGGTTGTAAATTGGTTCCGATAGAGCAGGTGCGTACGGGTGCATGCCTTTTATATGTGCTTCAGCTGCCTACCGGAATTGATCAGATTCCTTTTTCCCCCTCCATCGACGAGTGTATAGGAGAGGAGAAGAGAGGGTATGGGATGCGATGGACAAGAGAGATGAAGACAGCAACCACGTGATATTCGTAGACAACATTATGTCGCTTGGAAGGGATTATCTAACAAGTGGATGGATGGATGGTTATGAAAGCTTGCTCCTCCCAAAATATATGAATCTTCTGTTTAATTTTTATCGGGAGCAATCACATACGCTAGCTACCATCAATACAAGCTGCCTCTCTCTAGAACCAGCCAGAGAGACAGCTCACGCTAAGTAGACAACGATGGTGGGATCCTCCCTCCATGTGCTGCCTACCAACACCGTATATTATCACTCTGCAAAATCATTCAAGCAAAGGTGAAAAGACCAACTCAATCGTTTTGGCCCCTAGGAGATTTCTTCCTACGACTCTATACCATATATATGCTTAGTCATAATCTGGACTTTTTTTAATGATGAGTGAAAAGAACATTTTGCATGCACTAGTCATTTCGTAATCCCAAAATTAATTGTAGGGGAGCTGGTGCCAAACAATATGAACTTAAATAATAAAGAAAAACAATTCCCATGGATTGATAATTGCTGGCAGGCACCCGTGAATTGGGCTAGCCATGATTTGTGTAAGACAGGGGGGGGGGGGGGAGAGGGGAAGTTTCATTCATAAAGAAAGGAAAAAATGTGCTAATAAAAACCTTTGTCAAAAGTCTATAACTTTGCTTGACATAGGTTATGACAACTTCTTCATTCGTTCACAAAGACATACATCTCAAAATTATATTATCAATATGCTCTGTTTCATAAAATAAAAAGGTCTAACACAAGAATGATCCCGGCTTCCCTCAACGACGGGGTCTTTCTTTTAGAAATTGTATGAGTCTTCACCTTCATACTTTATGCACCAATTAAGAGGATAGTTGTCATATTGGGTATAATGTGCATAGTCCAAGAATTTATTATTGATTGGAATATGATTATGGTATTGCTTGTCTAAAATTACCTGTATCTAGTCACCACTTGAACTTTGAAGGTGTCCTAGTATTTATGTTTTGCTACCCCTCGAAGGAAAGCGAAATACCATGTTGTCATTTTTTTCAAGACATTATTGTTCATTGTCATTTATTTATGTTACTTTTCATGTGCAACATAGTTGCGAAGTTTTCATTATTCAAATAACATTTAGCTTGCTTTTGTTTAGGTCTCAGGTTATAATGCTTTTACATATTGATTGATCAAATTGTGTTGGCTACATGTCATCTCAAAAATTATCTTTGTTATCACTTACCTACTCGAGGACGAGCATGAGTTAAGCTTGGGGATGTTGATACGTCCCAAACATATCTATAATTTTTTAATGCCCCATGCTCTTTTTCTATATGGTCTTCCATGTTTTCCTACGTTTTCAGGGACTAACCTATTAACCAAGTTCCTAGTGCCAGTTCCTATTTATTAGTATGTGTATTTAAGAAAAGAGCAAAAAATGAAAGTTCTCAGAATAACCTAAAAATTATTGAGGAATTTTTACTCACCGAAAGACTACAAAAGCCATAAGGGCACCTAAAGATGGGCTCTAGTGCCCCCACGTGACCTGTAGGCGCAGCCTACCTACCACCCTAGCGTTGGGGTCACCTCGTCGCCTCGGGCACCGCCTCAGACCACCTATTCGCCGGTAAAACCAGTCTTGAACTTTAAACATCAGATACCGGAGGATTTACCCAGCAACCCTAATTTGGGGGATTGACGTCTCTGTTGTCGCACTCTTCCGGGACATGGAGATACCTCCGGATCCATCTCCATCGACAGTTTTGCCTCCATGATGCTTCATGAGTAGTTCCCCCATGGACTACGGGTTCATAGGTCTGGCTAGATGGTTCTCTCTCGCATGTTACTCGATGTAAAGTTCTCATGAGCTGCCTGATGATTGAGATCCATATTATGTAATCGGTGTTGTGTTTGTTGGGAACTGATGAATTTTTCATTATGATCAGTATTCAGTTCTTAAATTAGCATTGCTTCAACTTGTTAATCTTAATTCTTGTTACTAGTGCACGAGTAGCATGATTGTTCTTTACTAGTGCACGTGTAGCATGCTAAGTGCTTCTCGGGTGTGGCTGAATTGGCAACTTAGCTGCTATGGTCTATAGGTATTCTTTGACTCCCCTTGTGTCGAGTCAATAAATTGGGTTACACTTATCCTCGAAGACTGTTGGGATCCCCTACGCTTGTAGGTTATCACTTACCCCTTTCAGTCTAACCTTACTCCAAATATTCTCAATCTTAACTTCGTATAATTTCCACTTCACTGACATGAAAAGACACTTTTCTCCATAATCTATCGTGTTAGAAACTTGGAGTAAACATGGAAGTTTACTACCAATGATCATATTGGTTTTCTGCAAAACCTTTTAATTATGATGAATCAGACTTGAGAAATATTGATTTTGTGGAACTTTCATTAAAATAATTGTTAATTAATGATAAGCTCCCAACTATTACAAACAAAATAATTTACTTTAGTAGATATGAGAACTATTTCGTTTCACGGTTCACACATTACACCAATATACTATGACATTTTTATTATAACATTGTTTAAATCTTTGTCTCGCAAAAGAATTTATTATCATGAAAAATTGAGTCTCCAAAATAAATCCTGAGTAAATTGACTACAAAAACTTTATTTTGTCAACATGTGATAATTTATTAATTTTTTCTTTACCTTATCAAATTTCTTTGATTTCTTGTTTTGATTCTTAACATCCCACTTACTTTTATTAAAAATTAAGAATTCAATTATTTCATCTATTCCACTAAATCACCATGATATAACTTATCATATTAAGTTTTTAATGGGATATAATTAATTTAGAAAATATCCATCCTGCATGTGAATTTCGAAATTCAAAAGTGCCTATCACTTTATCGATTTTAGCTTTATTAAATAACCCAAAGATAATCTTAATGCCGTGATAAAAACCAATAAATGGCATATATCCAAATAAATAATTAAGGCATAACAAATATTAATCAAACTTAGGTATTAAATTGAATCAAAACATTTCAGACTTCATAATAGAACTTAATAACATAATACAATCAAAAAGATCATAACTTTGAATTCCCAAAATTGGAGTTCACACACATATTTTAATAGTCAAACTCAACATGGTTCACGAATTTAAAATATTCATTACAAAATGACTGAACTCAAAATAACTATTATTTCGCAATCCTAGTGTAGATGTTCATTATTGACTTGGACATCATTGGATGATCGGCTCCATTCCAAGTGCATTTGCATCGTTAGTCCATAACTCCCTCTTTTACCAGCATTAGATTCGTCTAAAGTACCTAGGAATGGTACAAAGTGTGAGCATCAATTAGTATACATACTAATGATTGTAATTGTTGAAACTATGTCAATAGTTTTGTATAACTTTTATACCTGTCTTCGACCATGTAGGATCCCCTTCTTCAATGTCAGCTTCTACTTCCTTTAGCAGCAGCGCCTCTGGCGTGCTCTGAAATGAACCTCGGGCCCACTTGCTTCTAGAGGGAGGGAGCAGGGTGGTAGAGGGTCTTGGCAGGGGTGGTGGGCCAAAAATCGGCCATCAGCGCCACCTAATTGACGACAAAAGGCTTTGATTTGGATATTGGACAATTGCAGCATGGTTTAGTAGTATATATTTGTATCGATGGTGTATAAATATTCCAGAAAGAGTGTCATGAATACGATCCACCGCGTAGCCACCTTCGGATCACTACTAGAGAAATGCTTATAGCAGCATGTACTACCGCAGGCGCACCAAATATGTGATGCGCCAGTGCTAACTACCGCAGGCGCACAAAGATTTGGTACGCCTGTGCTATTTCAGCACCCCTGGCGCACTACGTCTTATGCGACGGCGTTAAAATCTGGAACGGACAAATCGGAGAAGCCACAAGCTACCGCAGGCGCTGTTGTATGCGATGCGCCTGGGATAACTTATTACCACCCGCGCATAAAGATGCGTGTGCGCCTGGGAAATTCGGCACCGCGTGACTTTTTCCCGTACCCCACCCACCCCTCCCCGCAGACGTCTCCCACTTTCCCTCCCAGCCTCTCTGCTCTCGATCCCCTTTGCCGATGTGCCCGTCGCCGGTCGATTCCGTCCACCTCCGACGGCTCCCGGCCCTGCAGACCACCGCCCATGCACAAGATCCTCCTCCACTCCAGATTCCACGGCGTGGAACTGCCAAATCGCCGGCCCACCTCATACCCTAGGTCTGGCGCGTGGGCACTGCGGCGGTGGCTGAAATCGGCCGAGGCGCAGCGCGAGAGGGCGAGGAGGCCATCGGCGGCGAGGCTGGCTTCCCGCGCGCCCCTGCGTTCAAACCATGGTTGGGGGCAGTCGGAGCGGGTCAAGGCGGCGATCTTCTTGGCAAAGTCCGCCGCGCTGGCCGCCGTCTGCGGCCACGGCACGGGCCTCCTCATCCACCGCAACCTGCTGCTCAGCTCGCACGACAGCCTGCCTTCCGCCGCCGGTGCCGAGGACGCCGATTCGCTGCTCGGCCACGCCCGCGTCCTCGCCCGCCTCGTGCCCCACAGGTGCGCCGCCCCGTTCTTCCACCTCCTCACTCAACTAAATAAATCACCGCATTTTCCTCCTTTTCTCATGCGTCTCTGGCTGTGAATAGATTTGTTCGGTGCTCCCGGTGATTATTGCAGACTGATTAGGCTAAGATCCGCGTCGGCAAGCGAGACCCACAATCGGCGCCTGATTTCCCGGTGATGATTAGCCGTAATGTGGCTGATTAGGAGAGGAGATTCGGTAGCCAATCTCACCTGTTTCTTGTGGGCTTTCTTCAGCCTACGCCTCCACCTTCCACCGCCCCTTCTCACAGCTGATCTGTGTGGTAGCTGCAAGCCAGCAACAATGGCGGGGAGTGTTGGTGTATGCTTGATTTGCCGCCCTAGGTGAGAGCCAGAAAGACCAGCTTTTCTTTTCATACGAAGGGAGTTAAGGTCATGATCAGGGAAGACGAGGAGGAGGTTGAATCTGAAGCAAATCGAGCTGCCAACATCGCTGGCGAGGAGGCGAGTACAAGTATCCTCATCCGCACGCATATGTTAAATTAATTCCATTTCTGCTTCAGATCGAGCTGCCAACTTCTGCTTAATTTCTGTCAACAACAGCTGGCGAGGAGGAGGATGAGTACAAGTATCCTCATCCGCAAGCAAATCGAGCTGCCAACTTCTGCTTAATTTCTGTCAACAACAGCTCCTGTCAAATTTGCTCCCCTGGCTAAATGAAGACATGCAAGTAACCAAATCGGTTCATGTATATTTTGTCCACTCGCATGGTACCTTTTTCACTGGTTTATTGCAAACACACGTTATTTATTGTGTATCCTCTCAAAGTATTCACAAATGTATGTAAGAAAAGTCTCCTAGTCCAGAATCTTCCTTACCATCGAAAAATATCAAGCAAATAACCAAATCGGTTCATATATATTTTCTCCACTCACATGTACCTTTTTCACTGGTTTATTGCAAACACATGTTATTTATTGTGTATCCTCTCAAAGTATTCACAAATGTATGTAAGAAAAGTCTCCTAATCCAGAATCTTCCTTACCATCGAAAAATATCGAACCACTGAAATATATGCATGTATTTTCCCGTTGCAATGCACGGGCCCTTTTACTAGTGACCAAAAATAGCTGGTACGTGTGTACTTTGCATAAGTTGTGCACCACAAATAGAGGAATTAATCATACAGAAGAATCGACCAAAAAGATATTTAGAATTTAGTGTGATATATCCTACTGTTTGTTTTGGTTAAAATCTGCTTGAACATTTGCAAGTGCTTCATACTCACGCCAGTATATTTCTTGTAGGTGAAGAGGCCGTCCTAAGCCCAAGAGCATGCTTGTGCTCCTTCGAGAGCTTCTTCCCATGGTCTTATTCTTAGATTTCAGTAAATTCTTGGTTTAGGAAAATTCTCGCCTCATTTTGGCCTCTACTTGCTCTGTGATACTGATGCATGTAAAATGCATACATGAACTTTGCATGTTATTACTTGTTTTTCCTACATATTAGCAACTTATATTCATGTTTTATAATGATTTGGGGGATTTTCTAAACAATCCCCCTTCTTTTGGTTCTAACCCTGTTTTTCCAGAAAACGTACTTTTCAGTGTTTCAGACTTTCCGGGAGCTTCGGGACTCCAAAAAGGGCAAGGCCAAAGAGCACGGTTCAGAATTTTCGAGACGAAGACCATGGGCCAAAAGGCCAACCAGGTGGCAAAGAGGACCCTCCACGCGGCCAGATTCCTTGGCCGCGTGAGAGGCCCCCTTTTTGCCCCCGTGGCTCTGATGCCGTCGATCTTTCTTCTCCCGAGTGTCTCGTGACCTTAAAACGACTATATAAAGGGTCCCCTGGCCTTTTCGAGGAGGAGGCGGCGCCGAGAGACAAAACAACGAAACAGAGAGAAAGAAGGCTGCCGCCGGAGAAGATCGGAGGGGGGAAACGCCGCCGGGATCACCCCCGGAGGGCTCCACCCCCCTCCGGCGTGTTCATCATCAACATCTACAGCAAGATCAACTCCATCTCTCCACTGTAACCTCTTGGCAAACACGATGTATGATGCAATACTGTATTCCCTTGATGTATTGTGTCTCCCCGTCTATGTTTGAGTAGTGAATTGTTCTTGGCAATGGTGAAATAGTTCGTTGATTGGTTGCATACAAATTTGTTATCTTCTATGATTGTCTTTATGTACAATATATGAGTGCACGCATATGTTGGGGAATGCATGTAAGGTGATCACCGGTAGCATAATGGAGTGGTGGTGACTTGGGAGTGACCGTAACCTGAGACCGAGCCACAAAGTTAAGTTATTGGGGGATATATATAGGGGACCTTAGAACGTAAGGCTATGGTGGGACTTTATGTCTTAATAAATCTTGTGCAGTCATTTACGTGGCCACATGATCCATCATAAGGGGTTGTAGATCATTTACTTGACTATATACCTATTCATGGCTCCTTCCTAGAAGAAACAACTAAGACTAAAACATGTGCTTCACTAATTGTGACAACCACACGAACAAAACACCTATTGCTAGAACACTTGCTCCCTTTAGATACTTGAGATATTTGTTGCTTGCTACTTGTGAAACTTGCTTAGAAACTTGCTTTAGAAACTTTCTTTAGTATTACTTGCATTTTAAACTTGCTTCAGTAGTTACTAGACAAACCACACTCCACGTCACTTGCTTTTAATTAGTTAGTTCCTTTTAGTCAAACTTATTGCTTTGCATAAACAGCCATATAAGAGGGTTATAGGGCTTTAGAGAATAGATTGCTTACCTTCAGCTCCTCGTGGGTTCGACACTCAAATACTTATCGAAAGGTACTACAATTGATCTCCTGCACTTGGGAGTCATCAGATACCATGGTTGTTCCGGCCTTTAGCTGATGATCTGCTAGTCTCTTTGCAATGCCTTAGGGTAATTATCTGTAGTAGGGTTGTAGCATTAGATCATCCTTGATTTTTTGTATGTAAGCATATGTTGACTGGATGGTAAATATAATGATCATCATCATGTTTTGGTGTGTGCTAATGGACAGTTTTGTCTGGCAGTGCTGCTGCAGGGCTGGCAGTGGTCTCCCATGCACGCCTCGCGTGTGTGGGGTTGTAGGCTCTGCTGCTCATGCAATTTTTTTTAAATCCTAAAAGTCATATCGCTGGCGCACTTAGCCTATTCGCCTGGGGTACTATAAAATACTGTAGGCGCACGTACCTCTATCCCTGGCGCACATGAATATGCGCCTGCAGTAAGCCACTTACCCAAGGCGCACAAGGCTGATTCGCCTGCGGTAGTCTGACTTACCACATGCGCATATTTAGGTTCGCCTGGGGTAATTCATTACCACTGGCGATATGGTCCCAGGCGAACTGTTATGCGCCTGTGGTAGGCCTTTTCTGTTCGCCCGGGGTAAGCATTTCTCTAGTAGTGGATGATGATTCATTCACGGACCGGTGGTCGAGTGTGTTGCGCGCCATCCCCGAGGGCTACGCAAGGGTACATCGCCGCTGATCATACCTACATCATGGTGTTTGTCGAAGCACCAGATCACGACGACCTTCAACAGATGAGGTGAAGATAGTCGACAAATTTCGATGTTCAGGCGCATTGCACACTCGAGCATTATTCGGTCGATAATAAACCATGGAGAGAGAGTTGCAACGTAGCTGTACATTATGCAAACGTACTCCAAAATATTACTACATAATCAGATAGCCTCGTTACTACAAATAATATCAAGCAAATCACAAAGAAATAGCACACAAGGCCGGCCATCACAATGTATGCCACGCCAAAAGTTCCCCAAGTTGTTTCGCCAACGGTCTAGAACTATCGGGTCCAAAGGAGGCCACACAACAAGCAGAGTGAGTAGTAGAACGCCACAAATAAAGAAAAAATGAAAAAATATAAAAAGGCAGCAAAGGACAGTGGTAGTCTTACTTGATAGGCCAGAAAATATTTTCTTGGGGACATGCTCGATGTTTTCGAAATATCCATCCTATATGTGAATTTCGAAATTCAAAAGTGCCTAGCACTTTATCGATTTTAGCTTTATTAAATAACCTGGAGATAATCTTAATGCCGTGATAGAAACAAACAAATGGCATATAGCCAAATAAATAATTAAGGCATAACAAATATTAATCAAACCTAGGTATTAAATTGAATCAAAACAATTATGACTTAATAATACAACTTAATGACATAATACAATAAAGAAAATCATAAACTTGAAATCCCAAAATTGGAGTTGACACACTTATTTTAATAGTCAAACTCAACATGGTTGACGAATTTAAAATAGTCATTACAAAATGATTTAACTGAAAATAACTCTTATTTCGAAATGATAGTGTAGATGTTCATTATTGCCTTGGACATCATTGGATGACCGGCTCCATTCCAAGTGCATTTGCATCGTTATTACATAACTCCCTTTTTTACCAGTATTAGATTCGTCTAAAGTACTTAGGACTGGTGCAAGTGGGAGCATCAATTAGTATCTCATACTAATGATTGTAATTGTTGAAACTATGTCAATAGTTTTGTATAACTTTTATACCTGTCTTGGACCACGTAGGATCCCCTTCCTCAATGTCAGCTTCTGCTTCCTTTAGCAGCAGCGCATCCGGCGTGCTCTGGAATGAATCTGTTTTATATCAATGCATCCTACGCTAGCTTCTCCACTAGTCTAGGTTTGGGTCAACTTGTATGCCATGGTATTTGTCCATTCATGGACTTGTATATTTAATATCTGTTTTATATCAATGCATCAAAATGCAAAGCTTTTGTGTTTTTGTGTAAAAATGGTGACGGCAGATCTTTCATCTAAAACTAAGCTCAGATCTGAAACCCATTGAGGTGAAGATAGTCGATAAATTTTGTTGTTCAGGCGCATTGCACACTCGAGCATTATTCGGTCAATAATAAACCATGGACCGAGAGTTGCAACGGAGCTGTACATTATGCAAACGTACTCCAAAATATTACTACATAATCAGCTAGCCCCGTTACTACAAATAATATCAAGCAAATCACAAAGAAATAGCACGCACGGCCGGCAATCACAATGTATGCCACGCCAAAAGTTCCCCAAGTTGTTTCGCCAACGGTCTAGAACTTCCGGGTCCAAAGGAGGCCAAACACAAGCAGAGTGAGTAGTAGAACGCCACAAATAAAACAATGAAAAAAATATAACATGGCAGCAAAGGACGATGGTAGTCTTACTTGATAGGCCAGAAAATATTTTCTTGGGGACATGCTCGATCTTTTGCCAGTTTGTATATCCGACTGTTACGCAAGACTTCGTAAACTTCTTATCGCACTTATAAAGGCAAAACTCCTCAAGGGACGGAGGAAGCGTTGGAAGCAACCGGATGTTCTTCGACTCGATCAACAGTTCTCTTAGTGAAGTGAGGTGATCCATATTGCTTCGTAAGGCGTCCCAGTTGCGGCCACAAAGCCTGAGGACACGAAGATGAGGGAAAGCCTCAACAATTTGAGGAACAGGTCCCTTTCCGGGTGTATACATATCAAGTTCTTGCAGGTCCTTTGGGCCACTGTTCTGCTTACGGACCATCCAATCTGGGTACCTCGAGCCGTTGTAAGCCAAGATTTGCAGTTTCTTAAGCCCAACGGGAGGACACATGGCCTCAAGTACGTCCTCTTGAACTTCGGGGCTGGGACCTCTATCCAAATAACTCCAATGCAGTAGCAGTCCTGTGAGTTGTTCCTTGGCAGCTACGTTAGCTTCAAGAGCTTCCTCCATACTTGTAACATTTTGAAGGCCCATAATCTTCAGACTTCCACTAAGGTTATTTACGTCCCTTAGCTGCTTTAGCTCGTACCCTTGTTCATTCCTTACTTCGAAGTTTAAATTCCGGTAAACTAGCTGAGAACTCAAAAAGAAATTTTTCTTATCATATGTCCCTCCGTCCCAAGTTAGATGTCCCAGATTTGTTAAAATATAAATGTATCTAGACGTATTTTAGTGTATAGATACATCCATATTTTGACAAATCTACGATACCAAATTTGGGACGGAGGGAGTACATTTTTGCGCTCTATGTGTGTGTGTCGCTTAAAAATTTAAGTAATAAAATCTCCCTTTATCGAATTAAAAAAGTGCGTGTGCAAAGTTCATGAAAATGTCATGTTTCTGAACACAAAAGAAAAAAATATACTTGACAAAAAAAATTCGTAAAACATTTTTTTTCTACATAAGGTTCAGAATTTATGATGATTCTTCCGTGGCATCACAGAAGACATGAACATATACATTGGCAGTACTCGTTTTAGTCTGAAAATTTTATTCTTACTCTACCGGGAATCTTGTGCTCCGAGGTGAAACTATTAATTGACCTCATAAATCTTTATTATTCTGCATAAAAAAACCACCCGTTGTTTCAGAACAACAAATGTGCAAATGGAGATGTTCACAAGCCCTGAAAATTAGAATTTTCCCAGGAATTCCATGGCCAACGTGGTTGTGATCTTACCTGTGTTGAAGTAGTCGCGCCGGTTATGATATATCTCTGTGATTTCTCCGGTGATTTCCTCCGACTTTTAACTACCTATGGATCAAATTTATTAAATATGAAAAGAAGAACCATCTTTTAAAATGTGAACCTAAAGTTTATAACAACCACGCACTTTATTTAAATTAACACAATGCTAACAACTTACATAAAAAGTTTCATAAGAATTTAATGAATGCACCCTTAATTTCTTCTCATATATCAAAATAAACAATGTATTGGTTGATTAAGAAGAAATATGCGTCCAAAATAAGGTTGAGGTAACCACTCTCCTGATAAATACCTTGGTCTTACATTTTGTCCTCACATATAGGGCCAATTTTTCTTAAAATAAGTTGGCGTCATGTATAGAATTTACTTCTTCAAAAAATATTACTCATCTACCTATATTAAATTTTATTCCCATTTTCAATATTTTCCACTACTACTAGCATTGTCAATCTTTTCTCCGTTTGTAAATCTCGTCGTTATACTGATGCTCCGAAATTCTGAAGAAATATTGTTTGAACTTTTGTGTACTAAAATTTTGTTTTCACCGTTTGATGTGTCACCATCAATTATAGTATTAGGAAAAATAAAGGTATATTTGGTCAAGGACTACTTATTTGCTACAAATCACATGTTGGAACTTGTTTCTATAAATACGTCACATCTCAATAAATTTACAGTTAAAATCTTGACTGAATCTATTTCGACGTTCTAATCTATGGGGTTGTGAAGTTCTACATAGTGTACTTTTCATATTTTTTAGTCTTTCAGGATCTCTTCTTATAGACATAAATGGTCTATGGTAGACTTATTACAAAAACTGAAAGCTATGATATTAGCCTCTGCATCTAAAAATAGAAGATATTAGTGCACTAGTTTTGAATTACAACATTTCTTTCTGAAAGAGGACACAAATAAAGTTCAAATGGAGATGTAGACAAGATCTCAAAATATTTTTTCCCGATACCATGGATGTCTCATGAGTGACCTTACCTGATTTGAAGTCACTGGTAGAAAATAGGCCTTCCATACGCCCCCATTAGTCCCCAAAATAATCGAACCGCGACCAAAGACCAAAGGGGTCTTTAGTCGCGGTTCGGTAGGAGACCCGCGACCAACTGTCTGGCCCCAGCACGCTCGGTCCACAGCTGGCGGACGGGAGGGGATTTAGTCGCGGTTGGCCTGGCCAACCGGAACTAATGGTCCTCAGGCTGGCCCGAAGGCCTTTAGTCGCGGTTGGCCAGGCCAACCGGGACTAAAGGCCCATCCCTATATAGGACTCAGCTCGCTGCACTTAGCCACATTTGGTGCCACTTCTATGCTTTTGGTTCACAAGGGGGTGGTGGGTTTGCTTTTGGTTGCTCCTATGCACACAAGGTGTTCGATGAAATGCCCGAGAGCATGAAACACACATGATATGAAGTGTCCGAGCCACACTTGAGCTTTTTCATTTATTTTTCCTCCGCGATCGCGGTTAGTAACTTGAACCTTTCATGATTTGTATTATTTCTAGCTAGTTAGTTTAACAAATGCATGACGGTTAATTATATACTTTATATAATAATAATGCAGATGAATCGGCAATGGATGTATGGTAACCGACTCTCCGGCGAGTTCACTACGGATTTGAAAGATACTTTCCGTTTCGTGGAGTCTACTTATTATATGGTCTGTATCCGGTCTCTTTGTCGGGTTGAAGTTGGTGCACTTTATTCCTATCTCACCACACACTCGTACTTGTTCCTGTTCTACCTCGATGTGTGATTTCTCCAACCTGTCACTCCAACTTTCAACCACCCACAAATTGAAAGAATCACCAACGTGTAAATGTGAAACTAAAGTATGCAGTACTACATAATAGACTCAAATTAACACGGTGTTAATATATTACGTAAAACCATATTAATTAACATGTCAAGCCAACAATAAAAACTTCAGAACAATCCAATAAAAGTGATCTTCGTCTTAGATATGAAGAAACCAGATAAATATGCATAAAACTCAGCTTGGATATAACTTGGACATTGGTAATGAGATTGTACGACCACTCTCCCAAAAAAATTAGTCGAGCATTCTTTTCGTTCTAAGATACAATCCATTGTAAATGTTTAGTTCTCATTTCTGAAAACAAATATGAATAGATGATTGTTTTTTCTTAAAATATCATTTATCAAAACGAATATGTATATATGATATTTTTCTAAAAAAAATAGTACTCATCCAATTACATGTATTTTGATGACTTTTTATTTCCACTTTATACATTATTGCTACTACTAGTAGTCGCTCCTTAGCAAGCATGCTCACTTTTGTTCTGTTTGTATGTCTCCGGCTTGGAAAATCGAAAAGAAATGTTGCTTGATACTTGTGTGACTAGTTTTTGTTTCAGTCGTTTGATGTGTTGCCGAAATTATATTCGGAAGTATAAAAAATGAATGGTATTCCGTCATGGACCACTATAGTTACAAATTATATACTATATCTAGATAGGAGCCCCATGCTATCTTATTTCCCTGCCCTCACAATCCACCAAGTCACTACCAATTACTTCATCTGTTCGATTGACCATGTGTGGCAAGATTTCCAGGTCATCCAACGTAAATTGGATTCACCTTTTCCTCGGCTCCTCACACCCCAAAAGAAGCTAGCAGGAGCGCAAACATTAAGATCATACAATGCCTTCCCGTTCCCCTTCTACCCCCCCTCCTTTAGTTCCCAAAAGGTCCAGCCTAGTCCCCTCCATGTTGGTTCGGCTAATAAATCCAAGCCATATTGGTTGCTACTAGCACATGTAGTTTCCACCGGGTGGCTACTTACCCCTTCTTCATGGAGCTACTCGGCCGATTCGAGAAGGCGATATAAGCAGGATATGGCATGTGGCGGCTATGAGGGAGATAGAAGGAAGGGGAGCGTGACATTGCAATAAATTTTAAAGGTGACATCGTGATTTCAATTTGGGTTAGCTTGCTAATTTTTGTGGTTTATGTTCTAGATATTGGCGCAACATAACAATACATAGAATCTGGTTCCACATATCTTTCTTTTCCATATATACCATCGAACCCCCTGTTGTTGAAGTGCGGTTACAAATTTGGGGTCCTTCGACCAACTAGAGGTTTAAACCCTAGTTTTTATATTGATAATTTTGTATGAGCTCTGAGTATTATAGTCAAAATACTCGATCCATGGTGGGTTATGAAGTGATATTATGATGCATCTAAAAATCAAAGCAAGTAACACATTTGTTTTTTTTAGTACAACCTATTATTTTGAAAAAAGACCTAAATGGTTCTTGCCTTGTCAACATCTTGATAACCCTTCTTTCCGGTGAGTATCTCTAGGATTATTACACCAAGACTGTAGATATCAAACTTATAGGTGATGTCCCCGTTGCCAAATTCTGGGGCCAAATATCCCCTGCACAAATATTCATGTATGTGATTGGTTAATGAGCAAGACTAAAGCATTATGTAAAAAACATTGAACTTTAAGGAGGCTTATCAAACTTACAATGTTCCACCTATGTTTAATGTATTAACCCGTCTTTGTGTTTCATCGAAGCACCTAGATAGACCGAAATCAGTAATTTTGGCCACCAAATTATGATCCAACAATATATTTGCAGGCTTTAGATCTAAGTGGATGATATGTTTCTGATGAAGGTAGTGTAAGCCTTGACAAACTCCTTTAATAATATGATAACGGTATCCCCACTGAAGTCTGCTAGATGTATCTATGAAGGGGAAATGGTAAATAAAATTTAGTATGATTTGTCATAATTCGAGCCGTTAATGTTCGAGTGTATATATATCATACGAGAAAATGAGTAGTAGATGCTAAACATATGATCTTTAGCAAGAAAAATGAAGGTTAATAGAGAAAATTTACATGCCACATGATCCTACCAGTGATATAGTCATGCAGACTACCCCTGGGAATATATTCAAAGCAGAGCAACCTCTGTTGTACATCCGCCATGACGTATTTTCCTCCATGCATTGTCATAGCCCCTTGTGTGTCAGCACAATATCCTAGAAACTTTACTATATTTTTGTGCTTTACCATCATGAGACATTCAACTTCTTGTTGGAACTCTTTCTCGTACATATATGTATTAGACATTCTCTTCACGGCCACCATTCCATTCTCAAGTTTTCCCTAGAGTACAAGGATGATGCCTTGTCAGCAACCAATTAAAATTTTAGATGACCAGGGAAGCTGAGTGTACCTTATAAACCACCGCGAACCCACCGCTGCCAATTCGCTGCTCATCAGAGAAACCATTCGTAATTTGCTCCAGGAGCTTAAGTGACAGGGCCTTTGGCTCTGCCATTTCATCACATAGCATGGACTCCAGGTCCATTGATGTAATATCAGAGCCCCGAGCCATTTGCGATTACAAGGCACATAACCCTGAAAAGGACCAAGCGCACTGAGGCTACAAGACCCAACTATTCTGTTGGATATATAATCATGAAAGGCATAAATGCACAACGATAGCCACACTCATATTCTGCCGGATTTTGTTTGAACTTTTCAGTACTACAAGCTGATTTAGTCCGTTAATATGAGCAGGGCGTTTTAACTTAGATGCCATCAAACCAAGATCCACACAATAGGATCCAATGTTCCAAACATGACCCAAAGAGGTAAATATTGCAAAACAAAGATGACCAGTAAAACTGAAACACAGCAGCTGCTACTAGAAATCTCGAGGAATAGCTTTACAGTTTCCCAGAACTGGTTGCAGTTCAGGTTAGTAGGAAATACACATAATAAAGTACTCCCTCCGATCCATATTAATAGGTGCTGAAGTGGATGTATCATAACAAACCGGCCGGATCTGGAGAAGATCCTGGGTGACTAAAACATGAAAAGAAAATTGGTGCAAGTTTTTGTAATTACCTGGCCAAGCACTGCCGCGTTGCTGGGGCGAGCTTCAAACGATTTCAACACACTAGGACGAGGGGTAATATGCCAAGCTTGTGTTAAAGGAGGTAGAAGAGTAGATAGGAGACATGAGAGTTGAGCCTTCGTATGGGCGCGATCTTAAACCAGCTCAAGGAGAGGAAGGTGAGCCTTATCTACAGCAGTCCGCATTATTGACTCGTGGCCAGCCTGCAGTTGGAGACTTGATGACTAGCGATCCATGTAGATAAAATCCTTAGCTGGTTAATATTAGCTGTTTCACTAATTATAGTATTGCTATGCTCCAACAGTGGTCCATACAGTACTACAGGCTCCTTCCGGCAAGCCATCGTGGCCACTTGCCTAGACCTGTAAGTGGACACCCCCACTTATCCCACCTAATCACAAGAGTGGACAAAATATATTAAGAAACAGGAACATGATTAAGTTGATATACTAATTTGAACTACACTTACAGTCCTACTTGCATAGGTCTGTAAGTGGGCACGCCCACTTATCCCACCTAATCACAAGAGTGGACAAATTATATTAAGAAACAGGGAACATGATTAAATTGACTTACTAATTTAAACTACACATAGCTAACTGGGCACCCGTGGGCTTGCGCACTTACAGTCCTACATAATCGCCCAAATATCATCAAGCAACGGGGCCTTCCATAGTTGCATTCACCCCATCCAGCAAGGAATTCAGTGGAGGAAACACGTTCCCGTGCTCCTGGACGGCCTCGTTTGGATCCGGCTATAGTAATCGGAAAACCTTGGTGTAATTCGCCGAACGATTAGATGTCACTCAACGTTGATGGATCCTTTCGTGATACGGATCAGCCTGATGTATTGGCATGGTGCTATGCGGTCACTGATAGAAAATAGGCTTATAGTCCCGGTTCGCAAAGACCATTAATCCCGGCCGCGCAACCGGTACTAAATAGGCGTGACTAAAGGCCCCTCCTTTAGTCGCCCCCTCTTACGAACCGCGGCTAAAGGCCCGTCCACGTGGGCGGGTGGCGTGCGCCAGGGACGGAGGACCTTTAGTCCCGTTTGGCCACACGAACCGGGACTACATGCTATTTCGTTATTTCTTTAATTCATTTGGGTTTCAAATTATTTTCCTCTCCCTTTTTTTCACTCTAATTTTTCACTCTTTTTTTTCAGAATTTTTATTATTTGCTTAGTGTCTAACTACAATTATCTCTAGTCAAATTTCTTACTCGTGGTCAAACTTCCCGCTCGGTCACCCATCCTCCCACTACTCTAGCACTAGCACGCTTAACTTCCGAGTTCCATCCCGTCCCGCATCCAAGTGTTTCGCACGCATATATGTGATACTAATATCATATCAATCATATTAACATGTTGGTCGATGCCACATTTCTTTATTGTCTGAATTTCAAATAAATCTTTTAATAAAAAAAAGTAATGATGTAATTAATAATTTTGAATAAATAAATAAACATTAACTTTTTAATTTGTATTATTTCTAAAAATATTCAGAAAAATAAAACTAATTCATTTTAAAATCTTAAAAATACTATTAATATATCAAAATATTCAGAAAAATAAAACTAATTCATTTTAAAATCATAAAAATACAAATAATATATCAAAATATTCAGAAAAATAAAACTAATACATTTTAAAATCTTAAAAATACAAATAATATATCAAAAAATTCAGGAAAATAAAACTAATTCATTTTCCCCTTTCCTAAATGCAAAATAAAATCTGATAAAATTCATGAACCAAACCATATAAAATTTGCAGATCCAAGTTTCGACTATTATTTTGGACACAAGAACTGTTTTGGCAATGACTATCTGTGAGAATGATTTGAACCTAACTTTTAAAATACATAACCAAAATGGACAAACTAAAATGTTCTCGATAGATATTGAAAAGATCTATCCATAGCACTTAGCCTCACATCACACTACTAGGAAAACAGCTATAGCAGTGATGATACCCGTGACGCACCAGCAATACGGCGCGTCACGCCTAATAGCCGTGGCGCACCACAGTTTGGTGCGTCACGCCTGTAGCCTTATCCGCGGCGCACCAAACGGAAGGCGCGTCGCGCCTATGTGTGGGGCCGGGGTGGCGAGCCACCGAGGCATACCCGCGATGCACCGAGCCACTGGTGCGTCACGGCTATGTGGGATAGGCGCGGCGCACATGGCCGTGGTGCATCACGGCTATGTGTTCCACGTGTAGCATCTATAGCCGTGACGCACCGCAGGCAGGTGCGCCGCGCCTATCCCACATAGCCGTGACGCACCAACAGCACGGTGCGTCACGGGTATGCCTGGGAGCAATTTAAGTGGTTGGGACCACCCCCACCTCCCATCCCCCCATATCTCCACCCCATTTTAGATCTGGTCGCCCCCCACCTCCTCACCACCCCATTTCCCCATTTTCCCACCATTTAAAACTTATTTAACCTATTTTATTTGATATATATGTGAGGGCAATCTAGTAAACACTTCTCTCCACCCCCATCTCTCACTTTACCACTTTCCCTTCCATTTTTTTCACTCTCTATAGCCACATACACACGTACTCTCTCGGTCTCGAGTTGGCAAGATCTATAGTTGGTGAGTTGTTGGAGGGATATGTATATGTGTTGTATGTATGTGTGTTGATCTCGCTCTCTCTCATAGATCTCACTCGGTATCGGCCGGTGCGTCGTCACAAAGGATTCATATGGTTGCATATATACATATGCGAAATTGTGTTGCGTATTTTTGATGAAATTTGTGGATGTCTTAAAAATGAGTTGACATGTATTGCCAAAATGTTGATTAATTTCAATTTCGGCGACCACGCACTCCGAGAATGTCCTGTTTTTAGCATAGGTCATGCCGAATTTTTCCGTCGACGATCATGCATGCATCATCCATATATTACGTAATTCGATTCTAATTAATTTGTCCTTTGATCTTTTGTTACTATGCAGGCAACCATGCATATAAGCACAGTCACCATGGCTAGATTTATGAAACATGCGACGGCCGAAATGTTTCGAAATAACATGACGGAGATAAGATATCCTTGTCGAAGATGCAAACTGAAACACTTGATCAGATATGATTGTGGTGACTTGGAGTCGCACCTTATCCGTCGTGGTTTCATGGATGGCTACACTCTTTACCCGACAAGTGATGAAGATGAAGAGTCTCCCGGACATGATGAAGGACATCATGATCAAAATGAAGGACATGATCATAATCAAGACGAAGGACATCGTGATGAAGATGTCGGACATGATCATAATCAAGACGAAGGACATCATGATGAAGATGTCGGGACATCGTTGTCGGACTGGGTGCGGGACCCTCATGTCCAAGCTCTGCTTCTCAAGGAGACTAGCAACACCAGAGCTGCTGCTAGAGAGAAATCGAAGCTGTCGCAACTGGAGATAGACGCCGTTACTCCATTGTATGAAGGATGCGTGAGAGAGGATACCCGTCTGAACGTAACGTTAAGGACCCTCGAGATGAAGACAAAACACCGATGGACCGATGCGAGCTACGATGAGAACATGGCATTCTGGCACGGCTGTCTTCCCACGGGGAACAAGTGTCCAACGAGCATCGAGGAGGCCAAGAAAGTCGTGTGCCCTCTGGATTTACCTCACGTGAAATACCATGCTTGCATTAATGACTGCATCATCTATCGGGGCGCGGACGCGGAGAGAACCATATGCCCGGTGTGTGACGCAACTCGATACAAGCCAGGGAAGAAGGCCTCTCCTCGAAAAGTGGTGTGGTACTTTCCGATAACTTCCCGTCTGCCGCGGTATTTCGCAAACCCCACACAGGCGAAGCTCATGCGATGGCACGCGGAAAGGAAGAAGCCAGAAGAGCATGATGGAATTGATCCGGAGAAGGATGACACGATGCTGACACACCCCTCAGATGCTAGCCAGTGGAAGGCGCTAGACATCGAATACCCCGAATTCGGCGACGATCCAAGGAACATCAGGTTGTGCATGAGTACGGATGGATTAAACCCTTTTGGAAACCAGAGCAGCACCCATAGCACCTGGCCCGTGTTTGTATGTATATACAACCTACCCCCCTGGTTGTGCTTGAAGAGGAAGTACATACAGATGAGTATGCTTATTCAAGGGCCAAAACAACCAGGTAACGACATCAATCTGTATGTCCAGTTGTTGGAAGAGGAGCTAGCCACGTTATGGGACGAGTCAGCCAATACGTGGGACGCCTATGGAGAAACGTTTTTCCCAATGAGAGCCGCGCTCATCACGACGGTGCATGACTACCTCGGTTACGGATATGTCGCGGGGCAGGTGACGCACGGATTCTGTGCATGCGTTAGGTGCATGGATGACACTACGTATCTCCAGCTAGAGAGAAACCCTGGGTCTTCGAAAACCGTGTTCTTGGGGCATCGAAGGTGGCTTCGCAAGGATGACCCGTGGAGAAAACGCAAAGATCTGTTCAACAATGAAGTTGAGATGTGAAGAGCCCCACGTCAAAGGAGCGACGAGGAAATCGACAAGCTGTTGAAGAACTGGAAAGAGTGCCCTGCGCCGGAAAAGAAGCGAAAGGCGCCGGCGCCGTTGGAGGGTGTATGGAAAACAAGGTCTGTTCTCTGGGGCCTGAGGTACTGGAAGATTCCCCGCACACCCCACTGCCTTGACCTCATGCATATCAGGAAAAACGTGTGCGAGAGTCTTCTTGGCACCCTGCTCAACATGCCGGAGAGGACCAAGGATGGGCCGAAAGCAAGGAACGACTTGAGATTTTTGAATATCAGGGGCGAGCTCCACGGAGGAAAACCGGATGATGATGACGATGATGATGATGATGTGTTAGATGGGACGGAAGGTCGCCGCAAGGGCAAAAAGGCCAAGAAGACGGAATATTACTGTCCCCCTTCGTGCTTCACGCTATGCGAGAAGGAGATCGACCAATTCTTCAAGTGCCTCCTTGGAGTCAAATTTCCTTACGGTTATGCGGGGAAGATAAGGAGATACCTAGACGTACCAAAGCAGAAGTTCAGCGGGATGAAGTCTCACGACTGTCACGTGATGATGACGCAGATACTTCCAGTTGCAATTCGAGGAATAATGGACGAGCACGTCCGTGAAACGCTGTTTGGACTCTGCAACTTTTTTGACGTCATCTCTCGAAAGTCGATTGGCGTGAAGCAACTCGCAAGGCTACAGGAAGAAATTGTGGTAATACTATGCGACCTTGAGATATACTTCCCGCCCGCATTCTTCGACATTATGGTGCATCTCCTTGTCCATGTCGTGGATGATATCATCCAGCTCGGGCCGCAGTTTTTACACTCCATGATGGCGTTCGAAAGGATGAATGGTTCCATCAAAGGATACGTCCACAACAGGGCCCGTCCAGACACAAGCATTGCCAAGGGCTTTCTGACAGAAGAGTGCATCTCTTTCTGCACGAATTTTCTAGACAAAGATGAGAACCCTGGTCTGCCCATAAACATGCACTTTGGCAGGCTCGCTGGATGGGGACACCGCGAGGGCCAAAGCGAAATGAATGTCGACTTTCAGGGCCGACGCAACGACTTTGACAGAGCAAATCTAGTCGCGCTACAACATCTAACAGTGGTCGATCCTTGGTTGGAAAATCACAAAATGCTAATCGCGAAGTATTACAGTGACCGGGGACAACATAGGGTCGAAGCAGAAATAATCAGAGAGCACAACATCCATTTCACACAGTGGTTCAGGGAGAAGATTATGACCGATCACCCGGAGACGCCTTATTCTGAAGAAGAAAAACTCATACTCACATTGTCACAAGGCCCCGCACATAACCTCATGACATATCAGGCATACGATATCAATGGTTACACATTCTACACGGAAAATAAGGACCGGAATTGCGAATACCAGAACTCGGGGGTAACGATGGAATCATTAACAGGTGAGGTCAAGGAAAGATACTATGGTAGGATCGACGAGATATGGGAACTCGACTACTGCGGAGAGAAGGTGCCAATGTTCCGTGTCACATGGGCAAAGAGCGTCAGGAAAGAAGGACAATATTTCACCACCATGGTGATACCTGAAGCCAAATCCGGCACGAATGTCACCGCAAAAAATGAGCCATGGGTCTTGGCTAACAAAGTGGACCAATGCTTCTTCATTACTGACCCGACAAGGCCTAGCCATGTTGTCGTGCGGAGAGGCAAAAGAAGCATCATCGGAATGGATGGAGTAGCCAACGAGCAAGACTTTGACCAGTAGGGCGACCCGAAAATGGAAGATGACAACGACGATGGAACGAAATACACAACAAGAAGAAGCAGGAAAACGCTACCTACAGGTCGCCCATTCCACCGAAGAAGTCACGGTGTTCCGGGACTGAATTACTGAACCGCAACAAAGAAGGGAAAGAAAATTGTAAAACGCTAGCTCTAAGAACAACGATATATTTGTCGTGTGTTTGCATGAATTCGAGGAAGTGATGGCGATGTAATATATATACACTTAATGTTTAAATTAATCTTTCTTGATTTTATATTGATTCATTTGAATTTATTTTGAGCTTATATTGATTTATTTCCTAAGGAAAAAATCATTTTTTGAAAAAATGGGGGGTGGGACTCGAACTTGGGGCAATGGAGCAGTGGCAAAGGGGTCAGCCACTGGGCTAAGCAGCTGGTCCTGCTATAGACCAGCACGCACGCTTTTTGAATAGATAACAGAAATAGGCGCGACGCACCTCTCATCGCTGCGTCGCGGTTAAGTAATACGCGACGCGCCTCTGCTACGCGCGTCACGGGTACGCGATGCGCGACGAGCATTTCTTTGGTGCGTCACGGGTAAGCGATGCGTGGCGCATCTTCCTGATGTGCGTCACGGCTATCCTTCCGCCTATTAGGATTGGCCCGTTCCCCTCTCTTCTTCCTCTTCCACATCCACATCCACATCGCGATCTCGATCAGAACCACCGTCTCCTCCCTGCTTCCTTAGCCTCTCATCGCCTCCGACCAACACCACCCCAAGCCCTTGCCCTAGCCTCTGCCCTCCCTCTCGCCGCCGCCCACCACCACCCCAAGCTCTAGCCCTAGCCTCTGCTCTCCGTCTAGTCGCCGCCCACCACCACCGAGACCTCGCCTCTGCATCGACCTAGGAGGAGGAGGAGCAGGCACAGGACCAGGTCCAGGAGAACGACCAGGAGCAAGAGGAGCCTGGGGTCGTCCCTGTCTCCATCGACTAGGAAGCTTGGCGCCGTCCCTATAGTCTCCATCGACTGCGCCGTGGTCGTCCCGTCTCCATCGACCTCGAAGCCCGACGAACAAAGGTGCGCCGCCCCTAGTCCTCTCCCACCCCTTCTACTCAATCCCGCCCCTAGATGGCACGGTATTTGACTTTGCGTCACTAGCAACCAGGCCCTGCTCCCGCAAAATCTCATATTGCTTACTTCAATGATACATCGTACACGAATAAATTTCGACCTGGAGCTAGGATGTTTCTTCTCTTATCGACAGAGGTTCTAATGCGACTTAGCATTTTTGATAGCTAACCACACGAATATCTTGCACTTGAGTGGCGCTCTGTTTTTGCACCCACGGTCAGTCAGTCCCCTAAAATCTTGCCCTTGAGTGGCGCTTTGTTTTTGCACTTAGGTCAAGCTTGGGCTGCTCTGGGACTGTCCCCTAAAATCTTTACAATTATGTTTGTAGAAAATCTTCTAGCGCAAACTCTATAGCTCGATGGTTATTGATAACTTGTACATTCTTGGATCCCCATCAATAATTGTCCGCATGAATCTCTGAATTTTTGTGTTCAGAACTAGATGTTTTAAAAGTTGATCTGTGCCTATTTTTTCTACAGTTGCACACTTGGTTCTACATCATTACCATTTCTGGCACACATTTTTATATGATAATTGAGATAAATCTTGGCGAGTTCTTGAGTTTGCATGGATTTTTCATCTTGCTCTCCTTTTAAGTACATGGAGAAATCTGTTAAGTCGAATCTGAAACCCAAGCCTGGAAACATCCAATTACAAAAAAAACCATGCTGACTCTACTAAGTTGCGTTTTCTCATCTTATGTGTTAGCAGAAAAATAAGTAAAATTAGCAGCATATATATTGTAGCATCAGTGATTTTGATACTGACATCTAAATAAAGGAGGGTAAATGCTAATTTTCAGATGAACATGTGAGATGGACCTCTGTATCTATGTAGCCTGTTGCTAGGCTGATGCTGCTGTTGCTAGGTTGCTAGGCTGCTGCTGCTATTGCTAGGTTGTTGTTGTTGTTGTATTTCTCCCTTATATAGCGAGGATACTGCTGTTGCTAGGCTGTTGTTACTAGGTTGCTGCTGCTGTTGCTAGGTTGCTGCTGCTGTTGTATTTCTCCCTTATATAGGTAGGATACTGCTGTTGTATATGAAATGACAAGTATTGTGAAATAAACTCTTGGAGTTGTAGTACTGTGTTGTATATGAAATGGCAAGTACTGTGTTGTTGGATGTGTCAAAATTACCCGGGAAGAAATCTTGGTGTTGCAGTTTGGTACTTGAACAAATTTGGAAATCTGTCCGTCCATCGAGCCGTTTAAAACTTTGCAGGGAATTCAAATGAGTTGCCCATTTTTGTCGAAATGTTGATTAAATTCCGTTTCGGCGAGAATCGGGCACTCTAGTGTTAGAAAATTAGCAAAGGTCATGCCGAAATTTTCCCGTGAATTTAGGACTTAGCCGTTTTCCCGTCATCGAGTAGTATGTCAATTTTTTGTTTCCTTTAGATTAACCAATAATTTCCCCCTTCAGAACATGGCACACGACGACGAGGCCGGCGGTTCTAAGCCGTTCTGGCAAATCTCCGACGAAGAAGATGAGCAATACGACCCGACGGCGGATGCCGGGGCTGACGCGGACACTAGCGGTGGCGAGGAGGATGACGCCACAACTAGTGGCTCCGGTGATACCACTAGTGGCGCCGCCGGCGGAAATGACACCACTGATGCCGGCGGTCAGACAGATGGTGGTACCAAAGCCAAGAAGAGGACGGCCACGAGAAAACGGAAAAGGAACAGTCTCCGCACCTACCGTGAAGAGATCACGGAAATTGATAGCAGTGGGTATCCAATCGCGTCCGAGGCGGTGGTCAAAGGATTCGGCAACCAAATTGGTTGCATTGTCCGGGACACTGTCAGGATCAACACCGATGATCTAAGGAAAAAAGAGAATGCCCATTATCGGGTTGTTCTCTCTAGAAAACTGCACGGACGATACTTGTACCCGCATCCGCCAGACGAGCCGTTTAAGTAAAATAACGACAATCTGGAGGGGAATAAGGTCAACCATTGCGCCATTGGTAAGATGAACACCGCCTTGGGCAACTGGAAACACCGGGTGAAGGTTAAGGTCTTGAACCCCAAAAACAGCTTGGAGGATGTTTTTGCGAGTGAGTCGAACATCACTGAAGCTGAACTCCGGGACTTCAAGCTACTTTGCGAGAGCGAAGTTGCCAAGGCTAACAGTGATTGGGGGCAGAGGATGCGGCGGTTGAACATAGGTACCCACAAACTGGGATGCGGCGGTTACAGAGCGGCGATTCCCAATTGGGAGAAGGAGGACGCCAAACGTGCAGCAGAGGGCATCCCTGACCCTCTCGCAAGGTACTCGCCGCGGACAAAAAACTTCATCAGGGCCCGGTTTACATATGACCCGGTAGCTAATGAGTATACTACCGATGATGAGAAGGTGAAGAAGTTGTATGAAAACTTGGTAAGTAAATACACCACCCTAGTTAGTTTGCTCTCGACGACCTAGTCGATTGCATTGTAATGTACTGGTGGAATTCTAAACGGTTCACGCTAATTGTGCAGAACGCAGAAATCGAAAGTGGTGGAACCTCGTCATCCATGCCGAGGCTGCACGGCCCGTGGGACGACAATTTAAACAGGGCGGTGAACGTGACGCAGGGGAAGGAAAAGCACAAAATGCCGTCAGGTGGCCGAGTTTGTGGCCTGGGTACGACGATGAAGCTCAGAGAGTACTTTAAGGAGCCCAAGGAGGCGAGAAGGAATAGAAGGAGGACCATCGAAGATATGCAACGTGACGAAGCCCGCGATCACGAGATTGCAGACCTCAAGGCCAAAGTTGACGATATTCCTAATATTGTCAAAGCAGATTTCGCAGAACAAATGGGCAGCGTTTTGCCTACCATCTACGATGTGGTTACTCGATGGAATGAAGGAGGTCGAGTGGGTCCGTGCCCGGTGCCTAGCGTGCAGGGCAGCAACTCAAGAGACTTGTCTAGAGTCTCGCCGGCCAACGCCACGATTGCGGACCCACTGTTGACTCCGCCCGCCTACAACACGGCGCCGATAGTGACTCCGCCCGCCTCTAGCCGCCTGACCATCCGTTGCGCGCCCACAGTGGGCGGTCCTCCGCCGAATGAAGAGCGTGCACCAACGAACGACCGCCGCCTGGCCATCAGTTGCACGCCCGCCGCCGGCGGTCCCTCGCCAGTCAACAGTAGCACGCCCGCCGCCGTTGGCCCCTCGCCACTAAAGGAGCTCGACGCCCTCGTCAGCCAGGTAAATAGTTAAGCATTGGAGCGTCGATCTTCCTTTGCCTTAGACTGGCATCTCTGACGTCCTGCATGTTTTCCGCAGAACATCGACGTTCCATGCACTCTCCTACACACAGTGGACGGCGTGTTGAAGGATGTTGCTGTGGGTATGATCGTTCAACCGTCAACCCGCAGGTTCCACAACAGGCCGATGCGCGAAGACGTATATAGAGTTCGATTGCTTCGGGTGCTGGCGGGCTACGGCGACTTGTTGCCTCCCATTCAATCCTACCAGGAAGAAGATGACCCCGATACCCTGACGCTGCTCCAGTGCCTACCTTGGAACATGGAATGGCCGAAGAGCCAGATTCGCCTCGGGAAGAGGGGCGCCACCCCGCAGACATCGCCTCTAGAACTACCGGCGCGAGGCACCACCTCGAAAACAACCCCTCTAGAAGCGCCGGAGCGGAGCCATGGCAAGACCGTTGCCTACCCCTAACATGGAGATGGCACAACACCCGGCGGATGACGTTGATCTTGATGCCATGGATTTCATCGCTGATGACTTTGATGACGGAGATTACATTGCTCCTCCCCCAGAAGAACCCTACCATAGCACGGAGGCTCGTGGTGAGGCTCCTCCCGTGGATAAATCCAATTGCAAGCGTCTATTCGGTTCTCAGGAAGACACGCCTCCAGATGTCGCCCCCTGCACCGAGACTCAGAAAAGTGGAAGGGAGGAGTTATTTTCAGCCCTGGCACAATCCGTAAGGCGGCTAATGAGGAGATTGAGAAGGAGATCATTCCGAAAGCGCCGAAACCGCGGAAAAGAGGACCTAGATCCAAGGCCGCAAAGTCCGCGAGCCAGCCTGCTAAGATGCCGCTCCGTGTTCAGGACGGCCCACCTACATCTAGGCATACGAAGATGCATGTGATTGGTCAGCCTATGCGTAGCTAGAGCAAGCTCAAGGCCGCAAGTGGGGATATGCGGAGTTTGCATGACAGCATTCTTTATCTTGAATCGCGCCTTCTTGAATCCAAGGATCCATCATACCCGGTTTTCATTGCCATGGTGCCAAAGGACTTGGGCTTCGTCGAGTCAACCGGCGCGGATAGTATAGTACTGTGGTTTTCGGACATCTTCGATATGTTCCATAGCAATCCGCTGCACTACTCCATGGTCCGCCTATACTCGCTCAGCCTGGCGGTGCAAGTTAGCAGGGATAATACACCGGGCATCGTGATAGCGGACCCCTTCTACATGCGCCACGACGTGTTGTGCAGCGTTGGAAACCAGGTAGTCGCATCGACATATCTCCGGGACTTCATGCTGGCGAACCAGACCAAGGATTACATCCTCGTGCCTTACTTTTCCGAGTAAGTCAATATTCTTAGCCGAATCGAAAGTGATTTTCTTTACATTTTCATCGCTCATTTCCAACACTTTGTTTGGATTGTTCCGCGCAGATATCCACAATGCACACTCATCTGCATTTGTATCAGTCATTCGCATGCCACGTATCTCGACTCGGGGAGTGCAGTGAAGAAAGACTACTCCAACGTGAAGAAAGTTTTGGATAATGCTCTCACCGGCTACCACACAAGGGGGGGCAAAATCACTAGGGAGAAGGTCGTTCAGGGCGCTCGGGTGTTCACCCACACGACGACTTTCGCGTGCGTCAAGCAGCCGGCAGGCAGTAACCGAGACACCTACTATGTCCTCCATCATATGCGGGCGTATGTACGGGATCAACAGTTCCTTACCCTGCCTAGTCAAGTCCAACAATGGGCCTCCCGCTTGTCGACGGTCGGCGATGACAAGGTTAGAGAAGAGATATATGATATCCAGAAGTGCTGTGCCACGCAAATCGTTCATGAAGTGGTGAACAAGAGTGGGACATTTTACTGCCGGTTCAACATGCCGAACCGCGACATAGATACCTACCTAGCAACTGCATGTGACAACAGACCCTTCATCACTCCGGAGGGCTGTCCCATTGTAATCCCTGGGAGGATGAGTCAGAAGGAGTGAGAACTATTGTAAGGCTTGCTACATTTTCCGAAATTAGTCGAACTCAATCGTTAGGGTTATGAATCGTCCATCGTGTAACAGATGCTCAATTATGTCAATGCTTAATTATCTTTCTTTTCATTATTGCGGTCTTACTTGTGATGGTCGTTCGATCTTTTGAATAAGTAAATGCCGATGATTAAAAGAGTTGGTTCACACTCAGATGGCCTATGTGGTCCGTTGCGCCTTGTGATTTTCACAAAGTTAGGATCTTGTGCATCCCACTTGGCGCAGCGGCACCACCTACGGCCTCTTGTATGTGTCCACCCTAAATATGAGGCACACATCGTTACGGTTATGAATCGTCCATTCTGTAACTGATGCTCAATTATGTCAATGCTTGATTATCTTGCTTTTATATTATTCCGGTCCTATGTTCGTTCGATCTTTTGAATAAGTAAATGCCGATGATTAAAAGAGTTGGTTCACACTCAGATGGCCTAGGTGGTCCGTTGCGCCTTGTGATTTCACAAAGTTAGGATCTTGTGCATCCCACTTGGCGCAACGGCACCACCTACGGCCGCTTGTATGTGTCCACCCTAAATATGAGGCACACATCGTTACGGTTATGAATCGTCCATTATGTAACTGATGCTCAATTATGTCAATGCTTGATTATCTTGCTTTTATATTATTCCGGTCCTATGTTCGTTCGATCTTTTGTATAAATGCCGATGATTAAAAGAGTTGGTTCACACTCAGATGGCCTAGGTGGTCCGTTGCGCCTTGTGATTTTCACAAAGTTAGGATCTTGTGCATCCCACTTGGCGCAGCGGCTCCACCTACGGCCGCTTGTATGTGTCCACCCTAAATATGAGGCACACAGACCGATTGCCATCTTGTTCCAGTTAAGAGGTACTACAGGAGGTGGTGATCCGAGGAAAGGAACGAATGCGAGGGTTTCTGGATTTCTTTCGAACTACGAATGGCAAATTTGATCCTTTGTGTTTAACTTTCAACTTATTTATGTAATATATCTCCATTTACTAGTTATTACAGACATGTTTAAAACTATTGTTTTTGGTTTTATTTCTTGTCATTATAGATGCCGAGGTGCTACGTGGTGTTTAGAGGCAGGGTTCCAGGAGACTACGATCACTGGGAAGACTGCTTCGAGCAGGTGAACAAGTTTAAAGGGAATGCCTACAAATCCTACAACACAAGAGTGGCGGCGGAAGCTAGGTGGTTCATCCATCTCGAGGAGGAACAGAAGAAGAAGAAAACCAAGTGGATGAAGACCATCGCCGCCGCTCTTGTCGCCGTCGCCTCGCTCGTCATGCTATGGTTCCTAGCTAGATGATTAGGTTATCGGCGACTAGATAGGTCACTTGTCCCGATGATGAAGCATCATCGATCGATGTAACCGGTCCCGATGATTAACCGTCTGATGTAGGTCACTTGTATCTATTTGACTGTGATAAACACTTTGTATTCATAATCAACTGTTTGATGTAGCTATTCGGAATTCTAAGCAGTATGATCAACTATGATATATAATTTGTTTGTCAGAGAACTGTTTTGATACATTTTGTCTACTGATATTCTTCTGTATTTGAGCTGTGTATATACCTGTATAAATACGGTACTGCGTATTTAAAAAAAATACAGCATAGTATAGCCGTGATGCACCAAAAAAGGTACCCGTGACGCACCTGAGAAGATAGCCGTGACGCGCAAGAGTGGATACCTGTGGCGCACCAAGTAACTTAGCCGTGGAGGCATTACATACCCGTGACGCACCTAAATTCCTAGCCGTGGCGCACCTCCGGACTTACACGTGACGCGCCTTCCAGTAGCCGCGGCGCACCTCGCCCGTGCGTCACGGGTATAAATAGGCACGGCGCACCAGCTAGGTGCGTCACGGCTAAACCCATAGGCGCGGCGTGATAGCCGTGATGCGCGCTGGTGCGTCACGGGTAAGCAAAACGGTGCGTCACGGGTAAGCTTTTCCCTAGTAGTGTCAAGGTCAACAACCAAATGAAAATACAATCCTTTTTAATAAAAGACCAGTAGACTCTTCTATTATTTTTAGAATGAGTTCAAAAATGTATTTTGAAGTAAATCCAACTGGATGAGTTTGGTATTGACTAGATCTATGTTTTCCTGGCTTAGATTAATTTTTGGACCTCTAGATTTATTTTTGGTGAACAGATATAGAAACAGTAGTTTTTGGTGAACAGATAGAAACGGTAGTTTTTCTGTTTTGTTTTCTCGATATGTTTTTGTTTGTTTGTTTTGAAATGTGTGTTTGACATAATATAGAAATAATATAGCTAGGAATTAATATAGAAATAATATCCATTACATAATAATATATCTATAACATACTAATATATCCATTACATGCATATATCGAACGCAAGATGCGGTACACAAACACCATCTACTCGAGCTCCGTCGAGTAGATGCGGAACAACTCGTAGGCAACATATGCATCTATGGCTGCATAGTCGAGGTTGATCCGGTCCTGTGGGTTCTTCCCCCAATACATGTGATTCTTGGAGGGGAAACCAGACTTCATGGTTTTGTAGTCGGCGTGGATGAAGGCAGTTACCATCGGAGCCATCCCGGTCTTGTGACCGTACAACTCATCAAAATGGATAAGGTCCTGAAGATCAATGTAGTGATCTTCAGGTATCACAATACCCAAGCGCATCAACTTCTGTCGGCTTGAGTGATGTCAACGCTGCAGAAGTCGTACCCCTTGTTGACAAGAAAATCAACAAGTTCCGGAGAATGCTTTGAACTACTGCAACAACAAAAATAGAACACGTGTTAGATATGTTGCAACACATGTATTCTTCCAATGCAACAAACAAATCGAAAATGCAACACTATCCTACAAGACAGATTGTACGTGTGCGTTACCTTGCCCATTGGAACACCAACACGATCTCGTTGAAGGAAATCTGGATGACGGCAACATCCCGTTGATTCGCCGTATACTCTAGATCAAGCCCGAAGAACTTATGTTGTTCATCGACTTCTTCATAGAGATTGCTCAAATGCTTAAGAGCATCGGGGAGCCTCCCACACATATTGGTGTAGGCCACATCGAGAAGCTTGCGGCATGGTGTGGCCACACGGAGAGTGGTCCAAACTTGAGAACCCATGGGTGCTTGGTGGAGGAAGAGGAGAGGAAAAAGAGAAGAGAGAAGAAGAAACAGAGACTCTCGGGTGCGCACTGTAGCAATGGTCTTCTGCCTCTCGCTCGCGAAATAAAACCGCCGCGCGGGAGGCGAGCAGTTTGTATCTTTAGTCGCGGGTGGCCAGGCCAACCGGGACTAAAGACAGGGAGGCCAGCAGACTGGATCATTAGTCGCGGGTGGCCAGGCCAACCGGAATTAAAGCCCTCCACGCGCTTCCCAACCCGCGACGCATGACCTTCAGTCGCGGGTCTCCTCCCGAACTGGGACTAAAACCCCTTTAGTCACGGTGCGCAAAGTTTGGGGACTGATCGGGGCGTATGGAAGGCCTTTTTTTTCTACCAGTGGGTGCAGTTGGATTTCCAATCGTGGTGCCGGTTCGTGGATGATTCCACGACTGCCCTTTGAAAGCCGACATTCGCGCTTGTGCAGATTGATTGAATCTGGCTCTCGACCATTCTCAAATTCTCGTCAGAGTGGAAACGAATTGTACTAAGCTGGTCACAATGGTCCCAACTTTGTGGTACGATGGTCGGTACATGGAAATTTAAATGAGTGGTGGTTGGCAGTATGAAAATTAATAGAGAGGAGAGGATGTGGACAGGAATTAAATTGGGGTGGGGGTCCTAACTTAATTATCTTTTAGGATACGTCATGAGCGATATATCGGTTTCATCGAAGAAGGGCCAAGCGGCCGATTACAACGCACCTAGCACATCCACACAGAACGCACTCCACACGCTAATCGAAGTGAACTACCCGCCAACCCTCCACATATCTACCTGTTAAAAGCTACCCCTAAAAAAGGCTGCAGTACACCACAAGGCAGACTATGCCTCAATCATCCAAAGTACTCTGCCCAGCGAAGGACCTATTGAAGGCTACCCCTAAAAAAGCCTGCAGTACACCACAATGCGTCCTATGGCTCAATCATCCAGAGTACTCTCCCCAGTGAAGGTTGGTGTGCCTCAAATACCACCTCATTTCTGTGTCTCCACAAACACAAGCACGCCAGGGTGATTCCGTCCACAAATCATTCTTGTCCACCCCATCCAACGTCAGCCGGGAGCCACTCCACGATCCTATCTTGCTGACCCGGGATCCACTCCGCTAAGCCACATTTTCCTATCATAACTGTACGCACTTTTCTCGCCAGGACGCATACCAGAAGCAAGTGGTCAATTTGTTCTCCCCGCTGATCGCAGAAACGTCTATAAAAAGGTTTTGAGATGAGATAGAAATTGTCCACGGTTATGGACGCCGCAAGTTTTATTGTTTAGGTTCTGTATGATCTTATCGTCCGTTCCCAAGAGTCCATAACCGTGGACACGGCTTTTCGAAAAGATTTACCCTGCAGGGGTGTACTATTTTAACCACCAGTGTCGTCTGGCTTCTTGCCTGCGCATAAGTCCTCGTCCTGGGAGGATGGCAGAGTGGGCGCGGTTACAACCTTTGGCTTGCATGAATCTATCCCGGGGTCATTGGTGAAGCAGAAGTCTAGGTTCAGTGCCTCCGACACCCTGGACCGCGGCCACCTCCTAAACACTACCGTCCTCGTTCGCAGCTCGTCCATCGTCTTCACGCACACGCAAATGGAAAGCTTCAAACTAAAGGACCCCGGGCTACACCCTCACAAGTTAGTCGGTCGATAGGGAGTCCATGTGTCCCACCGATGGAAGCACGCTCAGTCTTGGTTCAAGAGGTAAAGAACTCACTCCTAGGGGCGTGAGTGGGGCAAAACACCATCATTCACCAATGGCAACTAATCCACGCATGTTAGCATTTTAATTGAAGACAAACGGTCTCCAACACATCCGGACATGACATAATATCTTCCAACCACGATCCATCACCGGACCCAATGTACTCTACTAAGCATGGCTAAGTAGTTAAATAGCATATAGCAGTATCTCGGGCCACATCACAATCTATGGATAATAGGAAGGAAACATGTATTGGTATCCGGAACAAAATGCAACTACTAGGAGAGTATAGCCAAAACATTTGAATCAAATGCAATATTATGGTGGATAAAATACTTGAGGGAAAACATAGGTCAAGAGAGATGCTAAAATAAGTTGATTTACGCTTTCCTTGGTGATAGGGGTGGTGGTATGATTCGTCGAGGTATTGTGGTGGAACCTCGACTTCTGGATCTACCGATACACAACAAACAAATAGAGCAAATAAATACCACGGGTAGAAACAGGTGTTCTTTTGACAAGAGTAACGAGTTAAATGGGATCCCAAAATTATTTTAGGCAACCATGGGAATAACCCCATATTTATGTTAGTGTTCTACTGTTTATTTCTCCTTAGGGACCAGTACTAAAATATAGTGAACATATGCATGAAAATGATGATTTCTGAAGGACATTTCATTGCTGATCATTTTGGTATATTACTTGTAAATTTTGGAGCAACCATTTTTTTTGGTGATAATTTTAGGTGGATTTTAAACCTGTCCCTCTTGGGAAAATGTAGAGCATCATGTCAACTCAATTTTTATTTTTGGTACAGCAAGGTTGATGAATGCTTGTTATCCTGTAAACTGAACTGTAATTTCCAACTTATGTTGCTACGACATCAAAATAAAATCCATCAAACGTTTCTAAAAACCTGCTAGAATTAACGCCCACTATGGTTTTGTGTACATTAAACCAAAGTACATTTATGCAAGTTTTTATCTCGAGTGCCACACCACTATTGTATTCTCTATTTTGAATAACCACTAACCCAGGAGGAACTATTCATGATCTAAAGTTCTGGCACACTGCAGGCCAGTTAAAAACATAATGCCTATAATTAGCCATTTGTATTTTCAATTGATACACAGTGTAAGAGATAATCCCTAGCATTTTCCCTAAAAATACATATAGTGGTAATGTTAATTGGTTGGCCACATGTGGAAGTACATAGATTGATGATACAAAACTAGTCTAAAAATGTGTGTGTGATAAAATTATTGAGTAGGCGTGTGGTCTACAAGAACACAAGATTTAAGCATAATTTGTCAATGTTTAGAATATTTGATCCTGGAATTTTTTTTCAAAAAAAAGTTAGGGAAAGATAGAGTTCGAGTGTTAACAAGGAGCGAGAGTAATGGAAATTTGTTCAAACGTTTATGCACGTTCCATCTTGTGCCATCATTGTTTCCGCATCGCGAAATTTTTTCTTTTCACAATAACTTAATTATTTTAATTATGGTTCCTCAAGATGTCGCTTTTTCTTATGTCTCTCTAAATGGTATACCAATTTTAATGTAGCAGAAAATCAATTATATTCGATAGCAAATTATTTTTTAGTTTCTATAAGATATCACGTATTTGATGCATGGTAAGACGACTTCACAGAAAATCTCTAAATGATATAACAATTTATTGAATAATATTTTTTTCACTATGGTGTGAGACTAATTAATTAATTAGATCTCACACCTTATTTAAATGTTCAGAAAAATCCAAAGAAAGAATATTATTAATTAATTAGATCTCACACCTTATAAAATATTGTTAATTAATTAGATCTCATACCTTATTTAAATATTTATAATTAATTAGATCTCATACCTTATTAATTAATTAGATCTCACAACTTATTACATTTTCAATACAGAGGGATTACACCTTATATATTGTCATCCTCACGAGCCACAACCAAACCAAAACTCACCCGTAAGAAAAACATGGCTACCACCTCCTCCACGCTCACGGCCACCACCACCGTTAGCAACAAGCTGCGTATCCTACTCATTCCAGTTTTCGCAACCAGCCACATCCAACCCTTCACGCAGCTTGCAATTTGCCTCGCAGGAGCTAATGAAGCCGTAGAAGCAACAGTTGCGGTCACACCGTCGAATATCTCTATCGTTCAGTCCTTGCTGGACCGCGGGCACAATACAGCAGCCGTTAAGATAGCCACCTATCCCTTCCCAACCGTTGACGGCCTCCCAAAGGGCATGGAGAACTTCGGGAACGCCGCCACCCCGGGTGAATCGTCACGTATGATGGCCGCGTCGATAAGAGAGGCCCTGACGCGCCCTGCCCAGGAGACCCTCATCCGGGCACAGTCTCCGGACGCGATCATCACAGACATAACATTCTTCTGGAACAGTGGCATAGCCGACGAGCTCGACGTGCCATGTGTTGCATTTAGTGTCATTGGCGCCTTCTCGATGTTTTCCATTCGTCATCTCGTGGAAAACATGACACCGACGACGACGACGATGGTGTTGTCGTGGTCCCTCGGTTTCCTCTCCCTCGCATACAGATCCCAAGGAAGGAGCTTCCCGGCTTCTTTAGGAGAAATGATTGCTCATTTGCTAACAAGTTTGTTTCACTTCAAGCTGACTGCTTTGGATATGCCATCAACACATCACTGGAGCTGGAGCAACAGTACTGCGAGATGTACACGCGTGAAGGCCACGCGAAGCGTGCATACTTTCTAGGGCCTCTAGCTCTGCTATCATCATCACCAACCTCAACGGGCACCGGCTTAGAGTGCGACATCATGGAGTGGCTGGATTCAAAGCCAACCCGTTCCGTGGTGTACTTATCCTCCGGCAGCATGGCGCACGTCAAGGATTCTCAGCTGGACGAGCTTGCTCTTGGGCTGGAGATCTCTGGGATGTCCTTCCTGTGGGTGGTGAGGGGAATGAAGGAGTGGAGTCCGCCAAAGGGGTGGGAGGAGCGTGATGGAGATAAGGGGTCATCATTAGAATTTGGGCTCCACAGACGGCTATACTAAGGCACCAGGCGGTGGGTGCGTTTGTGACACAATGTGGGTGGAACTCCGTCCTGGATGTTGGAACTAATCTTGTTATTAGTGTGGAGTTTTATTTTGTACTTTAGTTGGCTGCGGTAGTGCGTGCACGATAGATGTGATCTGTGCATGTACATAAGCTGACAGTGAAGTTTACATAGGAATAAGTCCATAGTAGCTAGCTGAGAGGATAGGCCTGTGCGTGTGCCCAGCCGAAGACTAGCTCTAGGAGTGATCAAGTTAGTTAAGAGGTGCATGTGGGTGGAGTCCTTGCATGTAGCTGCATGCATGTCCTTAGCTTAGGAATAGGTCAGTTTTGGTTAGTGCGTGTTTGCATGCAAGTTAGTGGATGCGTGTTAGTTGTGTGATTCTGGCTATTTAAGCCTCTGTAATCAGGTTATGACATGAGGAGTCGAGAACAAAAGAAAAGGGCACAAGTGTGTGCGGTGCCAAAATATTCTGTGTGTTCTTCTTCTTCTTCACAATATTTATATGTGTATGTTGGGCCAGAAATAACACTTGGTATCAGAGCCTCGTGCGTTCGAGGTCCGTGTCTCTGTCGTCGTCAAGCTGCGTCACGAGCGAGGAGAAGATATGCTGCCCGGTAAGTTGTGGCACCGGCGGCAGGGAGGTGATGGCCATGGCGTGGAGGCCATCGCTGTGAGGAGATCGTCCACGTTCAGGTCGTCGACAATCTGCGTCATCGGCGACAACGTGGAAGTGAGTCGCCGGCGAGTTGCGGCACCGGTGGCGCATGCGAGGAGTTCATCGTCCATGTCCGAGTCGTCGACAAGGTGCGTCATTGGCGGCAACATGGAGGCGGGTCATCGGCAAGTTGTGGCACCGGTGGCGAACGTGCGGCAGCGAGCGTGTCATGGCGGCACACTCGTGGTGAAGGCATAGGAGGTGCGAGCCTCTCGTCGAGGCCATCAGTGATGACGGCAATCTGCGTAGCAAGATAGCATTGGCGTCCGTCTTCGTGCTACAACGACGGCATCGAGAACCATGGGCGTGAAGAAAGAAATAAGTAATAATAAGATTAAGGAGGTGATTGTTGGAACTAATCTTATTATTAGTGTGGAGTTTTATTTTTTACTTTAGTTGGCTGCGGTAGTGCGTGCACGATAAATGTGATCCGTGCATGTACATAAGCTGACAGTGAAGTTTACATAGGAATAAGTCCATAGTAGCTAGCTGAGAGGATAGGCCTGTGCGTGTGCCCAGCGGAAGACTAGCTCTAGGAGTGATCAAGTTAGTTAAGAGGTGCATGTGCGTGGAGTCCTTGCATGTAGCTGCATGCAGGTCCTTAGCTTAGGAATAGGTCAGTTTTGGTTAGTGCGTGTTTGCATGCAAGTTAGTGGGTGCGTGTTAGTTGTGTGGTTCTGGCTATTTAAGCCTCTGTAATCAGGTTATGACATGAGGAGTCGAGAACAAAAGAAAAGGGCACAAGTGTGTGCGGTGCCAAAATATTCTGTATGTTCTTCTTCTTCTCCACAATATTTATATGTGTATGTTGGGCCAGAAATAACACTGGAGACCGTGGCGGCGGGCGTGCCGGTGCTCACATGGCCCTACTCTTATGAGCAGTTCATCACGGAGAGGCTGGTCACAGACGTCCTCGGAATCGGGGCGCGGCTGTGGCCTGATGGCGCCGGCCTGCGAAGCGGGAACTATGACGAACACGACCTGATTCCGCGCCAGGACGTGGCTCGGGCATTGACTGGTTTCATGCGCCCCGGAGGGCCAGGGGCCACTTGCAGAATCAGGACGATAGACCTCGCCAAAAAGGTACAGGCTGCCGTGGCACAAGGAGGATCCTCGCACCGCGACTTGCATCGTTTGGTGGATGATCTCCTCATGGCAGCAGCAAAGAGGAGGACGACCTAGCGGAACCCAGCCGCGTTAAAGTAGTCAGTCTCTCCGCCCCGCGCACCTCAATGAGTTTGTCGCTTATTACTATGTTTTCGTTGTTGCTCTATGATGCAGACGGCAATGATGTTTGCTTCTGCACAATCATCTAATAAAGTGTGCGCTTTCCCATTAATGTGTACGTGCATATGTCTTGGCATCTTCCATCATGTACGTTGTGTGCTCATGTTTTCTAGTGTTGCAATCTAGCTGATATTTTTTTTATGTTGAATAAGTTCCAATAACAACTTGTACATAACGGGTCATTTAAGGCCTCCAAACCAATATACAAGGACCCATCGATACGTGGTAAAATTTAATACCGTCAATGGATGCCACAACAGGCCCACGAGCCGCGCTAACCGCCGCCCCTGCGTTACACCACCGCTCTCCAGCTGTGCTGCCCCGGCGATGACCTGCCTCCGCGTGTAGAGAGTCATCGGGACACACCCGCCGACGCCCCCAATCGTTGGACAGTCCATGTGTGGCTGCCATTGCTGGTGTTGGTGACGGAAACGACCGTGGGGATGATTTGGAACCTCTTCCTACCAACCAATCACGTGACGCCATGTCATCAATCCACAACCTCTTCCTACCAACCAATCAGGATAGAGTATATGTATTTGTGTTTCTTTGGGCATTTTCAAAACCATGTAACTAATTATGAAAAAGTCGAAACAATGTGAAACTTCCACCTAGAGTCTTTATTTGTGTAAAGGTTGCGAATAAAATTATAAATACAGATTTAATCATATTTCATGAGATTTTTTTCATTCTTTGATTTATTTGAAAAAAGGTCAAAATGGTCGCCATGGCTATTCATCGAAAAGGGCGAATTTTTCAAAAAGTATCGATGGTTATGTGCGAAATTAGATAGAAAACGAGAAAATTCAAAAGAAACCTATCACACACCTATCACACACTTGTACCTTAAAATAATTTTTTTTAACTAAAAGAAACCTATCACACACTTGTAGCTCAAATTTGAATTACTTTCGATAAATCGGCATAAAGTCAATTAAATGTGCGAAATTAGATAGAAAACGAGAAAATTCAAAATATTTTGGAATTATCCATCACATATGGACTAAGTTGTGTGAAAGTTGAATAGTCTCCATTTTGCACCATATATCTTGTACTTACTTCACAAAAAATGTCATATTTTACACTTAGAAAATGGAAAATGATATTTCCAATAATAAATTGAAAACCCACGTTGGCACCATTGTTTCCCATACGAAGATACACCTAGGTGTCAAATCATTGTTCCAAATATCATCCGATATGCCGATTTATCGGCCGATTTATCCCTTATCGGGTGGTGACCGATAAGATAAATGAATATCGGTGGAGTTTATCATTCGGGCCACTTTATCGGTCTTGCAAGCGATTTATCGGTCAATATGCCGATAAATCGACCGATATATCGATTTTCCAGCACTGGAACATGTGATTAGTTACATCTATCATAGAATTTTTAGTATTATTGAATACAATATATCTATATATCATAATTTAGAGTTTTTTAGTGCCGCTATAATATATTTTTATGGCATGTTTTAGATGTTTTAGTGCTACGATTTAGGATTTACAAGAAAAATGGCCGATAAATAGTCGACCGATAAAATCGATTTATCAGCCGATAAGCCGATATATCGCTTATCATGGGCCGACCGATAAGTTAACGATAAGCGATATCTTGAACATTGTGTCAAATATGGACACGTTATCACGAACTATGCCACAAGAATGACGACATCTTGGTCATTTGGATCCAAATCCTATGCATGTTTATAGATGATAGGCTTTTTGTGAAGGAACTTTTTGGAATCATTGTCAAAACCCAAGTTCTTGATTTTATTCTATCAACTATTACATATAATAGGACTACATGCAAAAGGATTTTGTTTTAGTATTTTTTTCAACTTGTTTGAATTTTTTTTAAATGGTCAAAATGGCCGACATGGCTATTCATTGAAAGGGGTCGAATTTCCCAAACTATCAACGGTTATGTGATCTAACCACTACTTGTGTACGTTAAAACCATTTTTGGAAAAAATTCAGAGCAAACTATCATACACTTGTAATTCAAATTAGAATTACTTTCGGTAAATGGACATAATGTCATCTAAATGAGAGAATTTAGGTAGAAACTATGAAAATTCCTAATATTTTCAGATTAACCATCAAACAGGGACTACTCTGTGTGAAAATTGAATGGACTCCATTTTGCACCATATTTCTTGTACTTGCTTCACAAAAAAGTCATATTTTGCACTTAGAAAATGGATAACGATATTTCTAATAATAATTTGAAAACCCCACTTTGGCACCATTGTTTCCCATATCAAGATACACCTATGTGTAAAATATGGACACGTTATCGCAAACTATGGCACAAGAATGGCCGCAACTTGGTCATTTAGATCCAAACCTATGCATATTTATAGATGATCGACCTTTTTGTGAAGGAATTTTTTGGAATCATTTTCAAAACTCAAGTCTATGATTTGTCTTATCAGCTATTACACATAATATGACTACATGCAAATGGATTTCCTTTTTTGAGTATTTTTTCAATTTCTTTGAGTTTTTTGAAAATCAATGGTCAAAATGGTCGGCATGGCTATTCGTTGAAAAGGGTAAAAAAAATTTAAAACTATCCACGGTTATGTGATATAACTACTACTTGTGTACCTTAAAACATTTTTGGAAAATGATATTTCTAATAATTATTTGAAAACCCACTTTGGCACCATTGTTTCCTATAGCAAGATACACCTATGTGTCAAATATGGCCACGTTATCACAAACTATATATGCCACGAGAATGACCATTGGTCTTAGAAAATGGGAAAAATAGGTCTTCACCGTGTGAAAACACACGGCAAAGAATAAATAATAAGTCTTTTCCATGTGCAAACACACGACAAAGAATAAGTCTTTGCCGTGTGCAAACACACGACAAAGACCTGACGAAACTGCGACGTTCGACTTACCGTCTAGGTGGACACGTGTCTAGTGTCTTTGCAGTCCGCCCGTCTTTGCCGTGTGCATTTCATTTCCATCACCATGTGCCCAACTTTACCATGTGTTTTTCGTGCTACTATGTCGTATGTTGTTCTTTCCCGTGTGCCGCACATGTTAAAGAACTCTTTGTCGTGTGCCCGATATACGGCACAAGGTAAAGACCGAAGGCACACGGGATAGATGTGCTCTCCCGTAGTGGGTAGACTAGAGGCAACATTAATAATGTATTCCCTCCGTTTCGAATTAATTGTCGTGGATTTTTTAAAAGATGGATGCACCAATAGAGTAAAATGCTTCTGGATACATTTATATTTTGGCAAATCCATGGCGATTAATTCGGGACGGAGGGAGTAATACAGAACCGATCTACTGGAGTAGTCCAAGTTGCCTGGCGACGACCGCCTAAATTAGAAAAGGCTTGGTCCATGGAGGCCTTCGCTTGCATCTTATGAACATTATGTCGAATGACTTCCCTGCTACCCCTACCTACCAAAGATTTCAGCCAGGGCCGGTCCATACAAATTTGGAGCCCTCGGGCTAGACAAAAATAATAGGCCCTTGTTGGTAACCAACATTTTTGTATGTAATTGTATTTTTAAAAGAATTCTAGATAGCTTAGATAGATGATATTTAAACTATAAACCTCATAAGGAAACTCCATCCCATAATTTAAGGTGTTATTCTGTATTGTTAGCAATAAAATTTTATATT
The DNA here is from genome assembly GCA_028641055.1 of Alopecurus myosuroides. Lineage (NCBI taxonomy): Eukaryota > Viridiplantae > Streptophyta > Magnoliopsida > Poales > Poaceae > Alopecurus > Alopecurus myosuroides. The sequence continues at coordinate 366,719,097 of CM054061.1, forward strand.
ATGGTACAACATGAGCATCCTTTTTTTAAGGATCAGACGAACTAAATCTCTGTTGAAAAAACGAACTAAACCAATGCAACAATATAGTTGTATAAAAGATCAATTTGTGAAGTATGAAAAGCAGTTCACCATTTTCATCTGCAAAACAATATTTTTTTAGACAATTGGCAGAACAAGTAGCCTTGTCCAACAAACACTAAGGATAATAGGCCTAGCAATAGGGATGTAAATAGGATTATAAATGGAGCCACAAAAGCCCATTTATTTAGCTCCATAGTTCATTTTCTAGAAAAAAAAGTACCGTCTTTAACTATTTGACCAAAATAAGGGACACAAACGGGATTAAACGGGCACCCATTTATATCCCTGCCTAGCAATACATACTTTTTTAGTACACGTGTCTAGTGGTTACCTTCCGGTACCGACTGAAAAAAACCCCGCCGATCAACTTATTGGGTCCGTGAGTGCGTCCTTTGCCCACAGTCCATCTCGTGATAGGCTTTACCTTGTTAATTGGGCTATTTTATCTTTTTTCTTCCTTTCCTAGACCTAGGCAGAAAATAACATTGAAATACTACCTGGGTCGGGGCCCATGCCAAAAAGTTTTCTCTTTTCTCAACTACTGTGTGCTGACAAAGAAAGGTTAACTAACAAAATCAGAGAACACGCTATCTAATGGAATAGTAAAATTGTATGTATATCAATCGCTGCAGCCAATGTAGAGTGAGATACATTCAATATTTCCACTTCAAAAGGACATGGTGCAAGTCATTAACCAATCTTTATAGATATATCCCTGTTGCAGAGTAAGATAAATCAATTGGGTATCCGTACAGTGTACTATTACTGCATACTTCTCTGGTCATGTCCCCAGCATATACATATTATAACGTTGAGAAACATAAGATCACCAACTTTTTATTATCTGCCTAGCCAATTGAAAATTAAACTAGGTCTGTTGACACATATATTTGAAAACTCAAATTATTTGTATAAGCTTGTCATGGATGACGTGCCCAGATGTGATCCTTCTAAGAAACTTTGTTCGCTTTTCCTTTTTGTCAATCCTAACCATCAATCTTTTCCATCATCTACACTCTTCCCTCCATTCAGCCCAAAATTCTTCTCACCGTCAGTCACCAACCATGGAAAGCAGCGGAAGCATGCATTGTTTCTAGGTTTCAACGAAGACCAAAGTTTTGACACAATGCCCACCCTGAACAAACCACGTTGTTCAGTCAGAATAAGTTTTTGTTTCCTCATTCGGTCACGTGTTTCCTCTTTGTTACCTTATTTCAGTGATGTAATATTTATGATGTTATTATAGGGAAGATAGACCTTATTTTTTGCCTTTCAGGAAAAACTTGGGGCAAAGCCCCTTATCTTCAAATTTAGTAAGAAAATAGAAAAAGGGGAAAACGTTCTACAGAACTTTGTATTTCCCACGAAATTTAACTCTCTGTTTGACATTTGTATCACTTGAGAGATTACTTTGGCTAAAGTCTTCAATAAAGTTTCGGATATTTAAAACTCTGTAGAATGCTGGTGGGTGATTCCTTGCAGATGTGGTTTTTCAGTCAAAACTTGCTGTCAAGCTTTTAAATGGACGACTCTTGGCTTTACACACAAAATTCTATGGAAAATCAAGATTCCACTTAATATCAGTTTCTTTATGTGGTTGGTTAATAGGATGAGCATATTGACAAAAGATGTTCGGCTGTGTGCATCAATCGATGCATATGCGGGGAAAACTTCCCATTTCTAAAAAAAAACTGAAGGGGTCAGAAGAAAGAGGATAAGAACTATTTATTTTGTGGGGGGTGGGGGAGGAAACTATTGATCACTTTTTCTTTTATTGCCCTTTGGCGAGATATGTGTCGAATGCGGCTTATTATGGCTTCAATTTTGTTGTCAAACCAATCTTAGTAAAACACTTATTTGGAGGATGGATGAATTTTTTTGAAACTACAGGAATAATTGATGGATCTAGCGGGCTGTTGTGGCTCACCGCAAATGGCCACCCTCTCGCCCTCGTCCTCATCCTCCACAAACATAATTGCATACGTGCAAAGGAGTTCAATTATCGTGTTGCACCACACAATTCCAATGCCATCCGTTTATTATACTCCAATTTTATCTTCTTCAACCTCACGACCACGTCGCTCATTGTCATCCTCTGGTCAGGTGATTCGCTCGAGCAGAGCAAACCCAGCTCGAAGACCTGTGCGAGGAATCCGTCATCCAGGATGAAACTAGAAGAAGAGGACTGGCCTCGAAGAAGTTGTTCATCGACAACATGAACAAGCTCCATGGGGAATGCCTGGTGCACCCACTGCCTAAGAGTTAGTTCTCCCCCGAACATAGAATGTGTGGGTCTTCTTCGTGTAAAGACTTCCAGCAGCATGATCCCGTAGCTGAATACGTCGCTCTTCCGTGATGCTTTTCCAAGAGACCCATACTCTATACAATGAATACATGGACATATATTAAAAAAAATATGTATGGTAATCCTTAATTACAATGGTGGTTTAACAAGTGCTAGCTGAGTACCTGGTGCCATGTAGCCAACTGTTCCAGGCATGCTGGTACAAATCATGGAATTGTCATCGCCTAGAAGCAGCCTTGCAATGCCAAAATCTGCCACATGCGCCGTCATGTCCTCATCAAATAACACGTTGCTCGGTTTCAAATCACAGTGCAAAATCACCTCGTAGTGATCATGGTGTAGGTACTCCATTGCCATGGACACATCAAGCATGATGCCAAGCCTCTCAAGGAAACCCAATTGCATTACGCCCTGAGACTGGTGTAGTTGTTTCTCTAGACTTCCATTTGGCATGTATTGAAGCACAAGTGCTCTGAAGTCTAGGTTGGAACAAGTGTTGAGTATCCGTATCAGGTTGCGGTGTCGCGCCATGCGAAGCACACGACACTCGGCCTCGAAGCTTCTTATGGCCTCTTCCAGCTGCATGTCAAGAACTTTTATAGCGACGACCAAACCACTAAGCTCGCCCTTAAATACTTTTCCAAAGGTTCCAGATCCCAAAATGTTATCTTCACCAAAATTGTTTGTGGCACGAAGAAGCTCACGGTAGGAGATAATATGATGGCCTACACCATCCGTTGGATCAACAAGAATTTTTTTATCCACCTTATTCTTAAGTTTCTTTCTGGTACGTAGATATAAGAAAATAGCAATACTTCCGAAAGCTACGGTGCCAATTGGAAGTAGATATTTTAGCAAGTATGCACTACTTGAATGAGATTTTTTAACACATGGCATAAATCCTAGGCGTGGATCACCACATAGTCCAGCATTTCCGATCAAAGATTGCAATGAGAGTGTTGAGAAGACACCTCCATCTGGTATTTGGCCTTCTAGCCTATTAAATGATAGATTCAAGGTCGTTAGGCCGGTGAAGTTAGCAAGGAACATAGGAATGGTACCAGAGATTTTGTTGAAGGAGAGGTCTAATGAAGCTAAGCTAGTTAGCTTTTGAAGTGAGTCTGGCATGGGACCTCCGAACATGTTATGCGATAGATTTAGGTAGGTTAGCATCTTAAGTTGCCCAACTGATTCCGGGATGCTTCCTACCAAGAAATTAGAAGAAATGTCCATTTGGTATGTTTGTATTAGCCTAGAAACATCCGTCGGTAGTGCACCATCAAAAGAATTGTAGGAAATATTGAGTTCGATAATATTATCAAGGTAGAATAGACTTGCTGGTATCACTGAACTTAATTGATTATCAGACAAGTCAATTTTCTCTAGCCTACTAAGATTACCAAAGTTGCTTGGTATAGAGCCAACAAATTTGTTTCTTTGGAGGAACAGTCGTTGTAGACTGCCAAGCATGCTCATTTCTGTTGGGATGGTGCCTAAGATGTCATTGCTAGATAGATCAAGCCACATGAGGTTTTTCATCGTCACAATAGATTTTGGGATCGGCTCGGTGAGTAGGTTGTTAGGAAGTTCTAACCATTCAAGGCCGCTTATGTTTGAAATTGTGGCTGGAAGTCCACCTATTAACTTATTGTAACCTGCAAGAAAAGTGACTAGTTGTGAAGTGAGGTTTCCCATACTGTCCGGGAGGGAACCAGTGAAAGAATTTCCCAATAATCTAATGACCTGGAGGTTTCTACAATTTGAAAGAGCCGACAAGAATTTCATGTTTCCCCCCAAATTATTATTTTGTAGACCAAGGGTCTCCAAAGCTGCGATTTTCCCAAGAGTTGGTGGTACCGTGCCGGATAAGTTATTCGCTTCCAAAACTAGGAAAGACAGGTTGGTTAAATTTCCGAGGGAAGCTGGAATTGGACCGGTAAGTTGATTGGATCCAAGATGTAGGTGTGAAAGTTTTTCCATTTGTCCTAACTCTGGCGGTATGTCTCCTGTGAGATTGCAGTGGGAGATGTCTAAAAAAGTAAGACTAGTCATATTGCTAAGAGTAGCTGGAATGGAGCCAACAAGGTTATTCGTACCCAATGACAAAGTTTCGAGGTGTGGCAGTTGGGCTAACCATAGTGGTACAACATCCGCAAATGAATTTTTATCCAACAATAATTCTTCTAGGTACAAACATGATGCAAACCCCGAAGAAATTTGGCCGCTAAGTTTGTTAATAGAGATATCAATGGTTTGCAACATTGGGAGGCTAAAACTGTGGTTGTTTGGAATTGTCCCAGTAAGGTTGTTGTTGCGAAATGCCATGTATTGCAACATGGACATGTTGAATACGGCTTGTGGAATGGGACCAGATAAGCTATTGTTTCCAACGTCAATGATCTTCAAGGAAGGCGTGTTACTGAATAGATATGGTGACATTTGAGCACTCAAATCATTTTGGTACAGGTAAATCCTCTCAAGTTTCTCGAGATGATTCAACATCTCAGGAGGGATCGGGCCCGACAGGCTGTTGGTAAAGAAGTACAAGTACTTCAAGGGAGAAGTGTTGTTGAATAGATATGGTGGCAAATGGCCACTCAAGTAATTTTCTGCCATGGAAATCACCTCAAGTTTCCGCATATTGATGAAAAAATCGGGAGGGATTTGGCCAGTGAGTTGGTTGGAAGTTAGACTGAGAAACTCAAGCCTTGTGAGGTTACCTAGGGAGATTGGGATGGCGTTTGATAGACCATTTCCTTTAAGCTGAAGGTACTTAAGGCGGACCAGCCTGCCAAGTTCGGGAGGGATTTCTCCCGTGATATTAGCATAAGTAATGTTAAGGACCGTGAGAAAAGAGAGATTACCAAGCTGAGGTACCAACGATCCTAGTAGAGGCGTTGCAGAGAAGGATAGAGCCGTGACACGCAGGCGGCGGCGGCTGCACGTGACGCCCACCCAGCGACAGAAAGATGTGCCAGTCCAGTTTTCGGCGAGGACACGGAGAGGGTCGGCGAGCTGTGCTTTGAAAGCCAGCAGCGCGGCGAGATCTGTCTCACTGCCATTGGCTAGACTCAAGGAGGAAGAAGAAGAAGAAGAAGAAGCAGAAGAAGAAGAAGCGGACACGGCCGAGAGTGCTAGGAGTAAAACTGTGAAGAGGGGAATGCGGACATGTGATGGTTCGACTGCCATTGCTTGAGCTGGCTTTCTTGGGAGAGCACTTGGAGAGTCCTCAATTTATATGGGTTTTCTTTAGAATCTCATCTTGTTTGATCTCGCATGACTCGCCTTACGGTCTCCACACGGCGGCTAATGGTCTGGCCTAACTCTGACCTGATAATGAAAGGGGACAATCATTTCCACGCCACCATTATTGTGTGGCCAACTTGACCACGACATTATAACTAACCGCACAGGCATTTGTTCTCCCTGTTGATAAAAAAATGAATGTTTCCCTCCACTAGCAAGCGTGCTGTTGATAGCAGGAATGGTCAGCCAAACAAATCAAAATCATCGCTAAAACACGACATAAGGAATATATATGGTTCTGCTTGGGTTCTTGGTGTTAGAAGTTTGACTAATTGGTCCAGCCGAATCAAATCTACTTCAATACGTCTAATATATGTGAGAGACTCACTTGGCTCGTTCAGGCATGGTAAGAAGTAAACTTTAGTGACGAGATCTTAATTATATGGAGTTGTGACCTTTTTACAACTTGAATACAATTTAATTAGCGCCCGATGAGATCAACTTCACCGAAGAATTTTGCGAAACAACAAACCTTAATCAGTGATGCAAGTTTGCATAATTTAGGTTGTGCTGGAAGAGAAATAAGACACAGGACAAAGGTTGGCAGAAATTAAGTGGTGGCGGTGGTTTGCAATCCACTTCACCTAGCTGCATTACTGTATTAGGTCATACTTTCGTTCCTCGTATGAGTTCACACATCGCTAGCAAACCCTCACGTCGGTATATTTAGACCACGCGAAGTATTTAGACCAACACACCAGTGCATCACCTAATAATAAGCTGGTCATGAGTTTTAGGGGACCACGCGAAGCTGAAATCCGAGGACCTTAGTTTGTGTATTAAAATAATAATTGATATATGTGTACCAAATGTTGCCAATACACGATTAAAATGTATCCAGTAACAAAATCATGCAATTTGTAATAATACCTAATAGTAATCTATATAATTTGACTTAACAATAGTCATTTTCCTGATTGCCGAATCAGCTCTCCTTTTTCATGGTAAGATCCGAACGTGACAGAAAATCAACAAGATTGCGTTGAGGTGTCCCGTGCATCATTTTTAATGCTAAAATGATACTCTTTATCTGAAGTTAGGATATAAGTGTGTATTTGTTCACAGTAATCTCCAAATTCTGGTACCATATTGTTAACCTCAAAGTGTTTCATCATGCTTAGGAAATAATATTAATGAGTGACAAAGCATGTTCGTCTTCCTAGTTCATACCTTTTTTGGCCCTTAGACATAACTCATATCAAATCAAAGAGCTTTTTCACAAACATGGTAAAGAAGTAATACTGCAACAAATACTTGCACCCAAACTCAAAAGTAATAATACAAAATTTTCCCGGGGGGTAGACCATCGGTACACACATCACTCTAACTGGACAAGCGGCAACAACGTACCGCCTTCCTCCTCTGTCCTCGATAATTCATCCCCATCCCTTTGGCGACCAAATCAACAACAATAGATTTGTTTTCGGACTACCGATAAAAAAAGTAGTAGCTTCATCGCCCATCCTCCTTTCAGCAGTTCTAGCCGCTGTAAAAGCGGTGATGAAAATACGCCCTAAAGGTAATAATAAATGGATGATAATGTAAATTTATAATTTATAATTAAGTTTATTGTTTTGTGCTATAATTAGGTTAGTTCCGGATAGTGCATATTCGGAGGAAAATAATAATACAGTTGTGGAATAATAGACACCATTTAGATATCCCTAGTCTCGCGGCTAAGACGGGCTCATATGTTATTGATAGTCTTGGTTTCCTGACTATCTGAAAAATATAAAATATTATGGCGTTGCCGGTAATATATGAGAACAATGACGATGGATAGACCCAACTGATATACCGTTGAAACACATCGTTTATAAGATTTCTTGACCATAAGATGTACATATAAAGGGAAACCCTTATGGATACCTAAAAATAAAATGGATAGATATGATAGAAACTTTGCTCTATACATGATGTATCTCATTGATGTGATAAAAATTGTTGCTATATGGGTTTTAAACACCTTCCATTACAATGTGCTAGTAATCCTATCGTCACTATATCCTCTTATGCTATAGAAAACTATGATTTTTATGATGTGGTACAAATTGAAAATTTCATTCTTTGGAAAAGTGATATTGAAACCGCCTCTTTGCTTGAAAATTATGATGATGCTCCTCACAAATCCAACATTGTTTCTATACTTAAATTTTCCTATGAGAATTACCAAAATGAAAATGGTTATATTAAGAGACTAATGCTTTGCACGAACCTATAGAAGAAGAAATTGATGTAACTGGAGCCTTATTGGATGAAAAAGAGGAGGACATCGACGAACAAAAGGAGGAAGAATGGAGTAGCTACCCATGTCTACATTCAAATGACAGTACCTCTTTAACTCATGCTATAACTACTTTATTTGATTTCTCTCCATGCTCACAAAAGGAGGATGAGTGCTATATTGATCAATGTGATGGTCCTATTGGTTCTTTTGAAATATTTATTTTTGATGAAATTGATGCTTGCTATACTTGTGACCATGATGTTTTTATTAATGAAACTTGTGAGAATGATGTTGCTACTGTTATTTATGATAATCCTCTATTTTTACTACTATTGATATACATTATAATGAGGATGCTTGCTTAGTAAAATTGTATGATAATGCTCTATATGATGGTCCTATGTTACTTAATAATACAAAGTATAATGATATTGAAAATGGGATTGGAGAGATCTTGACTTTAGCTATAAGAAGTCCCATACCTTTGGAGAATGGTCAATCATCTTGTTATAATATTTTTAAAAGTGGGTTCGAAGAGGTCTTGATTTAAAATTTTGATCCCATTATTTTTGAGCTTGATATGAGTAATGTGATTTTAAATCATGACAAACATGCTTTATGGGATAGTTATATTGTTGAGTTTGTTCATGATGCTAGTGAAAATTATTATGAGAGAGGAAAATATGGTTGTAGGAATTTTCGTGTTACTAAAATACCTCTCTTTATGTTGAAACTTTTGAAGTTGTTCTTATTTCCCCCTCCTAAGCTAGTTTCTTTATGCTTTCATGATGTATTTCTTTACAAGATTCCTATGCATTGGAAGTGGTCTAGACTTAAATGTGTTTCATATTTTATTCTTGATGCTCTCTTTTGCAGATTTAAACGTGTTTCATATTTTCTTATTGATGCTCTCTTTTGCTTCAATTCATATTTTTTATGTGAGCATCTTTGAAATAGCATGCCTAGCTAAGAGGCGTTAAAGAAAAGCGCTTGTGGGAGGCAACACACTTTTGTTTTCCTTAATTATTTCTTTGTTATTATCTCTTTTATGTTGTTATTTTTCTATTTTGGAAGTTGTTACCTCTGTTGAAACCGCTCCTTGTCCTTTTTGTTTCGTTTTTGTGCCAAGAATAACCTATAATTGAAAGGTACTGCTATTTGGGGAAGTTGATGTTTCGAAACTGATTTCTAGGTTGTTGCCAAAATATTATATCTCTCAGCCAGAACGTCGGATTTGTTTGAAAAAATAGAAAATGACCCAGGTTGTTATCTAACTTTCGTTAGTTTCCCACTTATTGATTTGAGCAACAGAAATTTTTCGAAAAATTCATCTTTACCGACTTTTCTGTTTTGACAGATTTCTGCCAATATTTGCATTTGCATTTTAATCCTTTTTATTTTGATGTTCTTTTGAAGGGAGAGATTTAAAAGAAGGTGTGACAGTAGCTAATGTTTTAATTTAAGTGTGAAGTTTGTGTTGAAACTGAACAAAGTGGATTTATTATTTTGATTACACTAACGTTGCTAATGAAGATTGTGTAGAAGTTTTAGATGGAGTAAGTGTTCAAGTGTAGGGAGAGAAGTATCATGTGATGAGATATAGAATGGACAAAAGCTCAATCTTGGGGATGCCCATGTCACCCCAAGACATGTCCAAGATGTACAAGCATCAAAACTTGGGGATGCCTAAAGCACCCTCTTCTCCATCAACAAAAATATCAGGTTTCTTTCAAAACATTATATTTTTATTGCTTCACATGATATGTGTTATTCTTGGAGCGTGATATTTTTCTCCTTTCGGTTTGTTTTTGTTTTCTTTCCTGTAGCTTATGGTTGGATCCTAGCACTTTTAGTTTTGAGAAAGACACGCTCCATTTTTATTGCCTAGAACACTCTAGTTATCTCTCTTATTATTCTGTGGGTGTTCAGTTTTTGCTAGTGCTGCATTTAGCTATTGTTTTCCACTCAAATTTTGTTCAAAGCTTGTTTGTTTGTTTGAGTTATATATGATTAGCTCTCTGATCTTTGATGATTATTGGTGTTTGATGAGAGAAAATTGTTTGATGCTTATAGTGCTGCAATAGGAAGCTTGTATTCACTGTGGCTTAGGCTTTTACATGTCATGTTAGATTTTATTTTAATTGTATGCTTAGTTATTTATGCTTTATCATGACTTGTCTTAGATATCTGAGAGTTCTTAATGTGAAATTGAATTTAATCATGTGTTGTTCTCTCATATTGAAGCATTGTATTGTGGGATTTCTCTTTTGAATGCTTTATATGGATTGAATTGGCGCATGATCACACCATGTTATGACTACAAACAGTCAATTCTAGTCTTGATGATCATTTAGTTTTTGACTTGTAATATCACTTCATGCTTTGATTAATGATGTTTTGTCACTATGCAAGATTATGGCCGTTAATGCTCTCTTAGTTGGTCGCTCCCAGTCTTTTGCTAGCCTACACATGTACTGAGTATGAGCTCTACTCATGCATCCAATTCCCAAAAACAAAAGTTGGCCAAATGTGTCCATCATGCCTACCTATATGTGGTATTTAACCTCCACTCCCATTAAATTTCTCGTGTGCTACCTTTAAAGCTTCAAAATTATAACCTGTTTTGTGTACTTATTTTAGCTCACGAGGAAGTAGTTTAAAATTTATTATGGTTTGTGCCAAGAGAAGCTATTTTTCCTTCTTTCATCCGATGACTATGGAATCTATGCTCATCTAAATTTGAAGAGAGCTGGTGTCAAATAATAAAAAAAAGAACGTGCCCATGGTTTGATGAAAGCTTGTAGGTACTCGTGAACATGGCTAGCCTTGGTTTGTGAAAAGAAAGGTGGGGGTAAGTGCCAAACTAATAAACAACGGAAACCACTCTAAAAAGTCTAAACACTTCCCTTGACATGGATTACGATAAGTTTTCCATTACCATTCGTTGACATAGACATACATCTCTCTCAAAATTGTTTTCAATATCTCCGTTTTATCAAATAAAAAAGCTCTAGCACATGAGTAATCCCTACTTCCGTTTGCGAAGGGACTTTATTTTACTTTTATGTTGGGACTTCATCTTCTTACTTTATGCACCAGGTAAGAGAGCATAGTTGTCATTTTGAGTATAATGTGCATAGTCCCAAAATTTATTATTGATTGATTCATGATTATGGTATTGCTTGCTCTCAAATTATTTGTATCAAGTCACCAATTAAACTTTGAATGTGTCCTGGTATTTATGTTTTGTTACCACATGAAGTATTAGCTGGATACCACTTTATTATGTTTTTATTTATGATTAAAAAACGTATCACTTTCAATGTTTTATTATTCATTTTCTTTTGTTTGTGTTTCTTTTCATGTGCAACATGGTTGCTAAGTTTGCATTAGTTGAAATAATATATATCATGACTTTGTTAAAGTACTTTGATCTCAGCTTTGCAATGCTTTTACACAACGTTGATTGTGACGCCCCGGGATCGGGCACTATGCAGATTTCAGCATTCCCGCCAAAATCCACATAATAACCGATTCCAGGTTGCCACTTGTGATAACATTACAACATTTCCCGAATGTTCCGAACAACAACAAAAAAGATATATACAAGAAGACTCAAACGAGTCAAGGATACAACTGATACAATACAAAGATCCAAAAAACAACGGAAGAAACAACATAGCGTCCGACTACGGACAAGATCCAAATTGGACTAAGAGTCCTGAAGATAACCGAGAGCGTCCAATCCCTGCCCAGGCCAAGCCGGAGGGATTCCCAAGCTAACGTCGTCAGACTTCAAACCTGTTGACTGCAATATTGAATATGCAGCCACGAAAAAGATTCGTGGGTCAGTACGGTTAAGTACTGGCAAGTGGATAAACCATACTCACAAGATACCGGCGTAGCCAGTCATCACAAGATACCAATACTTTGGGTTCAACGGAAAGGAAGGGATTATTGCAAATAAGCGGCAGCGGGCTGCACTAACCAACTACAAAGACTCACTACAACCTCCGGCTAAAAGAGGGGGATAAGATAGCGTATCGTAACCAACTACAACTAACCTCAAACAAACCCATCCAATGTTACCCCCTACTAAGGAAGCAACCCAAGGATAACTCACACTGTTGATTAAGGTGACGTTCAGGTTATTGTGAGTATATGCCTATTACTAGTCAAATTATTATTGATTAGGTGTAAGTTGTCTGAGTACTTGTTAGCCAGCACTTTCACCAAGTCGTCACATAAGCGCGGACAACACGGCTTCTCGAGAAGATTTATCCCCGCAGGGTGTGCTCTAGTACCCGTACACACTCGAGCCACCAACTAAAACTCAGGTTGGCTCGACACGACCCAAACCATCTCTACAACCCATCCTAGGAGCCACGGAGCTATAAGGTCCCAGCCACGCAGCCGAATACTCAGCGCAAGTGTGCAAAACTCCCGCAGGACGCAACACCCCGGCAATACAGGCCTCGCCCTATATGCATCATCATCATCACCAGTAACCATGGGGGATCAACCCATTATGCAAAGGAGCAAATGGAACACACGAACTAAGTGTGGCTCTTCGGACAAGCTGCAGATCAGGTCTAAGTCGAGGGGGGTTCCATACCACCACCCGGATGCGGTGAGCACGCTCATCATGGATCAGTAGACAAGACCCTTTTCCTAATTACGTTCGACACTAGCAGGCTTCAAAACCCTAACCCGGGCCTCCTGCCGGTGCCTTATCATCAAATTAGTATTACCCAAAACATTAACATGTTGTTGATTGAATTGAAACCCAACTATCAAACTAAACAGGTGATAAGACGGACAACAAGACTTGAGCGCAAACAACACTAAGCATGCGACTACAACACGAGGGCCAACAGGTAACAAACAACAGTTAATAGGAAGTGGAAGGAAGGCTATATCATGGCTGCAAGGTAACAATATGATAGGATCGAGACACAAGCATCGAATCAACAGGCTAGAATAAGAACAGCGGAAAGAATCGGTAACAAGTGATGAAAGGCAGCCATTTGGCAGCAAGTGAGTATACTTGCCTGGAATCCAGCAAGTAGAGGTACATCCACAGAACTTGTCGTTGCTCACATCAGCTCAACGTCCTATCCGCGAAGAAGCAACGAACCTCGAACAAACACCGGATGCAACAATTACTACTACGGCAAAAGATCCAGCATGATCAAGATATGGATGCATGACAAGTTTAAAGATGCATCAAGATAAACTAGCTGACAAGATAACATGTTTAAATGGGCCCAGATGCAATTTGGATTGCATATGGAAAGGCCCATGAATTAAGGTTGAAATAATTGTTCTACAACTAATCATCATGTGTAAGTGAATTAGCATGATGCATGGATGAGGAATACAAAAAGAAAACAACAATAGAAGCAATTTGAAATACAGTTTACCAAGTTTGGAAATTTATTTATTAAGTTATGACATTTTGGTTTCTTAAAGGTGTTACACAAGTATTTGTTGTTTTCACCAATTTTAATTGTTCAAAATAGATAACAAAGTTCATATTTGTAAAGAACACACAATTTTAGATGGAATACATGTTTCAATTATTGAAAAAGGAATTAAGATGAATTAATTATTAATTTGACAATTTTAAATGCATTAAATAAGAAACAGTTGTTTTCAGCAATTTAAATTATTCAAAACAGCAAACAAAGTTGATATTTGCAAAGTTCATGAAAAATGGGATGGAAAACATATTTTACATGTTGGATTTGGATTTGAATTGCCCAAGTTATGAATTTTGCAATTTTAAAGGGTTTAATTAAAGCATTGAATTATTGAACCATCTTTAATTAGGAGAAACAGTAAACAAATTGCATTGAAAATGTTGAAAACATGTAGCAAATGTTTCACTGAACATTTTGAGCTATTAAACATAATTTTTGGGTTATTATTGAATTTATTATGCAAGTTTTTATAAACATTCTTATTCTGCCCTTTTTAGTAAACAGAGGGAAACATGTTCAAAATTAATTCAATTGTGACCAAATAAAATACCAATGTGTAGAGTTTGTTAAGACAAATTTTTAGAGCCCAAGTTTGCTCAATTTGGGTGAACCAAACTCAAGTTATGAAATTCCAAAGTTTCCACTTTTTATTGCATTTTCAGTAATTAATTATTTAGTGCAAAAATTAGTACAGAAACATGTTGCAATTTTGTTACTAATGGAAAGGGCACAAGATTTTGAATCCACAGGAATTTGAATCATTCAAATTGGAGCAAAATTAAATTTTATATTGATTTTAGAATTAATTGCTCAGATCTATGTTTCTGAAATTCGGGCAGAAAAAGAAAAAGGCAGAAATAAAAGGGTGTGGCTTGGGGGGATCGAACCCAGGACCTGGGGCTGCGAGCACACACTGCCTAGCCACTGGGCTACTCTGTGAGCTGTTGTCAGGTAAGTGTAGGGTGTGGTTTTGAGGCACATCTGCCCGATTAACTGAACCCGAACAGGTTCTGTCGAACTGAAGGAGATGTTCAGTCTACGCGTGTGCAGGCAGTTTCGACGCCGGCGATCGGCAGGCGACGGGCGGCTGGCGGTGAGGTGGGTTCGCTGGTGCGTGCGTGTGTGTGGAGGCGGCAGATCGGAGCGGGAGGGAGAGAGGAAGGAGGGAGGCGCTCACCTGCTGCCGTCGAGGAAGCAGATGGCGACGGTGTCGACGTGCAGCAGCGGCGGGGCTTTCCGGCGATGGCGCGGCCCCCCTGGTGGCTCCCAGCACCCGGCGAGGAAGCGAGGATGTAGAGGGAGCCACCACGGTTCCATTCCCGTGGCTGGGAGGCGAAGACCACCACCACGGCGGCCACCTTGGGGAGCTCCAAATTCAGCCATGTTTCGGTTCAGAGAAAGATACAGAGGGAGGGAGGTGATCGGAGGAGAAGCAGGAGGGAACGACGGCGCTAGGGAGGAGGTAGGAGAGGGAGATGGGGTGGTTAGGGTTTGGGGGAAAGGCTTGGAGGAGGGGATGATAAGGGGCAGGTGCACATGGGGGGGGGGAGGTGGTGCTATTGCTTTTCTGCAGAGGAAAACGACAGGGAGGTTTCGTACGGAGGTGGGGGATGAGGTGGTTGGGCCTCGCTGGTTCGGTGGGCTGGGGGAAAAAGGAGAAGGCTGGTGGGCTGGCCGTGGGGGCTTGGCCTGCCTCCCCACAGCTCACCCTTCTTTTTATTTTTTTCTTCCTGTTTTTTTTTGTAAGAGATAAAAGAGAGAGAGAGATAAAAGGAGGGTTTTGATTCTTTATTTTATGCACAATTTTTCTAATGAAACAAATAACAGCAAGATTGGAGTTATGTTAATATTATTTCCAAAAATTTGAATTGGCCAAAGATTTAAAATGGCTATTTGAATTTTAAATAGGATTCATAATGATTTTATTTCTTAAGCAATTTTATTCCATAAACTCAAACAATTATGAAAACATTATTGAATTTAATTGTTTGCAAGAATTTAATTTTTTAAACCCACATTTGAAACATGCCAAGCATGGATGGATTTGATTTGAATTTGTTATTTGAATTTACCATTTAGGGTGTTGATTAAAGGGAGTTTTTTTATTAACAAGCAATTTGAATAAATTCAACTTCAAACTATTTGAAAACAAGTTGAGTTGTTTAGGTTGCAACTTTTAATTGGAAATTGTAGACATGTGTGAAAGTTTAAATTGGTTTGGAGTTTTGAGTGGTTTTGAGAACAGGATGCAATGCATGTGATGCAAAAAGAAAAAGGAAAGCAACCAAGTTTCTACTTAGGGGGAACACCCCAGGTGTTACAGACGACACCACTAACCAGGGATTGCGCCCTCGCAATCCACCTGCTAACCCGGGAGGGGAAAGAAGTTCGACTATCGATTCTTCATGCTTCCAGCTGATCTCCTCGACACCACTAACAAGGGATTCTTGACACCACTAACAAGGGAATCTTGCTCGGGCTGATGACGATGTTCTTCCACCAGGAATCTTCCGATGATCGAACCTATTAGGTTAAAGGCTCAGAAAGCGTCCACCCGCGTAGGATCCTAACACTTTGAAAGATAGACAGGGGGGAAGACTCCAAAACAAATAAGATGGGAGGGGAAATAGAATAGAGATAAGGAGAAAACAAGAATCCTATTGAGATGTTTCCAAAATAGTTTAGCAGAAATAGTTTTTGACACTCTAGAAACAACGACCGTTAGCGAGGTTATCCTACAGGCTTTGCGGACCCGTTGCTTCGATAACCATTCGTATCGAAACAATCTCGGGAACCGGAACCAAGGCTCTGATACCATTTATGACGCCCCGGGATTGGGCACTATGCAGATTTCAGCATTCCCGCCAAAATCCACATAATAACCGATTCCAGGTTGCCACTTGTGATAACATTACAACAGTTCACGAATGTTCCGCAACAACAACAGAAAAGATATATACAAGAAGACTCAAACGAGTGAAGGATACAACTGATACAATACAAAGATCCAAAAAACAGCGGAAGAAACAACATAGCGTCCGACTACGGACAAGATACAAATTGGACTAAGAGTCCTGAAGATAACCGAGAGCGTCCAATCCCTGGCCAGGCCAAGCCGGAGGGATTCCCAAGCTAACGTCGTCAGACTTCAAACCTGTTGACTGCAATATTGAATATGCAGCCACGAAAAAGATTCGTGGGTCAGTACGGTTAAGTCCTGGCAAGTGGATAAACCATACTCACAAGATACCGGCGTAGCCAGTCATCACAAGATACCAATACTTTGGGTTCAACGGAAAGGAAGGGATTATTGCAAATAAGCGGCAGCGGGCTGCACTAACCAACTACAGAGACTCACTACAACCTCCGGCTAAAAGAGGGGGATAAGATAGCGTATCGTAACCAACTACAGCTAACCTCAAACAAACCCATCCAATGTTACCCCCTACTAAGGAAGCAACCGAAGGATAACTCACACTGTTGATTAAGGTGACGTTCAGGTTATTGTGAGTATATGCCTATTACTAGTCAAATTATTATTGATTAGGTGTAAGTTGTCTGAGTACTTGTTAGCCAGCACTTTCACCAAGTCGTCACATAACCGCGGAGAACACGGCTTCTCGAGAAGATTTATCCCGGCAGGGTGTGCTCCAGTACCCGTACACACTCGAGCCACCAACTAAAACTCAGGTTGGCTCGACACGACCCAAACCATCTCTACAACCCATCCTAGGAGCCACGGAGCTATAAGGTCCCAGCCACGCAGCCGAATACTCAGCGCAAGTGTGCAAAACTCCCGCAGGACGCAACACCCCGGCAATACAGGCCTCGCGCTATATGCATCATCATCATCACCAGTAACCATGGGGGATCAACCCATTATGCAAAGGAGCAAATGGAACACCCGAACTAAGTGTGGCTCTTCGGACAAGATGCAGATCAGGTCTAAGTCGAGGGGGGTTCTATACCACCACCCGGATGCGGTGAGCACGCTCATCATGGATCAGTAGACAAGACCATTTTCCTAATTACGTTCGACACTAGAAGGCTTCAAAACCCTAACCCGGGCCTCCTGCCGGTGCCTTATCATCAAATTAGTATTACCCAAAACATTAACATGTTGTTGATTGAATTGAAACCCAACTATCAAACTAAACAGGTGATAAGACGGACAACAAGACTTGAGCGCAAACAACACTAAGCATGCGACTACGACACGAGGGCCAACAGGTAACAAACAACAGTTAATAGGAAGTGGAAGGAAGGCTATATCATGGCTGCAAGGTAACAATATGATAGGATCGAGACACAAGCATCGAATCAACAGGCTAGAATAAGAACAGCGGAAAGAATCGGTAACAAGTGATGAAAGGCAGCCATTTGGCAGCAAGTGAGTATACTTGCCTGGAATCCAGCAAGTAGAGGTGCATCCACAGAACTTGTCGTTGCTCACATCAGCTCAACGTCCTATCCGCGAAGAAGCAACGAACCTCGAACAAACACCAGATGCAACAATTACTACTACGGCAAAATATCCAGCATGATCAAGATATGGATGCATGACAAGTTTAAAGATGCATCAAGATAAACTAGCTGACAAGATAACATGTTTAAATGGGCCCAGATGCAATTTGGATTGCATATGGAAAGGCCCATGAATTAAGGTTGAAATAATTGTTCTACAACTAATAATCATGTGTAAGTGAATTAGCATGATGCATGGATGAGGAGAACAAAAAGAAAACAACAATAGAAGCAATTTGAAATACAGTTTACCAAGTTTGGAAATTTATTTATTAAGTTATGACATTTTGGCTTCTTAAAGGTGTTACACAAGTATTTGTTGTTTTCACCAATTTTAATTGTTCAAAATAGATAACAAAGTTCATATTTGGAAAGAACACACAATTTTAAATGGAATACATGTTTCAATTATTGAAAAAGGAATTAAGATGAATTAATTATTAATTTGACAATTTTAAATGCATTAAATAAGAAACAGTTGTTTTCAGCAATTTAAATTATTCAAAACAGCAAACAAAGTTGATATTTGCAAAGTTCATGAAAAATGGGATGGAAAACATATTTTACATGTTGGATTTGGATTTGAATTGCCCAAGTTATGAATTTTGCAATTTAAAAGGGTTTAATTAAAGCATTGAATTATTGAACCATTTTTAATTAGGAGAAACAGTAAACAAATTGCATTGAAAAGGTTGAAAACATGTAGCAAATGTTTCACTGAACATTTTGAGCTATTAAACATAATTTTTGGGTTATTATTGAATTTATTATGCAAGTTTTTATAAACATTCTTATTCTGCCCTTTTTAGTAAACAGAGGGAAACATGTTCAAAATTAATTCAATTTTGACCAAATAAAATACCAATGTGTAGAGTTTGTTAAGACAAATTTTTAGAGCCCAAGTTTGCTCAATTTGGGTGAACCAAACTCAAGTTATGAAATTCCAAAGTTTCCACTTTTTATTGCATTTTCAGTAATTAATTATTTAGTGCAAAAATTAGTACAGAAACATGTTGCAATTTTGTTACTAATGGAAAGGGCACAAGATTTTGAATCCACGGGAATTTGAATCATTCAAATTGGAGCAAAATTCAATTTTATATTGATTTTAGAATTAATTGCTCAGATCTATGTTTCTGAAATTCGGGCAGAAAAAGAAAAAGGCAGAAATAAAAGGGTGTGGCTTGGGGGGATCGAACCCAGGACCTGGGGCTGCGAGCACACACTGCCTAGCCACTGGGCTACTCTGCGAGCTGTTGTCAGGTAAGTGTAGGGTGTGGTTTTGAGGCACATCTGCCCGATTAACTGAACCCGAACATGTTCTGTCGAACTGAAGGAGATGTTCAGTCTACGCGTGTGCAGGCAGTTTCGACGCCGGCGATCGGCAGGCGACGGGCGGCTGGCGGTGAGGTGGGTTCGCTGGTGCGTGCGTGTGTGTGGAGGCGGCAGATCGGAGCGGGAGGGAGAGAGGAAGGAGGGAGGCGCTCACCTGCTGCCGTCGAGGAAGCAGATGGCGGCGGGGCTTTCCGGCGACGGCGCGGCCCCCCTGGTGGCTCCCAGCACCCGGCGAGGAAGCGAGGATGTAGAGGGAGCCACCACGGTTCCATTCCCGTGGCTGGGAGGCGAAGACCACCACCACGGCGGCCACCTTGCGGAGCTCCAAATTCAGCCATGTTTCGGTTCAGAGAAAGATACAGAGGGAGGGAGGTGATCGGAGGAGAAGCAGGAGGGAACGGCGGCGCTAGGGAGGAGGTAGGAGAGGGAGATGGGGTGGTTAGGGTTTGGGGGAAAGGCTTGGAGGAGGGGATGATAAGGGGCAGGTGCACATGGGGGGGAGGTGGTGCTGTTGCTTTTCTGTAGAGGAAAACGATAGGGAGGTTTCGTACGGAGGTGGGGGATGAGGTGGTTGGGCCTCGCTGGTTCGGTGGGCTGGGGGAAAAAGGAGAAGGCTGGTGGGCTGGCCGTGGGGGCTTGGCCTGCCTCCCCACAGCTCACCCTTCTTTTTATTTTTTTCTTCCTGTTGTTTTTTTTGTAAGAGATGAAAGAGAGAGAGAGAGAGATAAAAAGGAGGGTTTTGATTCTTTATTTTATGCATAATTTTTCTAATGAAACAAATAACAGCAAGATTGGAGTTATGTTAATATTATTTCCAAAAATTTGAATTGGCCAAAGATTTAAAATGGCTATTTGAATTTTAAATAGGATTCATAATGATTTGATTTCTTAAGCAATTTTATTCCATAAACTCAAACAATTATGAAAACATTATTGAATTTAATTGTTTGCAAGAATTTAATTTTTTAAACCCACATTTGAAACATGCCAAGCATGGTTGGATTTGATTTGAATTTGTTATTTGAATTTACCATTTAGGGTGTTGATTAAAGGGAGTTTTTTATTAACAAGCAATTTGAATAAATTCAACTTCAAACTATTTGAAAACAAGTTGAGTTGTTTAGGTTGCAACTTTTAATTGGAAATTGTAGAAATGTGTGAAAGTTTAAATTGGTTTGGAGTTTTGAGTGGTTTTGAGAACATGATGCAATGCATGCAATGCATGTGATGCAAAAAGAAAAAGGAAAGCAACCAACTTTCTACTTAGGGGGAACACCCCAGGTGTTACATTGATCAAGATTTGTGTTGCCTCCATGTCAACTCAAAAATTATTATGTGATCACTTTCCTACTAGAGGACAAGCAGGAGTTAAGCATGGGGATGTTGATACATTGCAAACGTATCTACAATTTTTGATGTCCAATGCTTGTTTTCTATAAAATACCCCTATGTTATTTTCATGTTTTCAAAATTTTCCCTTCGTTTTCCGGATGTTTTCATTGACTAACCCATTAACAAGATGCCCCAGGCCAGTTGCTATTTTTTTACTGTTTTCTATTTTAGAAAATTTCTAAAGAAAATCTTCTCGGAAAGGACTGAAAATCTACGAAGATCAATTTTTACCCGGAACGAATATGGAGTCCAAATGAGAGACGGAGTAGTGTCGGGGCCAAGGAGGGAACCATGTGCGGCCCCTCCCTTGGCCGCGCCTGGTGGGCCCCATAGGCCCCTAGCCACCGCCTCATGTCCCCCTTCTCTTATAAAATCCCACTAACCCTAAAATAATCGGGGAAGGTGTTATTTTCCATGAAACATACAGAGAGGCGCCGTCACCTCGGAAGTCCAATCTAGGGCTTCTGCAGTCCTCCTCTGGCACCCTCCCAGAGAGGGGGATCATCACCGGAGGGCTCTACATCACCATGATCGCCTCCAGACAGATGTGTGAATAGTTCATCTCGGGACTACGGGTCCAAAGGAATAGATCGATGGTTGTTCTATGTTATTCCTCCATGTTTAGAGTCTCGTGAGCTGCCTCACATGATCGAGACCACCGTTATGTAATTGTGCATGTTGTGTTTGCTGGGATCCGATGAACCATATGTTATGAGTATTTTGTTCATTTCAACCTCAGATGATTCACTTATATTTGTAAAGAGTTTTAATATTGTCTTGCGGTACTCTCCGGTGTTTATGATTACTTTGGCCACGTAGTTGTTTTCACCTCCAAGAGAGGGTTTATATACTAGATAGTTGGTTTATGCCTTCTTGCTGCCTGCACTCGAGTGACTGAAACGTGTGGGTGGAGGATGTGTTGTTGCCACTACGGAGAAAAAAACGGTGCTCTTGTGTACGGATATGAACCACTTCTTACATTACGTATTGATCTTAATGCATTTGTCTGTTGCACACATAGCAATCACTTCGTTGCTGCAACTTAATACCAAGATATTTGCTGGATAGCTTTCTTAAGGTAGACTTTTAGATATGGATACATACTAGATAGCAGTCCATATGTCTTAAAGTAATTCCTACAATGTTAAAAACCTCGAACTATATCTCGTCATAATGGTATTGTTACACGCTCATAATTTTTCAATTGTCCAGCTGTAATTTGTTCACCCAACATGTTTGTTTTCTTTGAAGAGACACTACTAGTGAAACTATGGCCCCCGGTCCTATTTTTCTCTTATTGCAAACCTTTTTTTAACCACTTTCTTCATTGTTTCCTTGTTGTTCCGTCCTTACTTTTATTAATTTGCAAGACTCTATACGTTTAATTCTCCTGTTTTCAACAAAACCGGAAGATTGACAACCTTCCGGAAAGTTGGGGGAAAAAAGAGTTTGTCTTTGTGTGCAGGTTCTATGATCGTTTCAACTACACACCGGTACTTTTCTGGTGCCGTTGATAAAGCAAGCTTCTTCAAGACTACGAAGTCCTACTGGTTCGATAACTCTAGTTCTTTATTAGGGGAAAACTTACTCTAAACTACATCATACCTTATGCTTGGGGTCTCCCAACGAGTGTGTGATCACGTCCCCATCCATGAAAACCAAGGTAATCAAGTAAGTAATTTCATACATATGTTTTTTAATGAATAAAGGCCTCTGCATAGATAGATGGACAAATCCACACTTCAATATATGTTAAATCTTCCTTTCATTTATTATAAATTTCATCTGCATTTTGCAGATGGTCCGACGAGTGGTTTCTCTATAAGATAAATAGGAAGGAGAGCATCACCTCTCCCTCGTCGGAGTTAGCAGAGATCCTCATGCCTATGTTTTTGCCGGGGATTGTATACCCGGGGAGCCGCTTGTCCTCTTGGAGGATGCTACTGACCTTCCCGTGGAGAGACTCTACCACAACAGTGGGCGAAACCGTGGTAGAGAAGGCAAAGAAGTTTCCAAGATCACCATTGTTGGCGGTGGCAAATGTGGATGTGGAACGACCTCTGAGGCCAAGGCCATGGCGGGAACTGCTGCCAATAGTGCTGTTACTACTGATGCCACCACACATCATCGGTTAGATTAGGAGAAAACGACAAAAATGCACTTTGTGGTGTCCAACAGATTTCTCCAAAACTTATGGTCCAGAAGTGGTTCCGGGGGTAATTTGCAGGACATGACACCATGAAAGATCGATCATGGCCATTTGATATTAAATAAATCTCTGGATTGCTTGCTGCATTTTGGAGATATATATGGATATAAAACCCCTGAAACGGGAGTACAAATGTACAATGAAGAAGAAAGATAAAACTTCGAAAACCATTTTGTATAATTAATTAGAAGTGGTCGTGCATTTTGTTTTCTTTTTTCATGAGGGGACCAAGGCCGTTTTGGGCTACCATTTCTTGGTGATTAAATCCAGCATAAGTTTTAGCTGTGGCGGGCCCAACCCACTAACAGCCTAGCCCACACTCTATTCTTGTGCATCTCTCCTCGTCTTCATCGCCGAGACCGCCGCGGCGCACCGCCGGCCACCAGCACCTCCAATGTCGGACGGACTGCTCCCAGCCGCCGTTGCTCTCTGGTACAGCTATCCGTCCCTCCCGCGATCTCGCTCCCCTCTCGCCGCCTTCCCTCCCCCAATCTCGCTCCCACTCAGTCCGGCCACCCCCTCTCCCTACCACCATCCCCACCCCCGGTGCCGCTGACGATCGATCGGAGAATTCAGCAGGATTGAGATTCATCGGAGACACGTGCCCAGAAAACCACCAGGTACAGAGTACATACACGAGATTGCCATTTCCAGATAATTAGTTAGCCGATTTTAGGGTGATATGCGCCCAGACCTTTTGCAATTTAGGGTGATTCTTTATTTATTTTTCGAAAATCATGCCGCCACGAAGATATGTTATCACAGCACAACTTTATTCTGCACCCAGGTGAACATTCATTATCCTGAAACAAACATTCAGATATGCTGTTGTTTATTTCAATTTGATTAACAACATTCAGTCTTCTGAAACAAACAACAATTGATATGTTCTCGCTGAAGGCGTGACAGTTGACACACACCCGGGCTTCGCTCTTATAACAAGCAGCTCCTACATACTAATCAGGAGTACATGTCACGATTCCAAAAAGTAAACTGAAGAGGAAATTACACCATAGCTCCCTAATATTATTGCAATGTGCATAAGTCGCGGAGTCGATGTTTAGGTGAAGTAAGAGGGAACTCTCATATGGCTGCAGCATCAGAACGCTTCAGCCGCTTCATCTCGTCTCCTCTATGCAGACCACCAGCATCGTTTCCTCGGGTGGGCAGCACCCCAGCTCTGTGTATTCCTGTTCTGTGGATACCTCTGCACCCATCAAACAACACTTCAGATAGCTCTAGTAGAAACGAGCACATTTCTGTGTCTATTGTAATATCCTGATGTTTGCAAAATTTGTCAGAAATTTCCATGTCCACATGAATAAACGTGACCAAAGGGGGAATGATCCCTCACTTGATACTACGTTGTTAGGTAGATTGGATCCCGGTTTATTCGAGTATACCCTGCCGTAGCTGGGACTCGAACCCGGGTGGCTTGGCGCGCACTCGCAGCCTCTAGCCACTGAGCTAGCACTCAGTTCCCATGTCCACATGAATAATCATTTTGAGATCTATAGAATTTCATTCCAACAGCTACAAAAGAGTAGACTAACTTATTCTAGACACCACTGGTTTCACCCTGTTTTGTAAATATTCTACACCTTGCTGTTAATAGTAGAGCAGAGCTATTCATGTAAACTGAATGGAGTCTTGAGTTGATCTGGTTCTGTACCTTCTTCCATCATAGCGAGCCTCATTCGTATGAACTTTAAGTCACAAATTTTTGCCTGTGGAATAAAGAGTAAAATATAAGCACGAAACATTTAAAATGTTTAATGGAGTATATATATTTGATTTTTTTACTGAATTTCATTATCCATAGTTTTCATTTTTCCATGCTCCAGACTGTCTAATATATCGGCAATTTTTTTTTAAACCATCATGAGAAAGAAAAAGAATATATAAATGCGAAAATATACATGAAATGGTGGGTACTTGAGTTTAAGATTTAAGTACACGTAGATCTTGAATAAATCTTAACAGAAGGAAACATAAGGTTACAACATAAAACTTACTTGCATTATTATAAATTGTTTTATTGTCACATAAAAATAAAATGAGCAAGGCCTCTTTGGATTACAGGATTTTAAAAACGTAGAAATAGGAGAAACATAGGATTGAGATTTCATACACTTCAATTCCTATATGATTTCAAAACACGGGAATTTCGCAAATGATGCCTTTGGATGGTGCATAGGAAGCAAACATAGGAACTTTGCAGGAATAAGGAGAGAATAGAGAGAGATAGAGTGTGAGTGCATCGGACTTTGCAAAGGAAAAATAAAAAGATTATTGAGTTAATGTTAAGATTCCGATGGAATAGTGGTCATAGGAATGAATTCCTTAGGAATTTGGTGGGCTCAATCCTATGATCCAAAGGCATTCCATAGGAAAATTTTCTGTGGTTTGAAATCCTCAAAATTCCTATGGAATTCCTTCAATCCAAAGGGGCCCTAAATTGAACAATCAAATGGCCAGCTTATATGAAAATATGTGTGGATTGAACTAGTAGTACTTGAAGTACCAAAATATGCAAATGGAGTAAGAAACAATGTACACGTAGTAAAGAGCGCATAGGAGTAACTAGCGCATATCGGATCTCCAGACGACTAGTTATGTTTTACAACGTAGTAAATTTTTCTATACATGGTAGATTCATTTCTGAAGTAGCTTGTTTTTACAGAAAACTACCTTTGCTGATTAAGTAATTGTTTGTTCTCAGATTTTGTCACAACATCATGGTATTACAAATTACCTGCATAAGTTTCATCCAGATGAAGATGGGACTCATGGTATAACTGCCCAATGCTTAGGAACTATTTTCAAAGCCTGATGGAATCATTTTTCTGTACGTTCAGCAATCTTGAACTGTCAGCATATAGTGTAAAGCTAGGTGTTTATTATTCTGATCAATAGTATGATTAATTAATGCGTTCTGTTCAGTAGCAAGGGTCCTGTTGATTGACAATATCATCCAGTACTTGTGCAATTGATCTAGATGTATATATGCAGTTTCTTAGGAATAAGAAATAGCTGATTTCCCCTCCTCTATTTCTATCCAGGCATTTAGATAATCTTCTTCTAAGAGATGACGAGTGCCTTTCCATGTGGTTTTTGCTTTTATTGTGGGTTGCCATAAGTCATCTCAACGCAGAGGGATTACCGAGGCCATGGTTGTATAGAAAAGTAATTAATTGACCAGTTATGTTAATGGTTGAACCATATTACTGATATACTTGCTCACTATCCTTGCAATCGCTGTGATTCACCTTTCACATTTCATCCAATACTACAAAAAATTAAAGTCTTGCTGCCGTGATGCATACGACATGTTACAGGATAACAACAACCTCTTATATCGAACATTGTCAAGTTCATGGAGAGATCAAATATTCCAGAAATCTCTTCCGACGAAAATGGAAGGTAATTTAGTTGGTTCTATGAGTTCAGTATTTTTTGCAGATTGCAAAGCACCTTATAATTGCAAATTATTTCCTCTAGTATGGTGTATATATAATCATCAGCTTCAGGAGGAATTCCGGCTGGATCTGGAGTTCTGGACAACGAGGAGGCTATACATTTCTTCCATGCTCTTATCAATGAGTGTCAGCGCCTTTTTCCCTCAAATGGTGAGACCACTCGATTATCCATAGACGGGTTCAATATTGTTGATGACCACATTTCTTTATCCATACATGGTTGGTAGAAAGCGAAAGGATGTAGCGGTTGCAACAAGCAGCTGCAACATTTGTGGCATGTCCATCACTCGATGTGTCGGAACTTGTTGAGGCAACTTGCGGAGTCGAGGCCCGTCTTCCAGTACTCTTGGCTGTACTCCTCGTAGGTGAAGGGCTTGTAGGCCAGAGGGTGGTCGTCGTCCACCAGCGCGTCGGCCGGCGCAACCACCGTGTCCGGAGATGGGCAGTAGATGGTCGGCACCGAGATCCTCTCGCTCTCGCTGTTGACGATGGCGCGGTGGCTCACGCTCCTGTACCGATCGTTGCTCAGCACCTGCACGTCCAACACGGACGTTAGCACAAGAAATTTTACTAAATGCACTGGAAGTGTAGCTAGGTACCTGTAGCTGATCACCAATGTTGATGAGCAGCATGTTAGGCACGGGATCGATGGCCACCCAGCGGCCGCCGCGCTGGAACTGCAGGCCGGACACGCCGTCTTGGAGGAGGAGCGTTATGGCGTTGCCATCCCTGTGCGGTGGCAGCCCGTACGTAAGCTCCGGCTGCGGGCACGGCGGGTAGTAGTTCAGCGCCATCTGCTGTGTGTGCCGCCCCATGGCCTTAACCATGTAGCCTCGCTCTAGCCCAAGGCTCTCCGATATAGCCTCCAGCAGCCTCAGCGTGTGCGCTCTCGCTTCGGTCGAGTATGTGCTCACTACTTGCCTATTGCAACCACAGTAATTTGTCAGCGTGTGCGCCTATTACAACGATGGAGCCCATGCATGTGTGTATGGACAAAAGACCTGAAGGCGGGCGGATTGGATGGCCACTGGTCCACGAAGCTCTCGAGAGGGTAGCAATGCAGGCGGAGGACGTCGCGCCAGTTGCTCACCTTATTCATGGGCACGTTGAAGCTCGTGGACAGCCGGATCGCCTTGTTGGGGTCGTCGGAGCAGCACTTGAGCCGGTCCGACTCAGGCAGGTGGAAGAACTTCCTGGCCACGCACAGCATCCCCTCCACAACCGACTCAGGGATGCCATGATTCTTCACCTACATGGAGCATGTGCCTAGTGTCAAACCTAATTTTAGACAAATCATTCAACTTGTGCACACACATACATACCATGAAGAAGCCGTCAGTCTCGCACGCAGAGCCGATGGCCTCCACGACCTTGCTGCGCCCTGGCCCATCGAGATGCTCCAGGTCGATCACCGGAATGTCGGCACCGGCCTCGTGGTCAACTTTGGCATGGTCCGGGCGGTCTCCCACCGCCCTAATGTGGCTGGACGGGACATGCCTGGAGTGTGCCACCCGATCGCTAAGAAGAGCCATATTTAATCTGTTGGTCTAGGTTGCCACTATGAAACTCTGGGTACATGTTCATCCAGGCCTTGCCTTTTTATGGGCAAATCGGTGGCTTGCAGAAAACAAAATACCATTTTGCACCATAGCTCATTGTTTCATAGAAGTGAGATCTTATATATACAGGGTCATGTCAAATGGAAGGAGAGAAACTAGGTGAGACTTCAGGTACAGAAACGACTCCCAAGAGAACAGTTTGCTAATAAGTATGGATTTTTAATACCAACAAGAGAGCAATAATTGAATAAGATAGAATATATAATCCTTTATCACTTATGCGTGTACTCAACTACTAGCTGGTGCGATCTCACGATCATATCAACAAGGATCACCAATAATAGTTTATTTATATGCTGGTTGATGATCTGTTCAAAGCTGATTTGTATCATTAACTGATTGCTACATGGCTTGGCTGTCTGCGACAAAAATATAAATGCCTCAATTGGGTTGATGCCGTTTAGGTGATGAGCACTTGTCCCCGCGGGAGCATTGACCAAAAGCACCAGCGGCAACAATCCTTGGTGTTATGAGATGTAGAGTCCCCCAGCTTAATTTCCAACTGGGGCTATCCCCTTTTCCATTAACTTTCATCAACGGAAATAACAGGGTTCAGAACAACAAACTGAAACATACGGAGAGGAAAGGGGAAGGAAACTATAGCCCAAACGGTAGGAAAACCCGCTGAAAAGGTTCGGCTCGAGACTCCTCTACGGGACAAAAAACCTACCACCTAAACTACAGCAAGGTTCAGGAGACACAAACATACAGGAGTTCGAAGACAGATAAACCAAGGCCACAACCAACAAAATCCAACCGGAACAAACTTACGCTTCTTCTCCAGTAAGCACCGATAGATGATGCACCGACTTCAAGCTTCCGAGCCATCTGTGAGACACAGCATCCCGCGAGCCTCCGTCCATCTACTCGCAATCTGCTCCACCACCCTGATGATTTGATCCGCACCTCCCTCGATCAGCTCCTTGTCCTCTGGGTTGTAGAAACCTGCCCAATAACACAGGAAAGCACACCAAGAGTAAACTATAACAACAGGGGACCTCACAATCTTTTTATCAAAAGTTATGCCATTCCTCGTGGTCCAAATAGCCCAACACAAGGATGCCAAAAGCAACATATGAAACTTCTTCCCACCCGGGAAGAACTTATTAAACCAAACTACACTCTGCCACAAAGACCTGGGACAAGTTCCAGTCCCTAAAACCGAGCCCAACACACTCCAGAGAAATTTGGCACTAGCGCAACCAAAGAACAAATGGTTAGTTGTTTCAATCTGATTACAGAAGGAACAGGAGGGGCAACCCAACCAAGTCCTACTCCTCATGTTATCTCGAGTTAAGATTGCATTCCTAAAAACTTGCCAAAGGAAAATCTTGATTTTCAGGGGGAGCTTATCTTTCCAAATCCATTTATTATTAGACCCCGCTAGGTCTTTTTCCAGGAGCTTATAAACCGATTTAGTTGAAAAACAACCATTAGCATTCGCATTCCAGGAAACTTTATCAGGTTCATCAACCACATCAACCCTATGAGCAGCCTCCACAATGAATTCCCAATCCCTGACCATGTTAGGTAACAACCGTCTACGGAAAGGAAGATTTAAATTGGCAACCATGGCCTTCTCAAAGGTCCAATCTTGGGCCTGACAAATATTAAACAGAGAAGGATAAAAAACACACAGGGAGCAACCGTTCAACCAAGGATCCTTCCAAAACCTCACTAGGTTCCCCTTTTTCAAAATGAGCTTCCTACCCATCATATAGGCCTCTTTTACTTTCATGATAGCCTTCCAACAAGGAGAATCTGTCACACGACAGCTAATAGAGGCCACTGTTTTAGTTCTAAAATACTTGGCTCTTACAATTTGTTGCCAGAGACCTTCCTGTGTCTCGAGCTTCCACCACCATTTGCATAATAGACTCACATTTTGTCTATGCAGATTTTTAATACCCAATCCTCCTTTATCTTTGGATCTACAAATTCTATTCCATTTAACAAGACAGTACTTTCTTTTCTTACTTTTACCAGCCCAAACGAACCTTCTTCTGTGCTTATCTAACTTCTCAATAAAAGTTTTATTTAACATGAACATCGACATGTAGTAATAAGGAATACCAGACATGCTAGAATCAAGAAGGGTCACTCTACCCCCAAGGAGGCTGAGTCACAAATCCAAGTGTCAAGCTTTTATTGGAGAATTTCTCATCTAGGAAGTCCCAATCAATATTTTTAAGATTGGAGAAAGTAACAGGTACCCCCAAATATTTCATAGGTAACTGACCAACCTTACAGCCAAACGTGTCAGAATAGAATTGGGTGGCCTCATTGTCACCTCCCAAAACAAAGATTTCACTCTTGTCATAATTGATTTTCAGACCAGACATTAACTCAAACAGGTAGAGGAGGAGTTTGACATTCAAGGCTTTATCTTTATCATGAGAAAAGCATAAGACCGTATCATCCACATATTGTAATATAGCTACCCCATTTACAATTAAATCAGGAGCCAAGCCACAAATGAGACCATTTTGTTGAGCCTGAAAAACCATCTTGGATAAGGCTTCTCCAATCATATTGAAAAGAAAAGGAGACAGGGGACCCCCCCTGCCTAACCCCTCTAGCACTCTGAAAATAACTTCCCATTTTATCAGTCAATTTGACACTTACAGTACCATTGTGAAGGACTTGCTGGATCCAGGAACAACTATGATCAAGGAAACCCCTCTCTTTGAGGCAAGAGATTAAGAAACCCCAATTTACCTTGTCGTATGCTTTTTCAAAATCGAGTTTCAAAACAACACCATTTTGTTTCCTCACATGAGTATGATGCATAATCTCATGAAGGGAGTGGATGCCATCCATGATATTTCTCGTTTTAATGAAAGTAGTTTGATACAAGCTAAAAAGCTTAGCCAAGGGTTCAAGCCTAAGCGTTAAAGTTTTGGTAATCAACTTGTAAATACAACGCAGCAAGCAAATGGGACGAAATTGCTGGATTTTACTCGCCGAGGTCACTTTAGGAAGAAGAGTTATTATTCCATAGTTCAAACGTTGAACATCCAAAGACCCCTCATGAAACCTATGAAAGAGGCTCATAATATCGTCTCCAACAACCTCCCAACAATGTTGATAAAACTCCGTAGGAATATTATCAGGTCCCGGAGCACGGTTAATATCCATAGAAAACAGGGCCTTTTAACCTCTTCTTTAGAGAAAGGTTTAGTGAGTTGAATGTTATCCTCAAAATTGAGTCTTTCGTTTTCACTCCACATGCCAGGTTTCATCTTAAACAAATTCCCAGGTGCAGGACCGAAAAGGACCTTATAATAATTAGTGGCCACATTAATAAGGTTATCAGTCCCCTCCACCATGAGCACATTATCCTCTAAAGAAAGTACTAAATTTTTTCTTCTCCTGTCATTCGCAATTTTATGAAAATAAGAGGTATTGAAATCTCCTTGAAGCAACCACCTAGCATGAGATCTCTGATACCAATACAACTCCTCCTCAACATTCATTTCATAAAGCTCAACTTGTATTTTAGACTTCCTAAGAAAACATTCGGGAGATAGAACCATTTCCTCTTCTAGTTTTTCCCAGGAATCCAATTCTTCTTTCAATTCTTTTTTTCTTTTTCTTAAAATTCCCAAAGATATTGGACCCCAACCCTTTAAAGTACTTTTTTAATTCTTTTCAACTTAATATTCAGAATATCAATAGGATCCACACTGTTTACAGGACGACTCCAAATCTCAGCCACCAGAGGAAGAAATTGCTCATTATTAAGCCAGGAAACATCAAATTTCAAACCCCTCTTATTATTGGGTGCAATATTATCTCCCGAGTCCAGAATCAAGAGATTATGATCTGACTGGTCTCGAACCAATTTTTTTAAGGAAACCAAAGGGAAGAGAGCTTCCCACTCAGGAGACATTAACACTCTGTCTAGTCTAGCCAGGATGGGATCTTTTTGCTTATTGGACCACGTGTATTTACCTCCAATCAGATCCACATCTCTAAGACAAAGAGTACTAATCACCGAGTTAAAAACATGAGAAGAGTGAGGAAGAACCGTAGGTCTGTTTTTTTCAGACACATGTCTCAGGATATTAAAATCTCCACCCACAATATAAGGACAGTCAACCATATTACAAAAGGCAGCTAGTTCCACAAGGAAATCATTTTTAAACTCCTCATGAGCTGGGCCATAAACCACAATGCAAGCCCACCTACATTTTTTAACCTTGTCCCACATGTATAAAAGCACCATATGATTGCCCAATTTTACTGTCTGGACATCCAGCGTATCATATTTAACACCACAAAGGATACCCCCAGATTTTCCCACCGAAGGAATCCATTTCCAGAAAAAATTATTAAGTGGATCAATTTTCCTCAAAAACTTTGATTGTATGACTGTTTCATAGTTTACAGGAGACCAATGAAATCCAGGTTGTTATCTTTTATTGTATCAAGGATACAGGTAGAAATCCCTTTCTTCCCTGCTCCTCTAATATTCCAAATACCACCAATCATGACTTAAATTTTGAGGGAACACTTCTATTTCTAACAGGCCTACCAGGAGCCATGGTAGCCATGTCTTGACTGTGTTGACTTCGTGTCATAGGTCTAGCCACCACCACATTGATTTTCCTACCTTTTTTCTTACTTTTTCTAGATTGAACTACCGTAAAGGATTCATCAAGGTCACCATCATTCAACCAGGTTAAGCATAGAGGTGTCCTTTCACCCCCATTATGAACAGCTACAAGAGGAGTATTATCAATACTAGGAAACTTATCAGATAGATTATTCCTGGCATTTTCGATTTCTCTAAGCAAATCAATTTTTTCAAAATCATCAGAGGGAATATCCACACCCATAAGAGAAGCACGAGACATAATTTCCATATTGGACAGAACAACAAAAGAATTAGGTGAGGGGTTTTGAGATGACTCACATTCCATGTTTCTCTTCCTTGACCGGGCAACAGCTTGATGAAGCACATGGTCCATCCTTCCCTCCTGGTTCCTAGCAGCTGGCTCCCTCTACGGCTCCACCTGCTCTCCTACCTCAATCACAGAATCTCCAGAAGAGGGAGAGTGCACAGTGTATTCATGCCTGACACTAGTCACAGGGGACACTTCTTCCTCCACCTCAGTAACAATAGGGTCATTACCACTAACGTGTCCTTGGACCACAGCCACATAAGAGACCAAACATTTCCCCCCATTATCATCACCAGGAGACACTACTTCCTTTTCCACCATAGGAGTTATAGGGGCCTGCACCGAAGAACATGCCAAATTTTGCACCATGTTGCAGGAAGGAGACTGCACTCCCCTGCCAACATCAGAGGCAACAGCCACCTGCTCATCTTGAACTTTTTGAGACTTGTTATTATGTTCCCGAGCCATCACATCAATCAGCAGCTCGTTGTCAAGACCAGTTTCTTCCTCAGATTCCAACTCGGTGACAGTAGCCAAGGGTAGATGATAGGATCGACCAAAGCCAGTTCCCACCGACTGACTAGTGTTCATAGTCTGTCCTTCGAATGAAGCAATAGAGTTGGCTGTCAGATAGTCATTCCTAGCCCGTTTAGGAGATGGGGGTGCAGATGAGTTGGTAACAGGAATCGATGATCTAATCACACGAGGCCCTTGTACCAGCACAGTATCAATCTCATATAGGAAGTCATAGAAATAATCACCCAAGACACCTTCAGCCTTCTCCGGTAGCCTAGATAAATCACGACATCCCAACAAGATTCTGCAGAATTCTGGTTTGTGGAGAGTTGCCAGGTCCACTTCCAATGTGACACCAACCAACGAGCCTGCATACGCTGCGTGAGCTTCACATCTTTTTTCAATTGGTATATTCCGAACCTTGACCCAGGCCTTGTGCATCGCCCCCTTGGCCCCAACTTCAGTAGACCAAGGAGCCAGCCCCAGGATAGCATTGCATCTCTTCATCTCCATGCGTCTGCCCCAATAACAGGCTCTCTCCACCTCTTTGGATTTAGGAAATCTCATCACAAATTGCTTAGCACCAATTGACCTAGCAGTGCATCTCCAGCTGGAATTGAGGTAATCATTGAACTCCATCTCAATCTCTCTCGAAGTAGGATCCCCTTCGAGCACCGAAATGACCAAACTAGAGGATCTCTCTTTGACTTGCTTAGCAGTGGATGAATCAGGAAAATAGCAGAAACCTTGCCCCGGTGCTTGAAAACCGCACATGGCAGCAATGCATTCCCAAGGTAACACAGCTTGACAAATCTGAGATATATGCCCAAGCTTGCCGCACCTCTCACAGCGAGTAGTAGGACACCAAGCAGTGAAGTGACCCGAGATGTTGCAGTTGAGGCAGATTGGGTTACCAGATTCCGAAGAGGAGCTCGCACCCGCGGTGGCGACAACGGATGGTTGAGCATGTCGACCCGCAACCGGTGCCTTGTCATTAGCCTCCTTGGCCGCCGCTGCTTCCCAGCGGTCGGATCCTGCTCCGGAGTTGCCTCCACTGGAGATGTGGCGGGGTGGAGATGCCGCTACTTGCGCAAAGGATCTCGAATCGCCTCCCGCTTTCCCCTTCCACCAGTGATGCAACTCCGGCGGGTGCGACGAGGATGGAACCCTAGATGTTGACCAGAGATGCGAAAAGAGAAGATCGATCTCACCGACTGGGGAAGCTGCGGTAGAAATATCCTCTGTCTCCTCCGTTCCCTCATGGGGGCCCGGCACTGTAGCGCGTGGGCTCGATGGGCTCGAAGGACACGCCCCACATAGGACGCCCTCACCAGTCCTCGGGGGAATCCGACGAAAGTTCTCCGACGGCGAGCGTAACTTCTCCGGCGGGAACAGAGCGCTCACGATCCGCAAATGATGGCCTAGAAGGGTGAACTCCGCACCTCCACCCGCTCGCCCTCAAGTACATAGCGCGCATCGATGACCTTCTCGTCGGCATCCAGGAGCAAAATCCTCCCCGCATCATGACGAAACGCGAGGGTGCCGATGAGCGGCGAGGACCTCTCGGTCGCCGACGAGGTCGCCGGTGAATAGGTCACGGTCCACCGAGATGTGGTGTCGCAAGGGCTCAGCAGCCAGTCGCCTAACGCCATCGCTCCCCCAGTCGCCTCCCTCAACTTTGGGTAGATAATCCAAGGCTCCCCCAGCTTAATGATCACTTGGCTGACCTCTTCATTTTGTAACCTGTTTTTGGATTGCTACAGCTCCTGCTCTCAATGATGCACTTCATCACAAGTTTTTTCTTGATAGTACTTCATCACAAGTATTTATATTTGTTAGAGAGATTAGTGCATATCTTTAGTTTCCCTATTACATAGGGGTGTTCCTGCAGATTTGCCACCTTGTACATGTATATTTATATTGTGGCCTTTGGCCCCGTGGAATACAACTTGTCTATTCCTAACATGGTATCGAGCAAGGTTTAGGTTTTCCACAATTCTTCTCTGGCCGCCGCCCGTACAGATCGATCTACGATCTTTTTCTTCCAGGAGCTTGTGTTGTCCACCTCGTACGCCTCCTGGAGCTAGTAATTTGTGTTGGGGCGCGTAGAGATAAACGAAAACTTTTCCTACGCAATGCTCCCAAGAACTAGCCGAGGTAGAAGGCCACGAGTATTACCACTAGACGCGCAGGTGCGGATTATCGATGTAGCGCGTCGGGTCGGGGCAGTGCAGTCCCACGATCCTGTCCGGCCGATCCAATCCCTCGAACGTCGAAGTGCTGAACGTACAGCACCTCTGCCGGTATCCACACGTACGAGGAGGAGCTCCGACGGCGGACTGCTAGGTCCGGTGCGGCGGCTGGACTGAGTGGGCTAGGGTTCCCAACGCATGGGAGAGTGGACTAACGTGCCCGCTGGGCAACCTGCGCCCCTCTTTATATAGCGTATGGTAATGGGCTGCACAACACTTGTGGCCCATTCCCACTGTGAGTCCGACTCACTAACTCAGTCCATTTCCGGTTCGGGTCCAACCCAACCAATACTTGCTCCCGCTCTTAAGTGTGCGACCCTGCAGGCTCATGGCGACTTGGACACGATTGGAGTCCTACTCCCAATCGATCAATCGGTAGCGGCTCCTAGCAGAACGTGCCGACTCCCAAGTACCATTGAGTCATGACGACATACCTTTCAATGTGATATTCATCTTAGTCCTTTTTGCCTCACGATATACCTTGTCGAACTATAGGCGATTTATCGTCATCCCTTAAATAGTTCAACTCTCTTCTCGATCCGTGATATGTGATTCATCTGACTAACTCTTAGTCAATCGACACAGTTAACACTTAACTGAGTCGCGCATGGCCATGCTTCTTGAATCATATCACTCGAGAGGGCCCAGAGAATATCTCTCCATTCGGAGGGGCAAAATCCCATCTTGATTATCCACATCACGCAGCTTGTTTCTCATTCGACCCAAACTCTGCCTTTATAGTTGCCTTGTCACAGAACAACGTTTGACAGAACCTAAGTCGGTGATCCACAACTCGGATTGTGCGATAACCTCAGGTCTAAGGATTACATTGATTGAGACATGCAAATGACGACTTGATCGTTGCATCTCAATGTGGGTCAGTCCGACTTGCTAAACTCTTTAGCCAAGTCCGTGAACGTTGGAATGGCATCACCATGCCCATGACAAGTGGAACCGTGTCATCAGCCAACACTCACATTAGTCTAGGATGTGTGTCCAGCACAATCTTAACGACCAAGGACAATTAGTATGAACAACATGAATATATAGTTCCACAATCGAATCACATATTCAATGACATATATCAGATGTTCAAAACAAGGACAACTTAATAACTTTATGAATACATTGGGAATTACATCATACATGATTGCCTCTAGGGCATATTCCCAACAGTCTCCCACTTGCACTAGAGTCAATCATCTTGGCATCATATGCCTAGGCATCTAATGCCCATACCTCTCGTGTGCGCCACATGCTTAGGCTGTGGTAGCGCCTTTGTCAACGGATCTGCAATGTTTGCATCCGTGTGTACTTTGCATAACTTGATATCACCTTGTTCGACAAACTGGCGAATGAGGTGGTACCGCATGAGTATATGTTTGTTCTTCTGGTGTTGTCTAGGTTCCTTGGCCTGTGCGATAGCACCATTGTTGTCACAATATACGTCCAAAGGATTGGACGCGCCCTGAACCACACCAAGATCAATCAGGAGGTTCCTGATCCAAACAGCTTACTTTGCCGCCTCTGAGGCAGCAATATACTCAGCCTCTGTTGTAGATGCAGACACCGTATCTTGCTTGGAACTCTTCCAGCTCACAGCTCCTCCGTTCATTACGAACACGTATCCAGATTGCGAACGAGAATCATCTGAGTCGGTGAGATAACTCGCATCCGTGTAACCCTTTACACTGAATTCCTCATCACCTCCATAAACTAGGAACATTTCCTTAGTATTTCTCAAATACTTAAGGATGTTTTTAACCGCTGCCCAGTGGGCTTCGCCAGGGTCAGCCTGGTATCTGCTCGTAACACTTAGGGCGTGTTCGGGAACGCTCTAGCTTCGCGAAATCCGTCGATCCTGCTTCCATCTGCTGAATCCTGCGCTGCTACTGGAGCTTAGAACGTTCGGTGCTGCTCCTGGCTTCTCCTCGTCGCTAATGGGCTGGAAGCCCATCAATTCCAGCTAGCCCGTTCCAAACTCAGTTAAGCCTGCGAGCTGTCCAACCAATTAAGCCCGTTCGGAAAGAAGCGCAGGAAGTGAGGTCGGGGGAGCTGCTCGGACCGGAGCTATGCACTACGACGTGGTCGAGCCAGCAGCGGCCGGATCTGCAACCGGAAGAGCTCGGGGACGCGGTGGCCGGACGACCTCCTGGAGGAGCCGAGCTCGTCGGCTGGGCGCCGATCCAGGAAGCTAACTGGGGCGCAGAGCTGCTGTCGCCAAGAGGGCTGCTCGGTCCGGTGTCGGCTGGTGACTGGAGGCGAGGATGGAGACGGCGAGGGATCCCGTCCTGGCGGCTAGGGATACGGGAAGGCAGTTGCTCGATTGGGAATTGATGCTGCTCTTGTTCAGTCAACGAATGACGAGGGAGTGGAATAGATCGGGACGAAACGTTTTTCATTAAAGCGGTGGCAAATCATCCGTAATTTCGCACTGCTCCAGGTTCGCTGATCCGTGGAGTGCCAAAAGTGGTGCTCCGAAAATTGTACAGGCAAATCCTCCAGCTTCGCGGATCTGGCTCCACGGAGCTGGTGTGTTCGGTGCTGCTTCGAGATGGAGCGATGAGAAGCTAGAAGCTGGGCAGTTGCCGAACACGCCCTTAGAGCATAGGAAACATCTGGCCTAGTACAAATCATGGCATACATGATGGATCCGATTGCCGAAGCATACGGGATCACACTCATCCGACTTCGCTCATCAGTTGTCGAAGGACACTGAGTCTTGCTAAGTTTTATGCCATGGGACATCGGTAAGAATTCCTTCTTGGACTCTTCCATTTTGAATTTCTTCAAAACCTTGTCCAGATAAGTACTCTGACTCAATCCAATGAGCCGCCTTGATCTATCTCTATAGATCCTGATTCCTAATATGTAAGTCGCCTCACCCAAATCCTTCATTGAGAAACTCCTTTCCAATGACTCTTTGGTTTCTTGCAACATCATGACATCATTTCCAATCAGCAATATGTCATCCACATATAAGATTAGAAAGTTTACTTTGCTCCCACTAAACTTCTTGTATAAACAAGAATCATGATCGCTCTTGATGAAGCCAAACGATTTGACTACCTCATCAAAACGAATGTTCCAACTCCGAGATGCTTGATTCAACCCATAAATGGATTTCTGAAATTTGCATACCTTGTCAGCATTAGCCGGATCGACAAAACCTTCGGGCTGTATCATATACACGTCCTCAGTTAAATTTCCATTAAGGAAAGCCGTCTTGACATCCATCTGCCATATCTTATAGTCGAAATAGGCTGCTATGGCTAACATGATCCGAATTGATTTAAGCATCGCTACGGGCGAGAAAGTCTCGTCGTAGTCAACTCCTTGAACTTGTCGGAACCCCTTCACGACAAGTCGTGCTTTATAGACGGAAATATTTCCATCCATATCAATTTTCTTCTTAAAGACCCATTTGCACTCGACGGGTCTTGCACCGTCAGGCAGATCAACCAAATTCCAAACTTGGTTTTCATCCATGGACTTTAACTCGGATCTCATGGCTCCAAGCCATGACTCGGAATCAGATCCCACCATCGCTTCCGAATAAGTTGCTGGCTCATTACTGTCTAACAGTAAAACATCTCGAGCACTCTGTAATCTGGCAGATCTCCGTGGTTCAGGTGCTGTTATCGGTGTAGGTACCACGACCGGCTCAGCCTCCAAGGCGTTAGCCGACTCGCCCCTAGCTGGTTCCTCTCGAATTTCTTCGAGTTGCACCGTGCTCCCACTGACTTCCCGACTGAGAAACTCTTTCTCAAGGAAGACACCATTCCGAGCGACAAACACTTTGCCCTCTTCCCGGTTGTAGAAGTAGTACCCCAAGGTTTCCCTCGGATACCCCACGAAGATACACTTATCCGATTTGGGTGTGAGCTTGTCCGACTGAAGTCGCTTGACAAATGCCTCACAACCCCAAATCTTAAGAAAAGACAAACTTGGCTTTTTACCAGTCCACATCTCATGTGGTGTCTTCTCTACTGACTTTGATGGTACTCTGTTTAGTGTGAAAGCTGCAGTTTCTAGACAATAACCCCAAAATGATAAAGGTAGATCTGTCCGACTCATCATTGATCGTACCATGTCCAACAAGGTCCGATTTCTCCGTTCCGATACACTGTTTCTCTGCGGTGTACCCGGCGGAGTGAGTTGAGGAACTATTCCACAACTCTTTAGATGGTCATCAAACTCATGGCTCATGTACTCGCCTCCACGGTCCGACCGTAGAAACTTTATTTTCTTGCCGAGTTGATTTTGTACCTCACTCTGGAATTCCTTGAACTTTTCAAAAGCTTCCGACTTGTGTTTCATTAAATAGATATATCCATACCTACTCAAATCATCAGTGAAGGTAATGAAGTACTCATAACCACCTCTGGCTGTCGTGCTCATTGGACCACATACATCACTATGTATTAGTTCCAACAAGTCGGACGCCCTTTCACAACTCCTTGCAAAAGGTGTCTTGGTCATCTTGCCTAGTAGGCATGATTCGCATGTCTCGAATGACTCTAAGTCAAACGAAGTTAGAAGTCCATCATCATGGAGCTTCTTCATGCGCTTCCAACTTATATGACCAAGCCGACAGTGCCAAAAGTAAGTCATATTCAGATCATTTGGTTTCAACCTTTTAACATTTAAGTTATAGACCGATTCACTATCAAGATTTAAAATAAATAACCCGTTCTGAACGGGTGCAAAGCCATGAAACATATCTTTCAAATATAAAGAACAACCATTATTCTTAATATTCGACTCATAACCTTGTCTCATCAAACATGAGGCGGAAATAATGTTTCGACTAAGCGCTGGAACATAATAACAATTATTTAGTTCCAAAATAAATCCTGAAGGTAAATGAAGTTGCATCGTGCCGACTTCCAACGCAGCGACTCTCGCCTTGTTGCCGACCCGAATATCAACCTCTCCTCTTGCCACGCTCCTAGTTCTTACTAGCCCCTGCAACGAGTTGCAAATGTGAATGACTGATCCGGTATCATATACCCAAGAACTATTAGGCGCATCAGCAAGATAAATGTCTATAACATTGCACACAAGCGTACCTGAGTTGAAAGTCACACCTCCACTCTTGGCTCTGTCAGCCAAATACTTGGTGCAATTCCTCTTCCAGTGGCCATCTTGCTTGCAATAGAAGCAATTGGCTCCGGCTGTAGGAGAAGGCTTAGTCTTTGAGGGAGCACTCTGGACAGGGCCATGGGCGCTACCTCCTGACTTATCCTTCTTCTTCTTAGTCCAAGAACTCTTCTTGAACTTAGCCTTATTCTGCACCATCAACACTTGACTGGCGCCTTTCTTAATATCAGCCTCTGCCGTTTTGAGCATCCCATGTAATTCAGTGATACTCTTATCCATACCATGCATATGGTAGTTCGAGATGAACGGACCATACGCACTAGGAAGAGAGTTCAGAATTATATCAGTA
The DNA here is from genome assembly GCA_028641055.1 of Alopecurus myosuroides. NCBI lineage: Eukaryota > Viridiplantae > Streptophyta > Magnoliopsida > Poales > Poaceae > Alopecurus > Alopecurus myosuroides. The sequence goes on from CM054061.1 coordinate 366,760,184, forward strand.
GCGAACTCTTCGTTAATGGGGAAGCCCAGCCGATCCAGAGACTGTATGTAACCAATCATCTTGATTACATGCGGACTCAGTGGATCACCGTCTTTCAGCTTACAGCCAAGAAAAGCTTGAGAGACTTGATACCTCTCAGTCTTTGCTTGAGCCTGGAACATACTTTTGAGGCTTTCGATCATATCGTAGGCCTCAACATTCTCGAACTGCTGCTGCAATTCCGGTTCCATGTGTGCAAGCATAAGACAGCTAATTTCCGTAGACTCATCTCTAGCCTTACGGTAGGCATTCATGACAGCGACAGTCGCATCGTCATCAGGCTCATCTGGAAGTGGAGTTTCTAGAACATGTTCTTTCTTGTCATGCTTGAGGACTATCCTCAGATTACGATACCAGTTGGTGAAATTAGTTCCATTAAGCTTATCTTTCTCTAGGATTGACCTCAACGCAAACGCGGACAACTGAGGAAGGTTGCTAGGTGCCATTGATCTACAACAGAAAATACGCAAAAACACTTAAGACATGTATTCATAAAAGAGCAGGCATATTAAACGCTTTAATACTTATGCTCCCACTAGAACCAACATCCCTCCGATGGTTGCTAAGTGATTCAGGACCCTAAATAAGCAAGCCGACTAGTGAGCTTTAGCATCACCGCTAGCCGTCAAGTGATCTAGGTAGGCAACACCTTGCCAATCGTATCTCTATACGACTCCTGTTAGTTGGGTGGCATCACATGCCCCGGCTCCCAACCTACCTCGCCCCGAGCCCCACAACCGTTGTGATGGACTCGTCTAGATTACCAAGTGCTTCTGCTTGTAAGAGTCCGACTCGAACCCACCTAACCGGAAAGAATTGGTAGCACCTCAATTTCATGAGCCCACTACCAAGAATGTCCGACTTGTGATGGTGCAGCACTGGCGGGGCGACCGACTAGACCTTCTTTGAGGGATTAAAGAATCTACCAACTATCTACATAGAGGTAAATAGAGACATAACAATAACACACATAAAGCAATTATAATGTGAAATGGTATGGCTCTCTTCATGGTGATCTCCATCTCCACGAAGCTTGTAAGTCGACTCGTGCCAACTCTTGTCACGTGCCATCTTACTCCATGTAGCCGACTTGTACATCGACTTGCATGCCACCGGGTTCTCCAACAAGCTACACTAGCTAGTAAATGAAAATTTACATAGAGAATCCGACACGCAGGCCGATATACAATAAGATGACAGCACCTAGGCTCCAGCCGGCTGACAAAAACATGATACGCAGATCATGTATGGATTACACACATCACATGCACATAAGCCATACCATTCACAACTTCCTGCAAAAACAAGTTATGCATAGATACGATATCTACCGGCGTTGTGAACTCGCAACGACATCTAAGGCGCTACGACAGGGCGAAGCCGGCGGTCCGATCATGGATTTCTTCATCGGATAAAACGATTTTACCCGAATCTGATCCATATTCCGATTCGACCAAACTCTTTGATCTTCGATCACCGCAACTGGATTTATGTGTCACGGTATACCCCGATGGCGGAAACCGACCGGTAGGGGTAAGTTGTTCCACGACCTTAGCAGTATGATCACGGAAACCTGATCATCCATTAACCCCGAGTACAATTGATCCAATCAACCTTGTACAAAACCGATCTATCTCATAGACCGACCACCAAAACAGCAATTAGATCACATCTAACGCTAACTACATATCACATATGTACGGATCTCGGGCCTAATACCAGAAGCTACCGCTCTGATACCACTGTTGGGGCGCGTAGAGATAAACGAAAACTTTTCCTACGCAATGCTCCCAAGAACTAGCCGAGGTAGAAGGCCACGAGTATTACCACTAGACGCGCAGGTGCGGATTATCGATGTAGCGCGTCGGGTCGGGGCAGTGCAGTCCCACGATCCTGTCCGGCCGATCCAATCCCTCGAACGTCGAAGTGCTGAACGTACAGCACCTCTGCCGGTATCCACACGTACGAGGAGGAGCTCCGACGGCGGACTGCTAGGTCCGGTGCGGCGGCTGGACTGAGTGGGCTAGGGTTCCCAACGCATGGGAGAGTGGACTAACGTGCCCGCTGGGCAACCTGCGCCCCTCTTTATATAGCGTATGGTAATGGGCTGCACAACACTTGTGGCCCATTCCCACTGTGAGTCCGACTCACTAACTCAGTCCATTTCCGGTTCGGGTCCAACCCAACCAATACTTGCTCCCGCTCTTAAGTGTGCGACCCTGCAGGCTCATGGCGACTTGGACACGATTGGAGTCCTACTCCCAATCGATCAATCGGTAGCGGCTCCTAGCAGAACGTGACGACTCCCAAGTACCATTGAGTCATGACGACATACCTTTCAATGTGATATTCATCTTAGTCCTTTTTGCCTCACGATATACCTTGTCGAACTATAGGCGATTTATCGTCATCCCTTAAATAGTTCAACTCTCTTCTCGATCCGTGATATGTGATTCATCTGACTAACTCTTAGTCAATCGACACAGTTAACACTTAACTGAGTCGCGCATGGCCATGCTTTCTGAATCATATCACTCGAGAGGGCCCAGAGAATATCTCTCCATTCGGAGGGGCAAAATCCCATCTTGATTATCCACATCACGCAGCTTGTTTCCCATTCGACCCGAACTCTGCCTTTATAGTTGCCTTGTCACAGAACAACGTTTGACAGAACCTAAGTCGGTGATCCACAACTCGGATTGTGCGATAACCTCAGGTCTAAGGATTACATTGATTGAGACATGCAAATGACGACTTGATCGTTGCATCTCAATGTGGTTCAGTCCGACTTGCTAAACTCTTTAGCCAAGTCCGTGAACGTTGGAATGGCATCACCATGCCCATGACAAGTGGAACCGTGTCATCAGCGAACACTCATATTAGTCTAGGATGTGTGTCCAGCACAACCTTAACGACCAAGGACAATTAGTATGAACAACATGAATATATAGTTCCACAATCGAATCACATATTCAATGACATATATCAGATGTTCAAAACAAGGACAACTTAATAACTTTATGAATACAGTGGGAATTACATCATACATGATTGCCTCTAGGGCATATTCCCAACAATTTGGTCTTCTCCCAGGCTGCTGACCACGCCCCTCCGCCCGAGGCCTGCCGCTGCCTGTCCGTCCCCGACCACTCCGGCCGCCGTCCGTCCCTCGTTTCTAGGCCGTGCCGCCCGGCCGCTCCTGCAGGTCGCCGTCCATCTGCCCCTGGCCGCCATCCGTCCCTCGTCTCCAGGCCGCGCCGCCCGGCCGCCCGGCCGTCCCTGCAGGTCGCTGCCCATCTGCCCCTGCAGTCGTCGCCCAGCCGCCTCTACGGGTCGCCGCGCATCTGCCCCGTCCGGCCACCTTCTGTCCGCCCCCTGGCTGCTGCTCGTCTGCTTTGTCCCGGCCGCCTCTATCTGCCCCGGCTGCTGCTTGTGTCTTGTTCCAGGTTGCTGAAGGTTCCAAGTTGCTGAAGGTTCCAGTGCCCCGGCTGCTGCTCGTGTCTGGTTCCAGGTTGCATCGTGCGTGTGTGCGTGCGTCTTCTGCTGTTACAAGCGAGTTGACCGATCTGAAAAAGAAAATCCCTATGGCTGCTGCGGGCTTTGTCGCGATTCCTGGGTGCTCCGTGATCTTTGATGGCACCAACTACCCGGACTTCGCTGCCTTTCTGCGCGTCCATATGCGTGGTCTTCGTCTGTGGGGTGTTCTTTCCGGCGAGGTCCCGTGTCCGCCGTGTCCCGTTGCTCCTATGGTTCCTACTCCACCGACGCCACCGGTCCTTGCTGCCAGTGCTTCTCAGGCTGACAAGGATGCTGCTAAGAGTGCGGATGATACTGCTGTTGCTTGTTGCTGCGTATGAGAAGAAGGTCCAGGAGTACTCTGCTACGTTTGCCACCTATCAGAAGGACATGACTGCATACACGCAGTGGGTAGATGATGATGCTCGTGCTGCGGCTGTCCTTACTGCTAGTGTTCTACCCCAGTTTGCTTCGGAGTTTATGGGACTCGGTACTGCCGCTGCCATGTGGGTTCACCTTGGTCAGCGCTATCAGCCATCTGGGGATGCTCTTTATCTGTCTGTGGTTCGTCAGGAGCATGCTCTACAGCAGGGTGACTCCACTGTTGATCAGTTCTTCATGCAGAGCTCTGCTATCTGGCGTCAGGTCGACTCTCTTTCCTCAGCTGTATGTGGTACCTGCCCGTGTTGTCAGACTGTGCGCTCCGACTTGGAGTTCCAGCGCATCTACGAGTTCTTGTCGCACCTTCGTTCTGAGTTTGAGGCTCGTCGTGCTCAGCTGCTTGCCCGTGGTCGTGTTCCTATGACGGAGGTGTTGTCTGAGCTTCGTGCTGAGGAGATTCGCCTCCATGGCGTTGGTCTGCTTAATGTTCCTTCTGTGTTGGCTGCTCGTGGACCTGCCCCGTCGCCCCGTGCTCCTACTCCGTCGCCTACTCCACCAGCCCCTCCGCGGTCCACTGCTCCACCACTGTTACCCACTCCTCAGAGCCAGGGTCGTGGCCAGGGTCGTGGCTCTCGTCCACGATCTCACTGCACCTACTGTGACATGCATGGTCACACGGAGTCTCGCTGCTACACGAGGGAGCGTGATCTGCGCCAGCAGAGGACGCAGTCTAGCCCTCGTCCGTCTCATGGCTCATCAGGCTCGTCTACTGGATCGGGTTCTATGGTCACTCCTACTGAGCAAGAGATGGTGCGGATGATCAGGCAGATGTTTGCTACTTCAGGCTCTTCTTCGACTGGTACTGCTGGCTCTGTGACTGATTCTTCTGGCACTTTGGGACCATCATCTTCTACACAGTCAGGTACATCGTCGTGGGTTCTGGATTCTGGAGCTTCTTTTCACATGACTTCTGATTCTTCCGTTCTCTCCTCTTTTCGCCCTATTGATTCTCCTCTTAATGTTCTCACTGCTGATGGTACTCGTCTTTCTGTCTCTGGTCGAGGCAGTCTTTCTACTTCTTCCTTCTTAGTCCCTGATATTTCTCATGTTCCTCGTCTTACTATGAATCTATTCTCCGCTAGTCAACTTACTGATTCGGGCTGTCGTGTCATTTTTGACGCCGATTCTTGCTCTGTTCAGGATCGTCGCACTCAGGTTCTGGTTGGAGCTGGCCCTCGCCGCCGTGATTCTCAGGGCCTTTGGGAGTTAGACTGGCTTCGTATTCCTTCCGCTGCCATCTTGCCTGCCAGTTCTCCCGCCGTCGCTGCCTCCGTCACCGGTTCCTTTCAGCAGTGGCATCATCGTCTTGGTCATCTTTGTGGTTCTCGTCTATCGTCATTAGTTCATCGTGGTCTTCTGGGGTCTGTCTCAGGAGATGTTTCTGTACAGTGTCAGGGTTGTAGGCTAGGGAAACAAACTCAGTTGCCCTATCCTGTTAGTGCGTCTATCTCTCAGTGTCCTTTTGATTTAGTTCACTCTGATGTTTGGGGTCCAGCTCCTTTCACTTCGAAAGGGGGCCATAAATACTATATCATTTTTATAGATGATTTCTCTCGTTATACTTGGTTGTATTTTATGTCTTCCCGTAGTGAGGTTCTCTCCATATATAAGCGTTTTGCAGCCATGGTTCTTACTCAGTTTTCTACGCCGATTCGTGTGTTTCGTGCAGACTCTGCTGGTGAGTATATCTCCAAGCAGTTGCGTGGTGTCCTTAGTGAGCAGGGCACACTTGCTCAATTCTCTTGTCCCGGTGCGCATGCTCAGAATGGCGTGGCTGAGCGTAAGCATCGCCATCTTCTTGAGACTGCTCGTGCGATGATGATCGCCTCTTCTCTTCCGCCTCATTTCTGGGCTGAGGCTGTTTCTACCTCGGCTTATCTCATTAATATCCAGCCTTCTGCCGCCCTTCAGGGTGCCATTCCTCTTGAGCGACTCTATGATCCTTCTCCTGACTATTCTATGTTGCGTTTGTTTGGCTGCGTTTGCTATGTTCTCCTCGCTCCTCGTGAACGCACCAAACTAACCGCTCAGTCTGTTGTGTTTTTCTTGGATATAGTGATGAGCACAAGGGCTATCGCTGTTGGGATCCCGTGGCTCGTCGGATGCGTATTCCCCGGGATGTGACTTTTGATGAGTCTCGATCTTTCTATCCGCGATCGACCTCCTCGACCTCCACTATGGAGGATCTTTCTTTTCTCACTCTTCCTGACTCCTCTCCCTTGGTTTCTCCTATTTCTTCTCCTCCTACTGCTCCGGAGCCACCTACACCGACACCATCCTCTCCTCCTTCGTCGCCACGTTCTTCACCTTCTTCACCGGTGTCTTCTCCCTCCCCATCTCCTCCTACCATTCCTTCCCATCCTACTTTTCCTTTTTACTATACTCGTCGTCCACATCTTGTGAGCGAGTCCTCTGATGCACCCTCTACTTCTGGTGCACCGTCCCAGCCGACTTATTCTCTTCGCAGTCGGCCTTGTAATACGCCTGATTTCTATAATCCTGCCAGTTACAGTGTTACTGCTATTCCGGAGCCGACTACGTACCGTGAGGCTGTTGTTCATCCTGAATGGCAGCTTGCGATGGCCGAGGAGATCGCTGCACTCGAGCGCACCGGTACATGGGAGATTGTTCCCCTTCCTCCTTCTATTCGCCCTATCACCTGTAAGTGGGTCTATAAGGTGAAGACCCGCTCTGATGGTTCCCTCGAGCGTTACAAAGCTCGTCTGGTTGCTCGTGGCTTTCAGCAGGAGCATGGCCGCGATTATGACGAGAGTTTTGCTCCTGTCGCTCACATGACCACTGTTCGGACTCTTCTTACTGTTGCATCTGTTCGTCATTGGTCTGTGTCTCAGCTTGATGTTAAGAATGCCTTTCTTAATGGTGAGTTGCGTGAGGAGGTCTATATGCGACCACCACCTGGATATTCTGTTGATGATGGCATGGTTTGCCGTCTACGTCGCTCTCTCTATGGCCTTAAGCAAGCCCCTCGTGCATGGTTTGAGCGCTTTGCTTCTGTGGTTATGGCTGCTGGTTTTTCTCCCAGTGCTCATGATCCTGCGTTGTTTGTTCACTGCTCTCCTCGTGGTCGCACTCTCCTTCTTCTATATGTTGATGACATGATCATCACTGGTGACGATCCTGAGTATATTGCCTTTGTTAAGGCACGTCTGAGTGAGCAGTTTCTTATGTCGGATCTTGGTCCGCTTCGTTACTTTCTTGGGATTGAGGTTTCATCTACCTCTGATGGTTTCTTTATCTCCTAAGAACGGTATATTCATGATTTTCTTACTCGTGCTGCTCTTACTGATGAGCGTACTGCTAAGACACCTATGGAGAGACTATTTCTGGAAGGTGTGACCTACTATGTGCTGAATTAATAGAGCATGGAAGCAATCAAACGATGTCGACGCATGGACATTGGATCCACTAGTTAATAGAGCATGTATCTGGCGCTGCACGGGGTCATAGGCAGGGTCGTCCATCATACAATATAGATGTGATAGTGCCATGAGAGAGACGTACGTTGCACCTAATGCGCAAATAAATTCGGGAAACTCGTGGCAGTCCTTCAAGGAGATGTCGACATACATAGGTACATGGAAAGTATCGTCTCATGATCATGATTCAGGGTTAGTACGGTAAGTAGTAGTCTTTACTATTAAATGAAAGTTCAACCAACGTTGGAACGTCAAACTCCCTAGCCCGCTGTCTGCCGTCTGCCTCTCTCCATGCGCTCACACGAATGGGACAAGCCCAACTGAAAAAAGCTGTGCAGCTGCGCAGAACGGTTCATTTCATCGAATGAACTGAGCCCGTGCCCGGAGAGAAGCCACGTCTTCATTCATCCCCGCCGACCGCCACCACCCGGTTGATCTCGTGTGGCGTCACATCTGTGGTGTTACGTTGCCGTTCGTCCCCTCCCCGCTGCTGCCTATGGGCACGTCGCTGCTCGTCGGAACCGCCTTGTCGTCGACGCCGCCACGACCTCCACTGCATCTGCCGACGACCCTATCTACAGGCGCCGCCCAAAAGCACCCAGATCAATCACCTCCCACCGCTTCTGCCTCTTTAGATCACGACAGATTTGGCCGATTTATGCTCATCAAATCGACGGAAAGATGTCGAGCAGCACCGGTGTGGTCTCAGGATGCTCGATGACAAGACCATCGTGCTGAAGATGTTGTCTGCAGCCATGCAGTCGTACGGGTTGCAGTCAGCCATGGGCCGGACTGACACAGCAGTTCTGAACAAATCACAAAGCTGATCTCCGCTACAATTATATTGATTATTGTTGTGGAAAGTTAATGTCATCAATGAACGATGCCTTCCAGGGCCAGAAATGAGTCCAATTCTTCGGTCTCCAAGTTGCCACACCGTTGCTATATGGAGGATCCTACTCCATATTTTGTCATACCTATAGCAGTATTTGATTAAACTCATATGCTGATTGTCTGAAAGCCTTGAAAATGCAATATACTTGTAACAGCCATGGGGTCATTTTCTAGCTATTTGGATAGATTTGTGTATGTTTTCGACTTTTAGTTTCAGCTTCTTTGTTCTTTTTTAGATTCTACTACTTTTCCAGTTTTAGTACCTGAATATTCAGTATAGTACAGAGCTGAGAGCTTCCGTCCATTTCATAGGAGCATTGCTGCTGAACCATCTCAGTTTTTAGTGGGCCGCAGTGGCAATGAAGGCAACGCGAAAATGTGAGAGAACCATGGCAAGTACCCGCATGAGGAGATGCTGATGGACGGCCGTGCAAAGGGAGCATCGACGTATAGGGATTAGCGACGTTGTTGACGTCTGCAAGGACCCCAAGAACTATGAGGAGCTGGAATAACAAGGTATAAATCTGAGGTTTCTTGCTGAATGTCTTCCTTCCCATAAATGCCGCTCTCTAAAGGTCATTTTTCCTTGGATTTCTCTGAATGTTCGGAACCTGTTTTGCGTGATTGTTTTGTTCTCATGGATGATAGATCTTGCAATCTTCACTGGTTGAATTGTTTGAAGCCCATCAGTGGGGTCGTCAGGACATTGAATATTGTAAATTGGGTAGGGTTGTGTTTGATGTGGGCATGGATATGTCGTAGATAGAACACAAATCAACTGCTCAGTCAAATCTCTATGCGCCAATACATGCATGGAAAGATCAAAGCCTCGCGGGAGGAGAGTTTTGGGGATCTTGGGGAAGGAATTATCATGTTTCTTTTCATGAGAACCATGAAAATTTCGATAATTGGCTTATCTGATTAGTTTGTAGAATGGGTGTTTACTGTTTAGGGATCTTAGTACAACCCTCTTAACATTGGTGCTTCGGTAACAAATTACTTCTTTTCGGGTTGGCCGGATCCAATTGAAAATTTATGGATAGGCTGAACTGGCCTCCATAATTAATTGGAAATGCTGAATTTGAGCCATGCGCCATTGGATCATAAGGTTGATCCTTTTGTGATGTTTACCTCACTGTGTGTTTCTGGTTCGTTATCTATGTAACACATATACTATTTGCATTGCTTAGGCTGGAGCATTAGTGCATTAGCAATAATCATGTAAACTACTAACCAGCATTGTTATAAGATTGTAGAAACAAAACCTATTATTTTTATGTAATGCAAAGCCATGGATATCTTGCAATATTTTTATTTACATGCAAAATGATGCACACTTATCCTATTTAGGTTCAGACTAGAATGGATTCTCGGTTCAATATTCCACATTTTAGTTCGTTTTACATATACATATTATTTTCTTATAAATTTAGATATTGTCCTGCAAGAAATTTATTTAATATCACACTATGCAAGAACTATTGTATTGCAGAGGATATTCTATTTTCTGTGTTGTCCTGTAGAAAATATATTTAATATTTCATTATAGATAAGAGAGTGTACTATACAGATTTTGGAGGAACTACGCTTCAACATTATGTGAGGGATAGAAGGAGTACGCTTCTACAACAGCTAGGAGATTTGCCGTGGTGCCGCTATTCATTGCTGAACTTTTCACATGTGTCATCGTGTATATTTGAAGCTGAGTGGGATGAATCTCTCGTTGGATGTCGAGCCCATCGTGCCAATGTGTGTTTCGACCTACCGTGAAGCGATGAGATAATGACGGTGGTGCTGATGCAGATCCGGTCGGAAAAAACGAGACATAAATTAAGAAGAGTTTCATCTTCCGTATTTGAATTAAGGAGCCATGCTCTAGGGAAGTGAGTCTTTCCCGCCATCTTGTGGTGACTCTTTCCCGCCAAGAATGAGCGGGGATGAGGCCATGAGCCAATACATAAGGAGCCCCTTGGCTCCGGTAGAACGGACGGCTCAATTCACCCTGAGCTTCCCTAGTCTGAACCGACCACAACCTCACATTTTATACTGTATCCGGTGCAATTCACCAGACAAGAAGGAGTAGGGTGTTACACCACAAGGTGGCCCGAACCGGGATAAACTCCTTGTGTCACCATTGTTGTTTGCTCCGAGCTTTCCTTACGAGGCCTCACGAGAGGTGTAGCGAGAGCGGTTAGCCCCCAGTGTTCGAACCTCTTGAGAGCTCATGTCCTACGGAAGACCATGCTCCTTCACTTTCTCATCGCCATGGTTGCCTCGCGGGCTGAGCGGGCATCCTTGGCGGCCCCGACTCCAGCCTCTCCAGCCATGTCGTTCCCGTTCCCCCACGTTGTGCCAAGGGCATGACACGACGTCCGTCGGCGAGTCCCTGTGGACCCGACCTGATTCCCGCAGTTTCCTGCGTAGGTGACGCTTGCCCTGCAGCCATTGGCCGTGCCTACGCACGGTCGACAGTGCTCACAAGAAGTCATGCCAAAAGCACCACCGCGCTGTCCGGCCGATGCCGCTTGTCATGATTCTTGGTTGGGCCCATGTCACCAAGATCGTCGGGGCCGTCGGAGCAGAGTCTGGCCCCCGGCACCTCGACCGCCACCCAAGAGCTCACCAGAGCCACCAATGAAGCCACGCTCGTGGCCGATACCACGGAAGCTCGCGCACGCGAGACTCCACCCCATCTTGCGGATGGTGCGTCCCTCTGCCTCCACACTCCAATCCATCCGGTGGTCAGCACCTCCCGCGTCAACGACGTCTAGGTCTGACTCGACTCTGTTTAGAAGTGGATCCAAAGGGCGGCTTTATCCGTGTGTCCGATAGATCTTGGGGTCGATGGCGGGGCTGGGGAGAAATCCCCGCGTGATGCTAACTTCAGCGATAATTGTGGGTGTCGACACCTCCTTGGAGGCGTCGTCATGGCCCCGCTCGTTGGCCTCTCCTCGAGCACCAGGAGAAACTATAGATCCGGTCTTCCGATCGGGTGTTGGCCGGCAGTGTCGATTCCTTGTTGGAGGCGTTGCATAGGCTGTTCTTGTGTCTTCGGTGCGTCAGATGGAGTAGATGTTGGCTGCCGCTGAAAGTGTGGCTTCCACGGCGCAATGTACGGCGCAATGGTGGAACTCTGATAATCTATTGCCAGGTTGCGAAACCCAGTGGCGGACCTCAAACTCTGATTAATTTGGCATGCATGTGTACCCAAAAAATATGTAGGATTCCGGGTCGTCTCGTTCTTGGATCCAAAACAGAGGGTATGAATTTCTTATTAGCCTCGTGATGCGCATGACCTTTGTATAAAAAAGAAAACACTTTATTTATACCCAGTGATTACGCGCATTGATGGCTCTGTCCTTGCTCGTAGAGTTGATCGCTGCAATGTGACTATCATATTGAGTTGTCATTCACGTCACAGGATAGGTCATGACCGTCCTATGCCTGGGTAGCATTCATCATATCTTCGAAATCGGATTGTTACAATACCAAATGCAGCCATTCAGGTATATCACTATATCTACTTTTGAGTTTTTAGTGGAACGAGTGAAGCTTTAGTTACTCATGGGAAAAATGTTTACGGAATTACTACTGCCCCATCTCGAGCGGAAGGTTTAGGAACCAGTAACCACACATGCCTATTGCCTACCAACAGCTAGTGAGATGTCCTAGCGAGGCGATGCGCTTGGAGAACCGAGTCAAAGGAATGATATCAGTATTAATCACTGCGGTGACTCGGTAATAATCAGTGCGATATGGTGACGTTCAAGGAATCATTTCCTAATCTGCAGGTAAAAAGGCGGGGCTATAGCCTACCAAAACGTATTCTAATTTGGGATAGCAGAAGTTTAGGAGGCTTGTCTCATGCTGAGGCCCAAAACTGGGTCAAATAAGTGTGAAGTGTCGGCAGCATCAGAGTGAGACAGAGGAAGCTATTCTCTTCTATTTATTGGCACTTAGCTGAATAAGAGGAAGAAGACCTCGCTCCAACTACTTCAATGGCGACCAAGACAAGCGCTTCAGTTGGGCCCGTTCCATTCGAGGAAGACACGCCCTTCCTCTCCTCGTCCATGACACTCGGGGAAGATGAGGCCGACCTCGTGTCGACCCTGCCGAGCGTGAGGAGCCTCCGCTGCTACCAGGGCACCTGGCTGCTGGAGCAGTACGTCACGGCGGCCATCGCCCTCCAGCACCGATTCCTGCCCCGCCACGACGACGTGATCGTCGCGAGCTTCCCCAAGAGCGGAACCACGTGGGTGAACGCGCTGACGTTCGCGACCATGGCGCGGGCCGCCTACCCTCCAGCCGCCGCCGACCACCCGCTGCTGCGCTTCAACCCACACCAGTGCCTCCCGTTCCTCGAGGGCCTCTTCGGCGCCGGCACGGAGGCCAAGCTGGAGGCGCTGCCGTCCCCGCGGCTGATGAACACGCACATCCCACTGCAGATGCTGCCGCGGGCTGGCGCCTGCAAGGTGGTCTACGTATGCAGGGAGCCCAAGGACATGGTGGTCTCGCTGTGGCACTACCTCAAGCGGGTGTACCCGGAGCGGACGTTCCTGGAGACCTTCGAGTACGTCTGCAGCGGCGTGGTGTACTACGGGCCCATCTGGGACCACATCCTTGGCTACTGGCGAGCGAGCTTGGCGACCCCACATAGCGTGCTCTTCCTAAGGTATGAGGAGCTGCTGCGCGACCCCGCCGGCAATGTCAGAAAGCTGGCACGCTTCCTCGGCCAGCCCTTCTCCGCCGAGGAAGAGGAGGCTGGTGTCGTCGGCGACATCGTCCGGCTTTGCAGCTTTGGGCATCTCCAGATCCAAGAGGCCAACAGAACTGGCAGCATCGGCCCAGTCCCACGCGAGGCCCTCTTCCGGAAGGGCGTGGCCGGCGACTGGGTGAACCATATGACTCCCGAGATGGCGCAGCGCCTCGATGACATCGTCGCCGACAAGATCCACGCGGCAGGGCTCACGTTTCAGTGATTCCATATCCAGACAGCTATTTGGTTTGATAGGAATACCAATATTCCATGTATCCTGTCTTGTTTCTCAAATTTAATTCATGTGTTTTATATTTTACTTTATTTATTTATTTATTCGTCAACAAATTGATGGATTTCATCGAGGACTATACCAATTCATATTATCCGATGTGGCAAGTCGTTATGCGGTGTTTCTACAAGGTATGCAGTAAAGTTGGGGTTTCATTCATCGGTCATGATTTCAGGCCGATCTTAAATCAGCTAAAGTCAAAGAAAGGAGAGAGGAAAGCGAGACTTTGATTAAAGATGCGATATCCAAGAGAACCGTTTACTGATGAGTGAGCATTTTTAATATCAGTAAGGAAACCACTACATGTTAGAACACTTGGTGAGGGAATCAATCGATTGCATGGCGTGCCAGCTTGTGAAGCCTCCAATGAATGAAGCGCACATGGGGAGTGAAGGGCAAAAAATTCTCTGCGAGCGTGCCGCAACATCTCCCTGCTGAGGCCCCTTCCAGGATCGCGACACGTCAGCGCAGCTCACCAATCGTAAAGCTACTCCTAATCAACTCGTTACGGGAGAAAACGGGGTAAGAGGCAGTTGTACCCATAGGCCGGGCGCATCGACCTGCTCCAGTTGCGAGATGCAACTCGCAAGCGACGGTGCCGGCGCCGGTGCTGGCAAGCAATGGAGTACTCGCCACGGATTTCTGCTCGCGATCCGCCCGAGCGGGCCTCTCCTGGAAGCGACGGACCGTCGAGCGCCTGATTCCTCACCGCCCCATCTTGGCGAGTCGCGCTGCCGACTTCTGCTCGCGAGCCGCCCCGCCGCGGATCCGCCCGAGCGCGCCTGTCCTGTAAGCGCCGGCGCCGGCGTGCCCACAATTGTTCTGGTCGTAGGATCGAAGGCCCAGCCATGGGATTCCTTGCCACTCTTCCCCAATATTTACCAAGTCTATTTTTAACTGAAAGTTGATGTTGTGTTATGCAAGCAGTTCACTAAACGATTTCATTTGTTCGTTTCAGAGAAATTCAGCCATCTTGTGTACCGTGGCTCCTGGATGTTGTGCCCATCTTCTTGTCCGTTGCAAATTTCTTATCATCAAGTTTTTGGAGCTTGGTGTGCTCATAGGCTGCTACCGATTTCCCCATCCGAGGTTCAGAAGGCTACAACACTGAAGATTGTTGGTTGATAGATAGGAGGAGAGTCGACTGTTGTAAAATAGATTTCAGTCTAGGTTTCAAGCAGTTTAGTTATATTATGTCATATGTACTATGGATATGGTCCTGTCCAGATATTTCCCCCATACTCTCCGAGTATTGGTGTTGTATTTGTAACATCTTAATAAAGATCTGAGTTTGGCATTCCGAGTTATTATAAAACTTGTAGTAATATAGCAGAATCATTCCAAAGTCTGATATGATATAATGGAATTCAGTGTAAACATCATGTACAAAGTACCAAGTAATATGGAGGCATGTTGTCAATGCAAAGTAATACATTGCAGAATCTAGTAGCCTATGGCAGTATTGAAAAGAAAAAGAAGAGGTGATAAAATACTTTTCACTAGTACAGCATCATCCTAAATCAACAAAAGACTATCTTGGGCTAATGACAGGTACTACTTCTACGCCTACTCCTTCCTTTCTTCAGGATTCATTGCATCAAAATCCTGTATTTGGCTTCTTTGTTCCTGTATTTGGCTTCTTTGGTCCTTTCTTTTCAAGTGCACCTTTTGCTCTTTTTTCCATTGGACCCTTTATCACTTGAGGAGCTTTAAATGTTATGTTTGGATTTCTTACGTCTTCACATGAATCATTGGGATTTATATGAACAGTCTGAGGCTTGGCATGTCTTATTTTGCTTAGTGACTCATCAGCTTCTATATCTAGCATATCTATAGCTTTCTCCAATTCTTCAAGAAGTTCTTCTGAAATAGAGCACTTCAGTGCAACAGAGGTTGCTTTCCGAGAAATGCGTGCAACACGTGTTTGTAATGTTTCTTTCGTACTTCCTTCATTATTTGAAGAATATCCTCTTTTTGCATACTTTGTCCATCTGTGTAGTATATATTGCGATGGCAAAGTGAAAACCTCATTGATGTTGAATACTCTGAGTGCATGTTTGCACAATAAACCTATGGCATCATAAAACACATGTTTAGACCATATTTATATACCAAAAAATTAACTACAAACAACCATTGCATACCTTTAGATTCATATCTTCTACAAGAACATGATATGGTCAAATTCTCATAATCAAAGACAACTACTGCTTCAGCCTCATATTCCCAACTCATCACCTTATAAGTTTTGATTGTTCCCACTTCAGAAATCAATTGGCACTTGACATGATGTTGCTTTTTGAACTCCTCTTCAAAATCAGTATAAAGCCTCCTTGTATATGACTCGGCTGCAGTCTTCAACAAAGGTAAATTCCTTATGTAAGTAACAGGGTTACTCTTCCTTGACTTAAAATCTGCATCTAGTTCATTTTCACGGAGACTAGAAGAACACTTCTCATATTGTTCTAATAGCTCCGACAGGCAGAGCCTCTTGCGAAATTGCTTCTTGAACACATTGTTCATACCTTCGCTCCTTTGAGTTGAGGTCATGTCCGCAGAAAATGAATCATTGCGGTACACGGAAGCCCACTTCTCACGCAAACCATATAGAGTCTTTATCCATGTGTTATCCACAAGGTCATAGGCAATCAACAATTCCTGCCACTTCTGCTCAAAGTATACCACTGAACTTTCAAGGTATACAACTCTCTTAAAATCAGCAAGAAACCGAGGATGGTTTGCAATTATATGGCTGAGATGTTTAGCGGCATTTTGATAAATGTGCCAAAGACAGAGAAGGTGCTTTGTGCTTGGAAAAACAATGCTAATTGCCTTCCCTATAGCTGCACATTGATCTGTGAAAATTGAAGCAGGTCGCTTGCCAGACATTGCTGTTAAAAATGTGTTGAAAAGCCATATAAATGAGTCGGCGGTTTCATCAAATAGTAGCGCAGCTCCAAACAGAATGGTCTGTTTATGATGGTTAGTTCCAAGAAGTGGTGCAAAAGGCATTTCAAACTTATTTGTTGAGAAAGTGGTGTCAAATGACAAAGCATCACCAAAGCAATCATAGTCCATGATAGATTGACCATCTGCCCAAAAGAAATTTGCTATCCGGCAATCTTCCTAATCTAGTTGTATGGCATAAAAAAAGGAAGGATCTTCTAACTGTTTGTTTTTCAAAAATTCTAGCAGTGTTTGAGCGTCATTGACTTCCAGATACTTCTTGCGCTCACGACCTATATGGTTATTGCAATCCACCCGCAAGAAAGGTACATGATTAGGTCCTCCATACCACTGCTTGAAAAAATTGTACACTTGGGCAGGCTTAAATCCCGCTCCCCTCATATTACCAATCAAAACTTTATCAGACTCTACCATACGGCGTTGTGACCGCAACATGTGTTTCTTATTAGGGCTCGCGAGATAATGATTGTGCTCGAGTACAACCTTCTGCACCTTCCATACACCATCACGAGCAATACTGAACTGAATACGGGCACCACAACCGGACCTTGTGGCTGCATTTTGTTTCACGGTCTCATGTTTCGAATGATTGCCTCTTTCCCCTTCATTACTACAAACTATATGCTTCTGATAAACTGATTTATCAGGTCTCAACCTTGTGTGGCTCTTTCGAATGCTAAAACCAATGTTACCAGCATACTCATTGTAATATTCGTATGCATCCTCTTCCGACTTGAAAACCATTCCAACTTTAGGAACAATTGTTGATTCAGAACTAGTATCATGCCCCTGCATTCAAATATATGTAAACTGAATTGTTGCAAATAAATCACGTTTTTTGGCAAAAAACTACCAGGATCAGTTTGGTACCTCGTTGGTGTTTGCCATTATAGCTGAAACTTCCAATGCAGAGCTAGATTGGATCGCTGCCTCGCATGAGCTAGATGGGATCGCTGCCTCGCATGTGGAACTAGTATCATGATTCTGCAATTAAATAGATAGAAACTGAATAACAGCAAGTAAAACATGAATTTCTTGAAGCAACCAACAATACATGATCAGTTTGATACCTCATTAGTAGTTCTCATAGCTGAATTTTCTAACGTGCAAACAGCCGAGCTTGGTGGGATCATTGCCTTGCACGTTGAATTCTGTACATCAAACGCATGCATACTCTTGTCACCGGCCAGCGGCAGTGAGGTGGCCACGACAGCATGATTGGGAGAGGACTGAACACCGAAGGAAGAACAAGGCTTCGTGCCGCCTCCGTCGACAACACAATTGTACTGGACATCGGAGGTCTCGGGGATACCCTCACGACGGGTGGGAACTGACTCTGCTTCTGCGGCAGTTTGCCGGGCGGCGGAGGCGGCTGCCGGCGACGACGACTCTCCAGACGCCATGATCCCCGTCCAACAACACACAACCAGCCAGCCACGATCGTGATCCCTGAGTTTTCGGTTTGGTAGTTCTGAACCCGTTTTCTCCCGTAACTAGTTGATTAGGAGTAGCTTTAAGATTGGTGAGCTGCGCTGACGTGTCACGATCCTGGGAGGGGCCTCAGCAGGGAGATGCTGCGGCACGCTCGCAGAGAATTTTTTGCCGGAGTGAAGTACTTAGTAAGGCCATCTCCAACGGTTTGTTGGTTAGGTTGTTAATAAAACTAGCAAGGTGGCCCTCGCAAATGCGAGGGCATCATCTTTCGTAGATAAGTAATACATCTATTTTTTATCCGTTGCAAATTATTTTCGTCCCACCATTTAACTCCTACATTGCAATATACACACCATTGTAAACCTATAAAATAAATTAAGTTAGTGGTTTCATTTCCCGTGTTGGAGGAAGGACATATGAATTTCTGTGACAATATGAGTCATTTTCTTTGTTTTCATTGGAATGTGTACTGGGGTTTTAACACCATAATTTTTTTTTAGTTCTACATATAAATAAGAATATATATGTTATGTATTTTGTAAGTAAATAATTATGAAATTCTATTTTCAGTAGAATCTTTCGTCTTATTGTAGTCAATTGACTGAAGATACATGGTAGTGTAATTTGCATTCTTATTTCCCCTTTGTCATTCCATCCTTATCTCTCTCACCTATAAGTTGTCATTTATCTCATTGATATAACCTAGGTTCCACTTGACTCTTGAGGGGCCATATGAGCTTTACATTACTTATATTTTTATTTACTCCAACCCACCTGTAGAAAATTGTAGCATACAAAATGATTATACTGTCCAATCGAAACAAGGGTGATGAAGCAAGCTAACAACTCTATTCACCAATACTGAAAATTATCAAAATAAAAAGTAAGAATGTGGTGAATAAAATTTGGTGACTCCAACCTTAAACACTTCTATCACTTATAATTTCCAGGGAAAAACATCCCGACATGTCGGTTTCTCGAGAATGAAGTCAGAAGCTAGTAAAAGCCAGCTCCGCCTACCTTTCCCGCCTCCCCCTCCACACCTTCTCCCTCCCGCCGCCGTCGGCGAGGGCCACAGCGCGTGGCTCGGATGGTGCCGGCGGCGGCGGTCCATCTTCTACCCGCGAGCTGAGGGGTCTGCGCGGGGCAGGCTCCTCCGGCGGCGGTGCGGCTCGGGGCGACATCGGCGCGGACGTGGCTGGGTGGTGGTCGACAGTGGTGGTCTGGCTGTGGACCTGCAAGGCGGTGTAGATCCTGGCCGGATGCGCGCGGTCGGCGAGAGTGGCTGAGCTCGCAGCCCAGATCTGGGCCCGCAAGCCCCATCTGGGTTCGGGCGGGCTGCTGTCTCTCCCCGCGTTCTGTAGATGGCGGTGACGAAGATGGTGCTCGATACAGCGGTGACCGAGGCCGGCCTATTGCAGCGTAGCAGCAAGCTTTACGGGCCCGATCGGGGCCCGACTGGACCCTGTTGGGATTGGTGTGCCCCGTGGGGCTTTACGGGCCCGCTGGGCCCGGCCGAACCTGACGGGGACCGATGTGCTTGGCCGCCGCGTCCGGTCGACTACCGCCCTGGGAGGTGGAAGCAGTACCCTCCCGCGCGGCCGCTGTCCCGTTGTTCATGTTACTATCTTCGCCTTGCTTCCGTTTTGCAGACATCATGTCTGACTGCTTCGGCGAGACGACTATGGAGGCTTCGCGTCTGTGGTGGCGCACGCTGGTGGGCGGATTGCTTGGTGGTGGCGAGGCTTCGCTCTCGCAAGGCTCCTGACTTACGGATCGTTCGGGTTGCGGACAAGGTTTTCGGGAGAAATCCTTCTCGGCTAGGCCGACATCGAAGTGATGCCGCCTGTGGGTGGCATCTTACCTTCCTGAGGGGCGTCGTGGCTACCTTTCGTCTGTTTCCTGAGTGCCGGGGGAAACCCTAGGGCCATTTCTGGTCCGGGCAGCAGCAGTGGCTCTCCTTCTTCAAGGTGTTGTTTGGTACTTGGCGGTTCGGAGCTAGGAGCGTGGTGGTACTTCTTAGGTGGGCGCAGCGGTCGCGGGTCACCGTAGTTTAGTCGATCCGCCTTTGTCCCCCCATTTCTTTCTTCTTTTGTCTTTTCTTTGTGTGTGGGTGTGCTGCTGTCCCAGCTTGTGTGGTGTTGCGTTTATATCGTTGGTTGTATTGTGGTTGTTGCTTTATTTATAAAGCGGGGCGAAAGCCTATTTCGTGGTTAAAGGGATAGTATTTAAGATCCAAGTGTTAAAAGCGTCCCACCTAGCGCATTAGGAGCCCCGGTATAAGATTTGCAGCATGTTATCTCCTCATACTTGTACCTTGGCTTAAATATAGGTACAAACTGAATACTACACCAATGTATGAAACCTAAATATTGATGGATCAATAATGAAAAGGAACATTTACAATTGTAATATTCTCACCAAATGATCTACCTAAACCTGACAACATGATATATAACTAACACTGATCTTGAATCCGATAAAGAAACAAAACAATACATCTTATGATATCAAATACGGAGGAATTTTTCTTGATAGCAGGGTTAGTTGCTCCCCGGCATGAGATCACAAACCTAGAAATTAGAAGACAGTTACATGACTCAGATCCGATATAGTGAGAAGAAGGTTAGAAGCACTAATGACTGTAATATGTAGGTGAAGTACTGAAGTAAATTAAAGATCTCCTAGTCTTGCCATCGTTAGGCACTGGTAGAAAATAGGCCTTCAGTCCCGGTTCGCAAAGGCCATTAGTCCCGGCCGCGCAACCGGGACTAAATATGCGCGACTAAAGACCCCCCGCCCTATAGTCGCGCCTCTTACGGACCGGGACTAAAGACCCGTCCACGTGGGCGCAAGGAGTCCGTCGGGGCGGAGGACCTTTAGTCCCGGTTCTCGTGGCTAACCGGGACTGAAGGCCTCCTCCGCAGGTTTAGGGTTTTAGCCCCCCTAAACCTGGTTTCTTTTTAATTTGTTTTGTTTTATTTCTTTTATATTTTATTTTATTTTGTGTTTTATTTTTATTTTGATGAAGTTTCAGTACACATATATATTGTACGGTACTATATACATGCATATATGAAATTTCAAACAAGAAGAATTCAATAGGAATATATAATATATATTCAATCTCGGGTGACCATATACAACTTCGAGCAAGTTTCCATACACAATTACGATGGATATACACAACTTCGAACAAGTTTCAATCTAGGAGATGCATAAGGAAAAATCCTGCTAAGTCCTCTTGAATTGGTCTTCGTCGGACGCATAGTGTTCTCATTTAGGACCGATGACATGCCTAAGGAAAAATCCTGCTATTTCCTCTTGAATTGGCCGGAAGCGAGCTTCTGGACTAAGCGTCCTCTGCAAGTTATTGAGACTCTTCCGTGTGCTCTCCGACTTCTTCTTCTCAGAGGTTTCTTTCCGTATGTTCTCACAAACATAGTATCCACATAGATTGGTCCCCGGTGGCTTCTTATCCACACGAACTAAATTTTTAAATTCTATCTGATGTTTGAATTCACCGACAATTTCTTCTGAGAACCGTTTCCAAACTATACAGGGGAAAAAAATTAAATGAACAATGGAGTTATTAGCTACTGCATATTAGAAAATGAACAAAAGAGACCGATCGATATAGAGCGCAAATGATTGAAAATAATTACCTTTGCAGCATTTTTCTCATGTCGATCCAAAGCTTTGGATCTGAATCTATAGAATCCATGATAAAAACACGTGGCCAGGTGACGTCATGATGATGTCACCCTGGCGTCACAAGGTGGCCGGCGGTGGCAGTTTCGGCTCTCGGGTCTCCGGCGATTCCGGCCACGGGGGAGGGAACGGAGATGGGAGGAGGCAGGGATGAGGAGCGCCGACGAGGAGTGGCGGGAGGACGGTCACTGCGGTGCTCGCCGGCGGCGAATCTGGCCGCGGGAGCGAGCGAGAGGGCGGCGCGTTCGCGGTTCGTGGTCGCCGTTCGAGGGCGGCGCGTTCGCGGTTCGTGGTCGCTGTTCGAGGGCATTGGTTCGAGGGCGGCGCGAGGCCCGCGGGGAATCTACCGGAGACGGCGACGGGGCGGGGGCAGAGCAGGGTGGAGGCGGTGGAGAGAAGAGAAGGGCGCGGCGACGGCGACGGCGCGGTCCTCTCGCAGAGTCTCTGCGCGGGCGACGGCGACGGAATCGGCGACGGAATCGGGGCAGAAGACGAGCATGGCGCCGGCGCGAGGAAGACGAGCGTTTGGGACTTGGAAATTTTTGGGGCAGAAAGACATCGCGAATATATAGGGCCACCTTTAGTCCCGGTTGGGGATACTAACCGCGACTAAAGGTCCCCTCCGGGTACCCTCCGCGGGCCTTTAGTCGCGGTTCGTCTCCCCAGCCGGGACTAAAGGGGTAACTTTAGTCGCGGTTGGTGTCACGAACCGCGACTAAAGGTTTTTCGTAGCGTTTTCGTTCCCGCGCGGAAATAGCCTTTAGTCGCGGTTCGTGTCACGAACCGCGACTAAAGGTGATTTTTCAAATACTTTTCTTTTTACAATCTTAGAAATACAAATAATATATCAGAAAATTTAGAAAAATAAAACTAATTCTTTTTAAAATATTAAATATACAAATAATATATCAGAAAAATAAAACCACTTCATTTTAAAATCTTAAAAATACAAATAATATATCAGAAAATTCAGAAAATAAAACGAATTCTTTTTAAAATCTTAAAAATACAAATAATATATCAGAAATTTCAGAAAAACAAAACTACTTCATTTTAAAATCTTAAAAATACAAATAATATATCAGAAAATTCAGAAAAATAAAACTACTTCATTTTGAAATCTTAAAAATACAAATAATATATCAGAAAATTCAGAAAATAAAACTATTTCAGAAATTTCCCCATAGATAAAAAAGGCAGTACATAATGGCAAGAGAGGATCTAAACCTAAACGGAGAGCATAGATGCATGATCGATCTACATAATGGCAAGACACTGTGGATCTGATATCTGCTAGTCATACTCCTGCCTAGGCCTATAGTACTCCGACTCGTAGTCGTCGTAGTCGCCGCCGCCGTCGTCACTATCGTCTGACGGTGCTCTGCACTCCCTCGGAGGATCACGACTCCATGACTGGGCGTGAGGGTAGCGTAGGCGGGGGATATCGCCGGCCCTGATGTACTCCATGACGCTCTGTAGAGTCCGGCCGTACCACCATAGCCTACGACCGGCCTCGTGAAAGTTCCCAGAAGGCAGACCGTCCTCCTCATACCTGGCGAGCGCCCTCTCACGCCGATTGATGAAGAAGGCATCCCAAGTATGCTGGTTATCGGGATGCCAACTGGGATTCCTCCGCTGCTCCGGCATGAGCTTGTGGTAGTAGTGGTTCGTGATGGCCGCCCGACGCGCCACACGTAGAGGAAGAGGAGGGACTGGCACTCCTCCGACGCTCAGCATCCAACCGGCCGGAACGTTGTAGCCGCACGGGCAGGGGTAGTTCGAGGCGGAAAGTGCCTCCGTCTGGACGAATGTTAGAGTGGGTACGGTAGAAGCCATGAGAGAATGGTGAGTTTGTATGTGTTTATGCCAATGGTGTGGCAATGCATACCTATATATAGCGAGAAGAAAACATATATCCCTTTAGTCCCGGCCCGTTTTACCAACCGGGACTAAATGGTACGGGATTCATTGGAAAACGGATCATCCCTTTAGTCCCGGTTGGGGACACCAACCGGGACTAAATGGGTTAGGGTTTCGTTTGGACCAATCAGATAGAATCACACGGATCGTGTGTTTCTTTCAAGCGCTTGTGAGTCGTTGGATCCGGGGTGTGTTTCTTTCGAGCTGTTGTGAGTCGTTCGATCAGGGCTACGGTGTGTTTCCTTCGAGCTGTTGTGAGCCGTTGGATGAGGGTGTTTCTTAACCGTTGGATCAAAACCCTAGCACAACACTTTGTGAGCCAGAGGATCCTATATATAGCCCACCTTCATACACCGGTGTAACACCCCAAATTTTGCAACCATAGGGTGTGTGGTGTTGTGTTCATATCATTCATGCATGAAACAAAATTTTAAATCATGTTTCAACCAATTTAAATTTGGAATTTAAATGGTTTGAGAAAATCCCACACATAGTACCTATTTTCGTTTCCAAAATTTTGTTCTGAAAAGTATTTCAATTTCACCAAAGCAATACATGGTGAGGTTGGAAATTTCATAAGCTTTCCAAAATGTATTTTTGCTAATTTTTCTGTTTGCAAAAAGGTCCCCAAAACTCTGCTTTCTGTTCTGTTTTTAAAGAGAAAAGGGCTTCTTTGTAAAATTCAAAAACTCTAGGGGGTTTTTGCTTTTCTCTTTTTCTTTTAACCTTTCTTCAAGCTCTTGACAGAAGGCAGCACAGCTGCGTGGCCACCATGGCCACCTCATGCCTGCGGATGTGTGCCTGCGCGTGGATGACCTCGGCAGGATGTCGTGCATTTCTTCTCCTCTCCCTCGCAGAGCCACCAATCGAACCTCTCTCCCTACGACCTAACCCTAGCCCGAAACCCTACCGACGGGCCACCGGTCGCCGTCGTCGTTGTGGACCACTTGGAGCCACGCCGAGATGCCGTGAAGCTCCACCGTCGTCTCCGAACCCTCTTGGTCGATCCTCGTTTGCCGGGAAGGACGGGAACCCGCGAATCGGCCCCCTCTTCCCCAACTCCGGCCGCGGCCGCCGTGGGCGATTCCGGCGCCGCCGCCGCTCCTCCGGCCTCTCCGACTGCTCTACCAGCTCCCCGGTGAGCTCTTGCACCTTCCGGTGCCCTCCTCTTGGCCCCTCCCTCTTTGTAGCATGCTCCCGCCGATGTCCGAGCTCCGCCGCCGCGGTAAGGTCGCCGCCGGCCAACTCCGGCGACCTTTGGGTCAACCGCCGCCTCCCCTAGGTTCCCCTCGACCTCCTCTACCATTTGGTGCAGTTGGTTTCCCACATCGAGCGCGAAATCGACGGATTGGAGGTTCACCTGTGAGGAGCAGAGCAGGGTGATGTCACGCCTGTGTCATGCTGACCTCAGCGCGTGTTTTTCTCTGTTTCTGAAAAATGATTTATACCTGACACGTGGGCCCATGTTTAATAATAACAGAAAAATGATTAATTCTAATACATTAATAACTTCCGTTTTATAACTCAGAAAAATAAAATAAAAATATGGGAGTGTTCAGAAAAATGTAAACTATCTGAAAATGTCATTTTCAAACATATTTGAGAAAGTCCAAAAATGAGTATTATTTAATGTTGTTTAATCATTTAAAATAGAAAAAATAAGTTTTTATTCACTAAAATTAGAAAATTAAAAGTAATATACCAAATTGCTCAAAATGACATTTGGAACCTATTTATGATGTTTTCAAACCCATTTGGTCTTTTAAAATTGCACTCACTTTTATAACCGTCCGAAACCCCCTCCGGGGTCCATTTCGGGCTAATTCCAGAAAAACTGCATAATTGCCATACGAACCCTAGCAACCCTATATTCATGTCTAGTGCTTTACTTCAGTGCATTAACTTGCTCATGCATACATATTGCGCATTGCATCGATGCCATGGTTGATTGTTCTCCTTTTCGGTGTTGTTTCCCCCTCGGTAGAACGTGACTCCGAAGAGAAGGCCAACAACTCTATGACGAATACGTGATCTTAACCGACAAGTCAAGCACTTATTCCTGAAGGCTTTATCTGGTTTTCTTATAACCAAGGCAAGCATAACCTCTTATCTGCCTATATATGATTTCAAAGTGATTTGAATCTCGTACTTTGCATTCGGTTCCAAACTATTTGATGTCAGTAGATAGAGTTCTCCTATATACTGCATAACCTAGATATCATGATCCACTTCACCTAGCAGCTATAGGTTTGTTTGTGCGCGCTCCGCTAAACCTTGTGAGTCTTGCTTAGCCATGCCTAGTTGCTGAATCTGGTCAATGCGTGAATCTACTATGTTAGGTGCTTATGATTTGAATTACCTTTGATAACTTGACTAATCACGGCATGGATGTGAGGCCACAATGGGTTGTGGCATTTTGTCCTGTTTATGCCCCTAGGAGCGAGTTCTCGCCTTCGAGCCAAGACTGAGCGTACAACCACACGTGGGCCGATGAACCCCGCCCGGCTAACGAACTTGTTTAACCTTATCCATGAGCCACATAGTTTGAGATTTCCATCTGCGCGTGAGTCGGAAAATGTTTTGGAGAAAATTAGGTCGTGACCGGGACAAGTGATGGACGTACACGGATCTTGTTCCCCACTCACAGAACAGGTGCCGTCAGGAGGTGGCCAACTCCCTGTTGACGGGGTGGCCCTGTTTGGGTTGACTCATGGATATAGTTCGACAAGGTAAAGGCCGGGAATCGATCACCCTCTGCCGGCACTTCCCGGGCTAGTGCTAATCTAGTGGCACTAAGAGTCGGTTGGTACGTGTCGGTAAAGTTGTACACCCCTGCAGGGTTAAATCTTTTCGAAAAGCCGTGTCTGCGGTTAAAGACGACTTGGTGACGGATTCTGTGATCATAGATAACTTGAACGGAATGACTAAAACTTGCTGATAATGATTGAAGGATGCCTCCTCGGAGATGCCGAGAGGGGTTACCTTGTAGCATGAGATAGTGTGGAACAACTTGAGGAGGTGATCTTTGAAGCACGAGGTGCTGATATGTTTCGGTGGATTAAAAGATGATGATATCAGTAGTTGAGTAGCTCCCTCATCTGTTTTCAAAACACTCCATGAGACGTGCTATTCCTTCCTCAACTTGGAAAACAAAGATGGCTTTACGCAAAATAACCTTCATAACTCTTTCTAAAATAAGCAGATATATAATAGGTTAACTAAGTCTTGTTGAGTACCTCCCGTATTCATGTTTGCTTCAACTTGGTTCAGGTGGAGTTCCTCAGTTCGGTGGTGTTTCGACGTGGACATCGACGAGTAGTTTGGGGTTCCCAGGTAGCAGCCTGGAATCTATGGGCTGGGACGTCGCCTTATGTTGCGGCCTCTTAGGCCTTTTTGGTTCTTGTTGATTAGCAACATAATTTGCCTTCCGTTGTCTGATGTAATGTTGGGTCGTGTGACCTCTGTTTGTAAGCTATACTCTAGTAACACCTGTTTAATAAAACTTCATGTTTAGAGTACTGCTTTGATCGGTTGTTGGTTTCGAGCTCATTGTTATACAGTTTTGGCTATGCCTGCATAGTTGTCGCAGTCGAGGGGTTGTGGAGCCGATGATCCATGTCCGAGCCCGCCTGTCGATTTGATCGGCCTGGGGCGAGGTAACCCCAGTAACCCTCGATTGTTGTTGCACTTTCTGGACACATAGCAGCTGTCGAGACATCGTAGTAGTTTTCATAGACGGGGGTGCCATGAGACTACGGTAGAGACGTGGGGTAACGGGATAGCGTAGTAACACAGAACACGGGATTTTACCCAGGTTCGGTACGTCGCGACAGTACGGCGTACCTACTCCTGCACTTCTCACTAATTGGGACTAAAGCCCGTTTATCAGGGTTACAATGTGAGGGTGTAGATCTAGCTTCTCGGCGAGGATGAGCTTCTCGGCGAGTTGCGTAGAGCTTGAACTTGTGCCTCTAACTTGAACTTGTTTAATCTATCTCCCGTCCGGCTTTATATAATAGCCGGATTAGGGCTTACAGAATAAGAAACCTAGAAGACTACGTTTAACTTGTAACTTGGAAAGCAAGGAATCCGTCTTCTCCTCCAAGCCAGATCACGCGGGCCGTGATCCGGGTTCTTCTAGAATTCGGCTTCTGCGCGTCGGACTACTGGGCCGCCCAATGGACCTAAGCCCATTACCATTTAGGCCACCCTGGCAGTCCGGCTCTTTGTCTACCATCTTCTATACCCCTATTCAGTATATATCCGACAGTAGCCCCCAGGAAGGATCAAAACTCTGATTCTCCGTCTTTCGTCAAATACATTTTGTCCGGGAAATCTTGATTCAGCAGTCTTGATTCTTTCTACTTTCCTTTTGAAGGAGATGGTAACATAAAACTCGGAACCATGAAAATCCGGCTTTTCTTCTCGCGATCCTTCGCGGAAAAGGAACTTCTAACGTCAGCGTCTTAAACATGCTGACGCAAGCGTCGCTTGGTTCCACGCGGGAAACCCCTCAGCATATCTCTGACAGATTCTCACGGGAAACGAGGAGATAGCCATCATTCCCCTGCCGTTTTATTTCCCGTAGTTTCCGGCGAGCGACACGCGTCGAGCATCCAACAGTCGAAAGAGCCGTTGGCACGTATCTAAACGGGTTTCCGGCTATAAATAGCCATCATCGTCCTCGCCAAAAACTTTCCTCACTCCCTCACTGCCCACGCCATTGACGCGAACGCGAGCTCGAGAGCAAGTTCCTTGTCCCAGCGCACGCATCCCTCGCACGCCAGAACGCAACGCGCCACCAAAAGATGGCCTCCTCGCCGTCCTCGCCCACTCGCGCCGCCATCGACGAGCTCATCGGCGACCTGGATCCACAGCCAGGATCGCAAACGCACACCGGCGGCGAGCCGGAGAAGACCACGGCTTCCGCGGCGGGCGGAGAAAACACTTCCGCCGCCGCGGACATTGCGGGATCGAGCTCCGCAGCACCCCCTCCGGTCGTCCCAACGACGGCGAGGGTCAAGATCCATTCCCGTGGCGATGAGCGCTTTGCCACCGGAGCCAACAACGAAACCGAAATTGTCGGCAATTGGAGTCCGAGTAATACTTCTCTCGTCCTTCTTCGTCGGATGTCAAAGGAGGGATCCATAGTTAAGGGCAAATGGCGAATCTCGAAAGATGAACCCGAGCCCAAGCCAGAAGTCGGAGAACGCGTCATCCTTACCTCTCATGTTGCGAGAGGTATGGGTTTTCCTCCTTCCGCCTTTTTTCTAGACGTCCTTGACTTTTATGGCGTTCAACCACACAATATTTCTCCGAATTCCATCCTCTAGTTAGCCAGTTTCCAAGCCCTTTTCGAAGGATATCTCGGGATAACACCTGACCTAAATTTCTGGCAATATTGCTTTGAGGTAAAGCATAACATCACAAATGGCATTTCGCCCATTTGCGGAACCGTATCTTTCATCCTCAGAAAATTTAGGGAGGAATGGTATCCAAAAATAGAAATGTCGGAACCTGACCAATCTTGGCTAGGTTCTTTCTTTTATCATCAGGACATTCCATTCCCAGGCAGGGCAACCGGGGTTCCTCCCTTTGTTAATTCTGCCGCTACTCCTCGCGAGAGTTGGACAGCCGCAGTAGGGGAAAATTTGCCAGAAAACCTGATGAAGATAAAGCGGCGCATCGCCAAACTTTCTTCCTCTCAACCTTCTTTGGTTGGGAAGGATACCGTTATGTGCTGGTTTGGACGCTGTATCCAACCTCTCTCTTTTCGTTCTCGACTTCTTTGCGAATACCAAGGGCCAGAAGATAGCATGAGAGGAACAGATAAGGCCTTTACCAGAAAGGATTTTATAGGACGACTTCACGAACTGGTCGCCGTCAGTAGTCAGATTGAGGAAAGTCTGGCGATTTATCACGTGGAAAATCTGGTCCCTAAGGTATTTATCTTTCCTTGTTTCCACGTTTTTCTTCAGATTATCTTCTCTCTCCGCTTTTTAACATATTGTTAACTCCTTCCCAGTTTGATGAACTTGTAGAAAATGATCTTGCTTCCGACGCTGAACTCAACAAATTACATGCCGAGTTTCACAACAATCGGAAGCGCAAAAGGCAATCAGCTACCAAAGAGGAATCTATTCCCAACCTGGACGATATCCGGATAAAAGAAGAACCATTCGACGAACTCGGATATATTCGTCCGGAGGCAAAGAAATTCTTTGTTCCTGCGCCTCTGATTCGCCCTTGGCCACAAAATGGATTAGTTGTTCGCAATGATATCGCATTTTCGCCTCGTCAGGTTATACACGATGGCCTTCATCACGTTGGAATTCTCTTCGCGGAATATGCCAAAGAATTCAACGAGGTCTTGATCGATTTGCGAGAAATGAGCCAGGTAATACTTCTAGCCCCCAAGCATTAAGTTGAAATATGAATTCTTCTTAATGTTTCTTCATATGCCTGTTCAAACTTAAGCATCTGGCTTTCATTTCCATGTTTTAGCATTCCGCAGACGCCATAAACTTGGAAGTTTTTAAGAAGCTTAGTCTCAAGAGCAGAGAAGTAAAAACCCTTCAATCTGTTATTGAGTCTAAAAGCAACGAACTAGCGTCATCTCAGCGGCAACTATCAAAAGCCACCGGTATTTTATTTTGTACCATTTGTTTTCTCTGGAGAATTCTTCGGAATTGTTTTGTAAACTCAAATTAAGTATTGCCCTCCAGCTGCTTTAAACAAAGCCAACAAATTAGCAGAAAACGCTGTCCATGTTTCTCAGCTTCGTGAGGAAAACTCAAACCTCCGAAAGGAACTTCTGAAAGCTCAAGAAGACCTAGAAGCCAGTAATCTGGCCCTTGGGATTGCTCAATCCAAGGCCTCTTTACAGGCAGCGGAAGATAAATCTGTTATCAATGATTTGGAAAGTATGCTACTCCCGCGCATGAAAGAAGGCGACGAAATTGACAAGGTTCTTGGTAAGTTAACTTCTTTTTACCAATGTCTTCATGTCTTATTTCTTGTATCTTTCCATGTAACCTTTACTTTTGTCGAAAAAGCAGGAAATTTTCCAGGAATTTCTCGGACTGAAAAGATCCGGGCCTTTGGGGAAGTGTGGAATTCAATCAGGAATGCAGGAATGCAGCTGATTAATAAATTCCTTCCCACAAGTACTGTATGCTTTTCGGAAGTCTACCGACTTCCGGGTGCCATCACAGAAGTAGCAGAGTCGAAAGAATCCATCCTTCGCTCTGCCGCACGAGGTGGTGCACGCATGGCACTTGGCCTTATGCGTCTACATTACCCTAATGCCAAATCTTGGCGCGTAGCATCCGGTATCCCTCAAGGATATACAGAAGCGCAACGAAATGCGATTTTTGACGAAGTTAAAGGGCACGCTTCCAAGATTGCCTCTATGGTCAACATTTCCATTACTTATCCGGAAGAAGAAGTGCCCGCAGCCCCCGAGAATGATAGCAGTGATGAAGACTCGGATGCTTGAGGGAATACACTCGACCCGAATGATGGATGTGTATAAGAGCATTTTTACAATGCAATTCATATTGTAATGCTTCTATGTCGTTTGTCGAAACAAGAACTCCGCCTTTTGCAATTTCAAGTTTATTGCAAAGTTTTTCCGGGTTTGACTGTTCCTTTATCTTCTAAGTAATCTGGCAACTGTGTTTTAACTGCTCTAGTGTTTAAAAATGGCTCAACTAGCAATATGTATCGTCATGTCGAGTAACTGGGGACGAACCAAACAGTTTTAAAACTCAAAAACATGGATCATGCTAGAAGCATTTTTACTGACTTGTTTCAGTAACCCAACACATACACAATCAGATAAAATTTAGAGAAAACAAGGAACTGCTTTGAAACTTGGGCACGCAGGCACAATCCGAGTTTCCTTTAACCTTTAACAGGCCGAATCATTCAGCTTTTAAACACCGAGCACGCAGGCACAATTCGGGTTAACATTGAGTATTTGTAAGATCATTGGGAAATAGATGGGGCGGAAATATTTTGTACTTATAATGAAATATGAATGACAACATTCCGACAACTTTATTTCATGGTCTCAAAGATGTTTACATAGAAATTGAACTAAGTATAGAAGGGACGTAATTGCTGGATACTCCCAGGCCTCTTTGTCTCTCCTAGTTCATCATCTATTTTTCTCTTTCTTTTGCGATTCGGCTTCTCGGGATCATCCTCCGTATTTCGAATGTCAACAAGATAGTATGATCCATTCTTCATGGCTTTACTGATGACAAATGGTCCTTCCCATACTGGGGCCAATTTGTGCTTCCTTTGCTGCACCAATCTCAACACTAAGTCACCTTCTTTAAAAGAACGATGCCTGATTTTCCGACTATGATAACGTCGTAAACCTTGCTGGTAGATGGCAGATCTTTGAAGCACAAGTTCTCGTTCCTCTTCTAAGAGATCGACGGCATCCTGTCGTGCTTCTTCGGCATCCGAGTCGTCAAAATTCTGCACTCTTGGTCTATCATGGATCATGTCCGTTGGAAGAATAGCTTCCGCACCATAAACTAGGAAAAACGGGGTTTGCTCAGTTGACCTATTTGGCGTCGTTCGAATACTCCATAACACGGAAGGTAGCTCTTCTACCCACGCTCCAGCTGCTCTATGGAGAGGAGATTCGAGTCTTGGGCGTATTCCTTGCAGGATTGAACTGTTCATTCTTTCAACCTGTCCATTAGATTGCGGGTGTGCCACAGATGCAAGATCTAAGCGGATTCCCGTTTGTTGGCAGTATTTTGCCAACTCCCCAATGGAGAAATTTGTCCCGTTATCAGTTATTATGCTATGTGGGACGCCATACCTCATTACTAAATCAATAATGAAATTTCTGGCAGTTGCGCCATCCAGCTTTTTGATGGGTTTAGCCTCCACCCATTTTGTATACTTATCTACCGCTACGAGTAGATGTGTAAGTCCACCTCTTGCAGTTTTGAACGGTCCCATCATATCTAGCCCCCAGACCGCAAACGGCCATGTGATAGGGATAGTTTTAAGTGCTTGGGCCGGCAAATTGGTCTGCTTGGCGTAATATTGACATCCTTCGCATGTATTCACTATGCGTTCGGCGTCTGACTTGGCTGTTAGCCAGAAAAACCCCGCCCGGAATGCTTTTTTGACTATGCTTTTTGATTGAGCATGATGTCCGCAATCGCCGGCATGGATTTCTTCCAGTATTTCTCTTCCTTCTTCTGGTAAAATACACCGTTGAAAGATTCCGGAAGTACTGCGTTTATACAAGTGGTCGTTGATCACCACGTATCCTTTGCACCGACGCTGTATTTGCCTTTGCAAGACTTCGTCTGCTCCTTCCGGGTACTTCTGATTGACTAAGAAGTTTAAGTATGGAATTGTCCAATCCGGTTTAACGAGCATGACCTCGATTGTTTCAGATGCCAGAGGGTAATCAACGTCTCCACCTTTTATGGATGGTTCATGCAAGTGCTGGACGAATACCCCTGGTGGTAAAGTTTTTACTCTCTCTGATCCCATGCGGGCTAACGCATCCGCATTCCAGTTTTCCTCCCTTTTTATGTGAAGGACTTCGAACCCGAAGAAACAGATGGCGAACTCATCCACCGTCCTCCGATATTCGGCCATTATAGGGCTTTTCGCGTCCCAGGTTTGGTTGAGCTGATGCTGTACCAAATCCGAGTCTCCATAGCATAAGATGCGTTTTACCCCTATTTCTTTTGCAATATGCAAGCCATGAAGCAGAGCTTCGTATTCTGCCACGTTATTACTGGCGTTGAAGTGTATTTGTAATACGTACTCCATTGTGTCTCCCTTGGGAGATTTTAGGACTACGCCAGCCCCAGCTCCTTCCTTCATCTTGGATCCGTCAAAGTGCATGATCCAGTACTCGGATTCTGGCATCGGTGTTTTTTCCATTGCTTCTGTCCAGTCGGCGACGAAATCTGCCAAAACTTGGGATTTTATTGCCGTCCTTGGCTGGTACTTAATGTCGAAGGCTGCCAGCTCGATGCCCCATTTAGCTACTCGGCCGGTTGCCTCCGCATTGTTTATAATATCCCCTAGTGGTGCTTTGCATACCACTGTTATGGAATGCCCTTGGAAGTAATGGCGCAGTTTTCTGGATGCAAAAAATACGCCATATGCCAGTTTCTGGTAGTGCGGATACCTTTGTTTGGATTCGGAAAAAACTTCGCTTATGTAATATACCGGATGTTGATCTGGTATGCTTTGTTCTTCTTTTGTCCGCTCCACAACGATTACCGCACTAATAACCCGACTTGTAGCCGTAAGGTATAATAACATGGGTTCTTCGTCTTTTGGAGATGCCAAGATGGGAGCGTTCATCAAGGTTTCCTTCAACTGGGCCAACGCTGCATCAGCCTCTTCTGTCCATTCGAACTTGTCGGATTTCTTCAGCAGCTTGTAGAGTGGTAAGGCTTTATCCCCCAGCCGACTGATAAATCTGCTGACGGCTGCAGCGGAACCCGTCAATCTTTGGACATCTTTTACACATGTAGGTTTTGAGATGTTCAAGATTGCCTTGATCTTTTCCGGGTTAACTTCTATTCCTCTGTGGGAAACAATGAAACCCAGAAGTTTTCCTGAGGGAACCCCGAATACGCACTTAGATGGATTTAACTTCATCTTGTAAGTGCGTAAGTTTTCGAAAGTTTCTCGCAAATCCTCAAGGAGTGTATCTTTTTCCTTGGTTACGACAGCGATATCGTCCACGTAAACATGAACGTTTCTGCCAATTTGACTATGCAAACAGCGTTGCATGCAACGCTGGTAGGTTGCACCTGCGTTCTTCAGACCAAAAGGCATGGTTATGTAATAGTACGTCCCATACGGGGTTATAAAAGAAGTCTTGATTTGATCTTCCTTTTTCATGCGTATTTGGTGGTACCCGGAGTATGCATCCAAAAAGCATAAAAGCTCGGAGCCTGCAGTGGCATCTATTATTTGATCGATTCGCGGTAAGGCGAACCTATCTTTCGGACACAACTTGTTCAATCCTGTGTAATCTATACACATTCTAAGAGCAGTGGTGTCTTTCTTCGGTACTAGGACCGGATTTGCGGACCAATCAGTATGGATTACTTCCTTGATGAAATCCGCTGCTAAAAGCCGGATAATTTCCTTGCCAATAGCCTTCCGTCTTCTTCCGTCAAAACGACGGAGACCTTGTTTGACGGGTTTTGATCCGGGAATAACCTTGAGTTGGTGCTCAGCAAGTTCCCTGGGTACGCCTGGCATGTCAGCTGGACACCAGGCAAAAATATCCCAGTTCTCACAGAGGAACTTGATGAGCTCGCCTTCCTATTTGTCGGTCATCCCAGTCCCTACGACGACAAATTTTGTCGGATCTTTGGGATCTAGGATTACCTGTCTTGTGTTCTCGGACGCCTTGAAACTATCTGTTGGCTTCCGAGTTTCTTTTCCTGCCGGCATTTCTTTCGGCGATACCTCCTTGGCTAATTCCTTTAGTTCCTCCTTTGCTATAACTCTCTGAGCGCAAAGGGCGTTTTCTTTCTCCAACTCATTTGCCAGCTTGAAATCACCGGCTATGGTGATTACTCCTCCTTTGGGTCCTGGCA
Organism: Alopecurus myosuroides; assembly: GCA_028641055.1. NCBI lineage: Eukaryota > Viridiplantae > Streptophyta > Magnoliopsida > Poales > Poaceae > Alopecurus > Alopecurus myosuroides. The sequence continues at coordinate 366,795,203 of CM054061.1, forward strand.
TTTTCAGCTTGTTGTAGATATAACAGGATCTTGCCATGAATTTGGCGAAAGCTGGACGTCCGAGTATTGCGTGATACACGCTTTCGAACGGCACTACTTCGAAGGATACTTTTTCCTGCCGGAAGTGATCTTTATCTCCGAAGGTGACATCTAGGGAAATTTCTCCTAGGGATCGTGCTTGCCTGCCAGGAACAATGTCGTGGAAGCGTATATTGCTGTAATTGAGCTGGGACTCGGAGATCTTCAAGTGCTTCAGTGTATCCAGGTACATTATATTAATGCTAGATCCTCCGTCCATCAGCACTCTTCTTAGCCTAGTATTTTGAACAATAGGGCTTACCACAAGAGCTTGTGTGCCGGGTTCAGGGATATTTCCGGGATGATCAGACTGATCCCAGATTATCGGTGTGTTGGAGTACTTCAAGAATTTCGGAGTTGCCGGAACAACCGCGTTTATTTCTCGAAGTGTTCTTTTTGCCACCTTTGCTGACGGGGTTGCTAAGAAAGTTAGCATTGCTTCTCCGTCAACTCTCGGAAATTTGGGTTCGCCCTTTCGCTGTTGTTCCTGGATTTTGTCATCAGTGTCCGATTCACTGTCTTCTTTTTCAGCTTCTAGCTTTTGTTTGGCAGATTTCCTTTTGGAACCCTTCCCTTTATTTCCGGATCCTGCATTGCCTTTCATATGCTTGTTTAGCCGGCATTGCGCGTTTGTGTGGGTTGGTTTCCCAAATTGCGAGTGGTGGACGCAGGGTTCCGACTTAATTCTCTCCCATTCTTCGGGAGTGTAATGGATTGGATCTGGGCTGCGACCTTTCCACTTATTTCCCTTATCTCCTCCAAAGGCTATGTTGACCTCCTTGGGCTTTGTCGTTGACTCTGGAGCTCCTTTTTTGTCAGAACGAGGGGTTTTCTTGGCGAGTATTAGTGACTCAATATTGCCTCCTCTTGCTCTGATGTCATCTTCGGCTGCAGCGTGCTCATTAGCGGTTGTAAGCATAGATCCGAGATCTTTGTGCTGTTTAGAACCAACCATGAACGGTACGAGTCCGGGTTTTAGGCCATTGGCGAAAGGATGCATTGCTTGTACGTCAGTTACTCCAGAACAACTATTCTTCATTGCAGTCCATCTGGAGATGAAATCCACGTATGGTTCGTCCTCAAATTGGGTGCAACGGTTCAGCTGGTTGATGCTATTTGGGCGTTTGTATGTTCCCCGAAAATGCTGAGTGAATACTCTAGCCATATCATCCCAGCTGTCGACAGTTCTTGATGGTAAACCATTGATCCAATCTCTGGCTCCGTCTAGCAACATTAGGGGAAGAAACTTGACAGCTTCCAGGTCTGTCCCATTGTTGATTTGGACGGCTGTATAATAATCTGAGAGCCAGGTATCCGGGTTTGTACTGCCGGTATATTTTTGGTAGGTTGGACCAACTTTGGCAAAGCCAGAATGCAGGGTTATCCTTCGGATCCTGTCAGTAAAACACTTAGGACCAAAGTATAGATCATCCCTTTCTGCTCTATCAATATGTGCAGAATATCTCCCGGCTGAATGGACAGAAGGGGATCTGCTCCTTTCTTTTCCATTGTTGCGCGGACGCGCTTTTCCGAGGTTATCTCTATCCCTTCCGTGTTCACGTCCTTTAGGCGGAGTTCTGCTTCTATGCCTTTCCTTATCCTTAGGAGGTGTCCGGGATCTTTCACGTCTGTGAGGTATATCATATCTTCCAGCTTTTTCAGCTGGGTTTCTCGGAGGTGGCATTGTTTTGCCGTCATTCCGGTGTTTGTCTTCCCGATCGTGTGGTTTATATCCATCTTTCGGGAGATGAGGTCCGATTCTAGACGTTGCGTCCCGGTTGTCTGGGTTTTTCCTGTCTTTTCTCGGATCCTCCTTTTTATCCGAATCTCCGGGTTCTTCCGGTCCAGGTGCTCCAGCAGCACAAGTAGCTATTTTGCAGAGAGCGGAATTATCGTGCAGCCTCCCTGATCGTTCTTGGCCTCGCTGTTGCTGCTGTAATGCTTTTCCTAGGAAAGCATAGACCCCTTGGAGTTTTTCCCCGTTGGAGTACAGATCGTTGTTTAGGATGGCGAACGCTGCTTCCGCGTTTTCCGCTGCGGTTTTGTATATTGGTTCGCCCTTGGCATCTTTGCCGTTTAACTGCTTTTGCCAAGATGGGTTATAGAACCTTTCTTTTGGCGGCAGTTCTTCCGGTTTTGCGATTCCGGGTAACCTAGTAGGTTTTAACGCGGATCTATGCTTTCTCTCGTACTCCTCTATTTCTTCCTTCATGACTTTGATGTCATTATGGGTTTGTTGGAGATGTTGCCGAGATCTAAGCAGATGTTGCTGTTGCCGTTGGAAAGCTTGTCTCCTGGCTTCCAGCATCTCAGGGGGTTCATCTGGTCTCACTGGTGTTTGTAATAGCTCTTGCTCTTCCTGTTCCGTCATTGGCGGAGCAGTGATTTCCTTAGATTTCTTTTCCGCTGGCTTTGTGCCACTAATATCTCCTACTTCCAGGTTTTCATCAGCGAGATCGGCTGATTTTTTCTTCCGGAGTTTGTATTGGAGTTTTTTAGAAGCACGGTGCTTTTTCTTGGAAGAGGGAGGTTTTTTGACAGGCTCATCTTCTGTCATCTCCTTAACATTTGGGAATATCGGAGAAGTTTCTCCGTCTTCTCTCTCTTCCACCGGCGGAGGGGTTTTAGGGCTTTCCTGGCTGTCGGCACCCGTTGTATCAGCTGGTTTTGCCATTAGCACTTCATGGAATCCCTCTTGAAAGGACTTAACCTTTCTTACGAAGGCATCCTCGTCTTCGTCTTCGGAGTCGAAGTTATCCGATCCGGTTTCCGACTCCAACCTCGCCTCAATGGCGGCAAGCACGGACTCTGCTTCCGAGTTCATCGTCTGGTTGACGGATGTCGGATCTTCCGTCTCTGTGACGGGTATTTGTTCTTCCGTCTCTATGACGGGTAGGTTGTTGTCTGCCTCTTGCACGGGATTTCCGTCATCCGTGTTTTCAGCGATTTCGGATTGCACCATGCCGATAAAGTGTGTATCACTTTTTTGTCGGCGATCTGAGCAGAATCCGGCATCATAGTCGTCTTCGACAGGGTATAGAGCGGGTGGGATAAATTTGCTTCCACCGCAAAACCCCATTGCCTCTGCAGTTAATCCGATAAAGATGTTAGCAGATCCGATCGGTAACACGCAGGCACTTACCAGGTGGTTTTGCGCCGGTATATAGGATCCGTTGTCGAGGAAGCGGCCGACGTCGTCGTCGAACTCCAAGCTTCCGACAGTGATCGATCTTCCAATTCCGCCAAGTATCCCAGATCGGAATTTCACGCCTGACGTCGTTTGCCCCACGGTGGGCGCCAACTGTCGAGACATCGTAGTAGTTTTCATAGACGGGGGTGCCATGAGACTACGGTAGAGATGTGGGGTAACGGGATAGCGTAGTAACACAGAACACGGGATTTTACCCAGGTTCGGTACGTCGCGACAGTACGGCGTACCTACTCCTGCACTTCTCACTAATTGGGACTAAAGCCCGTTTATCAGGGTTACAATGTGAGGGTGTAGATCTAGCTTCTCGGCGAGGATGAGCTTCTCGGCGAGTTGCGTAGAGCTTGAACTTGTGCCTCTAACTTGAACTTGTTTAATCTATCTCCCGTACGGCTTTATATAATAGCCGGATTAGGGCTTACAGAATAAGAAACCTAGAAGACTACGTTTAACTTGTAACTTGGAAAGCAAGGAATCCGTCTTCTCCTCCAAGCCAGATCACGCGGGCCGTGATCCGGGTTCTTCTAGAATCCGGCTTCTGCGCGTCGGACTACTGGGCCGCCCAATGGACCTAAGCCCATTACCATTTAGGCCACCCTGGCAATCCGGCTCTTTGTCTACCATCTTCTATACCCCTATTCAGTATATATCCGACAGCAGCTTTGTATAACTTTGGTCCCGTTCCTTCAGTTTCATCCGACTCGTGGACGCTTGGGTATGCATAATTGGTTATGACTAGCATGGATACAAGGAGTAGTAGACTGGGGATCCGGACTACGTGCCGATGAATCCGGTCTGCCTGCCGTTGTTTGTAGCGGCCGGGGCTGGTAACCCTGAAGCCCTTGTGAGTCCATGGCTAGGAGCACATAACAGTATGTATATCTCTGGGTCCGGGGTCTGACAAGTCTTGGTATCAGAGCAGGGCTGCCTGTAGGAAAACCTTACTGCTTGGTCGATGTTGAGTCTAGTGTTTGTGAAAACTACTTTGAAACCTCAAATGAGTTGTGAAAACCCTTCTTAGGATTCTTTTTACTCCTTATCTGGTATCGCTCTAACTCTGGGTCACCTTACCTGTGTTGATTTGAAAAAGGTTTTTCTATCCCTTCTAGTCATTCAAAACTCAGGTGCCTTCTTTGGCAAGGCCGTCTTTGACCCAAGTTGACCTAGTGTTAAAGTTTCTAGAGTCGTGTGTGTTCCTTACTCCGTTGTTTCTCGTTTCAACTGGGAGATTCCTTTCCATCCTAGTATCGCAGAGATGTGTGGATTCCATATTGTTCACATGTTTCAAAGTTCTAAATCCTGAACCTCGAGATCTGCTTTCTATCTCGAATGTATCCGTTATCCTCTGATCAAGTTCTTCCGGAGCTATGCTTGTCTTTTGAAAGATACTCCGTGATTGCTATTCGTAGTGTCCTTCAAGGCGCTAAGATAGTAGTTATTCCTTTCTCAATGTTTTTAACCTTGGACTTGAACCGAAGGTCCCGGAATGTGCTGAATTGCGGTGGGTTGAATCATGTGGTCATAACCATGTGATGCTCATGCTACCAGTACATGATGCTGACCTTTAACCCAAGTTCTGTTTCTTTGGACCCTGAGGAACATCTTCTACCCCAGGATGGCTAAGTAATCTCTACTCCAATAGCCATAGGTTTTATCTGGGAATCGAAAGGGATCACAACAAGAGTGATTATGGTGGACCCCACATCTTTGTTCTTTGATTCATCTATACCAATCTTTTAGCATGGGTTTTATAAACGAGTATGACCCTGTGCATCATCTTGATCTTAGGATCTCCTCCGAGCATGTTCCTAATCTCCAGTTGCTCTTGAATCTCCATCCGTCGTTTCGGACACGTGTGTTGGATATTCCAATGCATTTGCTCTTGTTTTCCGTCAAAACATTCCACCTTGGGATGTCAGGAGAAACAAACTCCAGTACTTCGTCCATCTCTAGGACCAGGTCAAAGTTTTGTAATCCACAGAATAAAGAAGTTTCATTAGCTTATATTCTCTTCTACCTCAGGGTATCACACTCCTTTATATCAAGAGGTCGTGTTGAGTTGCATGGCCTTAATGATGAAGTGATGCTCTCACACATCTTCACTTTTCCCTCCTCCAAGCTTGAATGCTTGAGAATGATGGGTTTGTTCATCGAAATGTGTATCAGGTACCCCTAGCAATTCTTATTGCTTCGAAAAACCTAAGAAACATCTGTATCCTTCTTAGCACTATTGGTCACCCGGTCTCTACTAAAGTTGATCGTGTTACCAGATCCTTTCATTCCGGTGCACAATTTTGGTTAGAGAGTTAGATTCATGCCAAAGCTCTCAAGACCACATTGTTTTGCCTTGAAAAGCAAGAATTCCTTCCAAACTCCGAGACATATCGGTAGGTTGTGATATTCTGGTTGTCTTTCTAGAATTATCACCAGGTTGTCACCTGACAGTGATGTCTAAACAAGGGGTACTTTGAACTACTCCTTCCTCCAAGGAACTCTTCTGGATATCCTGGATTAGTTGGTTGAGCTTAAACACCAACTTGGAGAGTTGACAGGCAAAAGCTCCGCCTAACTTGATCCTTTCTTAAGGGATGTCTAGTTTCCTTTGTGTTGAAGCATGATAGTATCTCTTCATTGGACATGCTGTCATTCTACCCTTGATTTGATTTGGGCTATCGTAAAATCGAGAAAAGATCCAAGGACTATCTTTATGGTGTTTTGCCCTAGTACACCTTCGTGTCCTTTGGTCTGACCAATACCTTGCCTCGTTCATGTATCATATGAACCCCTCTTCTTGGAGTGTTATGAAAAGGGTGTTGTCAAGCCCATCGATGACATTCCTATTTTCTCAAGTTGCAAGAGGTTCATGTGGAACAAACGGCAACAATATTGGAAACTTTCGAGAACCATCTTTGTGTCATCACGAAGATTGTGTTCTGGATGTTCAAAGTAACCTACTCCGGTTCATGTGCATATGGTGAAAGTTGTCGCCACGGATCCGAATAAAGTTTTCTTGTTCCCTCGGGAATATCTCAAGTCAGTTATGCATGTGTGGACTATTCTTGAGATGGTTGGTTGTTACCTCCGTCCACTGGAAGAAGTTTCCATCCACAACCAAGCCACTGACTGATGATTCGTCAAAGAGAAGAAGTCTATGAACTTCGTTATCTGTGCATCATCTTCCCAACAAGGACTACGATGTGTTTCATTGCATGTAGTCCATGTAGGTGCAACCGTCTTTCGTAAGTTGCTAATACATGAGTTTTGCAATCCCGCTCATCTTCTTGAGCGTGGCTTCATAGTCCATATCTTGAGAATCCAGCATATGTATCTCGTTGGTAACCGGTGCAATCTCTCTGATCATATATACCGAGTCTGAGTTATCTACCCACCAACCAGAGCTGAATCTCACGCAACAACGATGGTTGGCGTTTCCTCAAGGGTATTAAATCAGGTCTTTCCAAAATCCGGCATGTTTGATGTTGTGGTTGACACAATTAGCCGGAAGGCCTAATGTCATATCCCTTTGTATCCGTAAGAACAACCACTCTCCGTGAGAATTCTTGTGTGGCTCATTCTCACAAGTTTTCCTCCATGTTCTTCCGAACCGAAGTTCAAATTTCACTAGATTACCTATATAAGGCTTGCATAAGCCTGATATTGGTATTTAGCAAATCCAGGAGAACCTGGAAGTTGGTTCTTCCAATGTCTCTTTGTTTAACCTCCAAAACCTTTGTTTCAGTGGAAACAAGTTCATCGTGAGAATCATCTCGTGGTGTTTCGTAACCACCATTTATCCGTTCCCTTTTTCAAGTTGTTTATACTTGAAGTTCTGTTCATCTCACACATTGTGTGAATTTGTCAGTCACCTCAGCCGTGGGATCTTAACTATGTTGTATATGTATTGCTATGTCAAATCCATCATATGAAAGAGATTCCCTATTCCTTCTGGTGTTTCAATCCCCGTTGGTTACCCATCCTCGTGGTGTGACCAAGAGTTCCTCCTTCATTACAGTGTTTCCACATCCTTTGGTTACTCATCTTCTGTCATGAAGTAACATCCCGATCTTTGAGAAAGTTTTCGACAAAATTTGACGGAATGAAAGTTACTTAATCTTCGTGTCCACTCCGAAGAGTGAACATGATCATGTATCAAAATTTTCTCTGACGCACGAATTACAGTGTTTTCTCGGGTTTTCCCTCGTCTACGGATATTACGTTGTGGTATCCAAGACCGTCCTCACCATCTTGGTACTATGTTTGAAGAAACCTCGATGTCAAAAGTTGTTCAAGCTTTCTTTTCCAAAAGGATTTAAAGTCTTGTGCAAAGATCATATCCTAAATCCTTTCAAGAACCATCCTCCAAAACCTTGAAATCTTCTCTTTTTCCCTCCGTTACCTTGACGTGTTTCATGCACGTTAACTCAACAGTTCTGAACATTCCTGTCATGAGTTAGCCATGAGATACTCGATCTTCGTGAAGATCATTTCCTAAGAGTTTCCCTCTTACCTAAGGTGTATCCGTTCAATACCTTAAGATGCTACGGATCAACCTCTTTAAGAAGAGAACCGTAAGGTTCGAGAAGATCATTCAAACCGGTGTTCCTTCTTTCCTTCTCCTTCAGGAATCTCGGGACGAGATTCTTGTAAGGGGGGTAGATTTGTAACACCCCAAATTTTGCAACCATAGGGTGTGTGGTGTTGTGTTCATATCATTCATGCATGAAACAAAATTTTAAATCATGTTTCAACCAATTTAAATTTGGAATTTAAATGGTTTGAGAAAATCCCACACATAGTACCTATTTTGGTTTCCAAAATTTTGTTCTGAAAAGTATTTCAATTTCACCAAAGCAGTACATGGTGAGGTTGGAAATTTCATAAGCTTTCCAAAATGTATTTTTGCTAATTTTTCTGTTTGCAAAAAGGTCCCCAAAACTCTGCTTTCTGTTCTGTTTTTAAAGAGAAAAGGGCTTCTTTGTAAAATTCAAAAACTCTAGGGGGTTTTTGCTTTTCTCTTTTTCTTTTAACCTTTCTTCAAGCTCTTGACAGAAGGCAGCACAGCTGCGTGGCCACCATGGCCACCTCATGCCTGCGGATGTGTGCCCGCGCGTGGATGACCTCGGCAGGATGTCGTGCCTTTCTTCTCCTCTCCCTCGCCGAGCCCCCAATCGAACCTCTCTCCCTACGACCTAACCCTAGCCCGAAACCCTACCGACGGGCCACCGGTCGCCGTCGTCGCTGTGGACCACTTGGAGCCACGCCGAGATGTCGTGAAGCTCCACCGTCGTCTCCGAACCCTCTTGGTCGATCCTCGTTTGCCGGGAAGGACGGGAACCCGCGAATCGGCCCCCTCTTCCCCAACTCCGGCCGCGGCCGCCGTGGGCGATTCCGGCGCCGCCGCCGCTCCTCCGGCCTCTCCGACTGCTCTGCCATCTCCCCGGTGAGCTCTTGCACCTTCCGGTGCCCTCCTCTTGGCCCCTCCCTCTTTGTAGCATGCTCCCGCCGATGTCCGAGCTCCGCCGCCGCGGTAAGGTCGCCGCCGGCCAACTCCGGCGACCTTTGGGTCAACCGCCGCCTCCCCTAGGTTCCCCTCGACCTCCTCTACCATTTTGTGCAGTTGGTTTCCCAAATCGAGCGCGAAATCGACGGATTGGAGGTTCACCTGTGAGGGGCAGAGCAGGGTGATCACGCCTGCGTCATGCTGACCTCAGCGCGTGTTTTTCTCTGTTTCTGAAAAATGATTTATACCTGACACGTGGGCCCATGTTTAATAATAACAGAAAAATGATTAATTCTAATACATTAATAACTTCTGTTTTATAACTCAGAAAAATAAAATAAAAATATGGGAGTGTTCAGAAAAATGTAAACTATCTGAAAATGTCATTTTCAAACATATTTGAGAAAGTCCAAAAATGAGTATTATTTAATGTTGTTTAATCATTTAAAATAGAAAAAATAAGTTTTTATTCACTAAAATTAGAAAATTAAAAGTAATATACCAAATTGCTCAAAATGACATTTGGAACCTATTTATGATGTTTTCAAACCCATTTGGTCTTTTAAAATTGCACTCACTTTCATAACCGTCCGAAACCCCCTCCGGGGTCCATTTCGGGCTAATTCCAGAAAAACTGCATAATTGCCATACGAACCCTAGCAACCCTATATTCATGTCTAGTGCTTTACTTCAGTGCATTAACTTGCTCATGCATACATATTGCGCATTGCATCGATGCCATGGTTGATTGTTCTCCTTTTCGGTGTTGTTTCCCCCCTCGGTAGAACGTGACTCCGAAGAGAAGGCCAACAACTCTATGACGAACACTTGATCTTAACCGACAAGTCAAGCACTTATTCCTGAAGGCTTTATCTGGTTTTCTTATAACCAAGGCAAGCATAACCTATTATCTGCTCATATATGATTTCAAAGTGATTTGAATCTCGTAATTTGCATTCGGTTCCAAACTATTTGATGTCAGTAGATAGAGTTCTCCTATATACTGCATAACCTAGATATCCTGATCCACTTCACCTAGCAGCTATAGGTTTGTTTGTGCGCGCTCCGCTAAACCTTGTGAGTCTTGCTTAGCCATGCCTAGTTGTTGAATCTGGTCAATGCGTGAATCTACTATGTCAGGTGCTTATGATTTGAATTACCTTTGATAACTTGACTAATCACGGCATGGATGTGAGGCCACAATGGGTGGTGGCGTTTTGTCCTGTTCATGCCCCTAGGAGCGAGTTCTAAAATAAGCAGATATATAATAGGTTAACTAAGTCTTGTTGAGTACCTCCCGTACTCATGTTTGCTTCAACTTGGTTCAGGTGGAGTTCCTCGGTTCGGTGGTGTTTCGACGTGGACATCGACGAATAGTTTGGGGTTCCCAGGTAGCAGCCTGGAATCTATGGGCTGGGACGTCGCCTTATGTTGCGGCCTCTTAGGCCTTTTTGGTTCTTGTTGATTAGCAACATAATTTGCCTTCCGTTGTCTGATGTAATGTTGGGTCGTGTGACCTCTGTTTGTAAGCTATACTCTAGTAACACCTGTTTAATAAAACTTCATGTTTAGAGTACTGCTTTGATCGGTTGTTTGTTTCGAGCTCATTGTTATACAGTTTTGGCTATGCCTGCATAGTTGTCGCAGTCGAGGGGTTGTGGAGCCGATGATCCATGTCCGAGCCCGCCTGTCGATTTGATCGGCCTGGGGCGAGTTAACCCCGGTAACCCTCGATTGTTGTTGCACTTTCTGGACACATAGCAGCTCTGTATAACTTTGGTCCCGTTCCTTCAGTTTCATCCGACTGGTGGACGCTTGGGTATGCATAATTGGTTATGACTAGCATGGATACAAGGAGTAGTAGACCGGGGATCCGGACTACGTGCCGATGAATCCGGTCTGCCTGCCGTTGTTTGTAGCGGCCGGGGCTGGTAACCCTGAAGCCCTTGTGAGTCCATGGCTAGGAGCACATAACAGTATGTATATCTCTGGGTCCGGGGTCTGACAACCGGTCAGTTCATCAAGCAAATACAAAACATCCGGATTCGCCATCATACGTCCTGCCGTATGTTTGGTATGCATATTGCACCCAGTAACCACGGTGGGGCTGTATGATGGCGATACCGATTGTTTTGTTCTACATCCCCCTTTAAGGTTTGATACATCATATATTCAGTTCATCGAGCAAATACAAAACATCCGGATTCCCCATCATACGTCCTGCCGTGCATTTGGTATGCATATTGCACCGAGTAGCAACGGTAGGTCTATATGATGGTGATACCGATTGTTTTGTTCTACACCCCCCTTTAACACATCCATCCATCTTTGGGTCAGTGTTCACTTTGAGCTCGGGTAGTAATGTGCAACTATTTGCTTGGTTGTGTTAGGGTGGCGCGTGGCGCGGGAGTTGTGACGCGTGGCCAGGAGAGCGCGGTATAAACTGTCGCGCCTCGAGAGCGTCTTCTCCTCTCCACGCGCCCACTCCTCTCCATGCACCGTCGCACTTCCACCATGCCTCCGAGGAGGAACAGCACCACCGGCTTCCGCGGCGTCCGAGCACAGCAGAACGGAATGTTCAGCGCAGATATCCACTGGGGGGACGACCGCATCCCCCTCGGCTCCTTTGCGACGGCGGCGGAGGCCGCCCGCGCCAGGGACGCGGCGGCCTGGCGCCTCAACCGCCCGCGGTCGCTGATGAACTTCAACGACTGCCACACCGTCTGGGAAGCGGAGGCCAGGGCGCCGAAGCCGCAGATCGTCACTGCCGCCGACCACCTCCACCTTCGCCACCGCGCGTTTCAGGGCCTAGTCGACGCCAGGGAAGACCGCGTCGTCCGCGAGTATTACCGGAACAACCCGGGGGAGGAGAGCGCCGACGAGGAGCTCTGGCAGACCCGCGCGGCTGAGCGCGCGGAGCGCCGCCTCGAACACCACCTCGCGTTAGATGCCGCTCGGGAGGCGAGGACGAAGGCGCTCCAAGAGCTTCGTCGGGCCGACCACGCCGGCGAAGTCTGGGCCTCCGACGATCCGAGGTGGAGGCCTATCTCGGACATACCATCCTGCACCTCCGACGATGACGAGGAGGTTACCGACGAGTTCAACCACGACGATGACCCGGAGGAGGTCCCCGACATGTTCCCCGACGACGACGACGAGGAGTAGTGTTCATCTGTTTTCTCTTTTTAATAAAAGAATTTGTATTCCGGCGACACTGTGGCGCGCTAGCGCGTCTGTTTTCTGTTTTTAATAAAAGTTATGAAATTAGATATTTTATCTCACAAGGTTTTGAGACATTTAAGTAACCTTCTGTTTTCCACTCGTTTTCTCAAATATTTTGCAAAGGAGTTAGTCTTAAACACATCAGAGATAATATAATTCACATGATATCCATTCAAAAAAGTTTGGTACAATAAATTATTACACATCAATTCTTCCCTTGTGTCCCCGCTTTCTTACGATTTGGTCGTATCCATGGAGGATCCTCATCATTTAACTTAATGCTTGGGTCAGTGTTCACTTTGAAGGGTGGAATTTCACCAAACATATTATAATCTTCTGACATGTCTGTCTTATCCTCCACTCCCACGATGTTTCTTTTCCCTGAAAGAGCAATGTGGCGCTTTGGATCACCGCATGATGTACTGATCGTTTTCTTATCTTTCCGTTTCCTCGGTTTGATACTCATGTCCTTCAAATAGAAAACCTGAGCGACATCTTTGGCTAGGACGAATGGTTCGTCAAGGTAACCAAGATTGTTGAAATCCACCATTGTCATTCCGTATTTCTCGTCCACCTTTACCCCACCTCCTGTTAGCTTGAACCATTTGCACCGGAACAAAGGGCCCTTAAAGGAGGGTCCATAGTCAAGTTCCCATATCTCCTCTATGTAACCATAATATGTGACCTTTTTCCCAATCTCGGTTGCTGCATCAAAGCGGACACCACTGTTTTGGTTGGTGCTCTTTTTATCTTGGGAGATCGTGTAAAATGTATTCCCATTAATCTCGTATCCTTGGAAAGTCGTTATAGTCGAAGATGGTGTCTTGGCCAACATGTACAGCTGATCTCCAACATCATTGTCATTCATTAAATGTTTTCGCAACCAACTGCCGAAAGTCTCCATGTGGGCCTTTCTAATCCATGATTCAGGCTTCCCCGGGTTGTCCGAGCGTAAAATATTCTTGTGTTGCTCTAAGTACGGAGCCACCAAGCTCGAATTTTGCAGAACTGTGTGGTGTGCTTCAGTCATAGAATGACCGTCCATACATATCGTTGATTTCCTTCCGATCGTGCCTTTTCCACTTAGTCTCCCCTCGTGCCGCGATTGAGGAATACCAATCGGCTTAAGGTCAGGAACATAGTCAATACAGAACTCAATTACCTCCTCATTTCCATAGCCCTTTACGATGCTTCCTTCTGGCCTAGCACGGTTACGAACATATTTCTTTAATACTCCCATAAACTCTCAAAGGGGAACATATTGTGTAGAAATACAGGACCGAGAATGGAAATCTCTTCGACTAGGTGGACCAGGAGGTGCGTCATAATATTGAAGAAGGATGGTGGAAACACCAACTCGAAACTGACAAGATATTAGACCACATCGTTCTGTAACCGTGGTAGATCTTCTGGACTGATTACCTTCTGAGAGATTGCATTGAGGAATTGTGACGCCCCGAGATCGGGCACTATGCAGATTTCAGCATTCCCGCCAAAATCCACATAATAACCGATTCCAGATTGCCACTTGTGATAACATTATAACAGTTCACGAATAATCCACAACAACAACAGAAAAGATATATACAAGAGGACTCAAACGAGCCAGGGATACAACTGATACAATACAAAGATCCAAATAACAGCGGAAGAAACAACATAATGTCCGGCTACGGACAAGATACAAATTGGACTAAGAGTCCTGAAGATAACCGAGAGCGTCCAATCCCTGCCCAGGCCAAGCCGGAGGGATTCCCAAGCTAACGTCGTCAGACTTCAAACCTGTTAACTGCAATGTTGAATATGCAGCCACGAAAAAGGATTCGTGGGTCAGTACGGTTAAGTACTGGCAAGTGGATAAACCATACTCACAAGATACCGGCGTAGCCAGTCATCACAAGATACAAATACTTTGGGTTCAACGGAAAGGAAAGGATTATTGCAAATAAGCGGCAGTGGGCTGCACTAACCAACTACAGAAACACACTACAACTTCCGGCTAATAGAAAGAAGATAAGATAGCGTATCGTAACCAACTAGTACTAACCACTCAAACAAACCCATCCAATGTTACCCCCTACTAAGGAAGCAACCCAAGGATAACTCACACTGTTGGATTAAGGATGGATCAAGTTGTTGTGTCAATAAGACTATTACTAGTCAAGTATCATTAGTTAGGTGTAAGTTGTTCTGAGTACTTGTTAGCCAGTACTTTCACCAAGTTAACCATAACCGCGGAAAACACGGCTTCTCGAGAAGATTTACCCTGCAGGGGTGCACCAATTTAGCCGTACACGTAAGAGTAACCCGCCAGATGGAAGGGCCCTTCCACCAAGCGGGGCACTCAACACAACTCAACTCTTCTTCGCATCAAGCCCAAAGAACCCCGTGCAATTGAGCGCACGGCTAATCAAGCCCCGCGAAGAAAAGTGGACCCTCATAGCACTCTAAGAACGTGTCTCCCTAAATGCCGACTACAAAAGTTCCACCCTGGCCTGGGTTCGAAAGATCATGCATGCGGCAAATGGAAAACCCGAACTAGATGAGGCGATTTGGACGAGATGCGAATCGAATCAAATTGAGGGGGGCGCCCATACTCGCTTCCCACATGCGGTTCGTGCGCTCATCATGGATCAGTAGACAAGACCCTTTTCCTAATTAGGGTCGACACTAGCAGGCTTCAAAACCACGCCGGGCCTCCTGCCGGTGCCTTATCATCAAATTATTATTACCCAAAACATTAACATGTTGTTGATTGAATTGAACCCAAATATCAACTAAACAGGTGATATGAAAGGAACAACAAGACTTGAGCGCAAACAACACTAAGCATGCAACTACGACACGAGGGCCAACAGTGTAAACAAACAACAGTTAATAGGAAGTGGAAGGAAGGCTATATCATGGTTGCAAGGTAAACATATAATAGGATCGAGACACAAGCATCGAATCAACAGGCTAGAATAAGAACAACGGAAAGAATCGGTAACAAGTGATGAAAGGCAGCCATTTGGCAGCAAGTGAGTATACTTGCCTGGAATCCAGCAAGTAGAGGTACATCCACAAAACTTGTCGTGGCTCACATCATCTCAACGTCCTATCCGGGAAGAAACAACGAACCTCGAACAAACACCGGATGCAACAATTATTCCTACGGCAAAAGATCCAGCATGATCAAGATAGGGATGCATGACAAGTTAAAAGATGCATCAAGATAAACTAGTTGACATGATAAACATATTTAAATGAGCCCATATGCAATTTGGATTGCATATGGAAAAGCCCATGACTTAAGGTTGGAATAATTGTTCTACAACTAATCATCATGTGTAAGTGAATTAGCATGATGCATGGATGATGAAAACAATAAGAAAACAATAATAGAATCAATTTGAGATGAAGTTTAACAAGTGTGGAATTTTATTTATTAAGTTTGGAAATTTTGGTTTCTTAAAGGTGTTACACAAGCATTTGTTGTTTTCACCACTTTTTAATTGTTCAAAATAGCTAACAAGGTTCATATTTGAATAGAACACCAAATTTTAGTTGGAAAACATGTTTCAATTATTGAAAAAGGAATTAGAATGAATTAATTATGAATTAAACAAGTTTAAACAAGATTTAAATGAGTTTAATTCAAATATGAATTTATTTGAATTTTTATTTGTTCAAAACATTAAACCAAATTAATATTTGGAAAGTTTATGCTTTTCTGGTTTGAAAACATATTTTATAAGTTCAAAAATAATTTAATTTGACCAAGTTATTAATTTAGCAATTTTAAATGAATTAAACAAGGTTTAAATTATTTAACCAATTTTAATTATCCAAAACATGAAACAAAGTTTATATTTGGAAAAGTGGTTCAATTTGGCATGGAAAACATATTTCACATGTGACATTTGAATTAATATTGGATTAGTTATGAATTTCACCATTTAAATGATTTAATTGAAGCATTAAGTAATTACATTGATTTTATTTATCCAAAACAGAAAACAATTGTTATATTTGGGAAGCGTATGAAATTTTGGATTGAAAACATATTTTATATGGGCCATTTGAAATATATTTGAATTTGTTATGGATTTAATCAAATGCATAAGAGTTATTTGAATTTGAAGTTTTGAAAATATTTGGATTGTTCAAAACAGTAAACAAAACACAGATTTGAAAAGTTCATGATTTTCTGATGGGGATACATATTTTGTTTGTTACAAACTGATTCAAAATGAGGAAGATATGATTTTTACAAGTTTTTTGAGTTAAAGGGCATTTTTTGGAAAAGAAAACAGGGCTGGGATTTTTACGCCGGAGGGGAGGGCACCCACACTGGCTGACAGTGGGCCAGCCGCCCAGCATGGCGCCACAGTGGAGCGGGTGTGCGGTGAGGTGGCAGCAGGGGCCAATGACTGGTGGGCCCTAGGCGCTGGCGACGATTAAATCACCAAAAAGGGGGGGTACTACGCCCGCAGGGATCGAACCCGCGGCTCGCCCAGCGTGCGGAAGGAACAGAACCATTGGGTTATCGCTGCAGTTGTGATAGAAACAGATTGTGGTAGAATAAGAGGCAACCCCCTCGCTGTTTAACTGTCGAGACTGAAAAACCTCTTCAGTCTGCGTGCGTGCGGTGTCGTTCGACGACGGTGATCAGTGATGCGACGGCGACTGGCGGGGCGATGAGCTCGCGCGGGTGGGTGCGTGCACTAGCGTGTGGAGGCGGGCAGAGAGGAGAGGAGGATAGGCAGGGGCGCTCACCCCGGCGTGTAGACGATGCAGAGGATCAGGGCGGCGACGGCGAAGCAACCGGCTGCAGAGAGAAGGTGGGCGACGCCGCGGCCTCCCTGGGGGCTCCCAGCCTACGGCGAGGAAGCGAGGAGCGAGGTGGAACCACCACGGTTCCATCCCCGTGGTTGGTGCAGCCCGAGGAAGGCCGTGGCGACGGTGAGCGGCGAGTTTTCTGACGGCGGTGTTCGGTGGGTGCAGTGATCTTCAGAGGAGGGAAAAGTTCAGAGGCGAGGGTAGGAGGGAGAGATGGCGGCGCGGCAGATGGGAGAGGGGGGTCTAGGGTTGCCGGAGGGGGGATGGTGGATGTTTTATGGGGCGTTGAGCTCGGTACGGCAGCACATCGGGAGGGGGGAGAGGAAGATCTTACGGTGAGGGGGAGTTCGTACAGAGGATGACGAAAGCAGGGAAGAAGACGACAACATCGAAGGGGTACCGGGCCCAGAAAGGTAACAGGGGAGCTGGGCTTAGGGGGATGGGCTGGAGGAAAGGGCTGTGGGTGGGTTGTCTCCCCCACAGCTCACCCTTTTCTCTTTTTTATTTTTCTTCCTCTTTTTTTTTGTAAGTAGGAAAGAAAAGAGAGAGGGAAAAGGATAGATTTTTGGGGTGTTTATTTTAGGAATAATTTTTATTAATTTGCAAAACAGTGAATAAAAGCAATGTTAGCATTGATTTCAAAATTTGAAATATTAGTTTGATTTTAAATGGTTAGTTGAATTTCAAATATTAGTTTGATTTGGAATTTTTGGAAATAAACAAAGTTTATGTAATAAGCTCAAACAATTATGAAAACATCATTGAATTTAATTGTTTGCAAGAATTTAATTTTTAAAACCCACATTTGAAACATGCCAAGCATGGATGAGTTGATTTGAATTTGAATTTGTCATTAGTGTGTTGATTAAAGGGAGTTTTTATTTAACAAGCAATTTAAATGAATTCAACTTCAAAACTATTGGAAACAATTGAGTTGTTTTAGTTTGCAATTTTTAAATTGGAAATTTTGAGCAATGTTTGAAAGTTTAATTTGGTTTGAGTTTTCCAGTTGTTTTGAAAACATGGTGCAATGCATAGGATGCATGTGATGCAAAGCAAAAAGAAAACAAACAACTTTCTACTTAGGGTAACACCCCAGGTGTTACAGGAATGCACATAGCTTCACAATGGCTACTCGAACATTTTCCGGTAGGAGCCCCCTCAAAGCAACCGGAAGCAATTGCGTCATAATCACGTGGCAGTCGTGAGACTTCAGGTTTTGGAACTTTTTGTCCGCCATGTTTATTATTCGCTTTATATTCGATGAGAAGCCAGACGGGACCTTCATACTGCTCAGGCATTCAAAAAAAATGACCTTCTCTTCTTTGGTAAGAGCGTAGCTGGCACGACCTTGAAACCATTCCGGATGCCGGTCATCTGGGTCTTTCAAAAGTTGCTGATCCTGCCGTGCTTCCTTTGTATCATTTGTCTTCCCATACACGCCCAAGAAGCTTAGAAGATTCACACAAATATTCTTCGTAACATGCATCACGTCGATTGCAGAGCGGACATCTAGGACTTTCCAATACTGTAGCTCCCAAAATATCGATTTCTTTTTCCACATGGGTACGTGCCCGTCAACTCCCAGCAGAACTGATTGTCCGCCAGGACCCTTTCCAAAGATGACTTTCAAATCCTTGACCATATCAAATATCTTAGCTCCAGTACGTTCCGCAGGATTCGGCCGGTCATCTGCCTTGCCGTTGAAATGCTTGCCTTTCTTTATTACGTTATGATTTCGGGGATTCAATCGATGATGACCCAGGTACACGTTCTTCCTACAATTATCCAAAAATACATTTTCAGTCTCATGTAAGCAGTGCGTGCATGCTTTGTATCCCTTATTTGACTGTCCCGAAAGGTTACTGAGAGCAGGCCAATCGTTGATGGTTACAAAAAGCAACGCTCGTAGGTCAAATTCCTATTCTTTGTGCCCATCCACACAGGTACACCATGTCTTCCCCACAACTGTAAAAGTTCATCAACTAATGGCCTTAGATACACATCGATGTCGTTGCCGGGTTGCTTCGGACCTTGCATGAGCACTGGCATCATAATGAACTTCCGCTTCATGCACAACCAAGGAGGAAGGTTGTAGATGCATAGAGTCACGGGCCAGGTGCTATGGCTGGAGCTCTGCTCGCCAAAAGGATTCATGCCATCAGTACTTAGACCAAATCTTATGTTCCTTGCGTCAGCTGCAAAATCATTGAACTCTCTGTCGATCTTTCTCCATTGCGTTCCATCAGCGGGGTGTCTCAACTCCCCGTCGGACTTACGGTCCTCTTTGTGCCATCGCAACAACTTGGCATGCTCTTTGTTCCTGAACAGACGTTTCAACCGAGGTATTATAGGAGCATACCACATCACCTTGGCGGGAACTCTCTTCCTGGGTTTCTCGCCCTCAACATCGTCACCAGGGTCATCGCCTCTGATCTTATAACGCAATGCAGTGCATACAGGGCATTCATTCAAATTCTCGTATTCACCGCAGTAGAGGATGCAGTCGTTAATGCATGCATGTATCTTCAGAATCTCTAAACCTAGAGGGCAGACAACCTTCTTTGCTTCGTACGTACCGGCGGGCAACTCGTTATTCTTCGGAAACAAATTCTTCAACATTTTCAGCAAATTTTCAAATGATGAGTCAGCTACACCTTCCCGTGCCTTCCATTTCAGCAAATCCACTGTGCAGCCCAGCTTTTTCAGACTATTGTCGCATCCTGGGTACAGCGACCTCGTGTGATCCTCTAACATGCGATCCAAATTCTCCCCCTCCTTGTCAGTTTCGCAGCGTGTCCGTGCATCAGCAATGGTCCGACCAAGATCATCAGCGGGCTCCTCATGTGCCTCTTCTTCACCTTCACAAAAACCTTCCCCACCTTCAGCATCATCCTCCATGAAAGTATCACCGAAAGCCTCATGATAGTTGACATCGATATCATCCTCTTCTTCATTTTCTTCCATTCTAACCCCTCTTTCTCCATGCTTGGTCCAACAATTATAGCTTGGCATGAAACCGTGCCGAAGCAGGTGCATGTGAACGACTCTTGAGGAGGAGTGACCCTTCTGATTCTTACATTCAGCACATGGACAGATAATAAAACCTCGCTGCTTGTTCGCATTTGCCACTACGAGGAAATCTTTCAAACCCGTAGTGAACTCGCCGGAGAGTCGGTTACCGTACATCCATTGCCGATTCATCTGCATTATTACTATATAAAGTATATAATTTACCATCATGCATTTGTTAAACTAACTAGCTAGAAATAATATAAATCATGAAAGGTTCAAATTGCTAACCGCGACCGCGGAGGAAAAATAAATGAAAATGCTCAAGTGTGGCTCAGACACTTCATATCATGTGTGTTTCATGCTCTCGGGCATTTCATCGAACACCTTGTGTGCATAGTAGGAACCAAAAGCGAACCCACCACCCCTTGTGAATATTGTGAGTAGAAGTGACATCAAATGTGGCAAAGTGCAGCGAGCTGAGTCCTATATAGGGATGGGTTTTTAGTCCCGGTTGGCCTGGACAACCGCGACTAAAGGCCTTCGGGGCAGCCTGAGGACCTATTAGTCCCGGTTGGCCTGGCCAACCGGGACTAAAGCCCCTCCCGTCCGCCAGCTATGGACCGAGCGCGCTGGGCCCAGACTGTTGGTCGCGGGTCTCCTACCGAACCTCGACTAAAGACCCCTATGGTCGCGGGTCGATTATTTTGGGGACTAATGGGGGTGTATGGAAGGCCTATTTTCTACCAGTGAGGTCTATCGCGTAATACTTGGTAGCCGTGAAAGGATGGGATCACCATGATAAGGTGGTGTGAGGGGAGGCAGCATGGAATTTTACAATTTGATCTTTTTGAACAAAAATTGCAAAATGATCTGTGACAAAAACCAAACTGTATGAAGCAAAGTTTAATTGTTGCTCAGCTGCCGAGATCTATCAGAGTGAGATAGAGGAAGGTCTTCTTTTCTATTTATTGTCTCTTAGCTGAATAAGAGGAAGAGGATTGCATGACTTAGTACTCCACACCTCGCTTCAACTACTTCAATGGCGACCAAGAAAAGCGCTTCGATTGGGCCCGTTCCATTTGAGGAAGACACTCCCTTCCTCTCCTCCTCCACGACTCTTGGGGAAGATGAGGCCGACCTAGTGTCGACCGTGCCGAGCGTGAGGAACCTCCGCTGCTACTAGGGCACCTGGCTGCTGGAGCAGTTCGTCAAGGCCGCCATCGCCCTCCAGCGCCGGTTCCTTCCTGGCACGACACTACTGGAAAACTCAAGGCCGCTGAGTATCCTACTCTATGCCGAGTGCCAAATCATGGGATACTCGGCGACACAGTCTCGAAGCCGAGAAGGAAAAAAAACACTCGGCGTCCCCGTAACACTCGGCGTAAACTCAGTTCGCCGAGTGTGCCCTGCCACGACCACTGTCTATGCCCATGGTGATATGTTAGACAGAGGACTAAGCCTTAAAAAGAAAAAACAAAAGAACAAAATGCACACTGGTTCAGATATGAAATAATAAAAATGTCAGGTATGTCTCACCTTTTTGCTTATCAAGGTCATCGTTACACGACTCTGCAGCATAATACGGGTGCCTGAAGAATTCCACTCTGATATCTTGACAGCGCTTAGAAATAACAGGGCCAATTTTCTCGGATGGCATCAACCTCACTACCTCAAACAGTTCATTATGCGTATGTACATCCTAATCACTCTGAAAAGAGACGGGAAGAAAAGAATACTAAATCAAGACCGATCAACAAAAATTCAAAATAGTCAGATGAAGCACCATGCGCTTTAAATTAATGTGAAAATCCACCCACCCCTTTCAGCTTTCTACCAGCCTGAGAAGACCATGCTTCATCTCGTGATTCCGTTCCTCATCAGCTGTTTCTCGGCACCGTTTGAAGAAATTTGGCCTGATGCTGTCCCATTCCCTGCGGAATGCCATCACTTTCCTCCAATCTGTCACGTAGGCTTTGAACATGCCAATCAACTTGTTGGATATTTTTACCATCGTTTGGTCACCTGTAGGCTGTATCATGTGGTTTGCCTTGCCTGTGCTTCACCCCAGATGCTCTTTGTGTGTAGCAGAGCGAGTCCTCACCTCAATATCGACAACAATGACCTGGCAAGTGAAGTAAAGTACCCGGACGACCGTTTACACACCCACTGCTTGATGGCGACTTTCTGTGTTACCGTTGGATGCTGCCGTCACGTCCCCGATTTCTTCCACATTAGAGCGTAGTGGTCAGTGAAGGCCGTGGAACAGTCCTGAGATCAGAAAAAAATAGCATGTTATTATCATCTTATAAACTATAGAGGTGCAACAAATTTTCAAAGGTAGCTCAAGAAGCACACATACAGATGTTTTACTACACACAGACATAATTAGGTTCATGCTCAAGTGCCAATCAGCTAATGCGCGCCTAATAAGCTGACATGCAGGAGTTAGGCGTCAAAGACTTTGTTATGGACATGGTTGAGGTATCAGAGGTCAGATTTGCGCAAGTACACACTAAGAATTTCTGCAAAATATTCTACTACACAAACTCTAATTAATATATGCGTGTAGAAAGACATAATTGGTTTGTGTTGCGTTGCCAATCGACT
Source organism: Alopecurus myosuroides (assembly GCA_028641055.1). Taxonomy (NCBI): domain Eukaryota; kingdom Viridiplantae; phylum Streptophyta; class Magnoliopsida; order Poales; family Poaceae; genus Alopecurus; species Alopecurus myosuroides. The sequence continues at coordinate 366,817,654 of CM054061.1, forward strand.
AGCGCACGCCTGAATTAACAGTACATTTTGCAGTTCCAGAGCTAGAAAGAAGGGAGATGCCACAACTTAAAGCCACTAAAATGTGAACATGTAGACAGTAAAAGTTTCAGATGGGGAAAGCCACAGAACAGGTGATGTCCTAGAGTCAGGAAGAATCGCATGTTACCGTTGATACAGGAGTAATAAGTTCTCAGAAGTAGCTAAAGATGCACACAGGGCACTGGACATACACAAGCTAACAAACATGCATAAGTGGTTTTAGGCTGCACTGCCGATCAGCTAGTGCACGCCACTAATACAATGGACCCACTGAAATTTCCGCCTCTAAAATTTGAGCTAGCACACACTGAAATTTCCAGGATATATAAGAGAATCTAGTGGCATGCAGTTACGATTTTGACATTACATTTGATGAAGGGGAATACATACACCGCAACACAAAGTTGACGGAAATTACAGTTCAGAATAGGCAGCAGCATATACCGTCGCCCTGCAGCAGGATGGAATCCTTACAGTTCTACGCAGACGCGCATATCAGCGAGCGCCGCACCGGCCGCCGGCGTGTGCCTGGGGAGTGGGCGGCGGGCGGGACGCGCATGTCACTGCACCGCTCCGCCGACTCCTCCATCGAAGCGTCTTCAGCCGGTCACTGGCGACTACGGCCTGGCCCCAGAGCTGCACGCCGGCGTTCGGCGCGGCCGCGACATCCACCTTGCTGCTCCAGCACGGTCCGCAGAACCTCGCGCTGGAATACGCAGATGCCCATCACCAGCAGCTCCGCGCCCGTCGCGCTCTGAATCGAATCTCGGCTCCGCTTGCTTCCAGACTGTCTAGGCAGGGGCGGCGGCAGTTCAGGTAGGAGCGGTAGGAACGGAGAGAAGGGTGTACACGGAAATTACAAAGGACCCCATGAAATTGAAAAATACCCATCGGTCCCTCGAAAGAGTAGATAAGGCCCCGCTAAACGATTGAAAATTACAATTGAGCCCATCTGATTCCCCGCCGTCGAGCTGGAAGAGGAACAAGTCGAGCATGCCGTCGCGGGGACAAAGCCACTTGCTTCGATGTCGACGTGCACCGCAGCATTAGCTAACTCAAATAAGGGCCTAGTATCTGAGGTTGAATTAGTGCTGGAGCCCACCAGCAGTTCCCTCCGGCCATCATCGACCGGAATAGATGAACTCAAGGAAAAGAAGGTTTCGTCACTCCAAGCTTGCTTCGCACCTCCATGGTGACATGCCAGATGCCAAACAACACACGATGACCGACGCAAGCACAACCTATATTCTCCACCATAACTCGTTGAAAACGAGCCCGCCATCAATATTCCAAAACCTGCCACATACCAGAGGAGGCAGGGCAGTAGGATTGCACCAGCGTCGAGTCGCAAATCCATTCTTTATGAAAAAGATCTGACACCCTCCTCCACCCTTAGAAGCATGCTTGGGAGTGCGAGATTGGGATCCATCCACCCGGCGCAGCGTATAAACGCCAAAGCAGAAAAGTTGCGCACAACCTTATTTACGAAGGTCTACAGGACCTCCAACTCCAACTGCAATCCCTCCTGCCACTGAAGGAACCGTCCAAAGAAGAAAGGACATGGCACGTCCTGGATTTGGTCGGGGATCCAGAACTCTACTCTTAAACGCCACATGGGACAAGAAACTACAACTACTATACACAGAGGAACCTCCGGCGCTTCTCCTCCACCATCTCCGGGCCAGTCTCACACGAGGGACTCTCAAAGTACTGTAGTTCTCGGTGAAGGTGCTCTTACTCTCAACAAGTATTGATTTTCTACTTTAGTTAACTTTATAGGTTACTTGTAGCATGTGTTTAGGAAGTGAGCCTAGATCAACTAGTTGGGGTGTGGTTGTACGAGCCCAACACCCAAATTCAAGTCCCCATGGACGCTGATTTAGGTTCCTATTTATACTTGAGTACTATTCCTTTCTGGTACTCATGAAATTTAACCTCGGGATTGGGTTTTGTGTGCACATCCGTGCTATCGTAGCGCCTAGGTGGCTCCACACCTCTCGAACGTAGACGTATTTCCGTGCTATCCTTGTCTCCTTGTTTACACTTGTGGTTTATGTTGTTTGGTTTACATATTGCTTCCGTTGTGTACTTTGTATCGTATCACTTAGGTTGTTCACCTAGTTGCACATCTAGATAACCTTATGTTTACTTCTTTAGCCCAAACTGAAAAGAAAAAAGAGAAAAAAATCAGTCACCTATTCACCCCCCCTAGTTGACCATACCGCAATTTCCATTGGTATCAAAGTCTCGGCTCTTATTAAGGGCTTAACCGCCTAAGAGTAATATGGTCAATGAAAGTGATCCCGGCTCTTCTAGTGCAGAATTCGCCAAAATGACCGACACTATAGCTAACCTACAAGAAAAGGTTGGAACCATCCAAGCCGAATTGACTAAGGTTAGCTCAAGTGTTGGTTTGGAGGTTTCTAGCATACAGAAAAAATTGCAGGCCATGATGGGTAAACATAAGGAAGCCGTGGAACCTACCGTTGTCGCTGATGATGTTAGCTCGTATGATGATTCTATTTCAAACATTGCCGAAATGGAGGTTAACATTGCCAAAGCCAAGGCGAAAGCCGCTAAAAGGGCTAAGGGTAGGGAAAGTTCCGAAGGCTCCAAGTCTCAAACAGCTAATGGTTCGGGGTCTACCTCAAGAGTTCCACCACCTTCCAACTTCGAATCCATCCATCGCATTGTTTCTATGCCATTCATTTTAAATGTTGGACTTCCTCTCATGCTTAACACTAATGAATTTTATTCTTGGAAGTTTGAAATGGAGTCTCATATCTCTGGCTCTTGCACCGCCTTGTGGAGAAGTGTTGTTCATTGATTCCATTCTCATGACGCGAGCAATTTGACTCCAAGAGGGGGATATTGAATCTCAACTCAACAAGACCCCATTTTCATCATTCAAAAGGCTCTCCCACGGGAGCATCTGATGACTCCCAAGTGCAGGAGATCAATTGTAGTACCTTTCGATAAGTATTTGAGTGTTGAACCCACGAAGAGCTGAAGGTAAACTATCTATTCTCTAAAGCCCTATAACCCTCTTATATGGTTGTTTATGCAAAGCAATAAGTTTGACTAAAAGGAACTAACTAATTAAAAGCAAGTGATGTGGAGTGTGGTTTGTCTAGTAACTAGTGAAGCAAGTTTAAAATGCATGTTTCTAAGCAAGTTTCACAAGCAGCAAGCAGCAAATATCTCAAGTATCTCAAGGGAGCAAGTGTTCTAGCAATAGGTGTTTCGTTCGTGTGGTTGTCACAATTAGTGAAGCACATGTTTTAGTCTTAGTTGTTTCTTATAGGAAGGAGCCATGAATAGGCATAGTCAAGTAAATGATCTACAACCCCTTATGATGGATCGTGTGGCCAAGTAAATGACTGCACAAGATTCATTAAGAAATAAATTCCCACCATAGCCTTACGTTTTAACGTCCCCTATATATATCCCCCAATAACTTAACTTTGTGGCTCGGTCTCAGGTTACTGTCACTCCCAAGTCACCACCACTCCATTATGCTACCGGTGATCACCTTACATGCATTCCCCAACATATGCGTGCACTCATATATTGTACATAAAGACAATCATAGAAGATAACAAACTTGTATGCAACCAATCAACGAACTATTTCACCATTGCCAAGAACAATTCACTACTCAAACATAGACGGGGAGACACAATACATCAAGGGAATATAGTATTGCATCATACATCGTGTTTGCCAAGATATTACAGTGGAGAGATGGAGCTGATCTTGCTGTAGATGTTGATGATGAACACGCCGGAGGGGGGTGGAGCCCTCCAAGGGTGATCCCGACGGCGTTTCCCCCCTCCGATCTTCTCCGGCGGCAGCCTTCTGTCTCTCTCTTTCATGGTTTCATCTCTCGGCGCCGCCCCTCCTCGAAAAGGCCAGTGGACCCTTTATATAGTCGTTTTTAGGTCACGAGACACTCGGGAGAAGAAAGATCGACGGCATCGGAGCCACGGGGGCAAAAAGGGGGCCTCTCACACGGCCAAGGAATCTGGCCGCGTGGAGGGTCCTCTTTGCCACCTGGTTGGCCTTTTGGCCCTCTACTTTGGCCCATGGTCTTCGTCTCGAAAATTCTGAACCGTGCTCTTTGGCCTTGCCCTTTTTGGAGTCCCGAAGCTCCCGAAAAGTCTGAAACACTAAAAAGTACGTTTTCTGGAAAAACAGGGTTAGAACCAAAAGAAGGGGGATTGTTTAGAAAATCCCCCAAATCATTATAAAACATGAATATAAGTTACTAATATGTAGGAAAAACAAGTAATAACATGCAAAGTTCATGTATGCATTTTACATGCTCGTCCTCGAGTATGAAGGTGATAAAACTAACATGAACTTTGCATATTGAAACAATCATGGGGTACCAAGGAGGATTATTCATGCTACATATAATCAAATGATTAATACTAGAAATGAGTAGCAATATACAATTCATGTTGTAAGAAATATCAAATATGCAAGCAAAGATGCTTCATGAAAGTTCACAAAGTGTATAATGAAATAAAAGCACTATAGACCAAATGCATACACAAAATGAAAAATAAAATCCTATATTGGTCAAAGAATAGCATAATGGAAAATAGAAAATATGGTGGACACTTTGGAGAAAATTGAGTAGAGGTAAAACATGATCAAGTCTTATTTAGCCTCTAAATTATTCAACTGAAATTATTAATTGAAATGTGGTATACATTGATCTAGGACTCTCATTGCCCCTTTATCACAAGCATCTTAAATGGTTAATGTTGAAGTAATGTGAATGACAAGGTGGTTGAAAGCCTCATGCCCCGTGACTGTGAAAACCTACTCCATGATTACTCAATTTAAGATTCCTAATAAGCTTTGTACAATCATAATAAGTATTAATGACATCATAGAGAACCGCAAAGAGGTACCTCTTTCCCCATGACATGGAAACAAGCCCATGTCACAATGACAAGACAAACAAACTGAGTAGACTCATCATCCTTTTTATTTTCATTCAGTATTATGCATAGCTTCTTATTTTATTGTAGGATGTGTTGTAGAGTCACTCAAGCTGTAAGTAAATTTCCACCATGATAAAGCATGTCTTGGGTTAGCGGCCCAATGCGTTTCTCTAGTCATATAGATAGTTACTCATCAAAACTTACTATTCCTCTATTTCATTTCGGCATGGCAGGAGTCCAAAAACAAAAGTACATGATATCAACCAAATGTAAATTTTTGTGAAATGTTGAAAGATTTCCGGTGATACACGTTTATAGCTAGCTCCAAACCACACACTTGTCAAACGCAAAACTTGTGGCTCCCATTATTGGGTCATGTTTATTAGATGCATAAAAAGTAAAGTGTGCCTTCAAAAGTTCGTGAGAGTCCTATCCCAAGTTCAACCCATGACAAATAATAAAGTGAATATCTTAATTTAGAACATAAATAACACAATAACATGGTGAACATACTCGGAATAGCAATGAAGCTAATGGGAACATATGGTGGACTCACTGGAAATACTTGGCTAAGGAGTGTTGGAAAAAAGTTTTTACTTGTTGGAATTTTTAAATTTTTGGCTAGAAAGAGGGAGATAGTTGACCAGCTACTATGCATGCATATGTCCATAGAACTACACATTTCATGACAAACTAAATAAACCAGCAATTAACATCAATGACATGAATAAGAGATAGCTCAAGACAACATTATTGCAAATTTCTACACATAAAAAGCCTATAAATCATGCAAACATATGTAGCTCTTCAAATCAACCATGGCATCCCTATTCCAAGTCATAATACTAGCATCCAATACATTCCAACCCTAAACTCCAGTAGCTCAATCTCATGTAAAATGATCGGTGTGGTCTTATCAAAACAAAAATAAAAACAACAACTAGACGCTTCAAGTCTCTACGATAAATGATTTGCTTAGAAAAACAGAAAGTAGACGTGTGCTAACCAAAAGAGTGTAGCTCCAGTGGGGTGTTCATCACATCCCCAATCTTATGGCTTTCACCATTCTTGGATGTCTTGAGGTGCAGCTCCTCTATTCCCTGTGAAAAAACTTCACAAAACATGTTTCTCCCATTCTTTTTCTGTGGGGTGAGATTAGCAAGGACAAACAAATCACATGCTTGCTGTGCAAAATTCCAAATCAAATGCTCCAGTAGATAGACAATAAGGTTAATTATGTTGTATGTTCACTCTCTTGCTTGAAAGAATCATGGAAATTCGATTCCCAAGCCCAAAGAGTGCATAAAACAAAAGAAGGCAGAATCTGTCCAGAAAAGAAACAGCAGAAAAACAAACGTTTTTCCCTAAGCTAGACTCGTCAAAAAATTAAGCCAATTTTTGTTCTTACAGAGGACGAAAGGTTGCAGAACATACTTAAAAATTAGCTCAATCCGACATACCAATAAAAAACATAAAATCATACGGTGAGCAGACTCGTGCTGAAACAGAAATTTCATGCACTAGGATAGCAACTTATAAGTCCAAATGGGTTTGACTTGACTCTTTATTCAAAACTCCAGAATTAAAACAAAAAAAAACTAATCTCTTGAGACAGCAAGAGGACACTAGGAAAATCGAAACAAAAACAACCGGGTTGCCTCCCGTAAAGCGCTTTCTTTATAGCCATATAGCTAGGCTTTACTTACTTAACATCATGATGGTTGGAGTGAGGTGGCTCGTCATCCCAAAGCTTGTATTATTGTACTTATTTGATACATGTAGGGTGAGCCCAGGGGTACATCCCCAAGTTTGATTGGTTGTCCCTCTTGATCTTTGTTCATCTCACTCAACTCTTCCTCCTGAAAAATTCTTCTTACACAAATCTCAACATAAAACTTGATTAGAGGGGTTAGTGCCTCCATAAATAAAATCCACATAGGTACAGCAAAGACACATCATGAGTTGATTCTAAATATTAACTATTGTTACTACAGTTGTGCATTGCTCCTTGATCGAAAGAACCACACAAAACACAAGTAATGAGAGCAATGCAAAATAAAGACATAATCTGCCAAAAACTGAATAGCCCGTAAAGAGTGAATTTTTAGAGGCACTTAAGTTGCTCAAATCAGAAAACTTAAAACTAATTAAATATGTAGTGATAACTAAATATTTCTGTCGTAAATTACCAGGTCAAAATTCCACTTCTGTGATTTTAAACATTTTTTGCAGTGAAGTTCAGGAATCTGTTTTCTGGACAGCTAATTACTATTGTTTAATCCTATCTCTCATATAAGATTATTCTTGCCATTTATGATGAGAAATAAGACAGAAATGTGATGTTACAGTAGTGGACTAATATTTTTATTGTTTTTTGCTTTGGAAAAAGTTTTAATGATAGAGACTTTGCAATGGTTTCATTGGCATGAACAACACATGTTCAAGGTCGACCCCAACTTCTCCATTACTCATCCTTCTCAATTACTTTCCCAAATTTTTTTATAAAATGAAAATCTTAAACAAAATGATACATAACAGTAGCATGTTGTAAAGACATAAATGTGTTCTCAAACCGAATAGGAAATTAAAGCATAAGGAACACACCAAAAAATATTAAACAAATTATTTTTAAGTCTAACCCATTTCCCATAAACTCTATTCCAGCTAAAGTGTTGTTTGATGCCGGAGCATCACATTCTTTCGTGTCAAAGATCTTTGCTACAGCAATTAAACTCCCTTTTGTTGGTTTGGGTTCCCCGCTAGTGGTCAGCTCCCCTGGAGCAACTATGCAAACTTCCAAGATCAGTCACAAAAATCAAATTCTAATTGGAGGCCACATATTCCTTGATTCTCTCATACTGCTTGGCAATTCTGACATTGATGTCATTCTTGGTATGGATTGGTTGAAGGCCAATAAAGCAAGAATTGATTGTGCTCAAAAGTCAATAACTCTGTCCCACCCTTCTGGCCAGATAATCTATTCTCCACATGAATCAAGTTCCATTCAGCTATGCACCCTGAATGCAAAACCTCTACCTTCACTTGAAAATGTTCCGGTGGTTTGCGACTTCCCTGACGTCTTTCCAGAAGAGTTGCCAGGAATGCCTCCGAACAGAGCTGTTGAGTTCGTGATCGAACTTGAACCAGGTACTACTCCAATCTCTAAGCATCCCTACAAGATAGGAACTCCCGAGCTGAAGTTGTTGAAGGAACAAATTGATATGTACATGGAAAAAGGTTACATTCAACCTAGTTCCTCGGCTTGGGGATGCCCAACTCTGTTCGTTGCGAAGAAGGATCAAACAAAGAGACTCGTTGTTGACTATCGTCGTCTTAACGAGAAGACCATCAAAAATAAGTATCCAATTCCTCGCATCGATGATCTTTTTGATCAACTTGCTGGAGCCTCTATATTCTCCAAGTTGGACTTGAGAATGGGTTACCATCAAATAAAGATCATAAAAGAGGATATTCCAAAGACAACCTTCACCACTCGCTACGGTGTATATGAATTCACCGTCATGTCCTTTGGTCTCACCAATGCACTGGCGACCTTCTCTCGACTCATGAATTCTGTCTTCCATGAATACCTAGACAAGTTCGTTGTGGTATATCTTGATGACATTCTTGTCTACTCAAAATCCGAGGAAGAGCATGAAGAACATGTTCGTCTAACTCTCATGAAGCTTCGCGAGCATCGTCTCTATGCCAAGTTCTCTAAATGCGAGTTTTGGATTTCCGAAGTCGTTTATCTTGGTCATGTCATCTCTGCCAAGGGCATAGCCATTGATCCAGAAAAGGTTAAATCAATTGTTAATTGGAAACCACCAAAGACGGTGAAGCAAGTAAGAAGTTTTCTTGGCTTGGCTAGCTATTGCCGTTGCTTCGTCCCAAACTTCTCCAAGATTGCCAAACCTCTCACTGACCTCACAAAGAAGGACAAGAAGTTCGTCTGATCTCCACAATGTGATGAAAGCTTCAATCTCCTGAAGACTAAACTCACTTCTACACCAGTTCTGGTTGGCCCAGATCCTTCCAAACCTTTCCAAATATTCTGTGATGCTTCTCTCCAAGGTCTAGGTGCAGTTCTCATGCAAGAACGCCAAGTTGTGGCTTATGCTTCACGTCAGTTGAACACACATGAGCTCAATTATCCCACTCATGACCTTGAACTCGCAGCAGTTGTGTTTGCCCTCAATAAATGGAGACAATACTTGTTGGGTAATCGCACTGAAATCTTTTCCAATCATAAGAGTCTGAAGTACATCTTCACCCAACCAGATCTAAACCTCAGACAAAGGAGATGGATTGAAAAGATCAAAGACTTTGATCTTACCATTTCTTACACTCCTGGCAAGGCTAATGTTACGGCCGATGCTCTCAGCCGCAAGTCGTATTGCAATAATCTCATGATCATGGAAAGCCAACCTCCTCTTCATGAAGAATTCCAGAAGCTGAACCTTGGTCTTGTTCCTCAAGGCTATCTTGCAAACTTGACAGCCAGTCCAACTCTCGAGGACAAGATTCGTTCTGAACAACTTCGTGATGCTGAAATCAAGAAGATTGTAGAACACATCAAAGCAGGCAATGAGAAATTTGAGTGTTTCTCAATTGATGACAAGGGAACTGTGTTCTTCGAAGGACGCATTGCAGTTCCTCAAATCCAAAGTCTCAAAGATGTCATTCTCAAGGAGGCTCATGAAAATCCTCTCTCCATACACCCTGGAAGTACAAAGATGTACCAGGATCTCAAGACACTGTATTGGTGGCCTAGCATGAAACGTGAAATTGCTCAATACGTTTCTGAATGCGACGTCTGTCAGCGTGTCAAGGCAGTTCATCAGAAAACAGCAGGTCTTCTCCAACCTCTGAAAATCCCTGAATGGAAGTGGGACATGATTGAAATGGACTTCATCACTGGTTTTCCAAAGTCCAAGAGGGGCAACGATGCAATCTTCGTTGTCATTGATCGACTCACTAAAGTCGCTCACTTCTTTCCTGTCAAAGAGACAATCTCAGCTAGTCAGTTAGCAGAGCTCTACACAGCAAAGATTGTTCCTCTTCATGGTGTTCCGCTAGAAATAAGCTCAGACCGTGGAAGCATCTTCACTTCTCATTTCTGCAAAAGCTTTCAAGAAGCTTTGGGCACCAAGCTTCTGTTCAGCACAACCTATCATCCTCAGTCTCAAGGGCAAGTCGAAAGAGTCAATCAGGTTCTCGAGGATATGCTTAGAGCATGTGGTCTCTCTTTTGGCATGAAATGGGAGGAATGTCTTCCATATGCTGAATTCTCCTACAACAACAGCTTCCAGGCAAGTCTAGGCATGGCACCATTCGAGGCTCTATATGGCCGCAGATGCAGGAGTCCAATCAACTGGTCTGGAGCTGGTGAACGTTCACTCTTAGGCCCTGACATTGTTAAGGAGGCCGAAGAGAAAGTTCGCATCATTCGTGACAATCTGAAGATTGCTCAGTCTCGTCAGAAAAGCTACTATGACAGCAAACACAGGGACATGGTCTATGCAGCTGGAGACAAAGCATATCTCCGTGTAACTCCCCTCAGAGGAACTCATCGTTTTGGTGTCAAAGGAAATCTTGCACCAAGATATATTGGTCCCTTCAACATTCTCTCAAGGCGTGCAGAAAATGCCTATCGTCTTGAACTTCCAGAAAAGCTATCCAAGGTGCACGATGTGTTTCACGTGTCACAGCTCAAGAGGTGCTTCAAAGATCCAGGTCGTGCAGTTGATCATGATTCCATTGAACTGCAAGAAGACCTCTCTTATGAAGAGCACCCTATTCGCATTCTCGATGAGACCGAGCGCAAAACTCGCAACAAGAGCACCAAGTTCTTAAAAGTGCAGTGGTCTCATCATTCCGATAAAGAGGCAACGTGGGAGACCGAAGAGGATCTTCGCAAGAAGTATCCGGACCTTTCTCTTCTCAGTAGGAATCTCGGGGCGTGATTCCTTCAAGGGGGAGTTTTGTAACATCCCAAGTATGAAAACAATTCCAATTGCTTTTTTTCTGGTTAAATTTAAGTCATGCATCATGTCATCATAAGCATTGCATGTGGCATGTGTTTCATTTTGAAATTCAATTCAAATTCAAACCAATTGGTTCATACTTGGTATGTTCCAATGGTTTCAAAATAAATCACGAACAGAAACAAATAAAAAAGTTTTATTGCTTCCCATAAACTTGATTTTCCAAATGAGCGACTTGGCTAATTTCTCAAATAATTCAAATATTGCAAAATTCAAGCAAATTCAATTAAAATTCAAACAGTAACAAATATTTAAATTTTTTGAAAACAAAACATCATGCAACTGGGCTTTTGAGTTATTTAATCCATCAAAAATATTTGCACAATAAAATTCCTTTTATTAAAACCCTAATTTGAATTTCAAATTCAAATTCAAACACCAAATAAATATTTGAAATTTTGAAAAACCAAAGTTCGTGCATATGGGCATTTCCAATGTTCAGTGCAATCAACTTGTTTTCATAATTTTATAAACCCTAAAAACCCTTCTATTTCCTCTCTTTTCTATTCTCTACAAAAAAAAGGAATAAAAAGAAAAAAATAGTGGGGGAGGCAGGCCAGCCCAAGTGGGCTGAGCCCACCTGCTACCCCAGGCCCAAGCGCCTCCCCCTCGCTGTTGTCTTCCTCCTCTGTACGAAGACAGAGAAGAGGAGGGCTCCCCCACCAGGCAGCTCCCCCACCTGTTCCCCCTCCTCCTCTACTTAATCCCCGCGGGAGCCCTAACCCTAGCCCTAGCTTTCCTCCTTCCTCCTCGCGCCGCCATCCACTCCTTCTCCCTTCTCTCTGCCTTCTTTCTTTTCTTATGAAGCCCGCTTCCTCGACGTCCCCACCGGCCACCGCCGCCTCACAGTCCGCCTCCGTCGCTCCCTCTGCTCCCCGTCGGCACCTCCCTGTGCGAGCGCCCTCGGTGAGCCCTGCTTACGCCCCGTCCTCCTCTGTATCCCCCTGCACCCGACGCACACACGCACATCCGCCCACGCAGTGTGCGCAGCAGCAGCAGCAGCAGATCACTGCAGTCGCCGACGTCAGGCCGTCCACGATCGAGCAAATTCCGTAACTGAACTTTTCAGTTTCAGAAAATTTCCGCGAGAGCCCACCTCAAAATAGTTCCGCATCCTAGTACTATCAGAAACGCAGCAGTGGCCCATTGGTTGGCGCTCTGCCTCCGCGCGCACACCAGCAGGTCGCGGGTTCGAGTCCCCCCCCCCCCCCGCATTTTTCTTCTTTTTGGATTTTATTTTCCTGCAGCTCAGCCCCAAAACAGATCAGATCTTAATTTGTAAATTCCACCAAATATTCATAAATGCTCCAATTTTGGTGATTCAAATTTCTGTAGATTCATAACTGTGAGCACTTTCGAAATATGTAAAAATGTCAACATGTTTCTGTAATAAATTTTGCACTAAATAATTAAATACAGAAATGGCTTTTAAAATTTGAAACTTTGGAAATTCATAACTTGAGTTCTGTTCACCCAAATTGAGCAAACTTGGGCTCTAAAATTGTGTCTTAACAAACTCTACACAGTGGTATTTTATTTGGTCACAATTGAATTAAATTTGAACATGTTTCCCTCTGTTTACTAAAAGGGGCAGAATAAAAATGCTTATGGAAAAATGCATAATAAATTCAATGATTATCCAAAAATTATGTTTAATGGCTTAAAATGTTCAGTGAAACATTATCCACATGTTTTCAAGTATTTCCCATGCTTTTGTAACTGAAAGTACCTCTTTTTCAATTGTTTACCAAAAATGGCAGAAATGAACACAATAAGAATTAATTCTTAGTTATTATTTTCTTCACCCAAAAATTATGGAAACTATACCAAAATAGAAAACTTCAATTAATAACAGGAAATCAATCATTTCATGCATGTGGGAATACTTTTGATGTATTGGTCTTATTAAAATTAATCATAGGCCACTAAGATAAATATGAGAGGTTTCCAAATAATGCAAACTTATTTGGGACACGCATTTAACTTGATGATCATGTCCATGATCTCTTACCTGCATTAAAATGTCATGCATCATCCCATGTTTGTGCATGATGCCATGTTATTGATTGTTCGTCTCTCTTCGTTGTTTGTTTGCTTCTTCCCGAATAGACGACGACGTTGAGACAGACGAGGTTTTTGATACTACTTCAGAGGAGTTAGCCCTTTACCAGGCTACTGAGTTTGCAGGCAAGTATTCACTCACCTGAACCATTGTGTCCTTTCCACACTTGATACCGATACTTTCCGTTGTCTAATCTGCTAGCCTTAAGATTCGTTGCTTGTGTTCCGATTCTATCACATGTTATCCTGTAACCCTGATATAGCCTCACCTCCACACCTATAACCCTGTTGCCTATTGCCTGTGTCTTACTATCATGCTTAGGGTTGTTGTGCTCGAGTCTGATGTCCGTTATTTCTTTTACCATCTTTATTATATTCTGGGGGCTCGATATTTAAACAACCACCTATTAGTGTTTGAGGTAATAATAATTTGATGATAAGGCACCGGCAGGAGGCCGGGTATGGTTTTGAGGCCTGCCAGTGTCAAACTCAGGAAAAGTTCTTGTCCTCTAGATCCATGATGAGCGCGCTAACCGCATGTGGGAAGCGTGTATGGGCGCCCCCCGCAACTCTGATTCGATTCGCATCTCGTCCAAATCGCCACACTTAGTTCGGGTTTCCATTTGATGCACGCATATGCAGGTACGAACCCTTGGCGCCAGGGTGGAACTTTTGTAGTCGGCATTTAGCCCGGCGTGGTCTTCCAGTGCTATGAGGGTCCCACTTTTCTTCGTGGGGGCTCGATTAGCCGCGCACGCACAGCACGTGGTTCTTTGGGCTTGATGCGAAGAAGAGTTGGGTTGTGTTGAGTGGCCTGCTTGGTGGGTTTGATCCCCGCCTGGCGGGTTATTCTTACGTGTACGGCCAAATTGGTGCATCCCTGCAGGGTTAAATCTTCTCGAGAAGCCGTGTTGTCCGCGGTTATGGATGACTTGGTGATAGGGCTGGCTAACAAGGATTAGACAACTTACACCTAATTAATAATAATTTGACTAGTAATAGGCTCATTGACACAATAACTTGAACCTTCATTAATCCAACTGTGTGGGTTATCATCGGATTGCTTCTTTGGATAAGGGGCGAGATCCAGGATGGGTTTGTTTGAGGTTAGTGGTAGTTGGCTCCGATGCGCTATCTTATCCCTTTCTTTTAGCCGGATGTTGTAGCGTGTCTCTGTAGTTGGTTAGTGCAGCTCGCTGCCGCACCTTTGTATCACCTATCTTCCGTTGAACCCAAAGCATCTGTACTTGGTGTTGTCGGGTACACTTTGGTATCTTGTGCGTCTTGCTTGCCAGTACTCGTCCGTACTGACCCCTTTGGGGCTGCTGGTTCTGCAGACTACGTTTCCGAGGATCCCCATGGTGGCTACTACGTGGAGTACGACGAGGCTGCTGACGAGTAGATAGCGGACCCGGGCAGGATCCGAGACTTCGTGGATGGGCTCCGTTCTTTTCGTTTCCGGCCTCTTATGCCTATTTGGATCTTGTCTGTACTCAGACAATTTGAATGCTTCCGCTGTGATGTAATGATGACTTGTTGGGACATGTGTCCTCTGCATGACTGTATTTGCTATCTCTGCTCTAGTGAGAGATTTTGCCACTTATTTCTATTTCTTTGTGTCTTAGAGATTTGTTGTGATATCACTTGTTCAAATGCCGTTGACGTACCATGTGTGTATGTTATGAAGTACGTCCATGGAATTATTCGGATTCCTATTGGATGGTTTCACAGACGATGAATAGTAGAGGATGGTTGTCACACGTTTACGTGTTGGCCTACTCATATTGAGATGCGGGTGCAGGTAGGCCCCGTCAGTCAATTATCTACTGTTTAGCGGGCTGTGTGTATCCTCTAGAAGTCCGGGTGCGACAGTACGACAATAAGACAATAATAAGGTGGACTACCAGTGGCCCACCATATACTGATGCGCGTGCACCAGTATGTGGTGGGCCATAGGTTACCTTGCTCACTACAAACTACATTACCCTTATGCATTGGTACAATCTCGAGACAATGCCAAATTACAAACCCCAAATAGGAGCTACTAAACTTAAGGTTGAGAAGTCGAGAGGCTTTGATATTAACCTAATAGCATGAACTAGTGCCTGCAATCATGTATGATACGCGTGTTAAAGCTTCCATCAGTAATGAAGGATCCTCGAACTCGTAACCTGGAATTATTTTTGAACTTTATACCTTCATGAAATTTCCATATTTTTTTACAATCTTCCTTTGAAATGGATTTTTTCTGCGAACAAACGGTCATCGATACATTTGAGGAGGCATGTTGATTCATTAATTTTTTTTTTTAGTTTTCCGTCACTTTTGACATGTAAGCGTATCCTTATTAATTCCTCAATCACTTCTCTCTAACCATTGAAAAAAACAGTCATATATGTTAATGTATCATCTACAACTATGCTCTCCTCCAAAACTGAATTTACTATGCTTCAATTTTGAGTAAACCCTCCTTCACCATTGTGAGTTAATTTGCAAAAGGTTAAAGACACGTACTATCATAATGACACAGTGGTAACTTGATGTAGGATGTCTCTAACTGAATGTGTGCACACATGGACGAGGAATTAATAGATTCGCATACGTTAACCTTCATGTGATCTTTCTTTATTACTTTTAAAAATATTCTTCATTTATTATAGTATGTACTAATAAATGTTCACATATTTCTGGAAGTCGCAAAGATGATTTCCTGGAATTTAAAGAATTATCCACGGTGCTCTCATTTTTTTAAATAAACTTGTGCATTTTTTTTGCACATTTTACAATCAAACAATGTCGTTCGTACGTCCATTCAGAGGTAGGTTCAACGAAGATGTCCACACCAGATAATACTCGTATGCGACTTTCAGAGAGGACGCCATCAGGATGCCAGTTCTGCAGTGCTCTATGCCAAACTTAACGGGCTTTCTCAAGGGCGCTGATGAACGGATTCGAACTCTGGTGGAGACCCGCGGTGGCTGGGGAGTGTGGCGATTGCGAGAGGTCCAATTGGTTCAGCGGAAACGACCATCAGGCTGGAGCGTACGCGTTCAATTGTTTCACCGACAAGTCTGTTCCGACTCAATTATTGACACAGGGCGAGTTACATTAATTTTTGTTATACTGAACTTTTAAACTTATTTATATTTATCATATTTTTAACATATAAATATAATATAATAATTAATTGACGTTGTTTTCAAATATTTGATATTGTAATTTTTATGTTATATATTTAGGTTGAAAAAACGTCCTATATTTAGAACGGGAGAGTAGTTCTCATATATATAATTGAAACTTAATTTCTGATATACCGCAGCCAACTTAAATGTAAAAAGAAGAAATGATAATCATAGATGCATCTTGATTTTTTTTACAATAGATGCACTATATTGTGTATATGTTATTATGTAAACATCTCTCTATTTTTAATGTTACTAAATATTTTGACATCGATCCCACAGCAAACACCATAACAAATACTACATATAGGTGTTAGTTTAAAATTAGGAAAGTAGATTTATAGAAACTTCTGGGAGATTAAATTTTACCTCTGGAATGATTATTTTATTGTGGGCAAACGTGTCTAACTAGTTGAGTAATAAGTTGACAATATATTAATGGTATATATTTTCCACTAAAGCATCATCAATTATAGTAATCACTCAGAAACATAAATATATTGTTTATTCGATTGTTGAACACATGAAAGTTTTTTATTTAGACAAGGACCACAATGCTATTTGTATGAAATGATATATGCAAGTGTTCATGATCATCTCGCACAATCTAATTGGAAAAACACCCATGTTTCGCACGGATGGAGCAACGGAGAAATCGGCATGCTCAAGATCTTCACCCTCGCCGGCGTCCGTGTCGCCGCCACAAAACAAGACCACTGCCTATGCCGACGGCATCGTCGTCGCATCTCCACCGTCACCGCCACCAAACACCACCAACTCCGCCACCTCTTCCTTCCCGCTGACGTCGTACCCGTGCGGCAATGCCTGGGACGGCTCTAGCCCTAGGGAAGGAGGGACAACGTCCTAGGGCCTGGAGAAATTAGGGGCCCATAGCCGATACATATGTACGTAGCTAGAAGGAAGACTAGAAAGAAAAGCGAGGCAGATCTATCCATTGTCCACGCGCAACTAGGTACATCCTTGCAGGTTGCAAGGACACACGGTCGCACTATCCATTTCATTTTCTCTCGATCTCGATCTAATCACCCATGCCCACCCCTCCCCCCACCCCCTAGGAGACTAGTCTCACAATGAGTTCATGATCATGCATGAAGGGTCCTCACTAGTGGAAACAAGGCCAAAGGATTTGACCTTTATTACCTGTTCACTTAAAAACCGGTACACATGGGTGTGTAGTACCGGTTCGAATGGCGAGCGCGATGGGCACGGCTAATACCGGTTTGAACCACACCGTTGGTGGCTATAACCGGTATAAAAGGGGTGTCGCAACCGTTCGCCTAGTGCGGGCACCTTTGATACCAGTTGGTGGAAAACACCTGTACCAAAGGGGTGTGGCAGGGGTACTGTGGCGACCTTTCACCTGGCGCTGGGCACCTTTTGTACCGGTCGGTGGCTAAAACCGGTACCAAAGGGTCGAACGGTTTGCATCTCGCGCGTATGAAGTCGCGAACTGCGCACAGTGCACATGTCACTTCTCTGTTTTCTTTGTTTTGGTACGGCTGTCTCTCCTCCTATCTTCTCCCTCCCTCTTGTTTCTTCTTCTAATCCACCATGGAACCAATCACTCGCATTGAGGATGTTCGTGCACATGGGACGAATGTGCTAACTGTCATCTACACCAACGAGAGCGCCAACATGTCGAGTTATCTTGCCACGTTCCAAGGATTGCTTCAAAGCGCGAAGGAACAAGAGAAGTTCATAGGGCTTGATCTTGAGTTCACGAATATGCATACTGTCATCCAACTATGCTTCAAAACGAATGTCTTGGTTTTCCAATGGGCAAGCTATGTTTTAATTGATCTATCCATAGGTTTATGATGAAAATTTCATAGGATAGAAACATGTCCTATCCCCATTCGCGTGATATATAGTTAATTTAGTATTGAATTAATTTTCCTTGGCAAAATTCAGGATATAAGGCATAGTTAGTTTAGTACATATTGGCAAATTGCATAGGATAGCAAATTGTTTCCCATTTTAATTCTATATGAAAATCAATGATATTTAGTAGTGAATTAATTTTCCTTGTTACAAATTGGCAAATCCATGATAGAACATATATAGCAAAATGCATAGTGGCAAATTTCATAGGATATCAAAATGACATATAGTTAATTAACGACATGCATATTGGAAAATTGCATAGGATAGAAAATTGTTCCCATTTGAATTCTATATGAAAGATCAATATTATTTAGTATTGAATTAATTTTCCTATTGACATATATATTTAATTCGTAGGTTATTGCTATGATTCTTAATTAACAATTTGTTCTATTCTAATTTGTTGTTGCAGTAGTGACAACGAGTGTCCAGCTGTCATGACTTCCTTTGCCGCATCGGCATTCGTTTTGTTAGTGTTGATATCAATAATGACAAGATCAACATGAAGAACAACTTCAATATTGAGATATCGGCTGCCTGCCACATTGATCTCCAGGACATATTGAGGCCTCGACATAGGACTTCAATGGCTCATATGGCAATCGATTTGATCGACGACTACTACACTTATATGGAGACCAAGATCGAGAACCACGATAATTGGGCGACGACCCCACTTCACCGCACGAACATTGAGTATGCCTCCATAGATGCATGTGTTGCATACGTGTTGTACCGCATTATCTGAGTGGTCAACCATGGGCAGCGTCACCACGTATCGCAAGCGCCAGCATTTGATGATGATGATGATTCAGACGACTACTACTAGTGTGTAGTGCTTGGGGGTCGATCTTGCGGTCTCTATAGTACTTTTATCAAGAGTTGGGTTTCATCGGAGATTTATGTTCATGATTAAGTTTAAGTATGATATGAGTACTTGGGATTTATGTTCTTGTGCTTGGGATTTTATGTTCATGTTTAAGTTTAAGTATGATGTGAGTACTTGAGATTTAAGTTCTTATGTTTGGGATTATGTTCATGTTTAAGTTTAAGTATGATGTAAGAAGATTTCATTGTGATCTATGTAATCTCTCTATGATGTGAGTACTTTTATCAGGAGTTGAGTTTCATTGGAGAGGGACTCCGGCGTTGGGATGCCACCACAAGATAGGGGGTGCCATAACATATTTGTAAAAATGTGATATGAGTTTGGATGACAGACACTGCACTTCCGGGTGTGACCTACTTCACCGATATCAACTGCTCTCTAGTTTGGGAGTTTCATGACTTACAGTTTGCAAGTACTAGATCAGACAAACATTAGAAAAAATTATCAATAGTTGTGACATACCTTTGTCTTATGACTTTCTAGTACTTATCCTAACACAACCAAGCAAATAGTTAAGACATTTTTCAACCCCATTTTGACGCCGGTGCCGGCTTTATTCGTATAAGACTGGTTTTTCTACAACGGGGCTAGGTTTTCATCGGAGAGGGACTCCGACGTTGGGATCCCACCACAATATAAGGGGTGTCATAACATGTGTGTACAAGTGTGCTATGAGTTTTGGATGACACACACTGCACTTCAGGGTGTGACCTACTTCACCGGTATCAACTTCTCTCTAGTTAGGGAGTTTCATGACTTAGAGCTTAAAAGTACTAGATCAGACAAACATGAGAAATTTATCAAGAGTTAGATTATGGATGTCTCATATTTGGATTTCTCTCATTTTTCTAATCGATTTAGACGTATTATTTGTCAAATTTAAATTTACGGATTTGCCTATATGAATTATTCAATATTAAATGCAAAAAAGACAAATAAGTTAATTATTATTTCCATTTAAGAATATTTTAATTCAAAATATTATTAATGATTCATTTCTTTTTTATTTAAATAATTATTTTGATTCATAAAATAAATGTGTGTGACATCAAAGTATATGGGTTAATAGGATAGCTAGGACGTATCTCTTATCTGTAGATAGCTGATAGGGAAGGAACTAAGAAGTTAAGCGTGCCAGTGCTGAAGTAATCTGAGGATGGGTGACCTCTATGGAAAGTGTTAGTAGAAATGAGTAATTTGGATTGAAATTAAGAATGCTTAGTGATAAATGTGAGTTTAAGTGGTTAAACAACAAAATAAAAAATGGACTTTTTTGGATTTTTTTTTTGTAAAAAGAGTTAAAAAAAGACTATCATTTAGTATCGGTTCCTGTTACGAAGCCGTACCAAAGGTATCCAGCCCCGTGAGCTCCTCCTGGACCACGTGAAACCTCTTTTAATACCGTTCCGTAAACAACCGGTACTAAAACATTGGTGAGCCTTTAGTGCCGATTAATTAGTATCGGTTGTCCAACCGGTACTAAATACCCTCTGAAACCGGTACAGATAGCATGTTTTTCACTAGTGTGAGCCCTTTGTTTGCCTCGGGCAAAGATGTTGCTCGTCAAATTCCCAAGAAATACACTCGGAAAATCGCTGAATACACATGGGCCAAACATTATTATACTACTTGAGACTTGTATCCTGATATGAGTTCTCTTCACGCTAGCTACCAGAGTTGGATCCAAAGTACTTGACCGGTGAAGATAGAGAGAGCATCAACTACTTTCACCGGTGAGATTGTATAATTACTGTGATATGAGTTATCTTCACGCTATCCCACTATGACCAGCCGAGCATTTGCATAAAATATTACACAGTTGGATAATGGTTCTTTTTCCCTCTTGTTTATATTATGCCCCGACCAGATTTCTCCGATAATGATCAACGTGGATGTGGATGAGATAACTTAAAATCCATGAACCAGCATTTTGGTTCTTTCCATTGACAACGACCTGCATCACGTCAGCCAGCAACCTAGCTACGTCTCTGCAGTGGTACCAACTTTCCAAGACATGGCCTTCTTAACTACATTCATCTTTAGCCATCTTTGGCCATGTGCAGTATTTGTCTATCTTCGCTCACTAATTAATAAAACACTGTTAAAATTTGTGTCAAAGTACTAATTTATCTATCACTACTTTAGTTCTTACCACTAGATTTGCGATGACAAATGGAGTCATATAATATAAGCTCAACGGTCACATAGTCTCATTCGTGACTAATGCATATAAAATAGATACACCATTTTCCTTTAACATAAGAGGAGAATATTTGCATTGCTTACGTATGTAGTGATTGGATTGACCGGGGCCATCCCATCTATCCTCACTTATTTTCCTTGGCGCCATTACCAAAAATAAAATAAAATAAATTTCTTGCGATTGAAATGATACCTCTAAAAGGAAAACGCATCATGCCAGGACAAATTGGTAGTTTACATCTACAATTATGCCGCATCTATTAAACTACTAAAGGGGTACAATCATGTTTGTTTGACAGATTCGTTGTATTTGCCGCAAGAGTGCAGCAATAATTCATGCTCCTCTCAAAAAAGTTATTCCTACCGGCGCCATGGCCCAAGGCCCTGGCCGGAGAGTAGAGATCGGGCCTTGGCGGTTTGGAACACCGCGTTGGCCCATGGGCGAGTTTCATATGGTGTTCGGCGGTGGAGATGCAGATCGACACTGTCCATCTATGTGTCCCCTCCGGATGATACCGTCGGCTCTCACGCTCTACGGCAAAACCTTGAGCTAATATACATGCTATTTGTGTCCATCGTACCTACCTGTACATGGTATTTCTCAGCCACTGAAAATGTACTTTAAAGATTCAATTTATTATTACTTCATATATGGTTTGCCTCTGTTTTCAGCTCACGAGCAAGTGGTATATGGTATATGCTATCACTAGCTATATACTACCTCGGAAGCTTGTGGCAGAAACCTACGATCTAGGCGGTCGGACCTCTTCTCACATGTCTCTGAAATGGATATACTCACTCCGTATTAAAATATAAGATGCTTTTGTTTTTCCTAGACAAAACATATCTAGACATGTTTTAGTGTGTGGATTTATATGTATATTACACTAAATAAAATATGTCTAGGTATATTTTGTCTAGAAAAAATTAAAATATATTATATTTTGATACTGAGTGACCATATATTAGCCACGTTGAACGTTTTAGCATATGGGATGGATGGAGTATAAATAAGTGAAGCTTATTAGGTGAGAATGAGCCGGTAGCCCACCAAGCTTGACGAACCACGAAGCTGGTGTATTATGTGAATAGCAAGTCTCCAGTGCAATTGACAAGACGTGTGCCTAATGAGTTGTCGCCACGGTGCATGTGAAGACCAGATGCAACGTAACGACTTGGTCCGATCCACAGCTGCATTATTAATTCTACTTCCAGCTTACACTACTATACACTGTATTTTTTGTATTCTCTTCCAAATACAATACAAAAAATGGCCTGGAGAGATATGTACACGACTTAGGACATCTCCAATAATTGTAAGATAGTGGTTGGTAGATTTTGCCACATAGGATTTTTGATGATGTGGCATAAAATAAATAAGGTGAGAGAGTGAGGTTGTATGTAGATTAACCAACAACCCTTGCACAAACTCCGATGTAGAAGAGAGAGAGGTCTTGCACATTCTCTCACCTCCTATTGGTCAAACTACAAACAACCATTGAATTGGTTGTAAGATGTGTTGTTGGTTAATGACATGTCCAATTTTACCGACAAGTTAACGAACAAACTATTAAAAATGCCCTTAGTTCGTGCTCGCATGTTTTCAACACCACGGACCATTAATTAGTTAACTGGAAATATCCTGTCGGCGTGCGTACGCCCTAATTTGATAACGCGCGCCGAGCGCAAGCATGTGTGCACTTGCTTGCACATTCCCAACGCCCTTTCTTGCACAAAAATTAAGTCATAGGTGTAGAAATCAACGCGTAGCAACGCACGGCCACTTTTGCAATTTGGTACTCCCTCCGTCTCAAATTAATTATCTCAAAGTTGGATAATAAATATAACACTACTACATGTTTAGATACATCCGCTTTTATCCAACTTTAAGACGATTAGTATGAGATCGAGGGAGTACCACAAACTGGCCATTAATTTTTGTTTCACACCCAATTTTGATCTTGGATGCCCCCAACGAGATGTTAGCATAAAACTAACACATTACGGGAAAAATTCCGTAAAACTACCACTTTATGTTCTGATCGCACGAAACTACCACATTGCGTTTTCAATTTCGCAAAAACCACTGAACCTTCTCTGCTAGCAGACTGACATCGAGGCTGACAGGTGGGACCCATTCGCCAGGCTGAGGTGGCAGAAATTTGCTGAGCTGGACCCAAGCCCACTTGTCATAAAAAAGCGGGCCCAATGATCATAAAAAAACACAGCACACCTGCACAGAACATTCCATGTTCATATTTTGGTAATAGTAGGAATTGACCAAATTGAGAAAAAGGAAAAAAAATTTAGTGCGAAGGAAAAGGACTCCCCAATTGTGTCGCACCCGGACTTCTAAAGGATACTCGCCGTTCCGTTGAACAGTAGTAGATTGGATTACGGGGCTTACCGGCACCCGCGTCCTCTTACGAGTAGACCAACACACGTATGTGTGACAACCAACCCCTATCTGTTCAGCGTCGACGTAAACTATCCCATAGAAATCAGGATACTTCCATTGACGTACTTCAAAACATACACACATGGTACGTCAACGGCATTGGAACAAGTGATATCACAACAGATCTCTACGACACAAAAGATTGAAAGAAGTTGCAAATAGCTCTCATTAGAGCAGAGATAGCAAATACAATCATTCAGAGGACACATGTCCCAACAATTTATCATTACATCACAGCGGAAGCATTCAACATGTCTGAGTACAGACAAGAACCAAATAGGCCTAAGAGGCCGGAAACGAACAGACGGAGCCCATCCACGAAGTCTCGGATCCTGCCCGGGTTCGCTATCTACTCGTCAGCAGTCTCATCATACTCCACGTAGTAGCCACCATGGGGATCCTCGGAAACGTAGTCTGCGGAAACCACAGCCCCAAAGGGGTCAGTACATAAACGTACTGGCAAGCAAGACTCACAGTTCACCAAAGTGTAGCCCGTCAACACCAAGCACATATGCCTTGGGTGCAACGGAAGAAAGGGGATATAAAAGATGCTGCAACTGGCTGCTCTAACCAACTACAGAACATACTACAACTGCCGGCTACCAGAAAGGAGATAAGATAGCGTATCGTAACCAACTATAACTAACCACCAATCAAACCCATCCTGGACCTCGCCCCTTATCCAAAGAAGCAATCCGAGGATAACTCACACAGTTGAAATAATGATGGTTCAAATTATTGTGTCAATAAGCCTATTACTAGTCAAGTTGTTAATCATTGGGTGTAAGGTTGTTAATCATTAGGTTTAAGTTGTCCTGAGTACTTGTTAGCCAGTACTTTCACCAAGTAGTCCATAACCGCGGAAAACACGGCTTCTCGAGAAGATTTACCCTGCAGGGGTGCACCAATTTGGCCGTACACATAAGAATATCCCGCCAGACGGGAATCAAACCCACCAAGCGAGGTACTCAACACAACTCAACTCTTCATGCGGTTAGTGCGCTCATCATGGATCAGTAGACAAGACCCTTTTCCTATTAGGGTCGACACTAGCAGGCCTCAAAACCACACAGGGCCTCCTGCCTTTGCCTTATCATCAAATTATTTTTTAACAATAACATTAGCATGATTCATTGATTAACCTCGAGCCCCAGAACATTAAAAGGAATAGTAACAGAAAGTAACGGGTAACAGACTCGAGCAAAGCAACCCTAAGCATGCTAGTAAGACACGGGCAACAAGCAAAAGGTTATAGGTATGGAGGTGAGGCAATATCAGGGTTAAAGGATACATGTGATAGGTTCGTAACAGAAGCAACTATTCATAGGGCTAGCAGAATAGACAACGGAAAGTATCGGTAACCAATGTTGAAAGGAACACAGTGGTTCATGTGAGTGAATACTTGCCTGCAAACCCAGTAGCCTGGTACTGAGCTAACTCCTTAGAAGGGGTGTCGTAAGTATCGTCGGTCTCAACGTCGTCGTATATCCGAGAAGAAGCAAACAAACAACGCAGAGAACAAACAATCAATATCATGGCATAGTGCACAAACATGGGATGATGCATGACCATTTAATTGATGCATCAGAAGTAACCTACTTGACATGGTAACATAACATGATTAAATGGACCCACATGCAATTGGATTGCATATGGAAAGCCCATGAATTATGGTTGAATTAATTGTTCTACAACTAATCATCATGTGTAAGTGAATTAGCATGATGCATGGATGAGGAAAACAACAAAATAACAACAATAGAACCAAAAGGGAAATAAGGTTTACCAAGTTTGGAAATTCATTCATTAAGTTAGGAAATTTTGGTTACTTAAAGGTGTCACACAAGCATTTATTGTTTTCACCACTTTTAGTTGTTCAAAATAGATAACAAAGTTTATATTTGAAAATAAAACAAGATTTTAGTTGGAATACATGTTTCACTTGTTGAAAAAGGATTTCAAATAAATTATTTATGAATTAAACAAGTTTAAGCAAGAATTAAATGAATTTAATTCAAACATGAACTTATTTGAATTTTTATTTGTTCAAAACATTAAGTGAGATTCATATTTGAAACGTTTATACTTTTACGGTTTGAAAACATATTTTATATGTCCCAAAAGAATTTGATTTGATCAAGTTATGAATTTAGCAATATTAAATGATTTAAACAAGGTTTAAATTATTTAACAAATTTTAATTATTCAAAACATGAAACAAAATTTATATTTGAAAAGGTGGTTTAATTTTGCATGGAAAACATATTTTATTTGTTGAAATTGGATTTAAAATAAGCAAGTTATTATTTTGGTAATTTTAAATGCATTAAACAAGAAACAGTTGTTTTCAGCAATTTAAATTATTCAAAACAGCAAACAAAATTTATATTTGGAAAGTACATGAAAAGTTGATTGGAAAATATATTTAGTTTGTGGGATTTGGAATTTTTATGCCCAAGTTATCAATTTTGCAAAATTAAGTGATTTAAACAAGAATTCAAATGTTTCACCAATTTAAAATATTCAAAACAGTAAAAAAAAATTATTTTTGGGTAGAACATTTAATTTGGTACGGAAAACATATTAAAAATGTTGAATTTGGAGTTGGGATGAATTACTTATGCATTTTACAAGATTTGGTGCAAATCTGCCATTTTTTAGCTGCTAGGGACTTGGAAAAAAATATTGCAGGGGCTAGAAAAGAAACTGGCAAGGACCTAGTTGTGATTCTGCAGTTTGTTCTGGCTCTGGAAAAACAAAACAAAAAGATGGTTTAATTCGCAGGGGGTGGGGATCGAACCCACACCCTCCTGGCGCGCGCATAGGGCCTCTGCCACTGCGGTGGTGATTGATTTGTGATAGCTACGGGGAACGAGGGGGTATATGCTGTGGGTGCGGGACTTAACTGAATTTTGCACGCTAACTGAACCTTGCACGTTCGGTACCAGGATCGGAGGAGGGCTGCCGGCGGGCTGATGGCCGCTGGGCGACGCTCGCGTGGGGTGGCCGTGGGGGCGTGCTGTGCTTGTGCTGCGGGAGGAGGGACGAGGGGGAGAGGCGAGAGGAAGGGCTCACCTCGAGCCAGGCAGGAGGCGGTCGGGGCAGGTGTGGTCGATGCAGGGAAGGCCGGCGACGGGGAGTGGACGGCGGCGGCGCACTGAGCTCTCCCGG
Organism: Alopecurus myosuroides; assembly: GCA_028641055.1. NCBI lineage: Eukaryota > Viridiplantae > Streptophyta > Magnoliopsida > Poales > Poaceae > Alopecurus > Alopecurus myosuroides. Next base: position 366,844,563 of record CM054061.1, read on the forward strand.
CCCAAGCCGAGGGGGGAGAAGGGAGCCCGCGGTGGGGCGGCTCCATTCCCGCCCTCGCCGCGGATGGAGGGGGGCTCAACGTCGTCGATCGCCGGAGCCAAAAGGAGGAACTTTCGGGTGGAGATGGGTTCAGTTACAGACAGAGAAAAAAAAAGAGATGGAGGGGAGGTGGAAGGAAGATGGAGGCGGGAGAGGGAAGAAGGAGGGGAAGAAGGGTGCGGCTAGGGTTGGCAGTAGCTCTAGGGCATAGAGGTAGAGTTATAGGAGGGAGGGGGAGAAGGATGGCCGTTCCCCCATGCTCTCTGCTACGTGGATAGCTTGGATGGAGATCATACATGGAGGTAGACGACAGGGGGGAAAGGGTATTGGGCCTAGGGGAATTGGTGGGCTGGGCCCTCTGCTGCTCTCTCTCTCTCTTTGCTCTCATTTTTATTCTTTTTGTTCTATTTTTTTTGCAGGAATAGAAATAGGAAGAAAGGAAGGAGTTTTAGGGTTAGGATAAATTTGGAAAAAATTGGGTGAGTTTATTAAGTCAAAAGCAATCAATTGTCAACTTTGGGTTTTCAAAAGTTCAAATTTATTTTGCTGTTTGGTCATTGAGTGAATTTGGATGAATTTGGGATTAAATTGATTATTGCAAACAAAATTTTAAGTAGGGTTATCATGTACTTTTAATTGGAAGCATATGATTATAATTGTGTGTAATTTTCATAATTTCAAAAGTGGGTACTGTTTGTGAATGAGATTTGAATTTGAAAATACCAATTGAATTAAGTTTGGATTAATTAACTTATTAAAAGCCATAATTTAATGGTTTGAACCTTATGGTTTAATTGGAAACAAGTGATTGATTTGTTTTGCAATTTTCATAACTTTCAAAAGGGTTGTTGTTTTGGAAATTAATTGAATTTGAAAAGGGTTTGATATTAAATGAGTTTTTGATAGAAACAAAACAACAGTTTTTGGAATCACACTTTAATGGAAACAATTGATTGTCTTGATTTGAAATATCATTTTGGAAATTGTAACATCACAAGGATGAAACAAAAGGTTTGAATTTTGGTTTGAAATTCAAACAGAAAACAAAGGAAAACAAATGAAAACAGTTGGAAAATAAATGAAAACAGAGGAAAACAAAAAGGAAAACAAGCAAAACAATTGCAATGAACATGATGCCATGATGCAAAACATAAAATAACAGAGAGTAAACATTCTAAAGGCTATTTTTCATACTTGGGATGTTACAAATTGGGGGCTCCAATCTGAATTGGAGAGGGGGTAAGGGTGGAGACATCTGTGGCCTCCATAAACCGACCTAGCCCACAAGTCAGGTTCCCTTCTTCTCCGAACTATATATACCCAGCCCTCCTACAAGGAAAAACACACAATTTTAGTCAGCTCTGTTAGACTGTATTTATATACGTAGCCTGTATATATCTGTAACTCTGTATCTGTATGCAATATAAATAGAAACCGAACCCCACCCCGTTGGGTGTCGAGCGTTCCCCCAATCTCTAGGTTTTACATGGTATCAGAGTAGGTCACGACATGACCACGTCTTCCGCATCTCCTAGCGCCGCCGCCGCCGCCACCATGGCCGCCGCCGCTGCTGCTCCCACCGACTCCGCCGCCGCCTCGCTCACGGCCGCCGTGGTCTCCACGCCGACCGTCTCACCGTTCCTGTCTGGCCTCCTCGCCGGGAGTTCGTTCTCCGCGGACATGTATCGGCTGCGATCGGACAACACCCTCAACGTCGGCTTGTTTTACTCGACGTTCGCGCGAGCTTCGTCGGCCGCTTCATCGCCCTTCCTTGCACCGCCTGCTGCCGCCTACGCGCCGCCCTATGGGCCAGCGTACAGGCCACCTTTTGGTGTCTACTCGCCGTTTGCACCAGCTCCCTATGGTGCGTATGCGTCGCCGCCGGCGCACGCTCCGCCAATGGCGCCCACGCCGCTTGTGACGTCGCCGGGTTCCATGCAGAAGATGCTCCTGATGCACTCGGCCGCTGCTGTGACGCCCTCGGCCTCTGCCGCGACGCCCGCTGCCCTCTCGCTGTACGACCCTGCTGCGACGCCATCCACTCCTGCTGCTCCTGTATCTGCGGAGTACCGTGGGGATGCAGTTCCGGCGTCTCCATACTACTTCGCCCATCAACTGACGATCAAGTTGTCCGCAGACAGCTATCTCCTATGGCGTGCTCAAGTGCTCCCGCTGCTGCGGAGCCATCATCTTGAGGGCTTCGTGGATGGTTCTCTGCCATGCCCACCGGCGACAGTACACCTCATGTCGCCTTCTGGTGCTCCGGTCTTTGTTGTCAACCCGGCACATCGACAATGGGTCGCTCAAGATCAAGCAATTCTTAGCGCGCTTCAGACCTCTCTGGCCCCGGCTGTGGCCGGTCTGGCGGTGTTTGCTACCATGTCTCATGAGGTGTGGATCACGATCGAGTCCAGCTTCTCATCACAATCTATGGCGCGCTCTATGGCCATCCGTAGCCAACTTGGAGAGATCAAGAAACTATACTCATCTGTGACTACCTTTTTCAACAAGGTCAAGGAACTGGCTGATACCCTCTCTTCCATTGGGCAGCCCCTGCATGACGAGGAATTCACCTCGTTTATTCTTAAGGGTCTCGACGAAGAATATGACTCGCTTGTGGAGAACATCAATGGGCGTGACACTCCCATCGCGCCATGAGATCTCTACGCACGTCTCCTCAGTACGGAGCAGCGGTTCGCCGCTCGTCGCCCCGCTGGTCTCTGCACCGACACTTCGGCGAACGTCGCCCACCGTGGTGGGTCGCGTGCCCCACAGCAGCCTCGCTCCTCTGATGGTGTCCCTGCGCCTCGGTCATCGTCGCAGCCCCGCCCTACCACTACCACGAGCGGGCGTAGCCGTGGGTGGCAATGCACCGTGTGCGGTGCTAAGGCTCCTTGCCAACTATGTGGCATTGAGGGGCATCTTGCCTCTCGCTGCCATCGTCGCTTCAAGCAAGATTTCTTGGGCATTGGGAATGATGGTCGTGGCAACGACAAGCAGGTGGCGTTGGCGACACAGGGGTCTACGTCATCCTACCCTGTCGACCCAACTTGGTACATGGATACGGGCGCCACGGATCATCTCACACATGAGCTCTCAAAGCTCACCTCACGGGAGTCCTACATCGGTCCAGACCAGGTTCGCACCGCCGATGGGCCAGGTATGCACATCTCTCACGTTGGCTAGGCATCCCTTCTTACACACGGCTCTAAACCCATTCATCTAGTTCATGTCCTTCGTGTTCCATCGGTCACTCGCAATTTACTCTCTGTTAAGAAGCTCACTCTTGACAATGATGTGTTCGTTGAGTTTCACTCGTTTCATTTTTTTGTTAAGGATCGAACAACGCGAGACGTTCTTCTTAGAGGTCGGAGTCGCCATGGTCTATACTCCCTTGATGTGCCAGCCGCCTCTCATGTTTTCAGCGGGGTGCGTGTCTCCCCGTCGCAATGGCACTCTCGATTGGGTCATCCTGCCATTCCCATAGTTCGTCATGTTATTCGTCGTCATGATCTCCCTCTTGCGTCTTGTAATAAGGAGGTTACAGTTTGTAATGCCTGTCAGCAAGGCAAGAGTCATCAGTTACCGTTTTCTGTGTCCAATCATGTAGTCAAAAGTCCTCTTGAACTCATATATTCGGATGTGTGGGGCCATGCCCAAACCTCAGTCAGTGGTCACAATTACTATGTCAGTTTCATTGATGCCTATAGTCGTTTCACATGGCTTTACTTGCTTAAACGCAAATCTGATGTCTTTGATGTTTTCCTTCAATTTCAAGCACATGTTGAGCGCCTTCTCAAAGCTAAAATTGTTTATGTCAGTCTGATTGGGGGGGAGAATACCGTAATCTTAATTCTTTCTTTCAGACCCATGGGATTGCGCATCGTGTTGCTTGTCCACATACACATCAGCAGAACGGTGCTGCTGAACGCAAGCACCGCCATATTGTTGAAACTGGTTTAACTCTCCTAGCGCATGCTTCTGTTCCTTTTCGCTTTTGGAGTGATGCATTTACCACTGCCTGCTTCCTAATTAATCGACTTCCCACACGCCTCATTAATATGAAAACACCTGTTGAGCTTCTGTTTCATGAGCCACCTGACTACACCTTCCTCAAGGTGTTTGGGTGTGCATGTTGGCCACATCTCCGTCCGATAACACCCGCAAGCTCGAATTCCGCTCTAAAAAATGTGTGTTTCTTGGCTACAGCTCCATGCATAAAGGATACAAGTGTTTACATGTCCCGTCTAATCGTGTTTACATTTCACGAGATGTCGTGTTTGATGAGACCGTGTTTCCTTTTGCGTCCACTACTACTCCTGATACACATATATCTTCCATTACTTCCTCCGTTACCTCGCGTGGTCAATTTGAAGATGTTGCATATTCTCCTATTTTTTTGCCTAACCATGGTGCAGGTATTGGTCGTGGGGCCCGTCTTGAGCCGTTGGATCCTCCCGGTTCAGCTACTGGCACTGATGGTCCATGCATGGGGCATGCAGGGACGTCGATCGCATCGCCTCCTTCGTCGCCCCCAGCTGCACCGACTGATGGGCCTCCTTCACCAACCCCTGCTACACCGCGCGATGGGCCGTTGGTTCACCGGACCAGCCCACTCCAGGCGCACTCACCGCCGCCCTCGCATGCGTGTTCTGATGGGCCGTCGTCGCCCTCCTCACCTGCACCTGCTGCTGGTCCGTCCACGACACCGCCAGACCCAGCAGCTGGGCTGTCGCTCCCGGCGTCGCCTACCGCTACGTCGCCCAGGTCTGCTTGCCAGGAATCGGTACTTGCGAGTACACCTCCTGTGATTTCAGCGCCAGCATCTGAACGTGTTCCTATTCCTCATCGAACGCACACACGCAGCAAGAGTGGCATCGTCAAGCCACTAGATCGCAAGGATGGTACTGTTGCTTGGCTCGTGGCGTGTGTTACTCAAGCTGTTGATGATCCTACTGCTAAGCCTCGGCACTACTCTGCCGCTATGCAGATTCCTCACTGGCGCAATGCAATGGAGCAAGAATACCAGGCCCTTCTGAAAAATGAAACATGCACACTTGTTCCTCCAAAATCGGGTGCCAACATTATTGATTGCAAGTGGGTCTTTAAGGTGAAAAAGCATGCGGATGGTTACATTGAACGATACAAGGCACGTTTGGTCGCCAAAGGGTTCAAACAACGTTATGGCCTTGACTACGAAGATACTTTTAGTCCTGTTGTCAAGCCAACTACCATCCGTATTTTGCTCTCATTGGCCGTGACTCGTGGCTGGTCCCTTCGCCAATTGGATGTGCAGAATGCCTTTTTGCACGGGGTACTGGAAGAGGAAGTCTATATGCGTCAGCCTCCTGGCTTTACTGATTCAACACACCCTGATCATTTGTGTCTCCTTGTGAAAGGCGATATATGGCCTCAAGCAGGCTCCTCGTACGTGGCATGCACGTCTTGGGTCTGCACTTCGGGAACATGGCTTTGTTCCCTCTACAGAAGATACGTCATTGTTTCTGCTTCAGCGTCCAGAAGTTACCATGTATCTTCTCGTTTATGTGGATGACATCATTCTTATTAGCTCATCCGTTACTGCTGCTGACCGCTTGGTATCTTCTCTCAGTACAGCTTTTGTTGTGAAGGATTTAGGCAAACTGCATTTCTTCCTCGGCCTGGAGGTGACTCATGATGGTACTGGTCTATCTCTCACACAGAAGAAGTATTCTCAGGACTTGATACGGCGTGATGGTATGCTTCGGTGCTAACCCGCCACTACTCCTATGTCTTCCACGGATCAGCTTACGGCTACAACTGGTACGCTACTTTCTTCTGAGGATGCTACAGAGTATCGCAGTGTTGTTGGAGGCCTGCAGTACCTAACCCTGACCAGACCAGATATCTCTTATGCTGTGAACCGAGTCTGTTAGTATCTTCATTCACCTCGGGAGCCTCACTGGTCAGCTGTGAAGCGCATCTTGCGCTATATTCAGCATACGGAGTCCTATGGTCTTCGTCTCTGTTCTGCTTCTTCTGGCGTACTTTCGGCATTCTCAGATGCTGACTGGGCTGGGAATCATGATGACAGGCGATCCGCGGGGGCCTATGCAGTATTGTTTGGTCCAAACTTGATCGCCTGGAGTGCTCGTAAGCAAGCTACAGTGTCTCGGAGTAGTACGGAAGCTGAGTACAAGGCCGTTGCTAATGCCACAGCTGAACTCATCTGGGTGCAATCACTGCTGCGAGAGTTGCGTATTCCGCAAACTCAGACTCCTGTTCTTTGGTGTGATAATATTGGCGCGACATATTTGTCATCCAATCCGGTGTTCCATGCTCGAACAAAACACATCGAAGTTGACTACCACTTTGTGAGGGAACGTGTTGCACAGAAGCTACTCCAGATCAAGTTCATCTCTTCTTAAGATCAACTTGCTGACATCTTCACGAAGCTGCTGTCCTTACCATTGTTTCAAGGCTGTAGGCGCAATCTTAACGTGCTGGATGTCAGATGACACGGTTAAGATTGAGGGAGGGTGTTAGACTGTATTTATATACGTAGCCTGTATATATCCGTAACTCTGTATATGTATGCAATATAAATAGAAACCGAACCCCACCCTGCTGGGTGTCGAGTGTTCCCCAAATCTCTAGGTTTTACAAGCTCTATGCTGTCAATAAGGTTTTGAGGTGACGTCCTCTCCATGTAGATTAGATTTAAATTTGTCTCTATCTATCTCCCATGTGTTGGGGCCCTCTCCACTTTAATCTGCACATATAGTTCCTAGTTATGGACAGCGAAGCGCTGCTCTAAATTGACGAACGTGTGTGTGAGCTCTCAGAGGGGTAACACGTGGGACCCTCACTCTGTCGGGTCAAGATGGCTGGATACGGGAGTCAACGGTTCTGTTGAATTCTTAGCCTTGGAACTCTTGATTGGGCATTATCAACAAACATTCCGCATCTCCGTATAGGTAACGATAAGATCTATCTTCGCTCGTATCTTCATAGTAGATCATGTCTGTTGCATAAGACGGAAAATTTTAGTACATAGGTACAGTTACGATCTAGTGCACTAGTATGTGTCGGTATTGAATAAGTTTGTGCAAGTATATTAGAAAATTATCTAATATTCAGATTGTTTATGATTGCTTTCCAATAGGTTATATAATTTTGTTTTCAACGGAATAGTAAGATTTTTTACAAATTTCTGACAATCCTAATATGTTGTAGTTGTCCATGGCATATATCGTTTAGTCTAAAGAAGTGTTTTAGTAGTTTTGGGTCATGCTATAGTTGGACTTATTAATGGCATAATAGACGAGGCACGTGGATTGATCCACACAGAGGCTCATGGTTATGAATAAGTTTCGATTGAGACTATACATGTTTCCGTAATGTCGTATATCTATCACTCTGCAGATTTTTAGTCTAGTCACATGAACGGTCATTCTTGATGTTGTTCGTAGGTAACGATGGTTTACTCTTGAAGTTAAAACCACGTAAAAATTCAAACTCAAGCGTTAGATCCATGTAACTCGTTTTTGCAGAGCAAGTAATGGGTTGGTGCGCTTTGCTGCGCCCTAGATTATTACAACGATGATCAATACATGACATGCTGGTATGAATAAAGGATAGTGGCTCATACATGATCAGGTACAAATTTATAGCCATCTCATGCAAATATTGTACGTATTGGCATGGGCGGAACTGCATTATGGCTAGAGTGGCTCACGGCCCCGCAAGCCCAAAATATTTTACCGAAGCAACTCGTAATGTGTGGCTACTTTCATGTCATATGATGTGTTTTGGCCCCTGCTTAGTGACCACATGCTCTGTCTTTTCAACTTCGTTCCTGGCTCCGATGTTGGTCAAGCTCCACCACTGCATATTGGTGTAATAGTATAATACATATAGTATAATACAAAGTAACAACTATGGATTCAAGCTCGGGCAACTGGTGCGTGGAGACAGAGGAGCCGTGAGAGGAGGGATGGTCGAGACACGGGAGGAGACGACTGTTGTGGGTGGATTTCAGTCGAATTTTTTTCTACAATCACCATTGCGTATCTATATGTTGTTCCTCTATTCACAAGTTCTCACGAACTTATTAAAAAGGTGAGGCCAGATGCAGAGCTGATGTGTGTCGCTTTTGCTCGTGCTTGTAGTGAAGGAGGATGCACGATGAAGAAGCATAAGAGACTCACTGGCCGGATCTACGTACATGAGGCGTTGGTGGCCGCTCGCGTGACGAGAGCTATGACAGCCCTCGAGGAAAAATCCCTCCCGACCGTGGCGGCGGCGGTCACCGGAGGACAAGCGTGATGGCGACATGAAAATTCCAATTTGCAATTGGCGGGTGTGTTTCTTTTTTGTTTTACAACAACAACCTAAGTGTTTTATATTTGCAACACTTGCTGCTGATTTTTCTTCTTCTTTTGGACCCCTAAAACAGGACAACTATTAGAAATGCTCTAAATGGCATTGATTTGTTTACGGTACAAAAAAAGATGCACTTAAGTTTTACGTTCTAGTTGAACGGCAACATGCAAAGCGGGACCAATAAAAGTTCGACATGTGGTTCAACCATATAGCTCTATTTCTAGCATGACTAGATATTGGAGAGATGTTCTCATTCAAGTGTTGTATGAAATGTAATTCATCATATTTATTTTACATGTGAGTCAATATAAATCATGATGGTTGGAAACCATGTGATTGCTATCTTTGGTATGCCTGCGAGATTTTTATTAAGTATCTTAGAGATAGGAGAAAGACATGGAGATGATAATCATATGGTGTATACCTCGATGATGATCAATGGAGCATAGAAGGAGTTCTGAGCCAATAAGACGAAGAGTATTATACTACGTCACTTTTTGCCTCTCATGTTCAATCTTGTTCCCGTACTCTTTTTCTTGCACACTTTCTTGCATTACGAACACACTTTCTTGCACAAATCTCCTTTACACAAAGCAAGAGGTTGACCATGTATCAGAAGTGCACCCGGAGCATAGTCCCGCAGCCGGTGTCAGGCAGCAATGGCCGGATCCCCTTCTTCTCGGCGGTGTGTGACCGTCTCGACTACCACTACTTCCAGAGAAACGACGAGTACTTCGACTCGCGCATCCAGAAATACGGCTCCACTGTGGTCCGTCTTAGCGCGCCGCCAGGCCCCTTCGTGACGCGTGACTCACGCGTCATCGCCGCCTCGACTCCAAGATTTTCTTCGTGCTCTTAAACCTCCACAAGGTCGAGAAGGACAACATCCTAGGCACCTACAGGCGGAGGGCCCTCCGCCTCACCAGGGGCTTCCGCATCTGCACCAACCTCGACCGCTCTAGCCCCACCCACCACAAGGTCAAGCGCCTTCCCCTCTCCATCCTCGCCTCGTGCAAGGACGCCTTCGTCCCGGCCGTCCGCTCACAGTTCTCCGCCCTCTTCGGCTCCCTCGAGTCATAGCTCGTGCTCGGACCCAAGTCCAACTTCAACACCCTCTATGACGTAAGCACTTTTGAGTTCATCTGTGACGCATACTTCAGCGTGCTACCCTCCGCGTCCTGTGCCGTCAGCGCCACCGGCCCTAAGAAGACTGCCATGTGGCTCATCCTGCGGAGTCACCCGCTCATCATGCTTGGCCTCCCCATGGTCCTTGAGGAACTGCTCCTGCACACCGTTTCCCTGCCCGTATTCCTCACCCACGACGACTAACAAGGCGCTCTACGCCTTCTTCTCCGTTGCCCACGGATTCCCTCGACGCTGCCGAGCGTGACGGACTGCCGCCGGAGGAGGCCTGCCACAACCTTATCTTCGCCGCCGTGTTCAACAGCTACGACGGCCTCAAGTTGCTCTTCCCCGGGATCCTGGCGATCATTTCAAAGGCCGTTGAGACGTTCCACAGGAGCTTGGCGACTGAGATACGAGCCGCCGTGGCAGACGCCGGCGGGAAGGTGACCATGGTGGCGCTTGAATAGATGGAGCTCACCGAGGCGACCGTGTGGGAGGTGCTACGGCTAGACCCGCCCGTGAAGAGCCAGTTCGGACTCGCAAAGGCCGACATGAACATCGAGAGCCACGATGGGGCATTGTTCGCCGTCAAGAAGGGCGAGCTGTTGTTCGGGTACCAAACCTGTGCCACCAGGGACCCCGGGTGTATGGCCCCACGGCAAAGGAGTTTGTCGGTGATCGTTTCGTCGGGGACGAAGGGCGCAATCTGCTGCGGTACGTGTACTGGTCTAATGGGCCGGAGACAGAGAGCCCCGTACCATACAAAAAGCAGTGCCCCATGAAGGGGATATGCCCGAGAGGCAATAATAAAATGGTTATTATCTTATTCCTTGTTTATGATGAATGTTTATTTCTCATGGTAGAATTGTATTAACCGAAAACGTTGATACATGTGTGCTTAATAAACAAACAATGGTTCCTAGTAAATCCTCTCTTTTAACTAGCTCGTTGATTAATAGATGATCAAGGTTTCCTGATCATGAACATTGGATGTTATTAATAACGGGGTCATGTCATTAGACGAATGATATGATGAACATATACCCAAAGAGAATATAGCAATGCAATCAAGTCATTTAGTTTACATTGTTATATCAAACATACGAAGTAACTTATTCCTTAGACCATGAGATCATGTCAATCGCAGATACCGGAAGAGTGCTTTGATGGCATCAAATGTCACACCGTAACAGGGTGACTATAAAGGTGTCGTTAAGTATTCGGAAAGTATTAGTTGAGGATCATGGATCAAGAGTGGAATTTGTCCATCCAAATGACGGAGAGATATACTCTGGGCTCTCTCGGTGATATCACATCGAAACCGCTCGCAAGCACGTGATATGATCACAAGGATGTTATATCACGGGAACGAGAAAAGATTACTTGTCGGTAACGAGATTGAACAAGGTATGGTTGATACCAATGATCGAATATCGGACAAGTAAAATATCGTGAGACAAAGGGAATAGTTCACGGCGTTGTTGGTTCACACGATCACGAGAGTCATCGTTGAATATATAGGAGTCATCACGGATCTCCAGATCCCGCTGTTGATTATTGATCGGAGAGGAGTCTCGATCATGTCTATCTTAATCGCGAACCGTAGGGTGACACACTTAAGGTTCGATGACGCATTTTGAGAGGATACGGAATATCGGAGAAAAGTTTGGACAGCACCGAAATTATTTCGCGGAACATTGAACTAATCACCGAAATTGTTTCGGGTAATTTTGAAATAGTTCAAGGGGATTCTTATCAAATGTTTGTTCATATATTTAACAACTAACTGAAGGGGTTATATGTTAATGTTTGTTAATGGAATTAACAAATATTAAAGTAAAGAAATAAAATTGTTTTATTTATTTATTAAAGAAAACCCTTGGAATTTTGAATGGGAATTAATGGAAGAATGAGTTGGTTGAGTGCAGACTCCACTCACATGATGAGGGAGAGGTGGAGACACCCACAAATTCATGGCTGCCATCCCCTCCTATAAAAGGAGGGGTGGGAGGTCCCTCTCCCCCCCACACACAATTGTGTCATCTCTTCCTCCCTCCTCCCGCTGCTCCACCACTTGTTCATGCGCTTGGCGAAGCCCTGAACGAAGTTTTCTCCACCACACCACGCCGTCGTGCTGCTGGAGTTCCGAGGGATCCTCTACTTCCGCGCCCCGCTGGATCGAGGGAACGGAGGTCGTCATCAACCGTACGTGTGACCGATCACGGATGCACCGCCGGATTGCGGTGCTCATCTTCTCGCTATCGGGATTGGTGTGAGTACGACTACGCCAACAAAGAGATTTGATCTCGTAACGCTTTGTGTCTTCGAGGGTATGTGTTCTTCTTAACCCTCTATTTGCCCGTTGCACTTCGTCTCCTAGATTAGATCTTGGCCTTTCGGGTGTCTCTCGTGTAGGAAATTTTTTGTTTTCTATGCAACGACCCCTTAAGTGGTATCAGAGCCGGATCTATGCGTAGATGTTTTGTACGGGTAGAACACATATGAGTATGTGGACGTTGATGATCATGTTATTGCCTCCTTGTGTATTTTATTATCTTAGTGGCATAGTAGGATGAAGCTGCCCCAGACTAAGTTTACGTGTACTATGTACGCGAGAGTTGTCTCACTTGTGGCTAAGGGGGTGTCTGTTTCTCCTACTATAGTTAAGATCTAATCTACGAAGGGTTGTTAAAAATGTGTTTATCAACGTTGTGGTTGATGTTCGTAGGTATGAACGGTTCTATCATCGAAAACCCTAAGCCACGTAAAATATGCAAAAATAAATTAGAGGCGTCTAACTAGTTTTTGCTGGGCATGTGATGTGATATGGTCAATATTACAAATTTGATTATGAGATGATCTATTTTGTAAATTATTGATATACCAGAAGGTATCCATATGATTGTCTTCTTATTGATGGACAATCAAGTTTGGGGTGCCATGGTACTTGGTACCACGCCGGTGGAATGATGGAGATCATACCATGATACACATGATGGAGATCAAGTGCAAGGAGGACCATATCATATCACGTTATCCTTACATGTGATGTTTGTGATGTTAATCCTTTTATGCATCTTGTTTTGCTTAGATAGCGACGGTAGCATTATAAGATGATCCCTCTCACTTAATATCAAGATAATAATGTGTTCTTCCTTAATTATGCACCGTTAAGAAAGTTCGTAGTTTCGAGACACCACGTGATGATCGGGTGTGATAGACTCAACGTTCGCATACAACGGGTGTTTTCAAGCCAAGCATGTACAGACATGGCCTTGAAACACACGCAATACTACGGTTCCACTTGGCGAGCCTAGCATGTACAGACATGACCTCGGAACACGTAGCCGAAAGGTAAAGCATGAGTCATATGGATGATATGATGAACATGTCGATGTTCGCCTTTGAAACTACATCATCTCACGTGATGATCGGTTTTGGTGTAGTGAATTTGGTTCGTGTAATCACTAAAGGCGACTAAGGGGGATGTTGTTTTTTAGTGGGAGTTCATGGTTTAATTTTGAATTTACTTGCACTTATTTATCATGAACAACAAATCAAAGTGAATTTGCACAACTTATAGTAGTCATTGGCATCCACATAACTACCTTACACTTAGATTGTTAATTGACATATAACTGTTATGATCTGGTAAATACCATTTAAGATTGGTACCGTATTAGTGAAATTTAAAATTGAGTCCTATTGTAGATTTTTGGTATTTCCTACCTAGCTCCATATGGTTAATGATTGATTGATCTAGAGAGCAAATAATTCCTAGTTAGAATCCAGAGTCATGGTTGCTTCCGTATTACTTTATCTTCAAAACAATGTTTTGTTGATCAAGGTGATTTAGGAACTGAAAAGAGTTATTTTCGGAAACAATCAAGTGAAAGATATATTGATATCTAGAAACTTATTTGTGGCAACATGACTGAGTATAATTTAGCGTGACAATATTTGCTTATATTATCTGAATATATGCAATCATTGAAGACGCTGAGCGTTTGAATATTCCAAGAAGTTGGACGCTAAAAATTATCCTCTAAATTCAATCCTTCGAGCTATAGTAGCTTAATCATAAAATTTTATGATAGGATGGATTAAAAGTATGGGTAAAGTCGTTTACCTTACTTGGAGATTGCTAAGAGTGGAATCTAGAAGAATACTATTAATATGGTGATATTAGTAGAACAATCAAACTCAAAGTATGACTCAATGGGTGATAGTATATGACTAACACTACAAAGAAAATGAGCTAGTACGGCTAGCATTGTTTGATGTTGAATGATTCTTCTGTAAAGGAATGGGAATATTGGAAATAGAATTACAAATTGATATATGGCAGAAAAGAAGATAACTGGAAAAGTCCAGCTCAGGAGTATATGATTGATATACAAGTTATAGATGTATTACTAGTTAACAAAGTATTTTTTGGTATTTTGATACCACATTGGTTGGTATGAGTTTTCATACAAAGCAACGCAATGCAAGAAATACAAGGGCCTAAAAGGAACTAGTAATAGATGTGGAATCGATTATGACAAGAACATAAATAAAGTGTTATTGTGTTCATTGTCGTATCGAACCAAACAGTCAAGATTTATTTGAAGAACTTAATAAGTTGTTATTTTGTTCTAGTCTTTTGTGAGAACAAATGAGAGTGTTCAAACTATGACCATATTCCATAATTGATGGATATGTTAATATAAATCATGTTGGTAAAGTAAACATCTATAAGACTAAATGCTAAACGTTGCAAGACGTAGAAGAGTTTCACTTAAATTGTGACACCACCATTTTAGTTCATATCGGAAAGGAAAACATGAAGGAACTCCATATTGATGGACTTCCGGAGTCATTTTATTTTGAATAAATTGAACCTTGTGAGACCACTTCCAAAAGATGACTAGAATTCCGTTCTTAGGCCAAAGTAGAATGGACGACTAATTTAGTGGAGATTATACATATTGATGTATATAGTCCATTATGTGTAGTCATGTATGGTGAATTAATTTTCCTTCATAAAATTCTGTCGATGACTTGAGTAGATATGTGAGTATATCTATTTAAGGGGAACGGAGTTTGAAATTTTGAATTGGTTCAAAAGATTGTTAATATGAAGTTAAAATCAATGTAACAAGATAATCAAGTATTTATTTTTGGATCATAAAGGATAAAGTTTGAGTTACAAGTTTAGCAAAACATCTGAGAAGTTGCAGAATTGTTCTACAACTTATACTTCTCGAATACCCCACATTAGATTGGAGTATTCAAAAGACAAAATCAAACCTTGTTTGACATGGTAAGATTAATAAAATTGCCATTATAATTTTGTAGTTTATACATTAAGGACAACCGCTTGTACACTGAAAAGAGCACCATCATGATCCGTTGAAATTGACAACATATAAGATATGGTCTGGGTAGTGACCCGAGTTGTCATTTTTCTTAAGTTTTAGTATGCATAGCATGTGTAAAATGTTTACAACCAAAATAGGATAAATATATGTTTATAAGGTTATTCCAAATAAAACATCGGGTATTTCTCCTATCACCGAACCAAAAGACAAATGTTGTTTGTCAGAAAGGGTTGATTTCTCGAGAAAGTAGTTCTTACGAAACAAGTGAGTTGGAGCACAGTACAAAATCAACGAGATTAGAGAATTTTCGTTATCATGTCAAGAGTAGCGCAGCACTGGAAGTTGTTCCGGGGTTTACTATTTTGACTAAGTAGAAGACACTACAAATGTTGTAGATACTTCAAATGAGTTTGCGAACTGTACCAGAAAAGTCCAAAAACTTTGTACTTAGAACAACTTGTGGTTTAAGTGTAAAGTGTTGTTTTGACAACAAAAGGATCTGGACCTTATAAAGGAAGAAAATGATGGGACCTGACTTCGTAAAATTGACTATGAGTCATTATATCCGCCATAGTATCCTTGTATGAATATCAAGTATGTGACTTGGTAGATCTTTCGATAGGCATGATGCCTAACGATAGCAAAATGGTCTATATAGCGACAAAGACATGGATTTTACATCTTTTGAAAGTTGTACTTATCGAAAAGTTGTTTTCGACGAAGTTCAAAGAGTTTACTACTACAAGATTTTGATCTTCCGTAGTGATGCTTTAGTCTTTGCGGATAGTTCTAGCAAAAAGTTACATATTATGATATGGCAATTGAATAACAAAACCAACTCTCCTCTCGAGGAAGTTTGATCAAGGATGTGTACTTGACACAGTCTGAGAGTTTTGTAAAATTCAAAAGGTTGCTAGAAAGGTATGCACACTTCAATGGTTGAAGTGAGCATAGCGAAGTTGAAATCTTTAGCTTAATGAAGTTATCAAAAGAGTTTGATTCCATCATGAATGATAAAGATGCTTGTAGAGTTACAAGAAATTAAGTGGGAGCACTATGACATATTTCCAATACTTTATGTAGATGACATATGGTTGATTGGAAAATATGTATTTTAAATTAACACGGTTAAGATTTTCGATTTCATACTGATGAAAGGCTTAGAAGATATTGGGCATCGATATCTATAAAAGATGGATTGACGCACCTCATATGATTGAAGCCAAATTACATAGATGAAATATTGAAGTAAGTCAATATCAAAATGACAAGAAGGATTTCTTGTCACATGGACAATAATTGAGCAAGATTCATGTGTTTTGACACATGATGAGCATCATTGAAATTGAGATTTCTAAATCATGTTTCCATGCTATGTACACAACCAGATGAGTCCTATGCTATAAAATGTTATAGCAGGATAATTCATATGATGATTAGACAACAGTGGGAGAGATCCTTGTGTCATTTTAGAAATGCTAAGGATATGTTTTCCTATATAGTAATGACAAAATATTAGTTGTAATATGTTACACTAATAGTCTTGTCATTTATTCAAGTAATTTTATCTCAATTAAAATACGTGATGAAGGGTAGCACAATAGGCTGGAAGAAAGTTCCATGCTGGATTTGAAAGAGTTTCAAAATTAAAATATTGTGACAGATACTACAACAAAGGCTAAAGTATATCGTTGTGTTGACAATTGATAATAAGCGTATTTTGTGTCAAGGAGTTCTTTATTGAACTTGGTGAAATTCCAAGAATGCTGACACTATGAAGCTACATTTTCACAATGTTAGTAACATCAGTTTAAGCTGAGGAATTAAGGTATCACCGGAACTTGGTGAATTTCCAAGATTGCTAAACACTATGAAGCTACATTTTCACAATGTTAGTGACAATGGTTTAAGCCGAGGAATTAAGGTTTCACCGATTGACCATATATATGCAAAGCCATCTCATTAGAAAATGAGTGGTGCGTGTAGACGCAAAGAACATACAAATACAATAGGACCTGAACAGTTCAGATCTTTTTGATGAAGTTTACCACATGCAAAACATTGTAATAACATTGGTACGCCATATGTGTTAAGTGCTTACAGACTAGATTATTGACTCTAGTGCAAGTGGGAGACTGAAGGGGATATGCCCGAGAGGCAATAATAAAATGGTTATTATCTTATTCCTTATTTATGATGAATGTTTATTTCTCATGCTAGAATTGTATTAACCGGAAACGTTGATACATGTGTGCTTAATTAACAAACAATGGTTCCTAGCAAAGGCTCTCTTTTAACTAGCTCGTTGATTAATAGATGATCAAGGTTTCCTGATCATGAACATTGGATGTTATTAATAATGGGCTCATGTCATTAGAAGAATGATGTGATGAACATATACCCAAATAGAATATAGCAATGCGATCAAGTCATTTAGTTTACATTGTTATATCAAACATACGAAGTAACTTATTCCTTAGACCATGAGATCATGTCAATCGCTGATACCGGAAGAGTGCTTTGATGGCATCAGACGTCACACCGTAACAGGGTGAGTATAAAGGTGTCGTTAGGTATTCGGAAAGTATTAGTTGAGAATCATGGATCAAGAGTTGAATTTGTCCATCCAAATGACGGAGAGATATACTCTGGGCCCTCTTGGTGATATCACATCGAAACCGCTTGCAAGCACGTGATATGATCACAAGGATGTTATATCACGGGAACGAGAAAATATTACTTGTCGGTAACGAGATTGAACAAGGTATGGTTGATACCAATGATCGAATCTCGGACAAGTAAAATATCGCGAGACAAAGGGAATAGTTCACGGCGTTGTCGGTTCACACGATCACGAGAGTCATCGTTGAATATATAGGAGTCATCACGGATCTCCAGATCCCGCTGTTGATTATTGATCGGAGAGTAGTCTCGATCATGTCTATCTTATTCGCGAACCGTAGGTTGACACACTTAAGGTTCGATGATACATTATGAGAGGATACGGAATATCGGAGGAAAGTTTGGACAACACCGAAATTATTTCGCGGAATATTGATCTAATCACTGAAATTGTTTCAGGTAATTTTGAAATAGTTCAAGGGGATTCTTATCAAATGTTTGTTAATAGATTTAACAACTAACTCAAGGGGTTATATGTTAATGTTTGTTAATGGAATTAACAAATATTAAAATAAAGAAATAAAATTGTTTTATTTATTTATTAAAGAAAACCCTTTGGATTTTGAGTGGGAATTAATGGAAGAATGAGTGGGTTGATTCGAGACTCCACTCACATGATGAGGGAGAGGTGGAGACACCCACAAATTCGTGGCTGCCATCCCCTCCTATAAAAGGAGGGGTGGGAGGTCCCTCTCCCGCACACACACACTTGTGTCATCTCTTCCTCCCTCCTCCCGCTGCTCCACCACTTGTTCATGCGCTTGGCGAAGCCCTGAACGAAGTTTTCTCCACCACACCACGCCGTCGTGCTGCTGGAGTTCCGAGGGATCCTCTACTTCCGCGCCCCGCTGGATCGAGGGAACGGAGGTCGTCATCAACCGTACGTGTGACCGATCACGGATGCACCGCCGGATTGCGGTGCTCATATGCTCGCTATCGGGATTGGTGTGAGTACGACTACGCCAACAACGAGATTTGATCTCGTAACCCTTTGTGTCTTCGAGAGTATGTGTTCTTCTTAACCCTCTATTTGCCCGTTGCACTTCGTCTCCTAGATTAGATCTTGGCCTTTCGGGTGTCTCTCGCGTAGGAATTTTTTTGTTTTCTATGCAACGACCACTTCACCCCGGAAGGAACCTCGCCGGGCTCGCCGGGAGGCTCTTGCTCGTCGAGTTGTTCCTTCGCTACGACACCTTCACTGCCGACATCGGTAAGCTCGGTTTCGTTGCCAAGGTTGAATTCACCGGGGTCACCAGGGCTACCTCCGGCCCCGGGAAACCTGCATCCGTCCATCATCACCACTGGTATCACCCATATGATTTATTTGGCTTTGCATGCATGCATGCATATATATCGTTCACTTGAATATTGTCTAGAATAATAAGATGTACTATTTTCTAATTTTTATGTGCATCTCATGATGTCCATTGAATGCATATCTTTTTTCTTTTGAGATGACGGATCTTGGTTCGACAAAGTATAAAGGCCAATAGACCATATACGATTTTTTTATGTCTATTGAAACGAAAGCGACGAATTTGGCAACAATAGCTACGGGCCGACACGATCATTTTTAGCGCTTACTCGCACTAAACAAGTCACGAGGCAATCTCAAAGGTATATATTTCACCGTGATAGTTCCAAACTATGAATTGCTCCTCTAAATAATAGAGAGATACATTCAGAATGCACTCGGTGTGATAGTATCTGTTAACAAGTCCACGCTGACAAAGTCATGATAAAAGTCATGGGGATATTTATAACACGGGAAGAAGTAAAGAAATCATAGCGAAATTTTATGAATAATGTGCCATTGTGATTAAAGAGTTCAATCATAGTCATGTCATTTGTCCCGCCTCAAGGTATTGATTTGTTTCGTGAAATAATAGGAACATCCTTGATAACCAACAAGTTCAACTAATTTTCTTCGTATAACATGTTGAGTCAATATGGACGTCCATGGTCTTGATATTGATTAGAAAAAGCGATTACCGATCATTTATACTTGTTATCAAAGCTGTAAGTGTCATACACTTAACTCGTCAAAGCCAGTTGTTCACATTGGATGGTTCAGAGAAGACAACGTGTATCATCCGGATACTTCCATTGTGTAGAATTACATTTAGAGAGATTATACGAGCGGGTATGAGATGCCCCAGGATGTTAGAAAGTGTTTCTAGTATCAGTGCATAGATTCGATGATTTTATCTATAGGGCATATGAGGTTAGAGAAGAGTTTCGGAGAACATCCGAGAAAGGGGAGTGTCGGAGGGGAAGAAATGCTACAGGGCTGCACCCCAACATTGGGTGGATTCCAAGCGGGCCCAAGGACCATAAAAAAGCACATCACCTTCCCAGAACGTTCCATGTTCATATTTTGGTAATAGTAGGAATTGACAAAATTGAGAAAAAGGAAAAAAGAAAAGTTTTTACTGGGTTGGAAAAGGACTCCCCAATTGGGGGCTCCAATCTGAATTGGAGAGGGGGTAAGGGTGGAGACATCGGTGGCCTCCCTAAACCGACCTAGCCCACAAGTCAGGTTCCCTTCTTCTCCCCACTATATATACTCAACCATCCCACAAGGAAAAACACACAATTTTAGTTAGCTCTATGCTCTTAATAGGGTTTTTAGGTGACGTCCTCCATGAAGATTAGATTTAAATTTTTCTCTGTCTATCTCCCATGTGTTGGGGCCCTCTCGACCTTAATTTGCACATATAGTTCCTACTTATGGACAGCGAAGCGCTACAGTACATTGATGAACATGTGTGTGAACATTCTGCATCTCCGTATAGGTAACAATAAAATCTATCTTCGCTTGTACCTTCATAGTACGTAGATCATGTGTGTTGCATAAGACTGAAAATTTTAGTACACAGGTACAGTTACGATCTAGAGCACTGGTACGTGCCGGCATTGAATAAGTTTGTGCAACTATATTAGAAAATTATCTAATATTCTGATTGTTTGCGATTGCTTTCAAATAGGTTATATCATTTTGTTTTCAACGTAATAGTGAGATTTTCTACAAATTTCTGACAATCCTAATACGTTGTAGTTGTCCATGGCATATCTCGTTTAGTCTAAAGAAGTGCTTTAGTAGTTTTGGGTCATGCTATAGTTGGACTTATTAATGGCATAATAGATGGGGCACGAGGATTGATCCACACAGGGGCTCATGGTTATGTATATGTTTAGACTGAGACTATACATGTTTTCGTAATGTCGTCTCTCTATCACACCGCAAATTTTTAGTCTACTAAAATGAATAGTCATTCTTGATGTTGTTTGTAGGTAACGACGGTTTACTCTATATAAGTTAAAACCACGTAAAAATTCAAACTCAACCGTTAGATCCGCGTAACTCGTTTTTGCAGAGCAAGTAATGTGATGTAGTATAATATGTTCTCGTTCAAGTATTGTATGAAATGTAATCCATCATATTTAGTTAACCTGCGAGTCAATAGAAATCATAATGGTTGGAAACCATGTGATTGCTATCTTTGGCATGCGTGCCAGATTTTTATTAAGTATTTTAGAGATGGGAAAAGGACATGGAGATGGTGATCATATGTCGTAGACCTCGACGATGATCAATGGCCCACAGAAGGAGTTCTGATCCAATAAGACAAAGAGTATTATTCTACGTTACTTGTTTGCTATGATGGTTAATCCTTTTCCCGTACTCTTTTTCTTGCACACTTTCTTACATTACCAATACACTTTCTTACACAAATCTCTTTTAGACAATTCAAGAGGTTGACCATGTATCAGAAATGCACCGAGAGCATCATCCCGCAGCCGGTGCCGGGAAGCTACGGCTGGATCCCCTTCTTATCGGTGGTGCATGACCGTCTCAACTACCACTACTTCCAGAGAAACAACGAGTACTTCGACTCACGCATCCAGAAATACGGCTCCACGGTGGTCCTCCGTAACGCACCGCGAGGCCGCTTCGTGGCGCGCGACTCACGTGTCATTGCCTTCCTCGACTCCAAGATTTTATGCATGCTCTTAAAGCTCAACAAGGTCAAGAAGGACAACATCCTAGGCACCTACAGGCCCCCCGCCTCACGGGTGGCTTCCGCGTCTGCGCCAACCTCTACCATTCCAGCCCCACCCACCACAAGGTCAAGCGCATCCCCCTCTCCATCCTCTCCTTGCGAAAGGACTCCTTCGTCTCGAACGTCCGCTCCCAATTCTCCGCCCTCGAGTCATAGCACGTGCTCGCACCCAAGTCCAACTTCAACACCCTCTGCGACGTCACCACTCTCGAGTTTATCTGCGATGCATACTTCGGCGTGCTCCCCTCCGCGTCATCCGCCCTCAGCGCCACCGGTCCCAAGAAGCCCGCCAAGTGGCTCATCCTACAGAGCCACCCGCTCATCACGCTTGCCCCCCCATGGTCCTCGAGGAGATTCTCTTGCATACCGTGCCCATGCCCGCAGTTCTCGCCCACGACAACGACAAGGCTCTGTACGCCTTCTTATCGATCGCCCCTCGGATTCCCTCGACGCCGTTGAGTGTGACGGGCTGCCGCGGGAGGAGGCCTGCCACAACCTTATCTTTGACGCCGTGTTCAACAGCTACGGCGGCCTCAAGTTGCTCTTCCCCGGGATCCGGGCTGTCATCTGCAAGTCCGGTGAGACGCTCCACCGAAGGCTGGCGACCAAGATATAAGCTGCTGCGGAAGACGCCGCCGGGAAGGTGACCATGGCGGCGCTTGGGAGATGGAGCTCACCAAGTCGACTGTGTGGGATGTTCTGCGACTGGACCCGCCCGTGAAGAGCTAGTTCGTAAGCGCAATTGCCGACATGAACGTCGAGAGCAACGATGGGGCATTGTTCACCGTCAAGAAGGGAGAGCTAGAGCTGTTGTTTTGGTACCAGCCTTGTGCCACCAGGGACCCTCGGGTGTTTGTCCCAACAGCAAAGGAGTTTGTCGGTGACCGTTTCGTAGGTGACGAAGGGCGCAATCTGCTGTAGTACGTGTGCTGGTCCAATGGGCGGGAGACAGAGAGCCTGGTACCCGACAACAAGCAGTGCCCCGGAAAGAACCTCGTTGTGCTCGCCGGGAGGCTCCTGCTTGTCGAGTTGTTCCCCCGCTATGACACATTCACCGCAAACATCGGTAAGCTCGGCTTTGGCGCCAAGGTTGAATTCACGGTATCACCAGGGCCACCTCCGGCCCTGGGACTGCTTAAAACCTGCATCCGTCGATCACCCATATGATTATTTGGCTTTGCATGAAATATTGTCCGGAATAATAAGATGTATTTTTCATATTTTTTATGTGCGGTCCTATGGAATTCCTTGGAACGGATTATCGTTTTTCGTAAGATGATGCCTCTCGGTTCGGGGAAGAATAAAATGATGTTTCAGTAGCCGATATCCGACGTTTTTTATTTGTATTGCTATAGAGTCTACGTCCCATGTGTTGGGGCCCTCTCGGCCTCAATCTGCACATATACTTCCTAGTTATGGACAACGAAGTGTTGCAGTACATTGACGAACATATGTGTGAGCTCTCAGAGGGGTAACACGTGGGAACCTCACTCTGTCGGATCAAGATCGCTAGATACAGGGAGATGTTAACGGTTCCGTTGCCAGTCTTAGCCTTGAAACTCTTCATTAGGCATTATCAACAAACATTCTGCATCTCCGTACATGTAACGATAAGATCTATCTTCGCTCGTACCTTCATAGTAGATCGTCGGAAAATTTTAGTACATAGGTACAGTTATGATTTAGAGCACTGGTATGTGCGGGCATTGAATAACTTTGTGCAACTATATTAGAAAATTATATAATATTCAGATTGTTTATGATTGCTTTCCAATAGGTTATATCGTTTTGTTTTCAACGGACTAGTGAGACTTTCTACAAATTTCTGACAATCCTAATATGTTGTAGTTTCCCTTGGCATATCTCGTTTAGTCTGGAGAAGTGTTTTAGTAGTTTTGAGTCATGCTATAGTTCGACTTATTAATGGCATAATAGACGGGGCATGTGGATTGATCCACACAGTGGTTCACGGTTATGAATAAGTTTTGATTGAGACTATACATGTTTTCGTAATGTCTTCTCTCTATCACCCCGCAAATTTTTAGTCTAGTAACATGAACAGTCATTCTTGATGTTGTTCGTAGGTAACGACGGTTTACTCTATAGAAGTTAAAACCCCGTAAAAATTCAAACTCAAGCGTTAGATCCGTGTAACTCGTTTTTGCAAAGCAAGTAATGTGATGTAGTATAATATGTTCTCATTCAAGTGTTGTACGAAATGTGATCCATCATATTTATTTGACACGTGAGTCAGTATAAATCATGATGGTTGGAAACCATGTGATTGCTATCTTTGGCATGTGTGCCAGATTTTTATTAAGTATCATAGAGATAGGAGAAGGACTTGGAGATGGTGATCATATGGCCTAGACCTCGACGATGATCAATGGAGCATAGAAGGAGCATTGAGCCAATAAGACGAACAGATGGTACTGTTCCATACAAAAAGAACTATGTCTTGTTCACATCAACAGAGAACCTAACCATTTTGAAAAAGATCTTATGGATGATAATTGGAATAATGCAATACAATATGAGTATGATGCTCTTCTTACTAACAACATTTGTCATCTTGTACCTCCTAGTTCCAACAAAAATAGCATTGATTGTAAATGGGTCTACAAAATCAATAAGCATGAAGAAGGTTCTATTGACAGGTACAAGGCTCGTTTGGTTGCCAAATTATTCGAGCAAAGGTATGGTATTGATTATTGATGTCTACGCACGCTTCTATTCTTGTAGCCAGTGTTGGGCCTCCAAGTGCAGAGGTTTGTAGAACAGCAACAAGTTTCCCTTAAATGGATCACCCAAGGTTTATCGAACTCAGGGGGGTAGAGGTCAAAGATATCGCTCTCAAGCAACCCTGCAATTAAGATACAAGAAGTCTCTTGTGTCCCCAACACACCCAATATACTTGTCAGGTACGTAGGTGCACTAGTTCGGCGAAGAGATAGTGAAATGCAAGTAATATGGATGGTTATAAGTAATAATAGCAATCTGAAATAAATATAGCAGCAATCAAACATGTAGCAGAACAGGCGAAAAACGGTGTTTCAATGCTTGGAAACAAGGCCTAGGGATCCTACTTTCACTAGTGGACACTCTCAACAATAATCACATAATTGAATTACTAAATATCTTCTGTTCACTATGCTACTCTTAACCCTCTCCGGTTGGATAACGAACACTAATCATTGCGTAGGGATGCAAAATGCATTCCTTAAAGTAAGCATTCCCATGTCTAGTTAGCCCCATACTTCCAACTTAAGCGCCCTAGAAGGTACTAGACAAACACCACAATTCATAGAGGAGACACACACGATGTGCACACTGTCACCTTTACACCGCGGGAAAAGGTGACTCCAAAGTTCATATTAATAAAACACTTGAGTAGCACAATAGATGACGAGTAACATCTACTTATTCAACTAGATTACAAAGCTCACGATCACATATAGATCACACCATGGGAGAGAGAGAGATGAACCACATAGATACAAATAGAGCCCTCAGCCTCGGGGAGAACTACTCCTTCCTCATCATAGGAGACAACAACAGAGATGTAGATGAAGGTGCAGTCGATGGAGATGGCTTCCAGGGGCACTTCCCCGTCCCGGCAGGGTGCCAGAACAGAGATCTATCCCTCGAAACTTGGGTTGATGATGACGGCGGCTACGAAAGGTTTCGTGGAATTTCGCCGATTCTTTTAGGGTTTTCGGGAGGAAGGCCTTAAATAGGCGGAGAGCAACGCCGGGAGATCACCAGGGGGCCCTCACCACCCCCAGGCGCGCCCTAGGGTGGACCCGCGCCTGGGCATGGTGAGGTCCACCCGGTGACCGTCTTCGACTGTTCTTCGGACTTCCGGAAGCTTCGGATAAAAATAGGTACTTTGGCTTTCGTGGCTTCCAATTCCGAGAATATTTCCAGAAAAACTTTTCTGAAACTAAAAACAGCAGAAAATAGGGAACTAGC
This sequence comes from Alopecurus myosuroides, assembly GCA_028641055.1. NCBI lineage: Eukaryota > Viridiplantae > Streptophyta > Magnoliopsida > Poales > Poaceae > Alopecurus > Alopecurus myosuroides. The sequence goes on from CM054061.1 coordinate 366,870,172, forward strand.
ACTGGCATCTTGTTAATAGGTTAGTCCCAGAAAACGTAAGAAAATGTAGGAAAACATACGGAAAACATGTAGCAATTGGCATAATATCAACATGGAACATCAGAAATTATAGATACGTTGGAGACGTATCAAGCATGCCCAAGCTTAGTTCCTACTCGTCCTCGAGTAGGTAAACGATAAAAACACATAATTTATGAGGTAACATGCTACCAACATGAACTTGATCATCAATAATGTAAAAGCATATGAAAGCTGAGATCATAGAACTTCAACGCAAACATGATAAATAGAACTTTAATAATAAAGCATAGCAATAACATTGCATCATGAGAGGACACCTTCATAGTTCATGAGAATATGATGAATAACATAGCAATAACAATGCAATAACATAGCAATAACTTTAATAATATGATGAATAACAATGCAAAGAAAGATATATGTTTGTTTCAAGTATAAAGAAAACATGGCAAAGTGATATTTTGCAAGTCCTTAAGAGTGGGACAAAACATAAATGCTAGGACACCTTCATAGTTCATGAGAACGATTAGAACAAATAGTTAGAGAACAAGCAATAACACATCATGAATCAATTAATAATATTTCTGGGACAAATGCACATAAAACTCAGAATGGAAAATATGCGCTCTTAACTGTGCATAAAGTTAGAAGATGGAGACTCAACATAAAAGTAAAAGAAAGCCCCTTCGCAGAGGGAAGCATGGATAACTCATGTGCTAGAGGTATAAAATGTTTGACACTCCTTCTATCCATCTTACACAAACCATGGCTAACGGAATCCTCTGGTGCCTGCCAACAATCACGTACCGTGGAGGAGTGTCTATATTTTGGGAGGTGTATGCTAATATCAACAAATGGTAAATAGAAAATACAGTACGTCACAAGACAACTATATTTCACAAGAGTGGCTCCCATGTGAAGTACACAACTGGTGTAGAAGTTCAACCCTTTTTCTCTTTTGTTTACACAATTAGGCTTTGACTGATAAATCAGGGGCAAAAATAGTGAAGATATTTTGTGTGTATAAATTTGGGGCTGGGCATCCCGCGGCCAGTTCTTCTATCAATTGGATAAGAGGATGAAGCCACTAGTCCAGGGTGTGAAACCAATCAACAAGTGACAAAAAGATTCTCTATTTACGTCCTCATGAGCAAAAACAGGAACACAAAGCAGGAATAATTTTGAAGGTTTTATAGGTAACACATGAGCAATTTACTTGGAGTGGCAGTTAAATACCACATGTAGCTAGGTATGGTGAACACAATGGGAAAACTTTGGTTTTAGGGAGTTGGATGCACGAGTAGAATTCCATACTCAGTACAGATGGAGGCTAGCAAAAGACTGGGAGCGACAAATCAAGAGAGCATGAGAGCCATAATCCTGCGTAGTGACATAAACATCGTTAATCAAAGCATAAGTGGTACCACAATTTCTAAAACTAAATGATCATAGAGGCTATTAGTGACAGGCTCATAGTCATAAACATGGTGTTAGCATGCGCCAAGTCAACCAAATAAAAACGGTACAAATGGGTGTGTAGTACCGGTTCGAACGGGGAGGGCGCTGGGCATGGCTAATACCGGTTTGAACCACATCGTTGGTACCGGTTGGTGGCTATAACCGGTACAAAGGGGTGTGGCAACCATTCGCCTGGTGCGGGCACCTTTGGTACCGGTTGGTGGCAAACACCAGTACCAAAGGGGTGTGGTAGGGGTACTGTGGAGACCTTTCGCCTGGCGCTAGGCACCTTTGGTACCGGTTGGTGCCTAAAAACCAGGACCAAACGGTCGAACGGTTTGCCTCTGCGCGTATGAAGTCTTGAACTGCGCGTAGTGCATATGCCACTTCTTTGTTTTCTATGTTTTGGTACAGTTGCATCTCCTCCTCTCTTCTCCCTCTCCCTTGCTTCATCCTCTAATCCACAATGGAACCCATCACTCGCATTGAGGATGTTCGCGCACATGGCATGAACGTGCTTACTGTCATCTACACCAACGCGAGCGCCAACATGTCGGGTTATCTTGCCACGTTCCATGGATTGGTTCAAAGCGCCAAGGAACAAGATAAGTTCGTAGGGCTCGATCTTGAGTTCACGCGCGATCAAAATGATGTTGTCGTCATCAAACTATGCTTCAAAACGAATGTCTTGGTCTTCCAATGGGCAATGCACGTTTTAATTGATCTATCCATATGTTTATGATGAAAATTGCATAGGATAGCAGCGTGCCCGATCCCCATTTGAATCATATATGTGCGTGATATATAGTTAATTTAGTAGTGAATTAATTTTCCTTGGCAAAATCCATGATAGAAGACATAGTTAGTTTAGTACATATTGACAAATTGCATAGGATAGAAAATTGTTTCCCTTTTGAATTCTATATGAAAATCAATACTATTTAGTAGTGAAATAATTTTCCTTGTTACAAATTGGCAAATCCATGAAGGATGCAGATCAACAGATGCATTGAACAGCTGTCTTGTATGCAGATCAACAGGCATAGGCAATCCAACCCAAGGCTTTGAGCTAACCATCCACCACTGCCAAAGCCAACGTATACGAAGCGCATTTCCATGGAACTGCAGATTATGGATCCCCAGCCTCCCAAATTGCCTAGGCGAGCACACTTGGGTCCAGTTAGCCAGACATTTTCCTCTCGTGGCCTTGTCGGTGCCAGCCCAGAGGTAACCACGAATAATCTTCTCTAATTTGCGGATCAGCTATTTGGGATAAATGAGAGCAATCATCTGAAATATATGCAAGGCTGCAAGAACTGCTTTGACAAGAGTGAGGCGACCCCCAGATGAAGCGGTCATCTTCCAACCAGCCACCTTGCCAATGAAAATGTCAAGTATAGGTTGAAGATCATCACGTTTAAGCCTTGAGTCAGACAATGGCATGCAAAGATATCTGCAAGGGAAATCAGCCAATGGGCAGTCCAAACCCACAAGGATTCCAGCAAGATCAATGTTGGCGCAGTGAATGGGGATACACGAGCTTTTGTGCAAGTTTGTGATGAGACCCGAAGCGTTGCCGAATGCTTCCAAAAGCAGGTGAACGGTCAGCAGCTCTTGCCTGTCAGGCTTGACGAACATGGCAACATCGTCAGCATAAAGTGAAACCCGGAAAGCCATCTGTTGGCGGCCAATGGTGGTAAGAAGGCCAGCACCCTCAGCGGCAGCAAAACAGGCAGCGAGACAGCCCATAATGATTGCAAACAAGAGTGGCGAGAGCGGGTCACCCTGCCTCAAGCCTCAACGGTGCCAAATCATCTCCGAGAGGACACCATTAAGAAGGATTTGTGTATTCGCAGTTCCGAGAAGAGCACAGATCCAGTTTCTGAACTTGATTCCAAATCCCTTGACACGCATCACCTCAAGCATAAACTCTAACGAGACCGAGTCAAAAGCCTTCTCAAGATCAAGATTTAGGAGCAAGAGGCTGGCCATTTCTTTTGCTTGAAATTTTTTGCAAGCCCTTGAATATAAGCAAAGTTGTCATAAATCGTGCGCTTCTCAATAAAAGCACTCTGACAAGGCTTCACAAGTTCAGCCCCGCACAAAACTGCCAATTAAGCTGATCGGCCTGAAGTCTTTAGGATGAGAGGCATTAGGCTTCTTTGCCAGTTATTCGTGCATGCAGAGGATTGGTCCAACTCTCCTATCAGGCCCACCGCTGCATGTGGCTGTCCTTTAATTACGGAAAGCTGAAACGAAAGGGTAAGCTTAGGCCTTCCGTAATGGAGGTATCTTAGCGCGGTATCATAGGCAAAATGCTGATGTGGCACTATGTTTAATGAGGAAAGAGAATGGTGTTGTATCTTATTTAGAATACGGCTCTTGCACGGTATCATAGGCAAAATAATTTGTTAGACCAATCACATATTAGTATGAGGCCAAAATCATTAAATACATACTTACTAAGATACACCACTTAACATACAATGCATTTAGAATGGTTGTATCTTGCAATCGTGTATTACCTAGGATACCGCGATAAGAGACGATGCATTACGGAAGGCCTTAGAAAGAATTACTCACCTATGCTAAACACGTACTCCAAAGTATACTAAATAAGAGTAGACTAAATAAGAAAATAGAAGGAAAAAACTTACACACACTAAAAAGGATCGGAGCTAGCTACCCGAGTTGGATCCAAAGTACTTTGACCGGTGACGATAGAGAGAGCATCAACTACTTTCACCGGTGAGATTGTATAATTACTGTGATATGAGTTATCTTCACGCTATCCCACTATGACCAGCCGAGCATTTGCATAAAATATTACACAGTTGGATAATCTCCAAGAGGCCACCGTTAAGAAGGATTTTGGAATTCGCAGTTCCGAGAAGAGCACAGATACAATTTCTGAACTTCATTCCAAATCCCTTGACACGCATCACCTCAAGCATAAACTCCCATGAGATCGAGTCAAAAGCCTTCTCAAGATCAAGTTTTAGGAGCAAGGCTGGTCATTTCTTTTGCTTGAATTTTTTGCAAACCCTTGAATATAAGCAAAGTTGTCATGAATCGTGCGCTCCTTAATAAAAGCACTCTGACAGGGCTTCACAAGTTCAGCCATGCGAGGTTGGAGTCGTCGCGCAATAACCTTGAGAATAATTTTCACAAAACTGCCAATTAAACTGAGCGGTCTGAAGTCTTTGGGATGGGAGGCATTAGGCTTCTTTGCCGGTTATTCGTGCATGCAGAGGATTGGTCCAACTCTCCTATCAGGCACACGTACCGCCGCATGTGGCTGTCCTTTAATTACGGAAAGCTGAAACGAAAGGGTAAGCTTGGAAAGAATTACTCACCTATGCTAACACGTAGACTAAATAGGAAAAAAAGGGAAAGAACTTACATACAGACTAAAATGGATCGGAGGGAGTACTACTTGAGACTTGTATCCTGATATGAGTTCTCTTCACGCTAGCTACTTGAGAGCATCAACTACTTTGACCGATGAGATTGTATAATTACTGTGATATGAGTTATCTTCACGCTATCCCACTATGACCAGCCGAGCAATTGCATAAAATAGTACGCTAGCCCACCAAGCTTGACGAACCACGAAGCTGGTGTATTACGTAAATAGCAAGTCTCCAGTGCAATTGAGAAGACGTGTGCCTAATGAGTTGTCGCCACGGTGCATGTGAAGACCAGATACAAGGTAACGACTTGGTCCGATCCACACTACAGGAGACTGGCGATACGCCGACGGTGAACAGCCGTCAGCGTAAGGCAGATGGCCGTCGGCGTATTGAAAGCCCGACGGGGACCGTCGGCGTATCGCCGTCGGCGTTCTTCCTCGTCGGCGAAGCAATGACACCGTCGGCGTATTCACGGCCCGTCGGCGTATAGTGCTCAGGTGGGGCCCACACGTCAGAACGGGACGAGCAAACGGAAACGGACGCGCGTAGACGCCGACGGCAATGCCGTCGGCCTATGGGCCACGTGTCAGCTGCTGGTTGCGCGCGCGAGAGAAGACGCCGACGGCAATGCCGTCGGCCTATGGGCCGCCATAATGGCCAGCCTGCTGGGCCGCATATTGGACGCCGACGGCAATGCCGTCGGCCTATTGGCTATTTTTTTTGCCAGTTTTGGCTGTTTTTTTCCTGTGCTGTTTTTTTTCGGTGCTGTTTCATACGATTTTAATTGCAGAAAATTTAAAAACATGATAAAAAATGATACAAAGAAGATCCAAACATCATATCCATATCATCCAAACATCGTACAAGGTACAAAATCATCCGAACATCATCGATAGTGCAATACAAACATCATCATCCTATCTAGATCTCGCGGGAGCTCGAAGTGCCCATCTCGGACCGAGTGAAAATAGGCGACACTCCGCGGTGGATAGCCGCCGTCGAACCATGCCCCGAACTCGGCGAGGGAGTAGCACGGGCATCGGCTTCGCGCGACGGACTCGGCGAAGCACCGGGAGCGTGATGAAACGGTGTGATCGTGCGACTTGGCGAGTCAGCAGCACGGCCGAAGGGAGTCGCCCCGGAGTGTCCCGATCCCTACATACATTTTTTAGCAGAAGTTAGCAACTCTAACGTGGCGGGCACATGACAGCGGTAACGACTGGTTTGGCATATAACTTACCGGTGTACTCACGTAGGCTCCGCGAGTGAAGTCCTCCTTCGTTGGAAACCGTGGCGGCAAATCAGGCATAGGTGGTCGCCTAACTTCTATTGTGGGCCGCACTCCAGTGGTATAAAACGTGTCGTCCGCCTAAAAGATATTTTTGATGTTAGACTTTGCAGAAATAAAGGTTCAAAGTAGAGGGAAGTAAGACTTGTCATCATTTGCAGAAAAGAAAATGGTGAAACTTACTTCATCGCGCGCTCGTTCCCAGACCTTATAGGCCCTTTGCATCTTCTCCCACTCGTCATACCTAAGATTGTACTCCGCCATAGCTGCATCATAGGCATCGCCTATAGCACACTACAATTTGAAGAAAAATGAATCTCGATGAAAGTTGAATCTCGTCAAGTTAGCTACTAAGGAAGAAATGTCGAAAAGGGAATGAGATTGAGAAGAACTTACCTCGACGCGAGCTTTGGAAGTCCGTCGAGGAGGAGGGACAACGGGGCCGTCGGCGGTGAGGGTGGCCTTGATATACGTGAGGCTCAACTCAGGAGTACGCGGGATCACCTGGTTAAGGCAGCTAAGACGTCCATGCTGCCTGCCGCGCCCACCCACGACCAAAGCCCTCACGTCGGTCTCCTCCTGAATAGGGTTTTCCACGTGAGGATGAAAACCCTGAAACGCCTTCGTGTAACCAGCTATGTCCTCCTCGGCGTTGCCGAAGTACTCTGGAAGCGAGGGCTGGGGCTTGGATGGATCGGCCTTCTTGATCCTCATCTTCGACCATGCTTCCATCTCCGTAATAGGGACATTCCCCGTGATGGACTCCTGCATCGCCAAAGAAATGTTATGCATACCAGATAGAAACATGACGGGAAAAAAATGCATGTTGTTCGATGTGTGCACATACAAAATGTTCCTTGAAGCTAGCATGGTTGCGGGCTCCCGCACAGTGTGTCCCCTCATGGCCGCGGTTTGCCTTGTTCCGCTCGCTTAAGGCTTTGAACGCCTCGTCCTCCCCGAGCCACATCGATGCCACCATCGCCTTCCATGCGTCCTCTTTACCATCGGCCCACTGGGGCATAACCTGAAAAATTCAAGACTCATTTTGAAGAACAGATAATGCAAATTGCAGTTTAGCAGCAACATATGATACCATTGACAATTTTGACTTACCTCGACGTAATCTTCCATAGTCATCGCAGGCTTTGCACTCACAGTCTCATGCTTCGGCGTCGTCTTGCCGAACTTCTCGGAACTGAATTGACTCATGCATGTATTCCTTACATTGTAGAACTGCTGTCGTGTCAGCTTCTTACATGCCCCCAACAAAGTCTTGTTCGCCGAGGCCTGATGCTCCGGAAGAACCCTATAGAATCTCTGTAAACATGCATAAAAAGATTGTGAGAGTAAAGAGTTAGCATGGTGGGGGCATCAACTATGGACGTAATTGGAAAACCTCGCCTTACCCAGAACGTGCTGATCACAGCGTCAGCAGCTGTCTCGAAGCCCGGGCCATCGGCCTCCTCATAGTGTACCCAATGGCGAGCTAGCTTCTTCTCGCCGTTGGGGACCACAGTGTAAAAGCCCGGCCAGTACTTCCTAATCGCAGCTCCAAGCAAAGTGTTAGGAGGACGGGACCCCGCTGGCCTCTTCCAGTTCCTGCAGAATAATCAAACATTAGTACATGTCAAATTGTTTTGGTACAAATGAAATGGCGTGTTCAAAATTAGTATAGTAGCTTACTCAACGTCGTCAGGCACAATGAGGACTTTCTCCTCCTCGGTTTTAGGCATCTTGGACTCATCAGGGACAGTCGTTTCCCCACGAATCCGTGGCTTCTTCACGGACCCCTCGCCGCCACGAGAGACCGTCCCCTCGCCGCCAGACACCGTCCCCTCGCCGCCAGACACCGTCCCCTGCGTCTCCTCGTCTCGGGACGCCAACTCACGGGAGTGTGAAGCCACGTCGCCAGAAGCGGAGGGTATGTCACCACCCTCTAGTAGTGCTCGTCCGCCACCTCGCCCTCGTCCTCCACCTCGCCCTCGTCCTCCCCTCGGAGGGAGTGGAGCAACAGCTGCCCCTCGTCCTCGACCTCTGGTCCCACCCTCATCAGTAGGGTATCTAGGGTTTGGAATAGGCTCCCTTCCACTTTTGGTAGGCTTCCTCTGGCGCAGCGAGTTCAGCAAACTGCGCGATGATTGCTTGCCTTGGCTCATATTGGTGGATCACCTGCATTGAGAAAGGGTAAACAGTAAGCATATAGATGTAATGCAATTAAGAAGCATGTTAGAAAATAAATACCAAGAATAATAAAGACAGAAATAAATACTAAGCATAAAGATAAATACTAAGCATAATAAAGACATAAAAAGACCCTCACCACGAATCATCACTCTCATAATTAGTTCTTAGGTTCTCATCGTCACTATCAACATCACTATCACGGTTGTAGTAAATTGGAGGCTCCTCGCACGGTGGAGGCTCATCATCGCTGTCATTTTCCTCCTGCAACTTGTTGAGCATGTCTATGTCCTTTATATTCACCACTACCTCACCCCCTATCGGTGCATCGTCTTCGAGATTTTCGAGACCTTGTATGTCAAAGTCTCCAAAGTTCTCTTGCTCTTGATAGAAAATTCCCTCGTATGTTTTGGGGTTAATGTTGTTATAATCATCGTCAGAGGGCATAGGTAGCTTCCCATGTGGCGACACCTGGAACACGACTTCCCAGCCCTTGAGTCCCTCTTTCTGACATGGGTAGGGCAAATAATAAACTTGCTTGGCTTGGTGGGCCACAATGAAGACATCGGATCCGCTGTAGGTGGTTGAAGGCTTCACTTCAACTAACCCAATGGAAGGGGTACTTTTCTGTCCATGCTTTGGGTCAAACCAGTGGCATTTGAACACAACGAGCTTGAGTTCTATGTTCGTATTATTGTACGTCAGCTCATATACGTTTTGTAACCTTCCGTAGTAGTCAAACTCACCGGCTCCTTTAGTGAAGACCCGGTATTCACAGTTTTTGCATTAGGCCGACTGTTCTGGTGAAACCCGTATGGAAGCGATACCCATTCACATCATACTTCTCATACGCCTCGACTCTACGGTTACATCCTTGGGAGACACATCTCAACTCATCGGACATCACAACGTTGGGATTAGCTCCCTACAAGTTCAGTGTATTAGTTATGTGTAATAGAAAATGAGAAGACACGGATTGCAAGGTAGGGGGGCAGGCTAGAAATTACCTTTTCCCTGAACCAAGCCGTGAATTTTTTCTTTCCGGGGGCACCCTCTTTCAGAAGAATTTCCAGCTCGGCTTCATCGAGATCCACCGTCCCCGGCCACATTTCATCCTTGAATTGGCTAAAATAAAATAAATATGTATTAGAGCGAAACCGAGTTACTAGTTGCAAAGTAATTCGGTTCACCATTTTACCTGAGGAAACTTCCTGCTTCCCCCTCGTCACGAACCACTTCATCCATGTTCAAGAGCACATATAGCATTACGCACTCCAGCTCTTCCTTGGTCAAAGTATACTTTTTTGCGCCACCAGCCTTGCCACCGGGACACTTGAAGAGGAGGAGCTTGGGGTCTTTCTTAGGCTCGTCGACATTGTATCGAGAGGCCTGGTTATGCATAGTGGGAACATCATCGGGAAAGTACGTTAGCCTAGCGTCTGCCATCTCCTGGAGGATAGTTGCCTCAGCTATGCATGCTTCAATCTGATTTTTGTTTCCACGTTTGGTTCGAATATACTTAAACTCTCTCTCAATACAAAACTGCCACCGAAACTGCACCGGTCCACCCAAGAGAGCCTCGTTCGCGAGATGCACAACAAGATGTGCCATCGGAGTAAAGAACCCTGGCGGAAATATCGTCTCTAAGTTGCATAGCAACTCCGGCACTAGATCATGCAGCTTCTGAATAATCAGGGGACATATCTGCTTAGCGCAGAGTGTGCGGAAGAAATGGCTCAACTCCGCGAGCACTCGCCACACACGGTCGGGGAGATACCCTCGAACCATCACCGGCATCAGCCGCTCAATCCAAATATGATAGTCGTGACTCTTGAGCCCGTTGACTTTTCCCGTTGCAAGATTGACTCCCTTACTTATGTTCGAACAATAACCGTCAGGGAACATCACGACGTATTTGAGCCACATGAATGCCTCCTTCTTTTGAAGACTAGTAAGGCAAAAGTCGGCATGCGGCTTGAACCAATTTTTTCGACGGTTGCTAGGAGGCTGCATGTGTAATCTCTCCCTATCACAGAGCTTCTTAACATCGACTCTAGCTTTGACATTATCCTTTGACTTGTCAGGAATGTTCAGCACTGTGTGAAACAGAGACTCTCCGACATTCTTTTCGGTGTGCATCACATCGATATTATGGGGTAGTTCGAGATCCTTGTAATATTCGAGCTGCGTCAAGCCTGCCACGTGAGTCCAGTTGTGTGTTTCACCATATCCCACATATCGTGGGCCATTTCCCGTAGCAGGCACGAGAGCACGTAGCTCGGCATCAACAGCTGCACCATCGAAAGTTGGTATCTCTTTCTCTTCACGCTCAACTCTTCCCTTTTTGAAGTTCTTTTCGTCTTCTCTAAACCGATGCCTTCTTTTGAGAAACTTGCGATGCGTGTCGAAGGCAGAATACTTCTTACCCCCGTTTAGCCAAATGAACTCAAGTCGGTTCCTGCACACTGGGCATGGCCACTTACCAGCTGTACACCATCCACAGAATAGGGCGTACCCTGGCATGTCGTGCATGGAATAGTGGAACCAAACTTTCATCAAGAAGTTTCTCTTCGATGCACGGTCGTATGTCATAGTCCCGTGGTGCCAAGAGTGATACAGATCATCCACAAGCGGCTGCATATAGACACTCAAATTCTTTCCCGGATATTCAGGCCCTGGAATGACCAGCGACAGAAATATGGTCTTTCTTTGCATTAGGACTCCGGGAGGGAGATTGAGCGGAATAACAAACACGGGCCAGCAACTGTACGAGGCAGTCGACATACCATACGGATTGAATCCATCGGTTGCTATCGCAATTCTGACATTTCGAGCCTCTTCTGCCTCCTCGGGGTATTTTGCATCGAAATTCTTCCATGCCTGACCATCAGATGGATGTCCCATCTTTACCCGTCCGTGCTCGTCCTCGTATCTCTTCCCCATCTTGTGCCACGTCATCTGTGTGGCAGACTCCTTGTTCATGTAAAGCCGCTGGATTCTTTTTATGAATGGGAGATAACTAAGAATCTTCTTGGCGACTTTCGTCTGCTTTTTCTGACCATCTGCTCCCTTTACCTCATGATACCTAGAGGCTCCACACAGGGTACAGTACTTTTCATCCGCAAACTGTTGCCTAAACAAGATGCAACCTTTAGGACAACAATCTATCTTTTCATAATCCATGTTGAGCTCTCGCAAGATTTTCTTCGTCTCGTACATGCTTTTAGGCAAACAATGTCCTTCGGGCAACATGTTACCATATGTTTGCAGATGAGCTTCAAAGCATGAACGGGTGTTGCCATACTCGAGCTTTTTGGCTAGTACTTGCGAGATGGCATCGAGCTGAGAAATACTTGCGCCCTCGTACAGAGGTTTCTCAGCCGTTTCCATCATATGAAAGTAGGCCTTCGCGGTAGGCTCCGGTTCCTCGGGTTCACACGGTTCCTCCTGTTCACACGGTTCCTCCGGTTCCTCGTGTGAAGGTGGCGAATCTGGCATGTAGGAATCACGGAGATCA